>CM038053.1:148584996-149269735 GCA_021397845.1 Areca catechu | reverse complement strand
CTAGGCTTAGACGGTTGTGCTACTTTGTATTTGTAATGAATGCTTTATATAAATAAAAGTATATTTTTTGGCTTATCCATCATTTTATATTTTTCTATAATGAACTCTTGTATGATGAATAAGTCCTTAGAACTACTTTATTTTGATATAGAGAGGATATATCAAGTAGTTCTTAAACTAGTTCACAACCAAATGATACATTGTTATAGGACGACAATGTATCAAGTGCAGGTTGTTGTATGTCACATTTATTGGTTGTCCTCTTAACCAAGGAGTGTGGAGACACTGGTGTGACATACAAGTGAAGTGTATGACATTTCACTGAACGTGACCATTTGCGGAGCTCCCTTCTGCCAAAGGATTGCTCGCAAAGGGATATGGGTATATGTGTCCCTCAGACTTGAGGTCACCATGGCAGCTTGTAAGCAACTCACTATATTTTGGTGCTGGACTACCTAGATTTCTAATCTAGTGACGGAAGGTAGGTATAGTCAAGTACTTGTGGAGCGGTGGTGGATCAAGATGGAATTGACCTCTCTAAATAGTTTGGAGTGAATGACTCACTATGTCTCAATTCAACAAAACCTTGGCCAGGGTAGTTCTTGTGAGGAGTCACAGAACTTGTGAGGTTGAGACATGATCTGGATAGACCAAATTAGGGTTGGCAGTCGAACCCTAGGTCATCCTGAGCATTGTAAGGTCAAAGGGATGAATTATGCAGCAACTATATACTAGAGGTTCTTGTGAGGTGATCTGTATCTTCGACCTATCCGGACGTCGGGTATCATTGCTAGATGAGGACTTTAACTGGTACTTGAAATGTTTCAGTGCTACCAGTTTAGTGTTCGAACCTATGGGGTCACACACCATAGAGGATTTCTATCTGATCTTGTGGCTAATCGATGATTGGGAATCATTTGTCATCACGTGAAGTCAATGTGATTGACTTTATTCCAAGTGTCGACACATGGAATCTTGCAGGTGTTGACACTTGGTGAAGTGTCGATACTTGGCCATTTTTGAGTGTCGACACTTCCTGTGATGAGCAAAATTTCTAGGAGGATTTCGTGGAGGATTTTTGGCCATGTTTTGACCTGGTTTGAATTTCGAATTCAAATCAATTTTGGCTCTAAGGTTTTATGGTATGAAGTCATACTTCCCTTTTGGGTTGGACCCATTTGGAATGACCTTGATCCTCTCCCCCATTCTCTCCTCTCATCTCTCCTCCTTCCTTCTTCTCCCTCTCCCTGCTGCCCCTATAAATGTAGGACATTGTGATGGCTACTAGGGTTACAAACAACAACAACACAAAAAAATTTTGGGAGAAGAGGATTGAGAAGAGTGTGAGCTTCAGGGATTTGTGTGTGCTACCTGGCAATCAAGCTAGGTTTTGGGAGTGATGTTTTGGGAAAGGGTTCCTGCTCTCCTCTTAGTCTTCCTGGAAGAAGAAGATCGGCCAAGGATCCCGAAGAGCTAGCACTCCGAGGGAGTTGATCAGAGTCGAGCCTAGGTGTGGACATCCTGTAGAGGCCAGACGCTTGTGTGGCTTGAGCGGCCTCTTCCTCCTCAAAGCTCTTCATAGCTTCTCTCCATCACTCGCCGAGGTATAGAGGTATGACCTTTATATTTATGTTGTTTTTGATGTTATATGCATGCTAGGTCTTTATACTAGTTTTTGTTGCGGGCAGATCGATAGATAGTTTAGATCTATCTATCAAGCCTTCCGCTGTGCATGTCTAAAAATATTTTAAAATGCATTTCTTCTGCCCTATTTTTCTTGCATAATGTATGCTAGGTGTAGGTGTTTTTCACCTTCAATGGTATCAGAGCAATAGGCTCATTTTGTAGTATAATGATACTAGCATGCTAATAACATCTCCTTTCTTCTTAAGTACTTGGATTGAGTGCTTCACCAGGCTGTCCGGTCATAGGAGAGAAGTAGGGTAGCAAGACCCTCTCTTCCCATTCAATGGGGTCTCCTATGGCGTGTAGGGTTGCCACTGTGATTGGCTCATGAAAAAGAAAATAAGAAGAAAGAAAATTTGTAGGTTAAAATGTTTTAATCTAATGGCATGATCATAAAATAACTTTAGATAAGATTTAAAGAGTTATTTTTGATCGGATTTGTTGAATGTTGGTGAAACATTAGATTTGAAATCATTGTTTTTTTGTGGTCTTAGGCTATGAGTCGACACTTGGCCTTTGAAGTGTCGACTCATGGAAAAAATTCCTGAGATCTGGTTTCTATTTTCTTCTGAGACAGGCTAAAGTGTCGACACTTGACCCTGAAGTGTCGCACTTGATCCTGAAGTGTCGACACTTGATCTTGAAGTGTCGACACTTAAGGCATGCCAGAAAACATGTTATTTTGTTTTTTGTTCCCTGTCTCAGGCCTTGAGTCGACACTTGCTCTTGAAGTGTCGACACTTGGCTGCAGAAAATGCTGAAAATAGTGAATTCAAATTTTATTTTATTATAAAATTATTTTACACTGATAAATTAAAATTATTTAATTTATTTTAAGATTTTTGAACTTAATTTGAATTAAGATTGACTAAGAACTCTAGGAATATGATTCAAAGATCTTAAGTCACTTCAATTAGCCTTAAGGGTCATGGATTAGCTTCTATTAGTTCTTAATTGGGTTAGACCTAAGTTTAGATGCATTGGACTAATTATAGAACTAATCTAATCAAAATTGAGTTTGGATTTTTTCTCTAGATCTATCTAATAGTTAGATTGATTAATCCATAATCTAAATAGATCTAATTTGTAGCTCAGTGGAAAGCCCGAGTCTTTAGGCTAGTCTAATCGAGTCTGATGAATCGATTGGTATCGAGGTAAGTTGGCATTGTGATCATGGTTCTTTGGGGCTACCTCTTACCTGGCCAACTTTGTTGGTATCTAGGCAAGACGTTAATGGCGAAACCTAACCCACGTTTCACTTACCTGGCTAAATGTGGTCATCATGATTGATTGGATAGCTCATTTGACTAGTGTTAACCCTTGTTACCTAGGTTATCAGTCGTGACTGATTTTAGGTGCCCATGGACCATTAGTTATGTGTAACCCTCCTAGATTGCTGATGTGGTCAGTGGGAGGTTGATCCATGTCTTCTCTTCTCTTCATCTGTTACATAATTTAAAAACCCTCTAAATTATTAGGTCCTTAAAGGATAAAGTTATATAGATAACCAAGTCCTAGCCTCCCATTAAGTGGGATAGTAATGTGTCAATTAGTTCGGTGTTCATCGGCAGATCCAAAGATTGGTTTCATCAGCTATTGGAATTGCTGTTCCTAATATGATGGCTTAGTGCGACTCTCTTAACGGTGGTCAGGTGAGCCGGCCAAAGTCGGGCTTGACAATTCGTTAGTTAGAAGCATTGAATTTTGTCATATTAATTGGTGCGGGCACCAGACTCAGAAGAAGACTTCAGGGCTCCATCTGGATCTCTGATTGACCTTGCCCGAAGAATTAGGGTTTTCTGGTTTGTAATAAGGGTTGACTTGATCAACTCAATTTTAGCTTGAGTCTGTATTTCCCTGCAATTTAATTTTGTTGAGTCATGTTGACTCAGTAGTGGTCTAGAACTTCTCCAGGGTGTCACATTTTCTCCCAAGCCAAGCAAGTGGGTGCCACACTCCCAGCCACACCCTGAGTCCAGGGGGTGCCACATCTCCATCCAGTATGCTCTGTTTCCCACACCACAAGATAGCAGGTCCTTCTCTCATGCGCCACTTGAGGAGAAAATTATCTGGGATCTACAATTCAAGGGGGGCGGCCCAAAACATTCCATAAGAGCCAAGCTATGTAAAGAAAGAAGCTCTTCTTGGGGAACACTTCAAGGGGCGCCCAATCCATGCTAAAAATGCCCAAAGCAAAGATGGGAGAAACCATGACTTAGGGAAAAGAAAAGGAGGTGTCCAAAAGAGTTGAGCCATGGAGGAAAGAAATTTTCTCTTGAAGAACAAAGCTAGGAGGCGCCACCTACCTTCCTTTTGAAGCCTCCAATCAACATTTTTGGAACCTCTTGGCCGGCCATATGTGTGGGAATTGATTCTACAAACCTAATTTAAAGATCCACCTCATTAGTCCCACATGGAAAGATGTAAAACCCTACTCTCTTGTAAAGTCCTATAAATTAAACCCCTCTTGTAAATTTTAAAGTTATCTGATGAATGAATCTAATTTATGTGTGAGAAAACTTTGTGTTTCTCTCTTCCGCACTTGCATCCAGGTGTTGATCTCCGTGAGGGAGTAAATCCGGGTTCCCCAGGAACCTTGAGGAGGTGTGAGATCTCCAACCCCAAAATCCTAGTTAGCCACTTCACTTCCAAACCCTAGCCGCCCATCATCCTCTTCAATCCACCAAACCCTAATCTACCTCATCATCTCCGGCCCCTCTCTTCCAAGTAGAGGCCGACCACCAGCATCTAGGTCCAGATCGGCTACTTCGAATACAGATCAAATCCCAGAGGAAGTCAGATCAGCATCCAGGAGAATCAGGATTTCAGCAACATCAATGTTTCAAGTTCTTCTTATCTGGTAATCCTTTCTTTAAGTATCTGGTTCATTAACTTGTTCTTCTTCTTTTCCAGATCCTGAGTTCAGGAGAAGCCAACTCTGCCAAAGGACCAGTATTGGAGGATCCATTGCGAAGATATCTGAATCCGAGGATCCAAGAATCTGCTCGAGAGTGTCCTTCCACCAAACTCTTTGAAGATCACTACCTGGTACATAACCCTTCCCTTCTCTTTATTTCTGTCATGTTGAAAGTTTAGAGCGAAATCCTAGGTCTGGGAGTTTCTCAACCCCAACAATCCTTTACTCCTGAACTACTCTGATAATCTAGTTTCTTTGAATTGTGCTTTCAATTATTATATAGTTTCTTTCAACATTAGTTTATCTTTCCTTTGAGTCAAAGCCGACTTCTTAAAATATATAAAAAAAAAATAAAAAAAAAGAATTAGTCTTAATTACTTCCACATCGCATCATCTCCTCTTTTGTTCTGCATCAATTTTGGTATCAGAGCCCTGTCTAGGTTTCTGTCTTGTTTGCTTGTCTTGAGTCTTTCTCTTTTTACTTGTCTGCTCGAAGTAGACTCCCCAGGACATCCGGTCCTAGGAATGAAGCGAGGTGCAAACCTCCTCTTCCCATTCCACGGTGTTCCTAGGGCGTGTAGGGGATCCGCTGGGTTACAACTTCATAGCAGGTATTGTAAACGGGGAAGCATTCTGTTTTCAGTCTGTAACTGCCCTATTGCAAGAATTGCTTCTCATTGCAGGTAACTCCAAATTGCATGATTTTTGTTTTACTGGAACCAGTATAATTGAAACTATTTTACATAATTTTCCTGTGATTTATTATTAGTTTTCGTGAAATTTCTGAGAGTTAAATTACAGCAACTCTGTTTTGTGTTCCTGCAATTCAATTATTTTGAGTGATCATCTCCTAATTCATCTTAAGGGCAATTGAGCATCTAAGATAAGGGGAGGAGTTGATAACCTCTCCTTAGCCCAAAACCACCACCCATTCATTCGATCCTAAGCCTAATTTTAAAATTTATTAGACTTAATTTGTCCTAGTGGGCTAGGGACATCAACAAGTCGGGTCAAGGCTAGTGTTGAGTCAGTTTGTCTAGTTACTCTGTGTGTGCTTTGTACTCAGTGTCTAGAACGGTGGTTCAGGGATTCTATCCTGAAGGGCTTGTGTGCTGGTCCGCCTACCTGACCAATCACTGATTGGTGTCTAGGATTGGCATCTAGGGACCTAACACTCCCCTTACACCTGCCTGGCTGAGTCCCGAGTTACTACAGGCTAGCTTGCCACTCTGATTGGGCATCTAGTTTGGCTCTAGGTCTAGTTAGCCTGTAGTCATTTCAGTCGAGTCTCATTTGGTGTGTTTGCTTGCATCATCATGTCTACTCGGAATGGAGTACCCTACCAACCTGGTCAAACCCAACCTGATTTAGAGGCCATGGTTAGAGAACTGAGAGTATGAACAAATTGAGTCAGGTTGTGATTGCTACTGTTGCCCAGTGTAAAGAACAAGTCCATGAGAATTTTACCTAGCTTAGGGATCGAGTCCAAGTACTTGAGAAACGTAGACATCAAAATTGGACCCCTGATCCAAATTTAATAGGCCCCAACCTCATCCATGCCAGGAGCCTAGGAGGACCTTATACCATGATCCTGAGCATAACCTTAGGAAGCCTAACCATGATATCTATAGTGTGGATCGTGTCTATGAGAGGTCCTTACAATATTCTAGACCAGTCACTCAACAACCCAAGTCTTCTAGATCAAACCATTTAGATCCACACCCATGCCCAAGTAAGGTCTCTACTAGCTTGAAACCCAGTGTGACCCAGGTTCCTATATCGCAAGAATGTTGGTTTTGTGGAGAAAGAGGTCATAAATCTAGTCAGTGCCCATGCATAGGACTGGCTTGTGCACAGCTAAGTGGTAAGAATCCTAAGGATGACATTAATGAGGAGAATCCAAGCCTACCAATGAGGAAAGAAAGGTTAGGTATGACAAGCCCAGAATCAGTTGACCCCGATTACCACTGACCCGAAACCCATTGAAGATGGCATCGAGGAAGTATATGATGCTGGCTTGAGTCTAGTTGATGAATATGAGGGGGAAGAACTTGAAGAATGTGACATCGATACTATTGGTTCCTTACCTGAGGAGACCTTGGAGAGCAACCAAGTGGTAGGACCTAGTTCAGAAAATCAAGAGATTTGTGAGAATCAGGTTCCTTTAGTCAAATACCCCCAGGAAGAACTCATAGTGTTAGCCCGAGCTATCAGTTTGTACCCTCTAATGACAGTCATTCCCCAAGTACCAATTAAAGATCTTTGCACTGAACTATTTAAGTTTGCCCACCCTATGGTAGATCCTCTCCTTAGGATGACTGAATCAAGCCTCTTACAATTGGACCTTGTCCCATGCCCAGCCACTAAGGTCTCTCCCGTAATCTCAGTTGAACATCCTTGTCTTGAGCGGATTGATTCACCTAGTCCTGTAGAAGTCCTCCTTATGACCCCAGACCCCTTCCTTCGCATGACTGACCTACCCTTCTATAGAGTATACCTTTCCGCACCCATATGTCAAATTTCAAGTCTTGAGGTCATCATCCATAGGCCCTTCCATGAATCATTCTTCAATCCAGTTCTTGGGAAAATGGATCATTATTTGCTTAGAGAACAAACTTTAACTGTTGCAATCACATGTCCTAGGCTACTTCCCGAACCATCTCTTGTTCCATTCCTGGGAGTAGCAAACTTTTCCTTTCATAAGGATGATCAGTTGACACTCATAGATCACCATTCAAACCTTCAGGTCACCACCTTTAGTCAACAGGTAATTCGAGACTCCACCTCATATTTTCTCCCTTTCTCTAGGACTTCCAATGCTTCTTACACCATCCAAGTATACTTTGTCGAAGTCTTTAGAGTGAACCACGTGTCAGAACCTATTAGGTTTGCCACCTACTTTTGGAAGACCTTATGGCACCTACTAGGCACCCATGATAAGTTTTCATGCTCTACATGCCATCCTCCGACCCAAGGTCAAACCTAGAGAGCCTTTGTTTGTTAGGTTTAGACCTAGGGTTCCTTTGGAATAAAGTCCATTCTTTAGGAATGCGTCGTCAGTCTAGTTTAGTTTTTCTTGACCCTTTACTAGGCTTTGGCTCAGATTTTGGTTTGATTGAGAGCACCAGGAATTGGGATTTGTATTTTGTCCAGGGCTGAAATTGCATTCAATGTTTCGATCAATAGGTCTATAGGCTAGAGTCCATTTGAAATTGTGCATGGTTACAAACCTCACACACCTCTTGACCTAGCTCCTTTACCAGTCCACACACGAGTCTCCGAGTCTGCTGAAGTTTTTGCACAGCATATAAAAGACTTGCATAAAGAAATTCATGCCAAAATAAATTTAAGTAATGAAACTTATAAGAAGTTGGCTGATTCTCAAAGGCGAGTCAAAACTTTTGTTGAGGGAGACTATGTAATGATTAGGTTAAGGCCTGAACGGTTTCCTCTTGGAACCGTTAGAAAGTTATATGCTAGAGGATCTGGACCATTTAGAGTGGTGAAGAGAGTAGGGTCCAATGCTTATGTGCTCGAGTTGCCTTCAGAACTAGGCATTAGCTCCACTTTCAACATTACAGACCTAATAGAGTATAAAGAGCCAGCTGTGATTCCCAGTGAGCCTTTTGAGCATAATCTTGCTCTTGAGAGTGAACCCAACCCTGTGTGTCCATCAACAAACTGGCCTGAGAGGAAAGAGCAGATTGAAAAGATCTTGGATGATCAGGTTATCTCTACTCGTAATCGAGGATACAAAGATACCTGGTCCGCTGGCAAGGAAGCCAGATTCTGATGACTCTTGGATCTCCCGAGAAGAATTACAAGAATTGGACCCAGACCTCTTGGAGAGATACCAGGGCCAACTTAATCTATACTCGACAGGGTCGAGTTCCTCCCACCTCGGGAGAATTGATGCGGGCACCAGACTCAGAAGAAGACTTCAGGGCTCCATCTGGATCTCTGATTGACCTTGCCCGAAGAATTAGGGTTTTCTGGTTTGTAATAAGGGTTGACTTGATCAACTCAATTTTAGCTTGAGTCTGTATTTCCCTGCAATTTAATTTTGTTGAGTCATGTTGACTCAGTAGTGGTCTAGGACTTCTCCAGGGTGTCACATTTTCTCCCAAGGCCAAGCAAGTGGGCGCCACACTCCCAGCCACACGCCTGAGTCCAGGGGGCGCCACATCTCCATCCAGTATGCTCTGGTCCCCACCCACAAGATAGCAGGTCCCTTCTCTCATGCGCCACTTGAGGAGAAAATAATCTGGGATCCACAATTCAAGGGGGCGGCCCAAAACATTCCATAAGAGCCAAGCTATGTAAAAAGGAAGCTCTTCTTGGGGAGCACTTCAAGGGGGCCCCAATCCATGCCAAAAATGCCCAAAGCAAAGATGGGAAGAACCATGACTTAGGGAGAAAGAAAAGGAGGTGTCCAAAAGAGTTGAGCCATGGAGGGAAAGAAATTTTCTCTTGAAGAACAAAGCTAGGAGGCGCCACCTACCTTCCTTTTGAAGCCTCCAATCAACATTTTTGGAACCTCTTGGCCGGCCATATGTGTGGGAATTGATTCTACAAACCTAATTTAAAGATCCACCCCATTAGTTCCACATGGGAAGATGTAAAACCCTACTCTCTTGTAAAGTCCTATAAATTAAACCCCTCTTGTAAATTTTAAAGTTATCTGATGAATGAATCCAATTTATGTGTGAGCAAACTTTGTGTTTCTCTCTTCCGCACTTGCATCCAGGTGTTGAGCTCCATGAGGGAGTAAATCCGGGTTCCCCAGGAACCTTGAGGAGGTGTGAGATCTCCAACCCCAAACCCTAGGTTAGCCACTTCACTTCCAAACCCTAGCCGCCCATCATCCTCTTCAATCCACCAAACCCTAATCTACCTCATCATCTCCGGCCCCTCTCTTCCAAGTAGAGGCCGACCACCAGCATCCAGGTCCAGATCGGCTACTTCGAATACAGATCAAATCCCAGAGGAAGTCAGATCAGCATCCAGGAGAATCAGGATTTCAGCAACATCAATTTTCAAGTTCTTCTTATCTGGTAAATCCTTTCTTTGAGTATCTGGTTCCTTAACTTGTTCTTCTTCTTTCCCAGATCCTGAGTTCAGGAGAAGCCAACTCTGCCAAAGGACCAGTATTGGAGGATCCATTGCGAAGATATCCGAATCCGAGGATCCAAGAATCTGCTCGAGAGTGTCCTTCCACCAAACTCTGTGAAGATCACTGCCTGGTACATAACCCTTCCCTTCTCTTTATTTCTGTCCTGTTGAAAGTTCAGAGCGAAATCCTAGGTCTGGGAGTTTCTCAACCCCAGCGATCTTTTACTCCTAAACTACTCTGATAATCTAGTTTCTTTGAATTTTGATTTCAATTATTATATAGTTTCTTTCAACATTAGTTTATCTTTCCTTTGAGTCAAAGCCGACTTCTTAAAATATATATAAAAAAAAATAACAAAAAAGAATTAGTCTTAATTTACTTCTGCATCGCATCATCTCCTCTTTTTTCTGCATCATTAATGGTTGGACCTAATCGGGACCTTTAATAGGAGGCCTAAAGGCTGATTGAAGTGCTCCTTGGGGAAAAACCCAATTACTAGAGGTTACTTGGAGAAGTAATCGGTTAAAGAACCTACCTTTAGACATGCATGGGTGGGCCAGCTAAAGTCGGGCTCATGTGTTGTCTATTGGACTCTAGTACCCACTAGGGAATTAAAGTAATTCCTCGGATTGGAGGTAGAGGCTACCAATCTAAGCAAAATAGTAGGAGGGACCTTTAAATAAAAGTCCATGTCTTTAGGTTAATAATTCATATATACTAATAAGTTTTGGTTTTCTTTTCAGATGTCTTCCAACCTGTCACTTCGATCTTTTCTCGACAATGAGAAGCTCAATGGACCCAACTTTGATAGCTGGTATCGAAGGCTCAGGATTGTCCTAGAGCACGAACAGATCCTATATGTGATATCGGATCCGGCACTTGAGATCCTTGCTGCCAATGCTAGGGGTTCGATCATAGACACTTATTAGAAGTGGCTCTCTGACAGGACCACTATCCAATGCATCATGTTGGCTGTGATGAATGATGAGTTCTATAAATTCGAGGAAGCCCAGCCAGAAGAAATCCTTCAAAGGTTGAAGGAGTCTTTTGGAACACCAGACGATGTTGAGAGGTATAGGATCTCCTGTGCTATCTACAATGTGCGTATGTGTGATGGGGCCTCAATCACTGATCATGTATTGTACATGATTGAGATGATTGAGCACCTGGGTAAGCTCGGCTGTCCCTTGCATGAACAGCTTGGAAAAGATGTGATTTTGAATTCCCTCCCCTCCTCCTATTTAGACTTTCTCGATCATTACAAAATGAATAAGCCTGCAGTCAACTACCATGGTTTATTGGGGTTGCTGCAGACTTTTAAGAAAGACCACCAGTTAAATAAAGGGGTGGTGAATCTAGTGGGAGGTTCCTCGGGAGGGCGTCGTCTCTTTAAGAAAAGGAAGAAGAAGAATAAAGGAAAAAATGTGCTTGGTGCTTCTGGGCCCAGTCAGGCCAAGAAAGTGAAGGCTAATCAAAGTCGTGCAGAGTGCTTCTTCTGCAAGAAGCAGGGACATTGGAAGAGGAACTTATATTGCATCCCTTGATCTGAACAGGTCCAAGAAGAGAAAGCTGTAGGATGGTCTTGGACAAGGTATTTATATGATAACACCTTGTAATTTCTCTGTTTGCGATACTACTAACTGGATATTGGATACAGGAAGTCCAATTCACATTTGCAATTCTTTGTAGGGACTTTAAGTTAGTAGAAGATCGAGGATGGTGAGAGGTTCTTGAACGTGGGAAATGGAAGTTGAGTTCCAGTTCTAGTGTTGGGAGTCCTTAAACTTATTTTCGAGTCCTGTACTGTCGTTTTGAATGAGTATCATTTTTGTCCTTCTTTCATTTTAAATGTCATTTCTGTAGGCTAGTTGGCCATGTATGGTTATGAACTATTAATAAAGAATGACATTTGCAAAATCATTTTGAATGATTCTGTTATTTTGAATGGACAAATGCGTGATGGCATTTATGTACTGTCGCGACCTGTTAGTGTAATGTACACGTCTAGCAAATGCCCTAGGAAGAAAATGTCAGCGATGCGTACCTATGGCATTGTAGGTTAGGTCATATAAACAAGAATAGGATAAACAGGTTGAAAATCGAGGGTCTCCTCGATTTTAGTGAAGATAGTTCACTTCCAACCTATGAGTCCTGTCTTCTTGGAAAAATGACTAAGTTACCTTTTACTGGAAAAGGTGAACGAGCCAATGAAATTCTGAGTCTGATACATACTGATGTATGCAGACCCATGAATGTTTATGCCAGGGAAGGGTATGGTTTTTCATTACTTTTACAGACGACCTTTCGAGGTATGGTTATGTCTTCTTGATGAGACATAAATCTAAATCGTTTGAAATGTTCAAACGATATCATAATGAAGTGGAAAAACAAACCAGAAAGTGTATCAAAACCCTTCGATCTGATCGAGGTGGTGAATACCTTTCTAGTGAGTTTCTAGCATATCTTGAGGAGAATGGGATTCTCTCTTAGTGGACACCTCTAGGGACACCTCAATTAAATGGAGTGTCTGAGAGGAGGAATCAAACCCTGTTAGACATAGTTCGGTCCATGATGTGCTTTGCTTCTCTACCGTTATCCTTTTGGGGATATGCTTTAGAATCAGCCTGTTACCTTCTGAATAGGGCTCCAAGTAAGTCCGTTAGTAAAACACCATATGAGATGTGGACTGGACATAAGGTAGCACTTTCACACCTTCGGGTCTAGGGGTCCCCGACTTATGTAAAACATTTGGAAATGGTCAAACTTGGACCTAGGTCTGACTGGTGCCTATTTGTTGAGTATCCAAAGGAGTCTAAGGGGTATTACTTCTACTTAGCTAAGGAACAAAAGTTGTTCATCAGTCTTAGGGCTATCTTTTTGGAAAAGGAGTTCCTTGGTGAAGGAACTGTAACCGCTAAGATTGAACTTAGTGAAGTTCAACAAGTAGAAGAACCGGCACACTTAAGGGTCAACATAGAATCGGCTGTGATTAGCTCACACCCAAAGCCCACTCAAGAGCCATTAAGGAGATCCAGTAGAGTACCGAGCCGACTGGATAGATACTACAGTTTCTTGGTCTGGGACGGTGATCCCATTGAACTTGATGAGAACATTGAGGATCCGGTCACCTATATGGATGCGTTGCAGAGGTCCTACTCTGAGTCATGGCTAGGAGCCATGAAATCCGAAATGGAGTCCATGGAGATCAACAATGTATGGACATTGGTTGTCCACCTGAAGGAATAAAATACATTGGGTGCAAATGGATTTTCAAAAGAAAAAGGGGCGTAGATAGAAAGGTAGAGACCTATAAAGCCCGTATGGTTGCCAAGGGGTATCGTCAACGTTATGGTATTGACTATGATGAGATGTTCTCTCCTATGGAAATGCTCAAATCCATTCGGATTATTCTTGCTTTGGCAGCGCACTTTGATAATGAAATCTGGCAAATGGATGTCCGAACAGCTTTCCTGAATGGTGAGCTAGAAGAGGAGGTGTATATGATGCAACCTAAAGGGTTCACATCCATAGACAAGTCAAAGGTGTGCAAGCTTCAAAAGCCCATCTATGGACTGAAGCAAGCATCAAGGAGCTGGAATATGCGATTTGATAAGTGTATCAAGTCGTATGGCTTCGTTAGGAATGGAGAAGAGCCTTGCATTTACAAATGGGCTAATGGTTTTGTGATTGTATTCCTTGTGCTGTATGTGGATGACATTCTCTTAATTGGGAATGACATTGCAGCACTGCAAGGAATAAAGGTCTGGTTATCATCTCAGTTCTTTATGAAGGACTTGGGTGAAGCCCCTTACATACTAGGTATGAAGATCCATAGAAATAGATCTAAGAGGCTTCAGGGACTGTCCCAATCTACGTGCATCAACACCATGCTGAAACGGTTCAGCATGGAGATTTCCAAGAAGGGCTATCTTCTGATAGGCACTGGAATTGATCTCTCCAAAAGGAATTGTGCGACAACTCTTGAGGAGAGAGAGTGTATGAGTAGAATTCCATATGATTTGGCAGTGGATTCTATCATGTACGCCATGACATGTACTAGACCAGACATGGCATACTCATTAGGTGTAGTAAGCAGATACCAGTCTGACCCAGGTGAAGCTCATTGGAAAGTGGTTAAAACCATCCTTAAGTATTTACAAAATACTAAGGACCAATGGCTAATTTATGAAGAATCTGACTTGAAACTTGTGAGGTATACTGACTCCAATTTCCAATCAGATAAAGATGATAGCAAGAGTGTGTCAGGTTTTGTTTTTACCCTGAATAGAGGAGCTGTCTGCTGGAAAAGTTCCAATCAGCCTACTGTGGTGGACTCAGTATGCGAAGCAGAGTACATTGCAGTATCTGATGCAGCGAAGGAAGCTGTGTGGTTGTGGAAGTTCCTTGGCGAGCTGAGAGTAGCACCTTCCCTGGATGGTCCTGTTCTGGTGTACTGTGACAACACCGGAGCCATTGCTCAAGCCAAAGAGCTGAAGTCTCATCACCGCATAAAGCATATTCTGCAGTGCTATCACCTTGTACGAGAGATCGTGGATCGAGGTGACATCGACCTTCAGAAGATCGATGGAAAGGAGAACCTGGCTGACCCCTTCACTAAAGCCGTAGGAGTTCAAGAGTTTGACTATTGTAAATGAAAAATGAGAATGAGATTCTGTACTGATTGGCTTTAGTCCAAGTGGGAGTTGTTGAGAATTGTGTCCCAAAGCCAATCGTCTAGGCTGTAGACGGTTGTGCTACTTTGTATTTGTACATGAATTCTTTATAATAAATAAAAGTTATTTATTTTTGGCTATCCATCATTTTATATTTTCCTATAATGAACTCTTGTATGATGGAGTCCTTAGAACTACTTTGTTTTGATATAGAGAGGATATATCAAGTAGTTCTTAAACTGGTTCACAACCAAATGATATATTGTTATAGGACGACAATGTATCAAGTGTAGGTTGTTGTATGTCACATTTATTGGTTGTCCTCTTAACCAAGGAGTGTGGAGACACTGGTGTGACATACAAGTGAAGTGTATGACATTTCACTAAACGTGATCATCTTTGGAGCTCCCTTCTACCAAAGGGTTGCTCGCAAAGGGATATGGGTATATGTGTCCCTCAGACTTGAGGTCACCATGGCAGCTTGCAAGCAACTCACTATATACTTTGGTGCCGGACTACCTAGATTTCTAATCCAGTGATGGAAGGTTTCCGCGTATAGTCAAGTACTTGTGGAGTGGTGGTGGATCAAGATGGAATTGACCTCTCCAAATAGTTTGGAGTGAATGACTTACTATGTCTCAATTTAGCAAAACCTTGGCTAGGGTAGTTCTTGTGAGGAGTCACAGAACTTGTGAGGTTTAGACATGATCTGGATAGACCAAATTAGGGTTGGTAGTCGAACCCTAGGTCATCCTGAGCATTGTAAGGTCAAAGGGATGAATTATGCGGCAACCATATGCTAGAGGTTCTTGTGAGGTGCTCTGTATCTTTGACCTATCTGGACGTCGGGTATCATTGCTAGATAAGGACTTTGACTGGTACTGAAAATATCCAGTGCTACTGGTTTAGTGTTCGAACCTATGGGGTCACACATCATAGAGGATTTCTATCTGATCTTGTGGCTAATCGATGATTGGGAATCGTTTGTCATCACCCGAAGTCAATGTGATTGACTTTATTCCAAGTGTCGACACATGGAATTTTGCAGGTGTCGACACTTGGTGAAGTGTCGACACTTGGCCATTTTTGAGTGTCGACACTTCCTGTGATGAGCAGAATTTTTGGGAGGATTTCGTGGAGGATTTTTGGGCATGTTTTGACCTGGTTTGAATTTCGAATTCAAATCAATTTTGGCTCCAAGGTTTTATGATATGAAGGTCATACTTTCCTCTTTGGGTTGGACCCATTTGGAATGACCTTGATCCTCTCCCCCATTCTCTCCTCTCATCTCTCCTCCTTCCTTCTTCTCCCTCTCCCTGCCTGCTGCCCCTATAAATGTAGGACATTGTGAAGGCTGCTAGGGTTACACACAACAACAACAAAAGAATTTTTGGGAGAAGAGGATTGAGAAGAGTGTGAGCTTTAGGGATTTGGTGTGTGCTACCTGGCAATCAAGCTAGGTTTTGGGAGCAAGGTTTTGGGAATGGCTTCCTACTCTCCTCCTAGTCATCCTGGAAGAAGAATATCAGCCAAGGATCCCGAAGAGCTAGCACTTCGAGGGAGTTGATCAGAGTCGAGCCTAGGTATGGACATCCTGTAGAGGCCAGATGCTTGTGTGGCTCGAGCGCCCTCCTCCTCCTTAGAGCTCTTCACAGCTTCTCTCCAGCACTCGCCGAGGTATAGAGGTATGACCTTTATATTTATGTTATTTTTGATATTATATACATGCCAGGTCTTTATACTAGTTTCTGTTGCGGGCAAATCGATAGATAGTTTAGATCTATTTACCGAGCCTTCCACTGTGCCTGTCTAAAAATGTTTTAAAATGCATTTCTTCTGCCCTGTTTTTCTTGCATAATGTATGCTAGGTTTAGGTGTTTTTCACCTTCATATGACGGACCATGATCTTAATAGGATATGGTTCGTACTTGGTAAGATATTCTATGCTAGGAATTAGTTTGAAAGATTTCAAAATAAATATGGATTTTGATGTTTAGATTAGAACAAATACATGATTTATGTTTGTGCTTACTTAAAAACCTGAAGACATCTTTTTATCATTTAAATCCCTCGATCTCATATTTAATTTAAATTAATTAGTTTTAATTAAACCATCATCTATCTTCTATATATCTAAATATTTATTTATTTCTTTACTTTCTTCGTGAAATAATTGCCCTTGATCCCCAAAGATACAATCCCTACTCATCCTACTATAGTACTGAGTTAGGTTTTTATTTTTGATCGCCTATGATAGTGATCAAATTTTAGTGCCATTGCAGGGGATCTAGGCACGATTATTTTGTGAAAAAAAGTAAAAAAAATTATAGTTGTAAATATCTTTAGTTTTATTGCTTCTTTATTCCAGTTGCCTTATTTTTTGATTTCCTTCTATTATTGTTAACAAAAACAAATATTCTTCTTTTCACAAATTAACTCCTAACCTAATTAACTTTTTCTTTTAATTAAACTATCTTAAATAATTTGAAAGGAAACAAAAGACATCTTTTCATAAAATATAATTAATTTAAGAAAATAAATAATAAACCTTAAAACTTTCTAATTTTTTTAGATACCTTGTTTGATTTGTATTGTATTTTTATAAGACACCTTAAGGGCATAACCCTTAAGCAACATAAGGTAAGGATTTTATTACCCTTCCTTAGCCCACAAACCATCACCTTTCATACTGCATTACTTAATCTCTTAATTTAAAATTAATTAGGCATTGGCCCTAGAACTTTTTGAGCTTGCTAGGATAAGGTTTCTGAAAGAGTTGCACCAAGTCAAGATTAGCTGATTGGTTGGTGTCTTGGAAAGGGGCTCATGATGCAGGACGAAATGCTCTGATACCAAAGTTGATGCAGGATGGATGCAAAGACTAATTCTAATAATTAAAATTTAATTCTGATGAGCAATGATAGCAAACTCAGATAAACTATCAAATTAATTTAATAAAAAATTAGACTAAGTCTCTACTAACTACCCGTAATATGATCAGCATGCAATCTCATAAAAAATCCTGGATCCAATGATTGAGAAACCACCAAAACTAGGACGTCCTGACTTCAATCAACTAGATCTAATGAGATTTGGATGGTTATCTACCAATAACTCTTTTCTCTCCTCCATTTCAATAGATATGGATTTAACTCATGAGATCTCGCGGTAGGATTGCAAACTTCAGTCCTTCAGAGTAGATCTTCCCGTTGATGGTTGGATGGCAAGGGAAACCTCCTCTTCTGATTGAGTACTCTACAGATCCTGTAAGAGAACTTGATTAGAATGGTGGAAATAGAGTGAAAACCTGAAATGAGAGGGAAAGAAGGATGGATGGCTTGGTTCTGGATTTGGACTGGATGTTGAAGATGGTGGTGCTGGGCTTCTGGATCTTGGACTCAGGAGATAACTCAGGCTTTAGTACTCCACACATACTAATGCAATGCTTAATCAGTAGAGCACTCACACATTACAATTATGTAACCAGCAATTGCACTCTCAACTCTTACCCAGCAATTGGAGAAAAAATTGATAGAGTTTCATTAATCAATCATAAGATGGATTACAAGAGGGGAATGGGGTAGTATTTATAGACCCCTTACATAGAAGCATGATAAGAACAGACTCTTTTAAATACAAGATAGATAAGTGGTGTGGAGTAAGGGGCCCGGCTAGGGATGCTAGACGCTAGTATGGATGCTTACGATGCAAAGGAACTCTTTTTTCTTTTTTTTAGGGTTGATGAGTTTTTTAGTTGTTTTTCTTAGGGTTTTGATTCCTGGATGCTAGATGCTAGTATGGATGCTTACGATGCAAAGGAACTCTCTTTTTTTTTTTTTAGGGTTGATGAGTTTTTTAGTTGTTTTTCTTAGGGTTTTGATTCCCGATCACAAGCAAAGATAAGAAATAAGAGAAATGCATAACGGAAGCTTACACTAGCAGTTCAAATCCCTAAATAGTGAAAACAAGAACAGGATCCCAGGATTAAAAAACCCCGGTAGGACTAAGCTCGAAACTCAATACCTACTTAGGAGATAGAGAGAGCAAACCTCACATGTCTAAAGTGCCTGATGCAGAGATCGCTCAACTCGGCGGATGCGGCCTGGATGCCCGAGCAGTCGAACCTGTGGAAGGACTGGCTTTCGGTCGGAAGGTCACGATGGTAAAGCCGACTGTCTCCGGTGCTCGAGATGCCAGGGAGGATCTGTAGGCAAACAAAATAGGGATTAGCATAATGGAGAAATATACTGAAAGGGACTGAGATGGGGTTGAGAAGGGGCTTCGAGCCCGGTGTCCAGCTAGATTTCAAAGTCGAAGAAGGAGATAACTTGGGGCCACGCACCCCGCGATATCCCAGAGGATGAAGGATTATGGCCTCACACCACTCGACGTCCAGGAGGACGAAGGACTTGTGACTCCCTGGGGCAATGGACAGGTGGCCTCACACCAACTCGACATCCCTGGGGACGAAGGCAACTTCACTCAAATCTAGTCTAAGAGACAATGGTTGGAGGATAGAAAACTCAAAATCTTTTTCATTAATCATTCAATAGCCTTACAAGGGAGGGATTGGGTCCTTTAAAAAGGCACCCAAGGCCCATTTGAATTTCAAATGAAACAAAATTACAAACTTTCTTGGGTGGCGCCAAAAACATTTGACCTTCTCCTCTCTTTGGCCGACCCAAAGGTGATTTGGATTGGGCGTGAAATGTTGGAGGGCTTGGAGTGGGGGATTGGCTTTTTGACTTCCTTCATTTGCATGCTCATTTTGGGAAGAAAACATGGAACAAGGCTTGCTTGAAGGGATGTGCTTCCTTGGATCCTTCAATGCCCACTTTGGAGTGATTCATGGCCGACCAAATGGAGGGAGCTTTGGGCATTGCAAGGTTGAAGGCTTGGAGAGGGGAGTGTGTCCTTTGACCTTCCATTCTTGCATGATCACTTTGGGAGGAAGGCTTGGAAGAGGGCTTGCTTTGTGGCTTGGTCTCTTCAAGGATCTTCAACGCCCCACATTTTGATGGATCATGGCATGATGTGGGGGAGGGAAGGGGGGATGATGTCTCCTCCTTCCAAGGTCACCCAAGAGAAAAAGGCATGGAGAGGGCATGTGGAATGCATGAGGGCGCCACCTAGTTTCCCTCCTTTGATGCCCAAGTGGCAACTGATATGACACCACATAGGTGGCTGAGGTGGCACCTGAGTTGGCATCTTTCCAAGTGAAAGAGGTGGGTTGGCCCACAAGGACTTTGACTTGGTCTTGAAAGCCAGGTTGACTTCAATTGGGCTTGGGCCCAATCCAAACTCAGACTCGAACCAAAAATAAATACAGGACCCATGACCTAGACTTGATCCAAATTGGTCAAGGTACAAGACTAGAAATTATAAAATTACTTTGGCTCATAGTCTTATTATAGGACTCACAGAAGTGGAACCCTAATATGAGATCCACAGAGGGTTGAGGAGCCTCTGTTGGATCCTGGTGCCCACACCAGTTCTCCCAGGGTGGGAGGAACTCGACCCTGTCGAGTAAGGGTTAGCTTGGCTTTGGTACCTCTCTAGGATGTCAGGGTCGATGCGCTGCGAGTCCTCCCGTGTGATCCACAAGTCATCGGATTCGGGTCTGCCTTGCCATCGGACCAAGTAACGTTGATAGCCCTTGCTCCGGGTAGTGATGGCTTGGTCATCCAGGACATGCTCGATCTGCTCTCCTCGCTCAGGTATATTTGGAGGTGGACACTCAGGTTCAGGTTCACTCTCAAAAGGGAGGTCAGGCCCAAACGGCTTACTGGTATGTTTGCGGGTTCTCTATACTCAGCTAAGTCAGAGATATTGAATGTCGAGCTAATTCCATAATCCGGAGGTAATTCTAGCACATAGGCATTAGGGCCCATTCTCCTAATCACTTTAAAGGGACCCGCCCCATGAGCATGAAGCTTCTTAACGGTTCCCGATGGAAACCGTTCAGGCTAGAGCCTAATCATTACAAAATCTCCTATTTCAAACTCTTTTGCTCGCTTTTGGGAATCAGCCAACCTTTTATATGTGTTATTACTTATATTAATTTTCTGGCTAATTTCTTTATGCATGTCCCTAATATGCTGTGCAAGTGAATCAGCTGACTCGGAAACACGTGCATGGATGGGTAGGGGAATCAGGTCAAGAGGTCGGTTAGGCTTGTATCCACAGACAACTTCAAAAGGACTCTTCCCGGTGGTCCTATTCACAGAGCTGTTGTAGGCGAACTCGGCTCGAGGTAAAAGAAGATCCCAATTTCTCGTATGTTCACCTATCAAGAATCTAAGAAGGTTTCCTAGGCTGCAGTTGACCACCTCAGTTTGTCCATCGGTTTGTGGGTGGTAGGCAGTAGAGAATTGGAGCTTGGTGCCTAGGAGGTGCCAAAGGGTTTTCCAGAAATAGCTAGTGAAGCAGACATTCCTATCGGACACTATGGTCTTGGGTAGGCCATGTAACTTAACCACATGTTCTAGAATAAGCTTGGCAACCTTGGAAGCATCTAGGGTCTGGGAGCAGGGTATAAAATGAGCCATTTTGGAGAACCTATCCACTACTACAAAGACAGAATCGTGCTTTCTTGCGGTCTTGGGTAATCCTACCACAAAATCCATGCTGAGGTCTTGCCAAGGGTGGCTAGGTACGGGCAAGGGTGTGTAAAGGCCAATATTCTGTTTCTGCTGCTTGGCCACAGCACAGGTCCAGCACCTAGAGACAATATTGGCGACATATTTCTTAAGGCTAGGCCAAAAGAACTGGTCTTCAACAGCTAAAGTGGTCTTCTCCCTACCAAAGTGACCAGCTAGGCCTCCCGCATGGGTTTCCCATACTAAAAAATCTCAGAGTGAAGTCTTGGGAATGCACAACTTATTACCCTTGAAAAGATAACCATCCTGTAAGGTATAGTCACTATGGGCACTAAATGGTTCTTGAAGCTTAGACTAGAAGATCTCACTGAAGTCAGGACAAGATTCATATTGCTCCTTAAGTCGGTTCAAATCCTACAACCTCAATCCTAACTGTGTTTAACAAAAGGGCACGACGGCTAAGGGCATCAGCTACCTTATTCTCAGTACTAGCACGATGTTTAAGCACAAAGGTATAGGCTTGGATATACTCGACCCACTTAGCGTGCCTAGGGTTCAATCTCTTCTGGGAGTTCAGGTATCGAAGGGCTTCATGGTCTGAAAACAGGACAAACTCATGGGGTAACAGGTAGTGCCTCCAGTACCTAAGGGCTTGGACGACTGCATAAAACTCCTTATTGTAAGTCGAGTACTTAATTTTGGCCTCATTAAGTTTTTCGCTAAAGAAGGCCACGGGGTGATTTTTCTGACTAAGTACTCCACCAATCCCAACTCCCGAAGCATCACAAGCAACCTCGAAAACCTTAGAAAAATCTGGCAATCTCAGGACAGGTGCTTGTATCATTCTATCCTTAATTTCAAGGAAGGCTTTGTTTGCAGCTTTAGTCCATTGAAAACCTCCCTTCCTGATGCAGTCAGTTATAGGTGCTACAATTGAACTGAATCCCCGAATGAAATGTCTATAAATTGTGGCTAGGCTATGGAAACTACGTACATCGTGGATACTAGCAGGGACAAGCCACTCAACTATAGCTTTAACCTTTTCGGGGTCGGCTGAAACTCCTTTAGGGGTAACTACAAAGCCTAAGAAGATAATCCTAGTTGTCATAAATTTACACTTCTTAGGGTTGGCATAAAGGCTATTCTCCCTAAGGGTTTGGCAGACTAACCTTAAGTGGTGAAGATGGTCCTCTTTGGTCTTGCTATAGATCAAGATGTCATCAAAATATACTACTAAGAAATTTCCAGTGAACTCGTGCAAGACTTGGGTCATGACTCTCATAAAAGTACTTGGCACATTAGACAACCCGAAAGGCATCACTACCCACTCGAACAGACCATCCTTAGTCTTAAATGCCGTCTTCCATTCATCCCCCGGTTGAATTCTAATCTGGTGGTAACCACTCTTGAGGTCTATCTTGGAAAAGATAGTGGCACCGGCCATCATATCGAGCATATCATCCAGGCGGGGAATAGGAAACCTATATTTGATTGTAATTTTGTTGATAGCCCTGCTATCAACACACATTCTCCAGGTCCCATCTTTCTTAGGGGTAAGTAGGGCAGGGACGGCACAGGGACTTAAACTCTCCCTAAGAAAACCCTTCCTAAGCAGCTCTCCCACTTGTTTCTGAAGTTCCTGATGTTCAGTGGGGTTCATCCTATAGTGGGGAAGGTTGGGCAAAGTGGATCCTGGGACCAAATCTATAGCGTGCTGAATGTCCCTAAGGGGTGGCAGTTGATCAGGTAATTCTTCCGGGTAAACATCCTCAAATTCTTTTAGAGTCTTTACTATCTCTTGGGGGTGTCTACATTGGTTGGTTCGTGACTCTCCTTGGTGGCTAGAATCCAAACAGGGGCTCCCTCTAAAATCTCTTTCTCTAGCTCCTTAGGTGTGATCAGGTTGACTTCTGTTTTCTTCTCCTTAAGGCTACTATATCCTTTCTTGACGGGGTCCCTAGGTTGGATTGGGTTGATTGTGATCTTTTTTCCCTGGTGGAAAAAGACACATGTATTGGATCGACCATAAAGAGTGGCATCATGGTCGAAAAGCCAGGGTCGTCCTAGAATGATACTACCCTCACCCATGGGTAAGACGTCACACCAAATCGATTCTTCATAGGAACTCATTTTTATCTTTATTTGGCACCTAGATTTTACTGGGATTGAAGTTGAATCTATCCAGGAGACTTTGTAAGGGTTGGGGTGGGGAACTGTGGCTAGTCCTAAAGATTTGACTGTACTCAAGGAAAGGGCATTAACACAGCTTCCACTATAAATGATGACCTTACAAGCCTTATCTCCTAGCTTGATCAGGGTCTGTAAGATGTTGGTCCTATGCCAGTCTTCCTGTATTATGTTTTGGGCTAGGATGCATCGGACTACTCCTACAAGGTCTTCAGATTCATACACTTCTTCCTCTCCCTCGTACTCTTCCAACAACTAATTTTTGGGATCATAGACGTCCTCCTCAGGTTCAAAGATTGGTTTGGGTTCAGTCTTAGTTGGTTCATCTATGAGTAGGGCAGGGGCGGTGCACTGACTAGCAAAATGTCTAGGTTTATGACACCTAAAGCATTTACCTTGGGGATCAGGTCTCCTCTGGACTTCAATAGCCTTACCCTTTTCTCTCTACTGTATTGGGGTCGGTTCAGGCTGGGACGACTAGGACTAGGTCAGGCTAGGTTTGGTTGACTTGGGTCGGTTCGGTTTGGGCTTGGTCGACTCGGGTAAGCCTGGATGTAACTTTGGGTGGATCCAAGGATTCGGCTCTAGTTCTTAAAGGGCTCAGGTCTTTTGTAGGTGGGACCTTTCTGGAAATGTTCACAGAGCCTAGCAACTTGGTAAGCCTCTTCCAAGGTTCTGGTTGCTCTAAAGTATAGCTCTCTCTGAATGTCTGGGTGTAGGCCAGCCCTAAACCTAGACAGGGTTACCTCAGGTGATTCAACAACCTTACATCGCATAAAATATTCATCAAACTTGGCGATGTAATCAGCCACACTATTACTCCCTTGACTTAAGGTTTGCCATTGGTCCAACAGTTTCTGGGTGTAGGATGCAGGTAAGTATTTCCTTCTAAGCTTATCTCTCATTTCCCCCCAGACGGTTATGGGTAATTGACCTTTCTTCTCTATGTAATTTTCAACACTATTCCAGAACAACCTAGCTTGGTGAACCAACCTAAGATTGGCAAACTTAAACTTAGTTCTTTCAGACATAGAGTACCAGTCAAAATACTGCCCCATAGTAGACTCCCAATCTTCATACACCCTGGGATTTAAACTACCATCAAAAGTGGGTGCCTCAAGCTTGATGCTCCTAAGGGCCCTTTCTTCACGGTCCTCCAGATTGGGTCTCTAGGACGGGTATCAACAAAGGGGTCAGGGTCTCTCCCAAAGTCATCCTCAAAGTAAGGGTCTTGTGGCAGGTTTCTCTTGGGATGAGTGGACTCGGGACTGGGTTCAGGTCAGGGCCTAGTAGCTTCCTCTAGGGGTCTTAATCTGGCCTCTATCTGATCCAGTCTATTGGTCAACTGGTTGCCTAACTGGGTCATGGATTGAGTTAGGGCTCCAATGTCAGCTCACAGTTGGTCCATGGTTTCGGTAGAGGGTGGAGAAGGTGGGTGAAAAGAGGTTCCTGATCTAGTGCACATGTAACAAAACGATGCTACGGTTTGCTAGACCTAGGAGATCTTTCCAAATGTAAAGTCAAGAAGATGAACCTGGAAGTAGTAACTTGGCACCTGGCCAGGTAAGTGTAAGGTTAGTGGAGGTTCCTCTTTACTTGCCTAGACACCAATTAGAAATTGGCCAGGTAAGCGAACCAACCCACTTCCCTTCGGGCTCTAGTCCTTGAACCACTTGCCTAGACACCAGCTACTCAAGCACACACCAACAAGTAATCTAGCTTGGCTCGACACTTGGGTCGACCCGACTTCGTGGGTATCCCTAGCTCACTAGAGCAGATTAAACATTTAATCGATTTTAGTTAATGGCTAGGGTTCAATATGTCGGGTGGTGGTTTTTGGGCTAGGGACAGGTAATGAAATCCCGACCCCATGTTAATTTGATGCCCTTAAGATAAGTTATGTAAAATGAAGCACAAAAATGACTAATGAAATGACTTACAATTTTCTTGTTTTTTTGTGTCTTTTAGATGTGTGAATGCTAAACAAAATGCAGGAATTAAAATGTGCCCCTAAATGCAAGAAATAAACTAAATGGATGAATGAGATGCTTGCTGAAATTTCAGACCTGAGATTTTCTCAGGTAGTATTTCGGCTTGTAGAAAGTTTACAAATTGAAATAAAATCTGAAAAAATAGAAAAAAATACTTTGAATTCAAGGTGATCTAACAGAATAAAAATCATAAAATTTGGAAATCTCTACAGAGAGAAACAATCCAATGATCAGACCATATACGGGCTGACCAGAATGCAGAAAATGAAAGAAAACAAAATGCACTAGTCCTAGCCTTGCTCTGATACCAGAAATGGTGTGGAGTAAGGGGCTGGGCTAGGGATGCTAGATGCTAGTGTGGATGCTTACGATACAAAGGAACTCTTTTTTTTTTTTTTTTAGGGTTGATGAGTTTTTTAGTTGTTTTTCTTAGGGTTTTGATTCCCGATCACAAGCAAAGATGAGAAATAAGAGAAATGCATAACGGAAGCTTACACTAGCAGTTCACATCCCTAAATAGTGAAAACAAGAACAGGATCCCGGGATTAAGAAACCCTGGTAGGACTAAGCTCGAAACTCAATACCTACTTAGGAGATAGAGAGAGCAAATCTCACACGTCTGAAGCGCCTGATGCAGAGATCGCTCAACTCGGTGGATACGGCCTGGATGCTCGAGCAGTCGAACTCGTGGAAGCACTGGCTTTCGGTCAGAAGGTCACGATGGTAAAGCCGACTGTCTCCGGTGCCCGAGATTCCAGGGAGGACCTATAAGCAAACAAAATAGGGATTAGCATAATGGAGAAATATACTGAAAGGGACTGAGATGGGGTTGAGAAGGGGCTTCGAGCCCGATGTCCGGCTGGATTTCGAAGTCGAAGAAGGAGATAACTTGGGGCCTCACACCCCGCGACGTCCCGGAGGATGAAGGATTGTGGCCTCACACCACTCGACATCCAGGAGGACGAAGGACTTGCGACGCCCTGGGGCGATGGACAGGTGGCCTCACACCACTCGACGTCCCTGGGGACGAAGGCAATTCACTCAAACCTAGTCTAAGAGACAATGGTTGGAGGATAGAAAACTCAAACTCTTTTTCATTAATCATTCAATAGCCTTACAAGGGAGGGATTGGGTCCTTTAAATAGGCACCCAAGGCCCATTTGAATTTCAAATGAAACAAAATTACAAACTTTCTTGGGTGGTGCCAAAAACATTTGACCTTCTCCTCTCTTTGGCCGACCAAAGGTGATTTGGATTGGGCGTGAAATGTGGGAGCGCTTGGAGAGGGGGATTGGCTTCTTGACTTCCTTCATTTGCATGCTCATTTTGGGAAGAAAACGTGGAACAAGGCTTGCTTGAAAGGATGTGCTTTCTTGGATCCTTCAACACCCACTTTGGAGTGATTCATGGCCAACCAAATGGAGGGTGCTTTGGGCGTTGCAAGGTTGAAGGCTTGGAGAGGGGAGTGTGTCCTTTGACCTTCCATTCTTGCATGATCACTTTGGGAAGAAGGCTTGGAAGAGGGCTTGCTTTGTGGCTTGGTCTCTTCAAGGATCTTCAACGTCCCACATTTTGATGGATCATGGCATGATGTGGGGGAAGGAAGAGGGGGATGATGTCTCCTCCTTCCAAGGTCACCCAAGAGAAAAAGGCATGGAGAGGGCGTGTGGAATGCATGAGGGCGCCACCTAGTTTCCCTCCTTGGATGCCCAAGTGACAACTAATGTGACACCACATAGGTGGCTGAGGTGGCACCTGAGTTGGCATCTTTCCAAGTAAAAGAGGTGGGTTGGCCCACAAGGACTTTGACTTGGTCTTGAAAGCTAGGTTGACTTCAATTGGGCTTGGGCCCAATCCAAACTCAGACTCGAACCAAAAATAATACAGGACCCATGACCTAGACTTGACCCAAATTGGTCAAGGTACAAGACTAGAAATTATAAAATTACTTTGACTCATAGCCTTATTACAGGACTCACAGAAGTGGAACCCTAATCTGAGATCCACAGAGGGTTGAGGAGCCTCTATCAGATCCTGGTGCCCACACCAATAAGGATAGGGCCCCTTGAGAGGATAATATTGGACTCCTATCCCCCTTTGAAATTAAATGAGATCCCTTTGAATTCAAATTGAGTAGATCCCCCCCTTGTACTTGGACTTCTCCATGGCTTGGGTGGTGAATTCAGATTGGGCGATAAAAGAGAAATGGTGCCTCATTCCTTTCTCACTTTAGTGCTAATCCTCTTCCCCTCTTAGTGTGAACTCTTTTTGTTCTTCAAATTTGAATGGTAGGCAAGATAATAAAACATCTCTTTGAATGTTGAATGGATTCCATGAGAACTTAAACTCCTTTGAGATTTAGATAAACCTTCACTTATCCTTGGACTCTTCTTCTATTTAAATTTGAACAATTGAGTTGGCCGACCATTTGGAGTGGACAACTTTTCATGAAAGATGGTGCTAAATAGGAGGAAGAATCCTTCCATATTACCCCCCTTAAATGGAGTCATCTTGGATTTAAAAAGGGGTGATGAAGAGTGGATGAGGAATGAGGAGTCCTTCTGCTTTACTCCTCTTAAATGTTTTTTAAATAAGCGACAAAATTGAGGCGCCCTCCTTTTCTCCCCTTTGGATAATCTTGGACTTTAAATATTGTCCAAATATCCCAATGTCTAGATGTCCAGATGTCTCGATGTCTGGATATCCGGATGTCTCGATGTCTAGATATCCAGATGTCTTGATGTCTGGATTCCGGATGTCCAGATGTCTGGTGAAAGTTTTGGACAACCTTCTTTTGCCGTGGAATTGATCCACCAAGGTGATGTGGCATGGTACACTACTCCAAGTGGAAGTTAACAAGGCCCCATGACATGGTGACGTGGCACGATGACATGTTATGGTGACATGGCTTCTACAACTGGGCCTGACCTTGGCTAACAATTTGACTTGAACCCTATTGACTCATTCAATTATAAGACTCAACTTCAAGCAAACCTAACTTGACTAATTTGCAAATCGAAGCAAACTAATTTATTTACAGGACTCAAGCTAAAATTAAAAATAGAACTACTCATTGGTGATCCACAATGAGCTCGGAGGGTTCTGATGTCTCTTCCTAGCTCTGGTGTCCTCACCAGTTCAAGGATGATGTAGCCCTGAAGGAAGGTGATTTTTAATTATTCAATTGAATGAGCTGGCCAATTTATTTAGTGTTTAAGGAAAGCAACGGGGGGACCCCCACTGACCTTACCCTTACCTGGCCAGTCGTTAGTTAGTCTTTGACTTGGAAGACTCTAAGGTAGTCTTGGTAGTTAGGAGCTGTCTAGACATAAGTTAACCATAGGATAGAGAGTCTATTATTTGATAACTTGTTTGCTAACACAATCTTAACCTAATTAAACCATCCTTCTCTATTAGCTATAGATTTAGGATCTTCTAGGTCTCTCATCTTTAGAATTCTCCTCTCATCTATCTCTCCTTTTTTTTCTTTCTTTGTTCATCTATAATAAATTAAAATAATCAAAAAAAATTCTGCTAAGGTAAAATGGTGATTGGTCAGAACAATTTAAACCATACAAGAGTAAAAGGTCATGGATTCCTTTGAACGACCAAAGAGCCTAATGGATTATTGTTATCCAGATCTTATTGAACTTCTAATCCTACAGGATTATTGGTACATGATTAACTCTGTCTGATCGTCTAGAACAGATCCCAAGCTAACAAATTTATGAATCGATCGCAATAGATTGATATGTATCTTAATTTCAGGAGATTCGAAGATGCATACAATCATACAAGAGAACCTAAAGAAACTAAATTTGGTGCGGGCACCAGACTCAGAAGAAGACTTCAGAGCTCCATTTGGATCTCTGATTGACATTGCCCGAGAAATTAGGGTTTGTAATAAAGGTTGACCTGGTCAACCAGTTTATTTATTTTATTTATTTCTTGAGTCACCATTTAAATTTTGTTGAGTCATGTTGACTCGGTGCAAGTCCCAATGTGGTTTCAATTTGGTCCAAAATGGTGCCACATTTCTCTTCCAATCAACTCAAGGTTCAAGCAAGTGGAGACCACACTCCAAGCCACACGCCCAGCCACACTCCGAGCACACGCCAGAGTCCAGGAGGTGCCATAGAGGCATCCCAGTGTCATGGTCCCCACATCCAAAGAAGAAAAAATCAAAATGGAGGCTAAATTAAAGGAGGCGCCCACACCTGCCTAATTTACCTAAGCAAAGAAGGAAGAAAACTTCTCTTGGAGAATAAATCAAAGAAGGACATCCAACCTACTCCTAATTGAAGTTCAAATCAAAATCAAAGAGCTTAACTTGGAGTGGAAGAAAAGAAGAAATACCATAAGAAGAAGAGGACTCCAAATCCAAATCCAACTCCAAAGGAGGTGCCATAAAAGTTCCAAAACAATTCCTTTATGGCCGTCCCAATTTTTTTTGGACTCTTGGTTGGCCAAGGGAGAGGATTTTCTACCTAATCTAGGGGTTGGAAGAGTTTAGTCCCATATGGGAATTTGTACAAGCTAGGAGAAAATTTTAGGTCTATATAATAGACCTCTCTTTGTAACTTTAGAAAATCAATGAAGAAAAATTATTTTTGCTATTCTCTTGTGTTGAGCAACCTAGGTTTCTCTTCTTCCGCACTATTCTAAGTGTTGAGCTCCGTGAGGGGGTAATCCGGGTTCCATTGGAGCCTTGAGGAGGTGAGAGATCTCCATCTTTATCCAAAACCCTAGGTTAGCCACTTGAAATTCCAAAACCCTAGCCACCTTTCATTATTTTCCATCCACCAAACCCTAGATCCATCCATCTCCCACGGCCTCTCTCTCTCTACAAGTCCAGGCCGTCCACCTTCATCCAGATCCAGTCCGGCTACTTCAGATCCAGAGCAAGTTCCAAGGAAAATCACATCAGCATCCAGGAGAATCCAGTTTCCAGCAATTTCGATCTTCAAGTTCATCAACCTGGTAAATCTTTTCCTTGACTCTCTGATTCCATCAATTGTTTTTCTTCTCTTCCAGATCTTGAGTTCAGGAGAAGCCCACCCGCCAAAGGACCAGTACTGGAGGATCCATTGCGAAGAAATCTGAATCCGAGGATCCAACAATCTGCTCGGGAGAGTTCTTCCACCAAAATCTGTGAAGATCATTGTCTGGTTAGGTAAACCATCTCTTCTCTTTATTTCTGTTATGCTGAAAGTTCGGAGCGAAACCCTAGGTCTGGGAGTTTCTCAACCCCCAGCGATCCGTTGCTTCTGAACTACTCTGATACTTTAGTTTCCTTAAAATTGTGCTTTCAATTATCATATTAGTCTCTTTCAATGTTAGGTTAACTTTTCTTTGATTTGAAGCCAACTTCTACAAACATATAAAAACAACAAAAAAATTAGTTAATCTTAATCTACTTCCGCATCGCGTCCCTTTATTTGTTCTGCATCATTTTTGGTATCAGAGCCCAGTCTAGGGTTTCTGATTTGCTTGCTTGCTTGTTTTAATTGTTTTCTCCTTTTATTTTGTCTGCTCGAAGTAGACTCCCCAGGACGTCCGGTCCTAGGAACTAAGCGAGGCGCAAGCCTCCTCCTCCCATTCCACGGGGTGTTCCTAGGGCGTGTAGGGGATCCATTGGGTTATAACTTCGTAGCAGGGATTATAAACGGGGAAGATAATCTAGTTGCAGCCTGTAATTTCTCTGTTATCTGAATTATTTCTCCCTGCATAAAACTCCGAATTGCATGATTTTTGCTTCGTTGAAACCAGTATAATTGAACCTATTTTCCATAATTTTTCTGTGATTTATTGGTTTCGGTAAAAACTCTGAGAATTAAAATACAGAAACTCTGTTTTTTGTGTTCTGCAATTCAATTCTTTTTTGGAGTGATCATCTCATAATTTACTTAAGGGCAATTGAGCATCTAAGATAAGGGAAGGAGTTGATTACCTCTCCTTAGCCCAAAACCACCATCCAATCATTCGAACCTAGACCTAATTTAAAATCAGTTAGACCTAATTTGCCCTAGTGGGCTAGGGACACCAATTGGTCGGGTCTAGGCTAGTGTTGAGTCAGTTTGCTGAGTTATTCTGTGTGTGCTTAGCACTCAGTGTCTAGAACGGTGGTTCAGGGACTACGTCCCGAAGGACTTGTATGCTGGTCCGCCTACCTGGCCAATCACTGATTGGTGTCTAGGATTGGCGATCAGGGACCTAACACTCCCCTTACACCTGCCTGGCTGAGTCCTGAGTTACTACAGGCTAGCTTGCCACTCTGATTGGGCATCTAGTTTGGACTCTAGGTCTAGTGATCCAGTAGTCGATTTAGTCTAGTCTCATTTTGTGTGCTTGCTTGAATCATCATGTCTACCAGAAACGGAGTGCCATATCAACCTGGTCAAACCCAACCTGATTTAGAGGCCATGATCAGAACTCTTACTGAAAGTATGGCTAAAATGAATCAGGATATGACAAACACTGTGGCCCAGTTTAGCGCACAAATTCATGAGGATCTTACCCAACTTAGGGACCGAGTCCAAGTACTTGAAGAACCTAGACATCGGAATTGGACTCCTGACCCCGATTTTAATGTGCCTCAGCCTCACCCACATCAGGAGCCTAGAAGGCCTTTATATAGAGATCCCGAACCTAATCATAGGAGGCCTGACCCAGAGCCTGAAGATAGAGATGATAGGTTCATCAGGAACATCAAATTAGATGCACCCACTTTTGATGGTAGTCTGAACCCTAAGGTGTATTCTGATTGGGAGGGTGAGATGGATCAATACTTTGAGTGGTATGCTATGTCTGAGGAGAGGAAATACAAGTTTGCCAAGATGAAATTAGTGCGTCAAGCTAGGTTATACTGGGGGAACATTGAGCTAACCACTAGGAGACGGAATGTTGAGCCCATAACCACTTGACAGGGTATGAAAGAAAAATTGAGAGATAAATACCTACCCATTTCATACCAGCAAAACCTGTTAGACCAATGGCAAAACCTGAAACAAGGAAACCGATCTGTCTCAGACTACATAACTACTTTTGATGAATACCTAATGAGATGTGATGTGAGTGAAGCCCACGAAGTCACTTTGTCTAGATTTAGGGCTGGACTGAGGGAAGATATCAAGAGAGAATTATTTCTGAGAGAGGTTACTGATCTAGACCAAGCCTACCAGATTGCACTGAACACTGAGAAATTTCAGAGAGGACCTATACCTTCTAGGGTTAGTGCCCCAATCCCAAGGAATGGACCTAGCCAAGTTATCCCTAGTAAACCTTTTCAGGGTACTTCTACCCCTAGGCCCATGGACAAAGGTAAGGCACCTGACACCCAGAGAACCCCTAGTTCAAATATCACCTGTTTTAAGTGTCAGAAACCAGGTCACATTTCCAGTCAGTGTACTGCCATAGCCTGTTTCAAGTGTCATAAGGTAGGTCATGTTGCTAGCCAGTGCCCACGGAGATCCCTTTACATAGAAGAGGGAGAGAATGATAATTCCGATCCCAGTGAGGAATTTGAAGAAGAAGTTTATGAGGCCGGAATGAATTTGGTTGAGGAGTATGAAGGAGAGGAGGAACCCAATGAATCTGACCAATTAGGAGTTGTAAGATGCATCCTATCCCAGAATCTAGTTCAAGAGGATTGGCGTAGGACTAACATCCTACAAACTTTTCTTAAATTAGGGGATAAGGTATGTAAGATCATCATAGATAGTGGGAGCTGTGTAAATGCCATCTCTACTAGCACTGTCAAGATGTTAGGCTTAATCCCAGTTCCCCATCCCAACCCCTATAAGGTTTCTTGGGTAGATTCTACCTCCATACCCATCCAATCTAGATGTCAAGTCCAAATCCAAATGCAATCTTATCACGAAAAGATTTGGTGCGATGTTTTACCCATGGGGGTGAGCAGTATAATTCTCGGAAGACCTTGGTTGTATGATCATGATGCCACCCTCTTAGGAAAATCCAATACCTGTGTCTTTAGTTTCAATGGGAAGAAGATTACGATCCATTCCGTTCCCCCTAAGGACAAGGTAACTAAAGGAGCCGGTAAGGTTAAGGAGATGAAAACTGGAGTGAACCTAATCAGTGCTAAGGATCTAGAACAAGAAATTCATAGTGGTTCACCCATCTGGATGTTGACTGCTAAGGAACTTAGAACTTCGGAACCCTCAGAGCCTCCTCAAGAAGTTAAACCTGTGTTAAAAGAATTTGAGGATGTCTTTCCCGAGGATTTGCCAGACCACCTTCCACCTCTTAGGGATATCCAGCATGCCATAGATCTAATCCCAGGAGCGACTTTGCCCAACTTGCCCCATTACAGGATGAATCCATCTGAGCATGAAGAACTGCAAAAGCAGGTTGGAGAATTATTGAGGAAGGGGTTTATTAGAGAAAGTCTTAGCCCTTGTGCAGTCCCAGCCTTACTGACCCCAAAGAAAGATGGCACGTGGAGGATGTGTGTTGACAGTCGTGCCATCAATAAAATTACAATCAAATATAGGTTTCCCATCCCTAGACTAGATGACATGCTTGATATGATGGCTGGTGCAATGGTTTTTTCTAAGATTGATCTCAAAAGCGGCTATCATCAGGTTAGGATTAGACCCGGGGATGAATGGAAAACTGCTTTCAAAACTAAGGATGGTCTTTATGAATGGGTTGTTATGCCTTTTGGGTTGTCCAATGCCCCTAGTACTTTCATGAGAATTATGACCCAGGTACTTAGAGCTTTCATAGGAAAATTTGTGGTGGTCTATTTTGATGACATCCTGATCTATAGTAAGACCCCAACAGATCACCTAGACCACCTTAGAGCAGTCTGCCAAGTTTTGAGGAATGAGAGACTCTACAGTAATCTTAAGAAGTGTGAATTCATGACTAGTAGAGTTATCTTTCTTGGTTTTGTAGTAACCCCTGACGGCGTGGCGGCCGATCCTGAGAAGATTAAGTCCATAGTAGACTGGCCAGAGCCAACCAATGTGCATGAAGTTAGAAGTTTCCATGGCTTGGCTACCTTCTATAGGCGATTCATCAAGGGGTTTAGTACTTTAGCTGCTCGAATCACTGATTGTATTAGGAAGGGAGAATTTCATTGGACTAAGTCAGCCCATAAAGCCTTCCTAGATCTTAAGGATAAAATGACCCAGGCACCCATTCTGAGATTACCCAATTTTTCTAAAGTATTTGAGGTTGCCTGTGATGCTTCAGGTGTAGGAATAGGTGGAGTCCTAAGCCAAGAGAATCATCCCATAGCATTCTTTAGTGAAAAACTTAATGATGCTAAGCTTAGGTATTCTACCTATGATAAGGAATTTTATGCGGTGGTGCAAGCTTTGCGTTACTGGAGACATTATTTGCTACCGCAGGAATTTGTACTATTTTCGGACCATGAGGCTCTTAGATTTCTGAACTCCCAAAAGAAGCTTAACCCTAGGCATGCTAAGTGGGTAGAATATATCCAGTCCTATACTTTTGTCCTGAAACATAAGGCTGGAGTTGAGAATAAGGTAGCTGATGCCCTTAGTCGCCGATCTCTGTTATTAACTTCTGTTAGAACTGAGGTCATAGGGTTTGAGCAAATCAAAGAGGAATATGAGTCTTGTCCGGATTTCACAACTGTGTATCAGGATCTAGTTCAAGGACCATCTAGTAATCACCAGGATTATACCCTTGTAGATGGTTTTTTGTTCTTCAAAAATAGGCTTTGCATCCCTAGAACTTCTCTTAGGGAATTTTTGATTTGGGAAATCCATGCTGGAGGTTTAGCTGGCCATTTTGGAAAAGACAAGACCATTCTAGCTATTGAAGACCACTTTTTCTGGCCTAGCTTAAAAAGGGATGTAGCTAATATTGTAGCTAGATGTCGAACCTGCGCTGTTGCCAAACAGCGAAAACAAAACACTGGCCTTTATACCCCACTCCCTGTCCCAGATCGTCCTTGGCAAGATGTGAGTATGGACTTTGTGTTAGGTTTACCTAAGACCCAGAGGAGACATGATTCTATCTGTGTCGTAGTCGACCGATTCTCTAAAATGGCCCACTTCTTGCCTTGTTCCCAAACTTTTGATGCGTCTAAGGTAGCCACACTTTTCTTCAATGAGATAGTTAGACTCCATGGCCTACCTAAGACAATCGTTTCAGATAGGGATGTCCGGTTCACCAGTTACTTTTGGAAGACCCTTTGGCATAAGTTAGGGACAAAACTTAAGTTTTCAACTGCCTATCATCCCCAAACTGATGGCCAAACTGAAGTAGTGAACCGTAGCCTAGGAAATCTGCTGAGATGTCTTGTTGGTGAAAATACCAGAAATTGGGATTTATACCTACCAAGGGCAGAATTTGCGTACAATGACTCGGTCAATAGGTCTACGGGTAAGAGTCCATTTGAAATTGTACATGGGTACAAACCTCACACACCTCTTGACCTAGTCCCTTTACCTGTCCACACTCGAGTCTCCGAATCTGCTGAGAATTTTGCACAGCATATAAAAGACTTGCATAAAGAAATTCATGCCAAAATAAATTTAAGTAATGAAACTTATAAGAAGTTGGCTGATACTCAAAGGCGAGTCAAATCTTTTGTTGAGGGAGACTATGTGATGATTAGGTTAAGGCCTGAACGGTTTCCTCCTGGAACCGTTAGAAAGTTACATGCTAGGGGAGCTGGACCATTTAGAGTGGTAAAGAGAGTAGGATCCAATGCCTATGTGCTCGAGTTGCCTCCAGAACTAGGCATTAGCTCTACTTTCAACATTACAGACTTAGTAGAGTACAGGGAGCCAGCTGTGATTCCTAGTGAGCCTTTTGAGCCTAACCCTATCATTGAGAGTGATCCCGACCCTGTGTGTCCACCAACAAACTGGCCTGTGAGGAAAGAGCAGATTGAAAAGATCCTGGATGATCAGGTTATCTCTACTCGTAATCGAGGATACCAAAGGTACCTGGTCCGCTGGCAAGGAAGGCCAGATTCTGATGACTCTTGGATCTCCCGAGAAGAATTACAAGAATTGGACCCAGACCTCTTGGAGAGATACCAGAGCCAACTTGAGCCTTACTCGACAGGGTCGAGTTCCTCCCACCCTGGGAGAATTGGTGCGGGCACCAAACTCAGAAGAAGACTTCAGAGCTCCATTTGGATCTCTGATTGACATTGCCCGAGAAATTAGGGTTTGTAATAAAGGTTGACCTGGTCAACCAGTTTATTTATTTTATTTATTTCTTGAGTCACCATTTAAATTTTGTTGAGTCATGTTGACTCGGTGCAAGTCCCAATGTGGTTTCAATTTGGTCCAAAATGGTGCCACATTTCTCTTCCAATCAACTCAAGGTTCAAGCAAGTGGAGACCACACTCCAAGCCACACGCCCAGCCACACTCCGAGCACACGCCAGAGTCCAGGAGGCGCCATAGAGGCATCCCAGTGTCATGGTCCCCACATCCAAAGAAGAAAAAATCAAATTGGAGGCTAAATTAAAGGAGGCGCCCACACCTGCCTAATTTACCTAAGCAAAGAAGGAAGAAAACTTCTCTTGGAGAATAAATCAAAGAAGGACATCCAACCTACTCCTAATTGAAGTTCAAATCAAAATCAAAGAGCTTAACTTGGAGTGGAAGAAAAGAAGAAATACCATAAGAAGAAGAGGACTCCAAATCCAAATCCAACTCCAAAGGAGGTGCCATAAAAGTTCCAAAACAATTCCTTTATGGCTGTCCCAATTTTTTTTGGACTCTTGGTTGGCCAAGGGAGAGGATTTTCTACCTAATCTAGGGGTTGGAAGAGTTTAGTCCCATATGGGAATTTGTACAAGCTAGGAGAAAATTTTAGGTCTATATAATAGACCTCTCTTTGTAACTTTAGAAAATCAATGAAGAAAAATTATTTTTGCTATTCTCTTGTGTTGAGCAACCTAGGTTTCTCTTCTTCCGCACTATTCTAAGTGTTGAGCTCCGTGAGGGGGTAATCCGGGTTCCATTGGAGCCTTGAGGAGGTGAGAGATCTCCATCTTTATCCAAAACCCTAGGTTAGCCACTTGAAATTCCAAAACCCTAGCCACCTTTCATTATTTTCCATCCACCAAACCCTAGATCCATCCATCTCCCACGGCCTCTCTCTCTACAAGTCCAGGCCGTCCACCTTCATCCAGATCCAGTCCGGCTACTTCAGATCCAGAGCAAGTTCCAAGGAAAATCACATCAGCATCCAGGAGAATCCAGTTTCCAGCAATTTCGATCTTCAAGTTCATCAACCTGGTAAATCTTTTCCTTGACTCTCTGATTCCATCAATTGTTTTTCTTCTCTTCCAGATCTTGAGTTCAGGAGAAGCCCACCCGCCAAAGGACCAGTACTGGAGGATCCATTGCGAAGAAATCTGAATCCGAGGATCCAACAATCTGCTCGGGAGAGTTCTTCCACCAAAATCTGTGAAGATCATTGTCTGGTTAGGTAAACCATCTCTTCTCTTTATTTCTGTTCTGCTGAAAGTTCGGAGCGAAACCCTAGGTCTGGGAGTTTCTCAACCCCCAGCGATCCGTTGCTTCTGAACTACTCTGATACTTTAGTTTCCTTAAAATTGTGCTTTCAATTATCATATTAGTCTCTTTCAATGTTAGGTTAACTTTTCTTTGATTTGAAGCCAACTTCTACAAACATATAAAAACAACAAAAAAATTAGTTAATCTTAATCTACTTCCGCATCGCGTCCCTTTATTTGTTCTGCATCAAAATTGGCATCTTAATTCATAGGATTAAGGAAGTCCTAGAATGTAAAGGATATACCCAATTACATAATGTGCTAGCACTTATGTGCACGGCATGTGATGCACCAAATCATATTATAGAGGAATGCCCTTACTTGATGCGTCCAACCCAAAATGGATTTACATAAGGGAGTGTAGCTAATGATAGATATATAACTGAACCTTGTGCACCAACCTATATAACCCAGGGTTGGGACATCACCCTAATTTTGTGTAGTCATAAGATGCAATACAAGGAGCCCATCATTTTGATCAGCCCTACCCTAGGTCCGACCAAGTATTTAATCATCAACCGGTTTAGATCTTGAGGTAGAATCCAGTCCTCTAGAAAAAGCACTAGAAGCTCTAGCTAAATCCCGTGCTGACCTTGATGCTACAATTAATAACACTAACGCTACCTTGAATAACTTTATGCAGACCATGAGCCAATAGATAACCTTCAACACCCAGACTATTGCCCATTTGGAGATGCAATTAAATCAATTAGCCATAGCTATAAGTGAAAAAGAGTTGCCTTGTCGTCCCAAAGTGATCCTAAGGGATAATATCTAGTTGAAAACTTTAATATCCCTATAACTATCCCTCAGCAATCAATTATGACTCTCAAGAATGAATTAGTCATAGAGCAACCTTATACAACCAAAGAGACCAACCTAGATAATTCGACTAAGGTAGAAATATATGAAGAGAAATCAAAATGGAGGGATGAACCACTTCCATCATCACCCAACTTAACTCTAGTCCCAATCCCAAGAATCCTAGAATCATCCATTATTTTTAATGGAAAGGGAGAATACATAGGTGTAATGATGGAATTAATTGAGACTTCCCAAGGATCATAAATGCATAATACAATAGAGGAAGATACACATGAGAATTTTCTCCATGATTTGTAAATCTATGTCTGGCTCACCTTGAGGTGGATGATCTTGATGTAGAGGGATGTACCCTAGAAATGAATGACCTAGTAGAAACACCGTATCTCAACACCACCTCATTTTGGATCAAGAAACATGAGCCATCACCTAAACCCCTAATAGCTCACTTGTTAGAATCACCACCTGACCCAGATTTGAAGCCACTTCCTGTCGCATCTACTAATATCTTTCTAGTAATATGTAAGTAGGAAGCCTAAATTATAGGTATTCTAAAAGTACATAAAGAAACTATTAGATGAGACATTATGCATATGAGGGATAATGACTTAAAACTTTTATATCTAATTTCTTTGTATTTGGCATTACTTTTGAGAACTACCTTTAAAATTTATTTATAGTATTGAAACAATGTATAGAGACAAAGTTGTTATTGATTGGAAAAAAGTACCAAGTTATGATCAGAAAGGGCTTATGGCAAGATCTAGATTATTAATTGAACCTCTCATGACTCTAGTAAAACCTTTGCCTATGAAGGAAGAGTGATGCGGGACGAGCCCCGATCAGGATTATTTTAGGGGTGGATCGTTGGTCGCTAGGAAATGACCTTTAGGTTAGGTTCAACCAAACCCAAATTATTTTTCCCAACATTTTTTATTCAAATAATCCCCTTTTTTTTTTTTTTTTTTTCATTCATATTTTTTTCCTCTTTTTTTTCACTCTTTTTTTTTTCTTTATTTCTATGCTTGAAGTCGGCACTACTTTGAGAACCGTGCAGAAGGAGGGACTGCTTTCACGTTCGTGCAGGTTTCTCCTTCTTCTCCATGGACTCAAACCAGGAAAGGGGGGGAGGCTTGCAGAGGGGTGTTCGCTGGCGGGCTCTCCGATGACGTGTTGGGGAGGAAGACGCCGACACGGGGAAAAGATGGCCGGCACGGATGGGTTCCAATGGCTGGCGATAGAGGGAGGAGCTCCCATTGGGTGGCATGGATGTCGCACGGCTCCACGGCACAAGGGGGTTCCATAGGTGCCTCCGGTGAGATCAGAGATCGTGGGGCATCGATTTGCCGGTAGCGGGAGAAGAAACGGATGGGCGGCTGGAAGCGGAGTCGACGGCACGAGATCAAGCGGAGATGGGGCTTGGCGATGGATCTCTCCAGATGTCAGCTTTGGCATTGTGAGCGAAGATTGAGGCTTCGATCTGGGTGGAGGTGTACCGATCGGTGGCATGGACGATAGAGATGGAGGTCAGTGGTGTGGGGATCGGCGTGCCGGAGGGATCGGGTAGATCCGGAGGATGGTATGGTTGCATAGAGAAGGTTGACTAGGTGATGGATTCGGGGAGATGGTGGTCGCTCTCTCGGCTTGGTCATGGCCTTTCTGGATGGGAGGGAGGTGACGGACTCGAAGGCATCGACGTGTGGCTCGGTGTTTGGATGGTTGACCTCCAACGAGGTCAGTGACCGGATGGTGGGAAGATGGGTCGGTTTGGTCGGCTGTAGTGTCTTGAGTTGAGACAGGGGAGATGGATTACACAGGCTTTGGTTGCTTGTTATTGATTTGCTAATGACTCGAGGAGTTTGATTCTCAGATTAAGAGGAGAAGGAAATAGGAGGGGAAAAGGAAAAAAGCGAAGAAAAATGGAGTGGAAGATTTAGGAAGAAAAAAAAATCATGGTTGGGTTAACCACCCAGGCTTCGGTGCCCACTCTTAACCAGAGCGACCATTAGGGCATCAGCACCCTCTCCTTAACTAGGAGTTTTTATTTCTCTTCCAAATATTCATCATCTAATCTTATTCGAAGAACGATAAAATAATTAAATAGGCTAATCTGAGATATCCGATATCCTGATCTCATATCTCAATCTCAATCCTAATACATTCAAACTATTAAAAACAAATTAATCCAACCAAATCCTAACAACGATAAAATAAATTCTAAAACAATGTATGAAAACAAATCCTAAAATTTCGAGATATCCCAATCCCTTGTACACCCATATAAAATTACACTTATCTTCATTTGGATATGCTATGGGATTCGTGCTGCTCCGGGATCCATGCTGCTCTGGGATATATGCTGCATCGACTTCAGAATCTGGGGCTTTAGGGTTTGGGCTAGGTTGGCTTCAGGTTTTGGGTTGGACTTCAGGTTCTGGGTGGGCTTCATGTTGTGGGCTGCTTCAGATTCTGGCTAGTCGATGTCCCCATCATTCCCTGAGGTGGGGAGAACTTGACTCCGTCGAGTCAAGCTTCAGCAATCTTTTGGCTCTAGGACGCGCATGATGATCTGCAGACTGAATTTTCTTTTTTTATACAAATAGTGCAATTAAAAATAAAATGGCTAACCTAACCTAACCCTCTCTCTGATACCAAAAGCTGATGCCGGACGAGCCCCGATCAGGATTATTTTAGGGGTGGATCATTGGTCGCTAGGAAACGACCTTTAGGGCGTTCCATGGGTGTCTCCGGTGAGATTGGAGACCGTGGGGCATCGATTTGCCGGCAGCAGGAGAAGAAATTGACGGGTAGCTGGGAGCGGAGTCGACGGCATGAGATCAGGTGGAGACGGGGCTTGGTGGTGGATCTCTTCGGACATTGGCTTCTGGTATTGTGAGCGAAGATGGAGGCTTCGATCTGGGTGGAGGTGTACCGATCGATGGCATGGACGATAGAGGTGGAGGTCGGCGGCATGGGGATTAGGCATGCCAGAGGGATTGGGCATATCCGGAGGATGGGGTGGTCGCGCGGAGAAGGTTGACTAGGCGATGGATTCATGGAGATGGCGGTCTCTTTGTCGGCTTGGTCGTGGGCCTTTCCAGATGGGAGGGAGGCAACGGACTCGGAGGCATCGATGTGTAGCTCGGTGTTTGGATGGTTGACCTCCGACGAGGTCAGTGACCGGATGGTGGGAAGATGGGTCGGTTTGGTTTACTGCAGTGTCTGCGACTTGAGACAGGGAAGATGGATTGCAAGCTTTGGTTGCTTGTTATTGATTTTCTAATGGCTCGAGGAGTTTGATTCTCATAATGGGAGGAGAAAGGAAATAGAGAGGGGAAAAGGGAAAAAACAAAGAAAGATGGAAAGGAAAATTTAGGAAGAAAAAAAAATCATGGTTGGGTTAACTACCCAGGCTTTAACACCCACTCTTAACCAGAGCGACCATTAGGGCATCAGAACCCTCTCTGTTTTTTCTTCCTAAATATTCATCGTCTAATCTTATTCGAAGAATGATAAAATAATTAAATAGGCTAATCTGAGATATCCGATATCCTGATCTTAGATACCTCAACCTCAATTCTAATACATTCAAACTATTAAAAACAAACTAATCCAACTAAATCCTAACAATGATAAAATAAATTCTAAAACAATGTACAGAAACTAATCCTAAAATTTCGAGATATCCCAATCCCTCGTACACCCATAAAAAAATTACACTTATCTTCATTTGGATGTGCTCTGGGATTCATGCTGCTCCAGGATCCATGCTGCTCCGGGATATGTGCTTCATCGACTTCAGAATCTGGGGCTTTAGGGTTTAGGCTGGGTTGGCTTTAGGTTCTGGGTTGGGTTTTAGGTTCTGGGCTACTTTAGATTCTAGCTAGTTGATGTCCCTATCAAAGAGGCATCAAACGAGGATCCCGAAGTACTCCGTTGGTACATCAATTACATAGATCTAGGTCCCTTTGAATCCTGATTGGTACTTAAGTTGTACCTAGATCCAATTATAAAGAAAGAATTGTTAGCTATCAAGGGAATAAGCCACTTAATGGTCCCATACAGGAAGTATTCTGAAGCTGAACCTGAATCACATAGGGTTACAAATCCACCTCAAGATTCGAGTAAGAATAGGATAAGAACTCTAAGAGGTTGGCTGAAGATGTTAATCTTAGTATTTATTGGGAGGCAACTCAATCTTTTTATTGATCTTGCTTTAGTGATTTTTATTTTTATAGGAATAATGGATCACTCTTTATAGATATACCTGATAATTCATGATGCATATCTAGTCCAGGTGGTACCTCTCTTTGTCTTACTTTTATGTCCCAATTTTTTCATACTCCATTGAGGACAATGAAAATTAAGTTGGGGGATAAGAAAAAACCTTTTTGAAAAAATATTTTGAAAGCATCTTAAATATTTTGAAAGTACTTTGGAAATTAATAAAATTAAAAAAAAATATGGAGAAAATTTCATAAATCATGTGCCACGAAAGAAACTCTTGAGTAAAATAGACTAGAAAAATATAATAGAGTTAGATAGTATTTGCTAATCACTATAGCGAGTCAAGGAGTAGATTAGCTGGTCAAATTTAATAGGTCACTTAGGTCACATAAAGCTATTAGCACTTTCATTGCGCATGCACATTAATGAGATAAAGTAGGTATTAGTTATAAGGTCAATTGAAGATTCAATTATTACTGAAAAACTAGTAATTAATATACACCCTCTATTTAACTTGAATTTGAGAAAAGAGCTACCAACCTGAAAAAAAGAAAAAAAAAAGAGAAAAAGAATAAAAAAAGAAAAAGGGGGCAAGTTCTAAATATTGATTTTTCATCGAGTAACCAGGCACCTTCATCTAAGTAAGCATTGTTATTCGTATCAAAAAGTGGACAGTGTGAAGATATCGCTAATTAAAAAAAAAAAAAAAATCAGGTAGTGTGAAAGTTGCTATCTCAGCTCGTGCTAAATTTAAGGGTATATAGAAAATTGACCAAAGTAGGTGATAAGTAAAGATATAATTGTTCTTTATAAATTAGTACTGAAATACTAAGTTAGCCATCACAAATACAAGTGTTGTAGACCTTTGGATGAATTATAAGAAAGTTTCTAATAGTTCTGACTATGAAATTTATTTCGAAAGCTTGATACTTAGTAATACTAGCTAGCTTCTTTTATCTTTAATCCTAGATCTAATTCAATAAAAGAACATCTTAATGATACATGGTTATAAATTAATATCTATATTCTTATTACATTACTAAGGGACTAGCAATGATTAAGTTTGGGGGTGCGATAAGTTTATTAAATATTCTAATTTAAGCATTAAAATAAATATTAATTAATCTATATTTATTAAGAATTGATACTTTTTATTAGTATTTTATAGAAAAAAGTTCTTGGATAGAAAGAACTTGATTTTTGAAGTTCAACTGTGTAAATAATGCTCAAATCGGACTTCGAATGAGCCCAAAATTAAAATTTAAAGACTATTAACAAATTACACAAATTTTAAAGCAGCTGATCCATCACAAAATCTTGAAGCAATCTATAATAGCCATTGCTGCCAGTCCACAAGCCTGTTCCATGGACCATCAACCTTTCCAAGCCATTTCACCACTAGAGAAGCCACCGAAGACCTTCCCCTCACTATCGAGAAGCCGTCCACCGTCGAAGAGCCACCGAAGACCTGCCTACCACTGTCCAATCTCCGTTCGGCTATCGTCTTTCAATTTTTTCTTCTATTTGATCACCAAAGCTATTGTCACTCATTGCCGGCCGGAGATGATGCCGAGATCCATCGTAGGCCATCATCGATGACCCCCCTATCCCCTTCGTCACCATTTTCATCATCATTGATCCAAGGCACTACCCAAGATGACCATCAGAGATATCGTAACTTCCTGTTATTTAGCTATCCACCATCCAAGAGCATCCATCGCTGTCCCTCATCGGAGAAGTCATCACCATCATCTCTCGGTCATGACCTTTCTCCCCATCACCGATCATTATCAGTCTAGATCCATCACCTCATGCCACACTCTACCTTCTCAACATTCTTCTTCCCATTTTTTTTTTCCCAACACCATCATCACCAGCCATCATCTCTTCCCTCCTCCATTCAGCATCCATCACTGACTGGGAGAAGCCAACAATACGATTTGAATGGGAGAAGGAGTCTTCAGGTATCTAGATTTGATCTAGGATTCGATCTAGAAACTAAATGAAATTCAGCCACCTGAGAAGGAAGGAGGTCATCGATCACCCCATCAGGCCATATATCAGACGGTTGAGAGTAGTCTTTACAATATATGACTAATTTTAATCCAGATTGACTCCAAATTTAACTGGAAGAAAGCTCTTGATCAGCTTTAAAAGGAGGACCTTAGGAATAGTCTAGGCATCAGTTCCAGTAATAAGATTTTATTTTATTTTCTTCTTGTAATTAGTCTAGGCTTTGAGAGAGAGGGAGAGAATAAAGAAAAAGAGTTCTTTAGAAAGGAGGTACTATGATAGAGCCTTGAATCTCCAAGAAGATGTATCTAGGAGCCATGTATGATTGAGGTACAGTTTATAGAGAAGTACTGTATCTTTTCATTATTTTATAATTATTTTCTCTTTTATACAATTGAATAAATACTTTCAATTTATTTTCAATTCTTTTTTATTGATTTTCTAAATTAATTATCTATAGGTGGGATGAATCATGAATCTAGCACGATATGATTTATGCTCAACATAGAAATTAATTTTAGGATTTTTATTTAGTATCTTGTTAGGATCTGTTCAACTCAATCATTGGATAGCCTATGCTTGTGGGATGAGCCATGATCTTAATAAGATATGGTTCGTAGTCGGCAAGATAGCCTATGCTAGAGATTAGTTCGAAAGATTTCAAAATAAATATGAATTTTAATTGTTTAGATTAAAATAAATATATGATTTATGTCTGTGATTATCTAAAAACCTAAAGATATCTTTTTATCACTTGAATCCCTCGATCTTATATGTAATTTAAATTAATTAATTTTAATTATACCATCATCTATTTTCTAAATATCTAAATATTTATTTCTTTCTTTACTTTCTTCATGAAATAATTATCCTTGATTTCCAAGAATATGATCCCTACTCATCCTAGCTATAGTAGTAAGGTTTTTATTTTTGACCACCTACGATAGCGATCACAAGGCCAATCAAAAGGTCTTGTTATCACAGTAGAAAATTATTCGTAGAGTATTTTATGATGATTAGCCTGAATCAATAGTGTACTGGACAAGCATGTTAGACCAGGGTTTAAAAAAATTATTATAGTTTTCATGATGACGAGGAAGGGATTGTATTTGTTGGGCCAAGATCAAGTTTGGTGGTTTAGAAATTTTATCAACTATAGCCGATCTATCCCAATCCCAATTTCAAGTATAATGTGATTTGATATCACCCCATCCAGATTTAAAGCCCGGCACCTTTTTCAAAATTAACATTAAACCTATCTCATACATGTTTTAGCACTGTAGAAAGATTTTGGAGACCGTCCTTAAAAATAGTACTAAGAATAGAGAAATTAGTCATAACAATCTTAATATCGTGATCTCTAATTTTAGGGATATCCCACCTGATAGCTTCTTTATACATTTTTAGGATACCTACAAGTTGGGCATCCTAGTTTGTGATCACTAATAGGGTGTCGTGGATGCGTTAGGAAGTGACTTCAGTTCTTGATCAGGTAATGATTCTAATAATGGAGCTATTGAGGGACTCGATAATAGCTCTTATTTTTCAATACATAATGGGGTAGTTTCGAAGTAGGGTGTTTCTAGTAAGTTATTCACTTTTGTGATATGCCCATCTAAATTAAAATATCCAACTTGAATGAGCCAAATAGGGATCTAACAAATTTTGGGGACAAGTTATAGGTTTAGCTTCCCCTATTGTATTATTTAGTTATTATTCTTAGAAAGTCTTAATTAATTCTATCATATCTTTGCTTGTCCTCCCTCCCTATTAAAAGGTATGGATGATTCTAGGGCACTTGAGAATGGGGCCATAGTAAGTAGGGTGATGATGGAATTGGTTCATCATACTAGTTTGATTTCTCTCTATATATCTTTACCATAGTCAAATTATTTATATTAGTCTATATAGTTGTGTAAGGGTGATCTATGACCAGTTCATTCCCAAGAGTTATAGTTGATTGATCAGAAAAAATTAAAGGGTTATTAAAATTTTTAGCTAGGTATGGTCCCTTTGGATTACTCTTAGGCTGACTAAGTAGCTCTCCTTCTTCCTTCCTATTGAGTGCATTTAATAATTGATCAGTTTGATTGAATTGAATATCTAGTTCAATTTGATTGCCTTGAATTTCTGGTTCGATTAGGATTTCTATAGAGGCTTGAAGTTTTTCTATCTTGTCTAATGCTTCCAGAACCTTCTCTTCAAATGATAGGTTATGGTAGCAAGAGAAGGTTGATATTATGGATAAGGATGATCATAATAGGGTACATGTATGAATGAAGATCATTGTATTACCGGGATAACCACTAGGTATGGTTATCATGAAAAATTTGGTTGAGCGGCCTAGCCCGAATTATAGGCATTAAAGTATGGGTTAGTTCTTGGTCTGTAGGCTATTTGGATTTGATCTTGATAGGCTGGCTCATACGTAAACTCAGGAACTTGGTACATGGTTGGACATTCACTCACAAAGTAGATGGGGCTTGAACGAATTTGTTGTGCAGGAAGAAAATAGTGTAGAAGAGTGTCTAAGAGCTAGTAGATGGTCTAATTCATGGAACAACACATCCCCTCTACTATTAAATTTATGGGATAGCTCTTCCAATCTATTGTAAAGATCCATGTTCTTACACTGACCTGTTTTGTTGGATTGTTCTGATTATTTTGACATGCAATCAACGATCCTAGATCAGAGCAATATTTCTAAAAAAGCTTTTTTATATATAATTTTTTTAAGATGAGGGGAAACAAAGAAAGAAGAAAGAGTGGAAGAGTTTTGAAAAGAAGAGCCTAAGGAGTCCTAGATCTAAGAGAGAGAAGAAGTAGGTTAATGTTTGATATTAGTTGCAGTCAAGTTAGCATAACATGGACTCTCTATCCTAGGGTTAATCTAGATCTAGATAGCTCCTAACTATTTCAAGGCCACCTTCGAGCCCTCCAAGTCAAAGACTAACCAGCCAACTAGCTAGATAAGTGTAAGGTTAGTGGGGGTCCCCCCATTGCTTTCCTTAGAAACTAAATAAATTGACTAGGTCAATCAATAGAACCAATTAAGTAATCACCTTCTTTCAAGATCTTGTTCCTGAACCACTTTCCTAGATACCAGTCAATTGATCAACCCTATCCTAGTCCAACTCTTAGGGTTCTTATCTTAATGAGCTTGAAAATTTTTAGGGATCAATGTCTAATTGATTTTAATTTAAAGGTTTGGGTCAATATATTATACAAGATGGTGATTTGTGGACCAAGGATGGATGATGAAATCTTCACCTTATATTGTTTAGGAGTTAAGTGCCCTTAAGATAGTTTATAAGATGCAATGCAAAACAAACAAGTATCCAAAAAAGTTAGTTTGATATTTTAATCTCTAAAAATAAATCTTACTAAATTATAAAATTTAATTAATTAATTAATTTTTAATTAATTTATTTATTGAACTAACTGTGCCAATGATCTCGACAATGGTGTCAAAATTTGATCACTGTCGTAGGTGATCAAAAATAATTTTATCCACTCAAACAATTGTTAGGGTGAGTCGGGATCGTATCTATAGGGATCGGTTAGGGTTATGTTCATATTTAGGAATTTATTTAGAGTCTTAGTTTAATTATAAAAGTTAGAACTCAGGAATGGAATACATTTGAAACTTTAAATTAAAAGGAAATAAAAATCTTAATTAAATTAATAACTAACAAGCAAGAGAAATAATATAAAATAACTATCTTAGGATTTTAATTTAGTTTCTTTTAATAAAATATAGATTAGTTCTTTATTATGTAATTAGAAAAGTTATGATTGCTTCTCATGTATAACCTATCTTGATGGGTACAGATATGCCCCTACATAGTCATAGGCTATTCAAAGTCTTAAACCGAAGCATAGACTATCTCGCTGGGTACAAATCTGTCCCTACATACTCATAGGCTATTCAAAGACTCAAATCATATAAATAATTAAAATATCCTATAATCTAGATTCTAAGCATAATTTATCTCGTTGGGTACAGATCGTAGTACCTTGATCTATCCTACATAGTCATAGATTATTTAAAAATCTAAATTATAGATTAAACGATAAACACAATGCTTGAAGTAATGGAAAAAGAATTTTATTCATGGAAAAGCAAATCATTACATTCAAGATCTAATTACATAAATAAGAAACTAAAATATAAAATACTAGAAGAACCTCCACTACTCATCTAGAGACTAGGAGATCAACCGTGCATGATGTTCATAAGTATCACCTTTAATGGAAGGAAGATGATGAAGAAGAGTTCCCTGCTAGCCTCTCTCCTGTTAAAGTATTTTACATCAAAAGAAAAAAAGAAAAGAAAGTAATATGGTTCCCTGCTAGCCTCTCTCCTCTACTCTCTTAGAGACTTGGAGATCGCCATGCATGGTGTTTGCAAGTATGACTTTCAATGGAAGGAAGATGAAGAAGAAGAGCTCCCTGTGAGCTCTTGTTAAAGTACTTTCATCAAAAAAAAAAAGAAAATAAAATAATATGGTTCTTTGCTTGCTGCTCTCTCAGCTTCCTCTTTCCTGATACCCCACAGCTCCTTTTAAATAGGGGAAGAAACAGGCCAAATCCAGTTCAAATTGGAGAAAGAGTTCATTTAGAATTTGGCTTGGAAGCTCTAGAACAATTTTGGCTGTAGGATGACGATCCAATGATTGAAATCACATCCAAATCTATTGCACAGGATCACAATTGCATTCAGAATAGGCATTGACCATTTGATCTCACTTCGAGTGGTTCCTGGATGTTAGATTTCATAGATCGCTGCTTAAATCCTGCATCCCAATCCTATTACAATTTGGCATCATGCTCCACCATTATATCTTCTTCATAGAGTCCCCATCTACTATCCACCAGTGCTAGACCGTGCCTAGATTGAGAGGCATCTACTAGACTGTGCTAAGAATCCATTATGCCATGTGAATACACACTTGGATGATTTCTTGGGGAGCCACCAAAGGAGCCGCAGCAAACCTCGCCTGTACCATACCTTATTCCCCCATAGATCGAGCAACCATTTGCCATGGCAGTGGTGGATTGTGGCAGTGGTGATGCGTGGCCACTCAAGAGGTGGAAGTGGTGATGAAGGGTGGTGGTGATGGGGAGAAGGCAATGGTGACAGGGAAAGGGCAGCGAGTGATATCGGTGATAGTGACATGAAGCTAGCATAGGCGGTGGTGATTGGGAGAAGGCGATGACGATAGCAATTTCAACCAATTCGTGCCTCTCTTCAACTATCAGTGATGCGGAGAGTAGTGACAATGGCATAGAATGTGGAGACGACATCAAGGAAGCTACAATGGTGGCACAAGAGAGGGTATGGTGGTGGAGAGGCAGTGATGGTGGCATTGGAGCTGTTATGATATGTCAATGCAACACGAACTAATTATTGGTTCAACCGCTTACCAAACTCCTTCTGAACCAGGCATCTAAACCAGAGCACCTGGAGAGAGTCACGTGGGGTCAGTCTTCGACCTACCCAAAGGCATTAGTCCCGAAGAGTGCCACCACCAGCTCCCGACCAGTCTTCTGTACATCAGTGAAGATGGCCGATCTGAAGAAGACTGACCCGAAGACAATATCAGCTTCATTTCACAACCCACTCTGAAGGGAAGAACACCGATTGAAATGACAAGGTGTCTTCAGCTTGTTTTGTAGGGGATAAGCCCGAAGACATTTCGCCGATTCAACACCAGCCCTTCCTGAAGAAGAAGCTCAGAAGCAAATCTCTGGTTGATCCCAAATTTTTGAACATGGATATGGTTGTTATGATCAACCAGCCACTATTTCCAATCGTAACCATATCAAGGTGGCCACGTGGCCACTAACTTCAGCTCCAATGACTCCAGACTGGCCAGAACCAATTGACAACCACTTATGGTTATATGCGGGTTAAAGTTAATTAACACCGTCCTAACCATAAATGGTGAGCCTAACCACACTCTGGCATGACAACTATAAATACTGGTAAGAGGGGACACCCAAGGTACACTACGCAAGCCTGGAAAAAAGAATACTTTCACCATCTTCTTTCCTCTTCAAAAACTCTCCATTATGTTGCTGGAAACTCCCTCTCTAACTTAGGCATCGGAGTGTCCCCTCTGGAGAAAATTCAGTCAGGGACCTATTTGCAGGTATCCAGGGGAGCGAACCGGCAATCCAGTGGCTCCGCCCGGTCAACGAAGGTCCACATCAACAGATTGGCACGCTAGGTAGGGGGAGACAAATAGGTGTTGATAGTTTGCAGTAGCTCAGACTAACCACATACTGGTAGCTCCCCTCCTTAAGAAAGGAGAGTGAGAAGAAATCCTGATGGCGAAAGGAAAACTCAAAATGCTTCGACAAGCAGGGGTCATCCTCCTTCTAAGAGGAACGACCCCCCAGTGGAGAACAACGTTCCACCTCCCACACTTATGATGGGACAACAGCAGTTCGAGGCTCTTCTAAAACGGGTTGACGCTCTGATAACCATGGTTCAGAATTTCCAGGATGCAGCTTTCCAAGTGGGGCACCTGCCAGCCATCTCCAGACACAGTCATCGATCTCGAGGGAAGGGAGACTAGCATCATGGGTCTACCCGACTTTCCCCCCATGATCGGCTTTCTCCCGAAGGCCGAAGCTCCCGGTATCCAAAACCGACAGATGCCCCGAGGAGGGGAAAGAGATCTAAACGATCTCTCTCTATCTCCTCCGAAGACTCCACTCCCAAAAGGGATGTACCGAAAGAAGCCCACCTTGACTACGATGAAAAGCTCAAGGCCCTCGAATCCCAGGTTGCGAGGCTCAATGATCAGAAGGATGACGAGTTCGTGGCGTACGACTCGCGTCCCCCATTCAGCCCTTGCATCATGGCCGAAATTGTCCCTCGGCATTTCAGGGTTCCTTAAATGGAGCCTTACGATGGGACTACTGACCCGCTGGACCATTTGGGTAGCTTCAAAACCCACATGATGATTCAAGGGGCCTCTGACGTATTGTATTACCTCACTTTTCTTGCTACTTTGAAGAAGGCAGCTCGATGTGGTATTCGAGCATACGCCCAGGAACCATCAATTCCTTTTCTAAATTAGAAAAATTATTTATCCTACATTTCAGGACTTGCCGGAAGAGGAACATGGACACTCTATTCTTCCTTCACCAGAACAAGGGAGAGAGCCTTTGAGACTATATCTCTAGATTTAATTCGGCTACTCTCGAGATCCCCGATCTTAACGAGTACGTAGCCATGTCTGCTCTCAAGAAGGGGCTCGGTCATCCAGGTTCACCTTCTCCCTGGATGAAAGATTCCTAACAAACTATGCTGAGCTCCTGTCAAGGGCTCAGAAATATGCTGATGTTGAAGAGCAAGCGGCAAAACGATGATTGGCTAAAGAAAAATCTATTCCAAAGAAGAAGAACAACAAGGGGCTGGATTCTCCTGCACCCAACAACAACAATAACAACAACAATAGCAACAACAATTCTACTCGATAATGAAGTCCTAAGCCCAGAGCACCGGGCAGGAGATTCGAATCCTACCTCCCATCAATCTTCCTAGAAAGAGGATTCTGATGGAGATAGAAAAAAAAAGCTATCTACAACGGCTGCGTCCCATGAAAGCATCATCTTTCGTGAGGAACTGAAACAAATATTACAGATTCCATCGGGACCACGGCCACAACACTGAGGACTGCATCCAACTTAAGGATGCCATTGAAGATCTGATCAAGAGGGGATATTTAGGGCGATACATCGATTGCCCAGAATATCGGTCTGGGCACCCACTGACAGAAGGGTGGAAATGCTACATCGGCCAACAAATTGGAGGGGAGCCAAAGATGATGCTCCAAATGGCTCAAGGATAATAACTCCATAATTTTTTATGATGACGACCTTGTGAGAGTTCAGCTCTCACATGATGACCTAGTTGTAATTTTGATCGTTGTGGCCAACATGATGTAAAACGCATTTTAATTGATAATGGAAGCTCAGCGGATGTCTTACTTTACGAAGTGTTCTCCATAATGCGTTTGCCCAAAAACAAGCTACAAAGATCTCCTATGCTATTGACCGGGTTCGGGGGCAATCAAGTTGATGTCGAGGGCGAAATAATGCTACCCATGACCCTCGATACCGAACCCCGACAGAAGAGCTACCGATCAACTTCATAGTAGTCCGAGCTCCTTCGGCTTATAATATAATTTTGGGACGGCCCTCCTTAAACAAATTCTGGGCCATAGTGTCAACTTATTACCTCCTGGTGCATTTCCCCACCAGGAACGAAATTGGGGAAGCAAAGGGAGACCAAAGAATTGCACAGCAATGTTTGATGATACAAGACAGATAATCGGTTGATCCCACAACTCTGGGCCAATTGGACCCGAGGAACTCAGCGAAGACTGTAGTGAGTCGATGGAGAAAACTATTTCGGTACAATTAACCAAAGAAGACCCCACCAAGACTGTGTAGATTGGAAGTATGCTTGATGAAGAAACAAAAATAAGGCTGATTTGCTTTCTCAAGGATAATGTCGATGTCTTTGCCTGGTCAGCTTCGGACATGCCTGGGATTCTAGCCGAAGTAATTACTCATCGATTGGAAGTAGCCCCTGATTATAGGCTGGTCCGATAGAAGAGGAAAAATTTCGCCCCTAAAAGGCAGAAGGCGATAGACGAGGAAGTGAGCAAGCTCCTCAAGGCCGATTTATTTGGGACGTACACTATCATGAATGGCTCGTTAATGTGGTAATGGTAAAGAAGGCTAATGGTAAGTGGAGGATCTACATCGATTATACGGACCTCAATAAAGCTTGCCCAAAAGATAACTTTTCCCTGCCAAAGATTGACCAACTGGTCGATGCCACTGCGGGCCATCAATTATTAAGCTTCATGGATGCCTTCTCTAGATACAACCAGATATGGATGGATCCTCAAGATGAAGAGAAGATGGCCTTCATCACAGAAAAGGGTCTCTACTATTACAAAATGATGCCATTCGGGTTAAAGAATGCTGGGGCAACGTTCTAGAGGCTAATTAACAAAGTGTTCAAAGAACAACTGGGAATGAACATGGAGGCTTATGTGGACGACATGATTGTGAAGAGTCTCCTTATAGGTGATCATATTAAAGATCCGGAGGAATCATTTGCTGCCTTGGGATGTCACCAAATGAAGCTGAATCAAACAAAATGTGCTTTCGGGGTAACATCAGGCATATTCTTGGGATTTCTTATGACTAGACAGGGGATTGAAGCCAACCCTGAAAAGATCCAGGTCATTCAAAATATGAGACACCCTTCCTACAAGAAGGAAGTGCAACAGTTGACAGGAAGAATCATCTCCTTAAGTCGATTCATTTCCTGATCTGCTGAAAGGTGTCTCCCTTTCTTCAAGGTGCTTCAACAGTCTCGAAGCTTTGAATGGATGGAAGATTGCCATCTTGCCTTCAAGGAATTGAAGAAATACCTGGAGGCCCTGTCGTTGCTCTCTAAACCTCAAGAAGGAGAGACTCTCTACTTATACCTTTCTGCTACAAACGAGGCCGTCAGTTCGATCCTCGTCCGAAAGGAAATGAATGACCTCCAGAAGTTGATCACGTTGCTGAAGTAAGGTATCCAAAGATGTAAAAGCTTATCTACTCATTGGTGATTACGGCGAAGCACCTACGACCCTATTTTTTTGCCCACACCATCGTGGTCCTGATTGACCAGCCCCTTAAAGCCATTCTTTGCTGCCCTGACACTTCTAGAAGGATAGCCAAGTGGGCTATTAAATTGAGTGAATTTGATATCAATTTCTAACCTAGATCGATCATGAAAGCACAAGTGCTGTCAAATTTCTTAGCCGAATGCACATGGAAGCCCAAAGACAGCGCACAACCGGTCGAAGAGAATGGAGCCGACTTGAAGGATGTGGAGTCCGTTTGGGTACTTCATGTGGATGGAGCTTCTAACTCTACTGGGTATGGAGCAGGCCTCATATTAGCTGAACCAGATGGGCACACCATGGACTACGTGCTTTGTTTCTCTTTCCATGTTTCAAATAATCAAGCTGAATATAAAGCACTCCTTGCGATGCTCTGAATCGCCAAAAATATAGGGGTTCAAAAGATCCAGGTCTTTTCGAACTCCCAATTGGTAGTGAACCAGGATAAAGGCGAATTTGAAGCCCGAGACCCTGCAATGATCCAGTACTTGGAAAAGGTGCGGGCCCTGTCCTCCTAGTTGGAATTCTTTGAAATTACTCATATGCCATGATCGGAGAATTCTTGGGCTAACGCACTATCTAGACTCACCACCACTACTCCAGACTCCCTTGGTCGTACCTTCATAGAACACCTTGAGGTCCCAAGTATAGCTGAAGAGACTTCAAGAGTACATCAAATTGAGAATGAGCCTAGTTGGATGGACCCCATCTTCAAGTTCCTGAATGAGGGCACATTACCGGAAGACAAAGTAGAGGCCAAGAGAGTTTGCTGGATGGCATCTCAGTATGTTGTCTTGGATGGAACCTTGTACAAGAGATCTTTCACCCAGCCTCTACTGAAAATGTCTAGGACTGACGGACATCGATTATGCCTTAAGGGAGGTGCATGAAGGCATATGCAGGGACCATCTGGGGGTAGATCCCTGGTATATAAAATAATATGCCAGGGTTATTACTGGCCGACCATCCAAAAGGACTCTGTCGACTTTGTTCGAAAATGTGATCAATGCCAGAGGTATGCCAACATCCAGAGGCAGCCTGCAAGTTAGCTAACCCAGCTGATAGCTCCATGGCCTTTCGCCCAGTGGGGCATGGACATTCTTGGTCCATTTCTATTGGCATATGAACAGTGAAAGTTTGTCATCGTTGCCACCGACTACTTCACCAAGTAGGTCGAGGCCGAACCATTGGCTCACATTACGGAGGCAAAAGTCAAAAGTTTTGTGAAGAATTATATTATATTCTGATTTGGAATCCCTTATGCCATAGTCACTGACAACGGGAGGCAATTCGACAATTCGAAGTTCAAGGATTTCTGTGCTCAGTACCATGTACTCCACAAGTTGACTTCTATCGGCCACCCGCAGTCCAACAGAGAAGCAAAGTAACAAATCGAACTATTCTCCATGGTCTGAAGACCTGATTGAATGATGCCAAGGGACTTTGGACCAAAGAATTAAATTTTGTTCTTGGGGCATATCGGACAACCCCCAGAACGGTTACCAGCGAGTCCTCATTTAATTTGGCATACAACATTGAAGCAGTCCTTCCCATAGAAGTTACACTGCAATCCTTGAGGATTGATGGGTACAAGGAACCCGAAAATTCAGAGCACCAAAGGACGGACTTGGATCTACTACAAGGCACCAGACTTCAATCTTAGATGAAGATGGCGGCATATCAGCAGAAAGTCGTTAAATATTACAATTCCAGGGTGAAGGAGTGAATCTTTTATCTTAAAGACTTGGTACTGTGAAGGGCCGAAGTATCCAAGCCAACAGAGCAAGGCAAACTTTTCTCCAATTAGGAAGGTCCCTACCGAATCAAGAAAGTCATATGTCTAGGAATGTATCACTCGAGACTTTAGATGGTGTTGTGCTACGTCGACCTTGGAATGTATAATATCTTCGCAAGTTCTATCAATGAGAGTTCCCATCAGGGAAGGCTTCAATAAAAGTCCATTTGGAAATAAGTTTGGTTAGCCATTCTTATCATCAAATAACAGCACAAGAATGGTCTCAGTGACCCATCCGATGAGACCGACAAAAAAGCACAAAGGTGGGTTTGATTTACTTGTCTTATGGTATACCTGACGAGCGCAAAGGGAGAGCCCAACCAGGCCACCTTATGATCAATTGAAGGCGCAGGGATGGTTTACGCAACCTACCCTATGGTAAATTTGAAGACATGCCAAGATGGACCTAATCAGCCAGCTTTAACACCAACTGAAGGTGCAGGGATAGTTTATGCAACCTACCCTATGGTAAATCCGAAGACACATCGAGGTGGGCCTAATCAGCCTGCCTTAATACCAACTGAAGGTGCATGGATGGTTTTTGCAACCTACCCTACGGTAAAACTAGAGATGCACCGAGGTGGGCCTAATCAGCTTGCCTTATTATCAACTGAAGGCATAGGAATGGTTTACGCAACCTACCCTACGGTAAATCTGAAGATGCACCGAGGTGGGCCCAATCAACCTGCCTTAACATCGACTGAAGGCATAGGGATGGTCTAAGCATCTTACCCTACGACAATCCATGGACATGCTGAAGTGGGTCCAAACGACCCACTTTGTTATCAATAGACACCCCGAAGATGGTTCATTTGGCCTATCCTAGTGGCAAATCCAATCCAAGTGATCGTACAGGCTCTTTTACTATCTGCTACATTGAAGAGTTCACACTTAACATCATTTTGAAAGGAAGGTATTTCCATTCATTGATAGAAAAAAGAAGAACTGTACAATCAAAAAAAAAAAAGGGAAAGGAAAGGGTAACGAAAAGGATGATCTAGAAATCGGCCGTCGGCCCCTTTCCAAGTCGATGGACGAAATCAGGTCCCCAAGAGGCACTCGGGGAGGCTTTGGGCTTCACCTTCACCTCCGGCTCTGATTCCTCCTTGAAGTAAGAATTGTCCTCCTGCCCCCAGGATACAGAATGGAGGGCTTGATGTTGTCCAGCCCCTTTAGACCATAGAAGTGGAAGGCCTTGCGCTTGTATTCTTGGAATCACCGATGATAAGAATCCAGGACAGCCTCAGTGACCTCATCCTTGAAGGTCCGTGATACCAGAAACTTGGCGATGGCCTCCACCCCCTCCTTCTTGGCCTACTCTGCTGCCACAACCATCGTTGTAGCCTAATCCTTGGCCTCCTCCAACTGCGCCTATAGGGCCCTCACCTTCCATCCCAAGATCACCTCTCTGGGCCAAAAGGAATCATCATCGCCCCGGCAAACCTTTTCACTAGGTTCCCCTCCCTGCTCTACGGCGATGGCTTTCTTCCGGGCCATCTCTCGGAGATCCTCAAAGCTGAACTTCTTCACAATATGGAGGAAAAGGGGATGCCAAACCAACTGAAATGCACCACGTATTGAAGCAATGCTTCAAACCTAGAGCAGCTTCTCTGAGGCCAACGCGGTTATTAATAACCGCCTTCAGAAAAAGAAGCCGATGCTTTAAATCTAGAGTAGCTTTTTTGAAGCCGATACGGCATTAATGAACACATTCAGGAAAAGAAGACTGGACACCACCCAAAGGGTGCAGAAGCACAACCGCTCGAATACCAGCACGTTTGGCTCTGACAATAAAGAATGTACTCAAAGTCTTCCATTTAGGTGCCAATAACAGAGTGACATCTATCCCCCGCATGATCATCGAATCAGGAGGGCAGTTATGATGGATGATTGACTACTGAGATATGCTGGCTCAACTAAGGCTAACCCCCAGTTCAAAGTTCTGGTCGGGTTAATAACCACTTTTGGAAAAAGAAGCCAACGCTTTGAATCTGGAGTAGCTTTTTGAAGCCGATATGGCATTAATGAACACCTTCAGGAAAAGAAGATTGGACACCACCCAGAGGGTGCGGAAGCACAACTGCTCGAATACCAGTGCGTTTGGCTCTGACAATAAAGAATGTACTCAAAATCTTCCATCCAGGAGCCAATAACAGAGTGACATCTGTTCCCTGCATGATCATCGAATCAGGGGGGCAGTTATGATGGATGATTGACTACTGAGACATGCCGGCTCAACTAAGGCTAAATCCCGGTTCAAAGTTTCGATGGGGTCCTTTCTGAACAGGCCGTTAGTGCTAGAGAAATTAGAGACGATCCAACGGTGCTATAGTATCACTTTAGGGCTAATCTTCGGCTTAAGCCGAAGACACTAACCCCAAATCCTATCTTTTAGCTACTCATCATTGAGTGACCGATCAGTCTACTGTGCATTAACCCGAAGATGACTGATTCAAAGAAGACCAATCTGAAAAAAGTTAGTCCAAAGAAGATGATCACTTTGTTTTTCCAATTATTTCCCAAAAAAGGAAAGCTTTCATTTTAGAAGAAAACATTACAATTGGTTGGCCAAAAGAAAAATAACAGCTCTATTCTTCATCAGCTAGTTCGGTAGCCGGAGCAGAGATGGAGGCTTCTTTGGCGGCCACCCCACTTTCGTCGACGGGAGGTGCCGACATCTCTTCAGCCGGAGCTTTTATTTCCTCCACCCCATCGCCCGGGATGGTAGTTGGAGAGAAATCCAAGCTGGGATAAAGCTTCTTGACCTTGCTCAGATAGTCAGAATGGCCAAGAAGGTAGCTTTCCGTCGCTGCCTTATGTACTTCATCTTTGAAGGCTTGGGAGCTCTTGTAAGCCTCAACAGCCTGGGAAGAGCATTCCTCAACCTGCGCCACCCTTTGGCTGCCAATGAGAGATCCATCTCCAGCCTGTCGATCCTTCTCTCTAGCTCAGCTTTTTGGGCTTTTAGCTCCTCGTTTCCCCGAATGCAATCTCTCATTAATAGCTCGGTAGATATGATCTTCCTCCTTTTCTTTTACAAGTCAACCACTATATTGGCTGCTTGCACCTCCAGCATCTTTAATTGCCTTTCCAAGACACTCTTAGAGGCAATAACTTTGCCCACTTCCTCCTCAACAGTAGCCTGAAGCCTCTCAGCAACATCTCTTTCGGTTACGGTTGAAGCCATCTGGCTCCGAAGGCTTTCACCGAAGTTGATAGACCCACAAATATTTTCCTCCAATAGGGAAATGTCGTGAGCAATCTGCCAAGGAAGAGTATGCACAAAGTTAGCACGACTGATACGGATAAGCAATATGATGTGGTTGCCCATAAATGGAGCCCAAGAGGGGGAGTGAATTGGGTCTTTGAAAAATTAAAACAATTATGTGCTGGCCTTGAAATGTTTATGAAACAAAATTATTAGCTTTAAGAGATATGCAGCAGATACTGGCAAATTAAATGCAAGTAATAAAGAGCAAGTAGGAAAGAGAGCAATCACACACAATCACAATGTTTTATAGTGGTTCGGTGCACTCCAAGCACCTACATCCACTCCCCAAGCTTCTCCTTGGGAATTTTACTATAATCTCTTCAAGATTATAGCCGATTTATTTTCCAAGGCTCACAAGTCAAAACCTAAGTTGGTTTTATCACCTAGGCTCACCAACAACCTTTACAACTTGTTTTATCTTCGGGCTCACAAGTCAAACCCTAGTTGGTTTTATCCTTTGGCTCACCAACAACCTTTATAACCTAGTTTCAAAAACCTTGAAACCTAGGTCAACAAAGCAAGAACAAGAAAAAGCTCTTAGAATGAGCTAAAATGAAGATTGTTGAAGCTCTCTTGAATGCTTGAGTTGACTTCTTCTTGGAATCTCTTGAATGCACAATTATGGTCCAAGCATTTGAAACCTTAACAACTTAAAAATGGAAAGCTTTTGTAAGGGAATCTCTTTAAACACACTCTTCTTATCTTTTCAAATGATTGGAGTTTGTTTCATATGAACTCACTCTTCCTTCTTGACTTTATGAGATTTGGTGAGTGTTAAATACCTCAAATCCACCGAAAAGACCGTTGAAGACCGTTGAATTTGAAAAATAGATGTTTGGAACCATTTGGAAGAAAGTATGAAATTTTGAAAAACTAGTTGTTAGACCTTGAGTTGACCTCATGAGTAGACACTCGATCCATGAGTTGACCTCATGAGTTGACACTTGATGTAGAATCCAGAAAACTTGAAGTTCTATCCTAGAAATTTTCTTAGGCGATGATTCGACCTCATGAGTCGACACTTAGACGTGCCACTTTAGATTTGCATGCCGGTCTTCTGAAACTCTGAATTTTTCTTCATGAGTCAACCTTGTGAGTCGACACTTGCTTCTGTCCCATCCAAAAAGCATGCCAAACTTGAATTCCTTAAGGATTTGTGCATGAATCCATTTGATCATTCTTCATAAAGTCCAAAGAGATTGTTTTGATGATGTTCCAAGGTGAAAAACTCAATCAACCATAAGAAACTTCTTGCTCTCAAAATTTTAAAATTGTTACCTTCTTGTTGGAGAAATTGATGTACCTAAGGCATGAAATTCATAGTCCAATTGAAACATTAGTTCAAACATATATTCAGCATTTTGCTATTCATCAAAATTAAGGAGCCAAAGCCAACAATCTCCCCCTTTTTGATGATGCAAAACCTTGAGTATATAAGCAAATAAATTTCAAAGATTGATAAATATGGTATTAAGAATTTTGGAAAATATATGAATTTATCAAAGTATCTTCTTATTTGATAACAAACAAGGTTCATACACTTATTTTAGTAAGAAAAGATCAGATTTTTAGTTCATAGACCAAAGTTTCAAAGAGTTTCAAGGTGAGAAAAAACAAAAGTCTCCCCTATCAAAAGTAATTTGTGGAACATTAAAAAATTTTGAAAGTTTTTTTTATTGTTTGCTTTATTATCTATTTTACTCCCCCTTTTTGTCAACATCAATCATTAAAAAGGAGTAATCTCCTCCTGAATTAATGCATTAAGGTAAACAAAGAAGGTTAGAGGCTAATATCAGCAAACAACAGTTAGGATCAAAGCAAATAGAAAGAGAAGAGTAATAAAAGCAAGTTTTCATATATAATTAGTGAATTTTAGTACAAAATTGCTGATATAGCAAACACTAAAATAAGTCTATCATCTGATACAGTAAAGATAAACTAATACATAAACAAATATAACAAGATAAATATCTATGAGGCTGCTCCTCATTAGAAGGAAGATCAAGAAAAAAGGGAGTACTGATCCTAGTCCTAGATGCAAGGGCTCTAGGGGTCTTATAGATGCTCTGGCTCCTGTCCTAAGGGCTGCGTCCAGAACTGGAATAGACCCTAGGGGACCTAAAGGAAGGAGTAAGCAAAGACTCTGCTAGAGTCATAAAAGCAGGTGCAGTCGGAATCTGAGCATCAGAAGGATCAACTGGAAGAACAACTGGACTCTGGATCTCTCGGCTGACTATCTCGTAGTCTCCTGCTCTGTCATCACTGCCACTAGAACTATCTGTATCTCTCCCAGCCTCATCGCCACCATCACCATTACCACCATCATGAGTATCATCATGTCGATATGGGTGGTCGTCATCATCATCTGCTGGCGGAGGAATAGGTGGACTTGAAGGTGCTACTGGAGGTAAAAGTGATCTCAACGGATCTCTGATCTCGGTAAAGCTTGCCTCCATGGTTTGCCGAATGCCTAAGAGCTGAGTGTCAGTATGAGCTCTCAATCCCTCAATCTCAATCCTAAGCTAGGTAGACCTGACTGCCAGACCCATGATCTCGCTCTTAATCTCAGTGAACTCCTGCCTAACATGCTCCTCAAAAGATGTCTCTATAGCTAAAGGAGGAGCAGCAGTAGGTGAAACAGCTAGTGCAGGTGTGATAGGTTCAGACTTAGGTGCTGCTGCTGGTGCCAGTCTAGGAGGTCTATGATAATCAGAAGGCCCATATGGCCATGCCTTTACCGCTCGAAGTTCATCCTCCTCATCAGCTCATGGCCAAACTCTCTACACACCCATCGACCACTGATCTATCTGAATCCCATCCTATGAAGAGATTTATCTCCATACGTGTCCATATGGAGGATCTCTTTGGAGGGCTCCCCCTCCAATAGAACTCTGAAATCTCTGAAAACCTGGGTCAATGCCATGCCATAAGGCAAACATAATCTTCACTGGGTGGCAGCCTCACCCATCTGATGGATCATAATCATAGGTAAGTTGATGGGGGTCTGCTGTCTCAGAGCCACCATCAGAACCAACTCTCTCTCGGTAATAAAATTGAATCTCCTGATCTTCAGAATCATAATCTGAGCAATGATATGATGAAGTACTCGCATCTCGATCGAGAGTTGGTTCGCTGAAACAACTGAAATGCCAGCCACATCATCTCGCTCCAGAATACACCAAAAAGCTGCCTCTCGGTTCCCAACACAGTTTGCAGCTCTGCCATGGAGTGGGATCTGCCATATCCTGCTAATCACCTCAGGGGTCACCTGTATCTCAACTCCCCTGACTACAGCTATCCAACGAAGGCCATCAGTGGCCATATTGCCATAAAGCTCCTTGATAAGCTAAGGATAGTAGTGCTCTCGCATAGTACAGAAGTGTATAAGGCCAGATGCCCTCAGTAAATCTCCAATGATAAAGCTCTATGAATTCCAAAAGTGAATGTCTACTCGCCTACCACAAGCAATGGTCTTCCCCATGACTCTAGCTACTCCAGGGGAAGAGGGAGAAGACTGCTCCTGAGTAGCATGCCCTATCTGCTCAGCCAGATCCTGACGGGCCTTAGTACTCCTCTCTCTGCTAGACTGTCCCTGCTCTATTCTTCTTTTTTGTATGCCAGCTGCTTCGGGGACCCATTTTCAAACAACACCATGAAGAGGGACGAGGGAGAAGAAAGAAGGAAAGGAAAAGAGGAGAGGGAAGAGCAAATATACCAAGAGAGGATCCAAGGAGGGGAAATAATTTGGAGAAGAGGGAAAGAGATGGAATGTGGGAGAGGTTGAAAGAAAATGAAACAGGAAAAGAGGATAAAGGGGAACCGAGCAACTCACGAGCCAAAGAAATCCAAAGGAATAGGTACCGGCTCCTTTAAGAGGAAAAATCATGAGATGATCAAGGATTTATGCCAAAATCATAGTGAAGATACATGATTTGGACCAAATCCAGGAAAAAAATGAAAGGAAAAACAAGGGGCTACGGTCTGACCAAAAAATCCATGAAAAAAGAGGGGAAATACCTGAAATTCGAGGGTTAGAAGGGGCAATCCATTGTTCTTGGAGGTTTTGAGAGAGTTTGGGGACCGCACGGTGCTAGGGAGAGGGACAAAATTAGGTTAAAAAGGGTTTATGGAAGCCTTTAAAAACTCAGTCTCGATATCATGAGTCAACATTTCGAAAATGCTCAAGTGTCGACACTTCACATGAGTCGACGCTTGGCAATTTCTCAAGTATCAATACTTGATCCAAGAAAAGCAAAATTAATTCCAGAAAAATTCAAAAAAATCCAGGATAAGATTTAGAAGATGTTATAAGAGATATTTTAGGAATTTTGAAATATTTTGAAGGATTTTAACAAGAATTTGAAGGGGTTTAGGCAAAAAGATCAATGACACCGAGCTCCCTTCTAATCATGCAAAATCTATCTTCACTTAGAGGCTTTATGAAAATATTTGCTAATTGATTATCAGTACACACAAAATCAAGCATTAGATTACCATTTTGCATATGATCTCTTATGAAATGATGTCTTATTTCAATGTGTTTGCTTCTTGAATGTTGTACAGGATTCTTAGTAAATTGATTACACTAGTTTTGTCACATCTTATGGGTATCTTAATTAGTTTAATGCCAAAATCCTCGAATTGTTGTTTGATCCATAGGATTTGAGCACAATAGCTTTCAGCTACTATATATTCAGCTTCCGTCGTAGATAGAGCATCTGAATTCTGTTTCTTGCTACTCCATGAAATCAAATTAACTTTAAGGAACTGACAAGTTCCACTAGTACTTTTTCGATCAAGTTTACACCCAGCAAAATTAGCATCAGAATAGCAATCAATTCAAATGAAGAATTTTTAGAGTACCATGACCAATATTAATAGAGCCAGACAGATATCTAAGTATGCATTTAACAGCCAAAAGATGAGACTCTTTAGGGATAGACTGATATCTTGCACACATACAAACACTGAACATAATATCTGGCCTACTGCAGTTAGATAAAGCAATAAACCAATCATGCCTCTATATAATTTTTGGTCTACATATTTACCTAATTCATCTTTGTCAAGTCTACAAGAGGAGCTCATAGGCGTACCTAATAGCTTGGTACTCTCCATCCCAAACTTCTTTAATATTTTTTTTGTGTACTTGATTTGGTTGATGAAGATCTCCTCTTTTGTTTGCTTTATTTAGAATTTGAGGAAGAAGTTAAGCTAGCATCATGCTCATCTTGAACTCTCCCTGCATTAACTTTGCAAACTCTTGACAAAGATATTCGTTAATAGCACCGAATATGATATCATCCACATAAACTTGTACTACTAAGAGATCATCATTCTTCTTTTTAAAAAATAAAGTAGTATCTACATTTCCTCTAGAAAAATCATTTAAGCAAGAAAGAGCTCAATCTATCACACCAAGCTCTTGGAGCTTGTTTCAAACCATACAAAGCTTTATGAAGTTTAAAAATATAATCCAGAAATTCATGATTTTCAAAATTGGGGATTGTTCAACATAAACTTCTTCTTCGATAAAACCATTTAAAAAGACACTTTTGACATCCATTTGAAATAGTTTAAAATTTATAAAACATGCAAATGCCAATAATAGCCAATTACCTCAAGTCTAGCAACAGGAGCAAAGGTTTCATCGAAATCAATCCCTTCCTCCTGATTGTAGCCTTTGACAACTAGCCTAGCTTTATTCCTAGTGACCAAACCATTTTTATCAAGCTTATTTCTAAAAACCCATTTTGTACCAATTATTGAAACATTAATAGGTCTTTCAACTAAAGTCCAAATATTATTTCTTCTAAATTGATTTAGTTCATCTTGCATAGTATTTATCCAATTACAATCAGATTCAGCTTCTTCAACAGATTTAGGTTCTATATGAGAAACAAAAGCTAGATAATCACATATATTTCTAAGAGATTAATAAGTACTTATCCCTTTTGATGGATCACCAATTATAAGTTTTTTGGGATGTCCATGAGCATACCTCTATTCTTTAGGAAGTAGATTTTATGTTGATGATACTTCAACTCCTTGTATTCTCCTTGCCAGAAGTAGAGTATCCTAAGAAGATATCCTCATCTGACTTGGCATCAAATTTGCTGATATTATCTTTACCATTGTTTAGAATGAAATAATAGCATCCAAAAACACAAAAATATTTAATAGTAGGTTTTCTATTTTTTCAAAGTTCATAAGGTATTTTTTTTAGAATAGGATGGATTAAAATATGATTTAAAATATTGCAAGCAGTGTTTATGGCTTCTGCCCAAAAATATCTTGGTAAATTATTTTCGTAAAGCATAGTACATGTCATTTCTTCGGGAGTTCTATTTTTTTTGCTACTATCCCATTTTATTGAGGTGTCCTAGATGTAGAAAAGTTATGATGAATACCATTTTTACTACAAAACTTTTCAAAATCATGATTTTTAAATTCTGTACCATGATCACTTCATAAAGAAATAATTGAAACACCTTTTTCATTTGAGACTCTTTTATAAAATTTAATGAATGCAGAAAAAGTTTTATCTTTACGAGCTAAAAACTTGATCCATGTGAAACATGAGAAATCATCTACAATAACTAGACCATACTTTTTACCTCCCAAACTAGATGTTCTAGTTGATCCAAAAAGGTCCATATGAAGTAATTCTAAGGGTCTAGATGTAGAGACTACTCCTTTAGGTTTAAAAGATGATTTGGTTTGTTTTCTAAGTTGGCAAGCAGTACAAATCTTATCCTTTTCAAAACTAAGTTTTGGCAAATCTTTTATTAAACTCTTTTTGCAAAGTTTTGAAAGCAAATACATACTAGCATGTCCTAGTCTACGATGCCAAAACCAACTAGTTTCATTGATCCCGGCTTCCATAGCCACTAGGCATTGACCATTTTGAACTGGAAGTCATCAAGATCAACCATATAAATATTGCCATGCCTATAACCAATAAACTTGATGCAATTGTTATCAAGACTAGAAACAATGCACATAGAAGATCCGATAATAACTTTGAAATCTTTGTTATAAAACTGACTAATGCTAAGTAAATTATGCTTTAAACCATCAACATAAAGAATATTATCTATATAAGTAGGAGAGGTGATGTGGACTTTACCAATGCCAATAATTTTGTCTTTTCCATTATCATCGAAAGTTACATTTCCATTATTTTGATATTCAAGTGAAGATAACTGCTCCACATCCCAGTCATGTGCCTTGAGCAACCACTATCGAGGTACCACATTCTTCTTTTGTTGGTCGTAAGGCACACCTACAATAACAAATTAGGTGGAGACTTTAGGTACCCAAGTCATCTTGGGCCTTCAAGGTTAGTAGTTATGGTTCCTTTTGGAACCCAAACCTTTTTAACTTCAAATTTTCTTCTATTGCACAGATATGATTTATGTCCTATATTGCCACAAGAATAATAGGTAATAGAAGATGAAGCAAGCATAAAGAAGTTCTTGAAAAGCTTTTGTTGTTTTTGAGTTTTGAAACCTAATCTAGCTTTATTGAATATAGCTCTTTGATTATTTAAAAGCATGTTAAGTTTTTCAAAACTATAAGTAAATTTCTCCATAAAAGGTTTTAGTTTTTGAAGCTCATCCTTGTACTTCCTGTTTTCATGCAAAAGCTCTTTATTTTGTTTAGTAAAATTTTCATTTGAAACAAAAGAATTTATCTTTTTCAAATCTTCCTTTTCCTTTTCCAAAAAGATAATTTTAGCATTTAGCATTTTGTTTTCTTGGAGTAAACAACTATTTTCAATCAAATACTTATCATTTGTTTTAAGCAAATCCAGATTTTGCTTTCTTAGTTCCTTGTGTTTTATTTTAAGTTTTTGAAATTCAACTACTAATTCATCAAAAACTTCATGCAATTCTTCAAAAGTAAATTTTTCGTTAGGTTCATACATTACCTTATCACTGTTGGCTATTAAACAAAAACTTACAACCTCTTGCTGTTCTTCATCGAAACTTAAGTCCTTGCTGTTGCTCTAGGTTGCCATCATTGCTTTCTTTCTTAATCTTCTTCTGCTCTTTTTGAGTAGGGGTAGTCCAACTTGAAGTGGCCAGGTTTCTTGCACTCAAAGCATGTGGGCTACTCCTTTTCTTTCTCTTTTTCTTTCTCTTTGCTAGGCTCTCCCTTTTGAGATTTCTTCTTGAAATTATATTTCTTCTTTCTCATAAACCTCCTAAACTTTCTTGCTATGAGAGCCATCTCATCTTCATCATCCTCTTCTTCAGATTCATCACTTGACTCTTCTTTTATAGTGGACCTGAAGGCAATTACTTTCTTCTTCTTATCATTGTCCACGGTCTTTTGTTTCAAGGAGAGCTCATAAGTCATTAATGAGCCTAAAAGCTGCTCGAGAGGAAGTGTGTTGACATCTTTTGCTTCTTCTATGGCGATGACTTTAGCATCCCATGAAGCCTTAAGAGACCTGAGGAGTTTATTCACAAGTTCACCATTAGAAATAACCTTACCTAAACTTCTCATGCCATTTACAATATTAGTGAATCTAGTGTACATTTCACTAATAGATTCGGAAGGTTCCATTCTAAACATTTCATAGGTGTGATTATGCATATTCACTTTGGTTGTCTTTACTTGATGTGTACCCTTATGGGTAACTTCAAGTGTGTCCCATATTTCCTTGACGAAGAGATAACTTGAGATTCTATTGAATTCACCAAGGTCAAGTGCACAAAATAATAAGTTCATAGCTTTAGCATTAATTTTAGCTTGCTTAATGTCATTCTCATCCCAATCTTCTTCAAGTTTATGAGTGAGATTGCCATTAACCAAGTGAGTGGACTGATGAGGCCCTTTAACTATAATTCTTCATATATTGTAATCAATAGCTTGTAAATAAATGCGCATGCGCGTCTTCTAGTATGTGTAATTTGTCTCATTAAACAATGGGGGACGATTAGAGGCTTACCCTTCTACAACACCCACACCAATTGAGGCTGCCATGATCTTTCACTCAAGATCGTTGGACCTACAAGTAGAGTACCGTGCTCTGATACCACTTGTTGCCAGAAATGGAGCCCAAGAGGGGGGGGGGTGAATTGGGTCTTTGAAAAATTAAAACAATTATGTGCTGGCCTTGAAGTGTTTGTGAAATAAAATAATTATCTTTAAGAGATATGCAGTGGATAACAGCAAATTAAATGCAAGTAATAAAGAGCAAGTAGGAAAGAGAGCAATCACACACAAACACAATGTTTTATAGTGGTTCGGTGCACTCCAAGCACCTACGTCCACTCCCCAAGCTTTCTATTGGGAATTTCACTATAATCTCTTCAAGATTATAGCCAACTTGTTTTCCAAGGCTTACAAGTCAAAACCTAAGTTAGTTTTATCACATAGGCTCACCAACAACCTTTACAACTTGTTTTGTCTTCAGGCTCACAAGTCAAATCCTAGTTGGTTTTATCCTTTGGCTCACCAACAACCTTTACAACCTAGTTTCAAAAATCTTGAAACCTAGGTCAACAAAGCAAAAAAAGAATATAAAGAGTACAATAAAAGCTCCTAGAATGAGCTGAAATGAAGATTGTTGAAGCTCTCTTGATTGCTTGAGTTGACTTCTTCTTGGAATCTCTTGAATGCACAATTATAGCCAAGCACTTCAAACCTTAACAACTTAAAAATGGAAGGATTTTGCAAGGGAATCTCTTTAAACACACTCTTCTGATCTTTTCAAATGTTGGAGTTTGTCTCATGTGAATTCATTCTTCCTTCTTGACTTTATGGGATTTGGTGAGTGTTAAATATCTCAAATCCACTGAAAAGATCATTGAAGACCGTTAGAATTTAAAAAATAACCATTTGGAATTATTTGGAAGCAAGTTTGAAATTCTGAAAAACTAGCCGTTAGACCTTGAGTTGACCTCATGAGTCGACACTTGATCCATGAGTCGACCTCATGAGTTGACACTTGATGCAGAATCTAAAAAACTTGAAGTTCTATCCTAGAAATTTTCTCAAGCGATGAGTCGACCTCATGAGTCGACACTTGGTGTGTGAGTCGACCTCATGAGTCGACACTTGGACGTGCCACTTTAGATTTGCATGCCGGTCTTCTGAAACTATGAATTTTTCTTCATGAGTCAACCTTGTGAGTCGACACTTGCTTTTGTCCCATCCAAAAAGCATGCCAAACTCAAATTCCTTAAGGATTTGTGTATGAATCCATTTAATCATTCTTCATAAAGTTCAAAGAGATTGTTTTGACGATGTTCCAAGGTGAAAAACTCAATCAACCATAAGAAACTTCTTGCTTTCAAAATTTTAAACTTGTTACCTTCTTGTTGGAGAAATTGATGTACCTAAGGCCTAAAATTCATGCTCCAATTGAAACATTAGTTCAAACATATACTCAGCATTTTGTTATTCATCAAATTAAGGAGCCAAAGCCAACAATGTGTACATCAATATTTACTTGCAATATCCTGGGATGGACGGTGGAAAGAAGGTCTCCGGACCCTCGCCCCTTAGTTCCCTTCCCATCCATCGTTGGGAATGATGAATGAAACCTTCACCCATCCCAGGTCGGAGGGGGTTGAGCCGGTGGCAGATGTATTACACCCTCCGAAACTCCTCCCTTCTATGGCTAGGATTCTGGGCTTGACATCTCCGGCACATGAAGGAGTCTCATCGGTGCCTGACGGGCTTGGTCCCTTGGACGGTCCCACCAAAAGGCTCTCATCAGAGAGGCTCGTTCCTCTCTTGAAGAAGAGCCTATTTTAATAGGGGTGTCACCCCCAACCTAAACCCGTGGTAATGCCAACACATAGCTCCGCCGCTGACCGATCTCATTACTGAAGGGCCCATCGCTTGCGATTTCCTCGTCACCTGTCTAAGCCTTACTACGTCTGGCCTCATGTTTTGATGAGCCTCTCAGGTGGCGTAGATGAAGAAAGAGGAAAAATGCGTGAAGAGCAATTTTATCTAAAAGTAGGTGAAAGTTTAATCTCTGAGAGCCTCCTTTTCTTACATAAGGACTGCTAGAGAGGCCCGAATTAAACACTCAGGTTTCAAGTGGGTCTCCGATCATGCCACGCACCCTTGCCCTCAATAATAAGGGTCTCGATCTGCGCGAGGGGGACCACTAGAAGCTAAAAAGCTGTGACCGATCTGATTCTTGATGCTTGTAGCCTTCACGATTTTGATGGCCATGATCCCATGATCTGTGCAATAACTGCCTCCCCAATGATGACCTAACAGCTGGCAGAAGTGGAATGTCAGACTATTAGCAAACCAAAAGTTACTCTCGGAAATGGGATTCTCTGCTTGTAAGTACCAAAGTCGAGGAGATGAATTTATAATTAAAAAAAGCCAAATTAACGGGGAAGTTGCATTGATTCGACTTACGACCAAGGTCGACAGCCCTGTCAAAGCTCAATCTGAAGACTTCAAGCAATGAAGAAACTCGCATTTAAGTCGGTAAATGGCTTTCTGCCTTGGAGGCTATAATCTATCCAAAGACTTTACACTTAGAAAGTCTTTCATTGGACATTTCAGTTCGAAAACTACCATTTGTCAAAAAGAAAGTTGGCTTTTATTGATATTCAAAAGGATGCTAATTACATATAGCCTCTCTTACAAAAGAAAAGGCAAAAATTACAAGGCATATGGCCTGCCAGACTATGTCAAGCAGCTGTATGAACTTTTGGGTCGGTAGAGGGAAGGATCTCCTCAGTCTGAATCAAGGCCAAGACCTCTTCAGCTTGGGCCTCTTTAGCTTGAGTCAAGACTGTCGGACTAGCCATGGCAGATTCTTTTACCATAACCAGGGCTTCCACAGTCTGACATGATACTTCTTTGTCTCAGCGGGAGCTACGACCTCTTCCTCTTCTCCAATCTCATATGCTGGGATACTGGAGAAGTCGAGGTCAAGAAAAACCTCACCAACCCTTATGAGTCCGTCGTTGAAGCCAAATTTGTAACTGAACAAGCTTGCTTTAGTTACATCCTTCTTGAACTATGAAGACATTTTGAAGTCCTTAACTGCCCTGGCTGCCCATTCTCTCAAGGCTTTGGACTCCTGTGCTGCTGCTTTGGCTTTCAGAATTGCTTCTTTGGCCTTCAGAGTTGCTTCTTCAGCCCTTTTGACCGCCCTATTGGTCGTCTTGGCCATATCTTCGACCTTCTTCTGGTTTTCCTTAGCGGAATGCTCTAAGGAATGAATCTACTTCTTCCTCTTCCTCAGCTTCACCTCCTGTTCAAAGATCTTCAGCCGAGCCTTCTTCAGCTCGCCCTTCCGATCCTAAACTTCAGCATCTTTATGGATGAGCTTCTCCTCCATGGATAGCTTTAATTCTTCGGCCACTTCCTTTTTGGCCTTGGCCATCTGAAGCTCCTCCTTCAAGCTGTGGAGGAAGTTGTTGATACCCTCCAAGCCCTCTTCTAAAAAGGTGACATCATGGACCAACTGCATTAATAGGATCAAAACATAAGATTGATTATGATATGAACAATCAACCGAGAATAAGAGAGACTGTAGCTATCTTACCTGGAGCAGGGAGGAAAACACGGAGTCAGATACCTTGGCAAGACAACGATTTCGAGTGACTACCCAATCACGATGCAGTAAGACACCTTTCAGCACCCACCTAGCTACGTCAGGGAATATGAGACCTCCGCATCAGAAAACTTCAGGAGGTCGACCTCGCAGTCCCTATCAAGAGGGGTATTCCTTACAAACCCCTCTTTGACTTGAGGAGCCTTGCCCCTATCCATTGCAGGGGGGCAAGGCATTAATACATCAGCTGCCGGGGTCAGACTCTTCAGGATTTGGATCGGAGAGTTAACCCTTGGCAAAGATTTAGTTGGTGGGGGCCCTGCCAGAAGTTCCATTGGCGGGACTGAAGGGAAAAATATGCTAGGTAGAAGAAAAGTATTTTAAAGCAATTTTAAAATAAGCAGCCGAAGTTTCAGTAGATAGATCAAAATAATCTACCGATCTGTCTGCAATAGGATCTAGTATAATAATGAAGCATGCTACTAAAAACATCAACATCAATAGAAAAGAGGATGGAGGCATAAGGGTACCTTACCACTATACCTTTAGGATGGAGGTGGTGAAAATGCTCTCAAGCCACATACGTGTTTGGCCTTTACGAGTAGTTCACACCAGGGCTCAAAACTGACCAACTCCCTCGAAGTGCTAGCTCATCAAGATACTTCGGGCCGATCTTCTTATTCCAGGAAGACAAGGAGGAGAGGTGGAACCCTTCCTAAGAAACTCTCTTCCCAAGACCTAGCTTGAATGCTAGGTTTCTCACACCCAATCCCAAAGACCTCACAAACCCTTTTCCCTCTTTTTCTCTTATGGCATGGAGACCTTGTAACCAGCCAACAAAACAATACCAAGAACCAAAATCAACCAAAGCCCTATAGAATAACCTTTATTTATAGGGGCAACCATAAGAGGGAGAAGGAAGAAGGATGAGTGATTGGGGGAGAAGGACAAGGGCCATACCAAATGGGTCCAAGCCCAAAAAAGCAAGTATGACTATCATACCAAGAAAGCCTAGAGCCCAAAATGCCCAAAAATCGAAATTCAAATTCAAAATTCGAAGGCAAATCTTTCCAAAAATTCTTTCCAGAAATTTTGCTCGTCGGTCAAGTGTCGACATTGACCTCCAATGATGGCAAACGATTCTCAATCGTTGATCAGCCTTTAGATCAGATAGAAACCCCTATGGTGTATGACCCCATAGATTCGAACACTAAGCCGGTAGCACTGGAACACTTCCAATACTAGTCAAAGTCCTCATCTAGCAATGATACTCGACATCTGGATAGGTCGAAGATTGCATAGCAATATTCTAGAACCTCTGGCATATGGTTATCGCATAATTCATCCCTTGGACCTCATAATGCTCAAAATGACCTAGGGTTCGATTGCCAACCTTAATTTGGTTCATTCAGATCGTGTCTCAACCTTACAAGTTTTGTGACTCCTCACAAGAACTACCCTGGCCAAGGATTTGCTAAATTGAAACACAATGAGTCATTCACTCCAAACTATTTGGAGGGGTTAATTCCATCTTGATCCACCACTGCTCCACAAGCACTTGACTACACCCAGAAACCTTTCATCACTGGATTAGAAATCCAGGTGGTCTGGCACCAAAGTACAGTGAGTTACTTGCAAGCTGCCATGGTGACCTCAGGTCTGAAGGACACGATACCCATATCCCTTTGTGAGCAACCCTTTGCAGAAGGAAGCTCTGCAAATGGTCACGTTCAGTGAGATGTCACACATTTCACTTGCATGTCACACTAGTATCTCCACACTCCTTGGTTAAGAGGATAACCAACAAATTTGACATACAACAACCTACACTTGATACATTATCATCCTATAATAATGTATCATTTGGTTGTGAACCAGTTTAAGAACTACTTGATGTATCCTCTTTATATCAAATAACGTAGTTCTAAGGACTCCATCATACAAGAGTTCATTTCAGAAAAATGTAAATATGATGAACAACCAAAAGAATAACTTTTATTCATTAAAATTTTTTATATAATTATAAAATGGCACAACCGTCTACAGCCTAGACGATTGGCTTTGGGACATAATTTTCAATAACTCCCACTTGGACTAAAGCCAATCAATACAGAATCTCATTCCCATTTTCCATTTACAACTATCAAACTCTTGAGTTCCGACGGCTTTAGTGAAGGGGTTAGCTAGGTTCTCCTTTTCATCGATCTTCTGAAGGTCAATGTCACCTTGTTCCATGATCTCTCGCACAAGGTGATAGCACCATAGAATGTGCTTTGTGCGGTGATGAGACTTCGACTCTTTGGCTTGAGCAATGGCTCCAGTGCTGTCACAACACATCGGAATAGGACCATCTAGGGAAGGTGCCACTCCCAGCTTGCCAAGGAACTTTCGCAACACACTGCTTCCTTTGCTGCATCCGATGCTGCAATGTACTCTGCTTCTTATACTGAGTCCACCATAGTAGGCTGCTTGGAACTTTTTCAGCAGATTGCTCCCTCATTAAGGGTGAAGACAAATCCTGACATACTCTTGCTGTCATTCTTATAGCCCACAAGTTTCAAGTCAGGTTCTCCATAAATCAGCCATTGGTCCTTAGTATTTCGCAAATACTTAAGGATGGTCTTTACCACTTTCCAATGAGCTTCACCTGGGTCAGACTGGTATTTGCTCACTACGCCTAGTGAGTATGCCATGTTTGGTCTAGTACACATTATAGCTTACATGATAGAACCCACTATCGAAGCATATGGGATTCTGCTCATACGCTCTCTCTTCTCAGAAGTTGTCGCACAATCCTCTTTGGAGAGAGCAATTCCAATGCCTATCGGGAGATAGCCTTTCTTGTAATTTTTCATGATGAATCGCTTCAGTACAGTGTCAATGTACGTAGACTGGGATAGTCCCAGAAGCCTCTTGATCTATCTTTATAGATCTTCATACCCAATATGTAAGAGGCTTCACCCAAGTCCTTCATAGAGAACTGAGATGACAACCAGACCTTTATTCCTTGTAGTACTGGGATATCATTCTCGATTAAGAGAATGTCATTTACATACAACACATAAGGAATACAATCATAAAACCATTAGCCCACTTGTAAATGAAAGGTTCTTCTCCATTCCTAACGAAGCCTACAATTTAATACACTTATAAAATAGCATGTTCCAACTCCATGATGGACCTTTGAAGCTTGCACACCTTTGACTCGTTTGTGGATGTGAACCCTTCAGGTTGTGTCATATACACCTCTTCCAGCTCACCATTTAGGAAAGCTGTTCGGACATTCATTTGCCATATTTCATAGTCAAAGTGTGCCGCTAAAGCAAGCATGATCCGAATGGACTTGAGCATTGCCACAAGAGAGAACATCTCGTCATAGTCAATACCATAATGTTGACAATATCCTTTGGCAACTAGATGGGTTTTATAGGTCTCCACCTGCCCGTCTGTGCCCCTTTTTCTCTTGAAAATCCATTTACACCAATGGGCTTTATCCTTTCAGGCGGTTTCTTCAGCCGCTAAGACTTTCTTCTCAGTTGTTGAAATTTTTTCTTTGGCTTTTTCCAACTTCACTGACATCGATCAGATTTTCTTGTTTTTCTTTTTTAACTTCAATTCCATAGTATTTATTTTTGACCATGCCTTTGACAGTTCTATTTCCAAAGTCGAAGTTTTGGTTGCCATTTCTCCCAGTCCCTTTTCCATGGCATTCATCAGTTATTCGGCAACTTCTTTTTCCGCCTTTGCAACGTTTACCTCGTTTTACATTATTTTGCAGAACTGATCAAAATTTTTTAGACTCTCATCCATGATTCAGATTCCATGAATGAGCTATTTATTTACATTTCAGATTAGTCAAATTCAATAATAACAAAGAAAACAAAAATGATTAACTTTTCAAAAAAAAAAAAGAGAACAAGTTTTATCCTATACCTTTAGTAAAGTGGGATGAAGTAACAAGATGGTGTCATCTATCTACTGGGACTTAGTGATTTTCTAGTCTCTTGGAATAATGATGGAGTTCAGAAGACGACGGGCCAGCATTTGGTCATTCAGGCCCGAATCATTGGCGTATATGGAAAAATCAGCCGAAATATTTGTGGCTAGAGTTCTTTCTTCTTCTTCCCTTATTGGAGCGTTTCCTTTATCGATCTGGTCAGCAGAAGGTAGTGATGGACCGGCTCCTAAAAACTCTATTGGTCGTCTTTCTTGTGGTAGAGGTTGAAGGGATGTTGATAGTGGGACTTCATCATCCTCCGACACGTTGGCTATAAGGATCAGAGAATTAAGAACCGCTATAACCGTTGGGGCCATTGGGTTTATCAGATTTATCTTCTTCAGCTTCTTAATTTTTTTTTCCTCCTGAATAGAAGAGGTGGCCTCCATTTTTCTCTTTTTCAAAAGTTTCCGAAGTTTGCGAACGTCCACCATGACTAATGAATCTGCAACAATTGAAAACTCAGAAGTTAAGATTGATTGATAAAAAGAAATGATGAAATAGTATCAACAGTGAAGATACCTAAAGAAGGTTTGGGACTGATTTCTACCGAAAAAAGTCTACCTTCGTTGAGAAGTTCTTTAATCAGAGGAATCTCCATCGCCATGATCTTATCGTAATCTTCTTGGTCGGAAGCCAAGACTTTTTTGCCATCATTGGGAGTCAGTCAGGGTTCCCTATGGCTAATAATGATGTCCCAGGGGATCTTGGAGATGAAATAAAAGAAACAGGGCTTCCAATCGTGAATAGTCGAAGGAAGCCCTGAGATAAATTTCTGACCATGACGTGGGTTGATCCCCCACCACCATGGCCGTGAAAGTCCCGTTTCAGTACAAATAAGGTGGTAAAAAGTCAAGTTTTTGGTATTATACCCACGTCCTTGTAAAGGATCAAGAATGCATAATTTATTTGGATACTATTAGGGGTCAACTGAGAAGGTAGTACCCGATACAATCTAAAGATTATGAGGAAGAAAAGATGAAGCGTGAATTTAAGACCAGCTCTTAGATGTTCCTCATAGATTGTCAGATTACTGGGTGAAGGCCGTTCTATTTGGTCATCAAGATTGAGACAGATTACGGCGTACTCATCCAAAATATTATAGTATTGTTTCAAAGCTAATACACGATGTTCGTATAAAGAGGACCTAACATCACCTATCTTCAATGACTTGGATTGTTTCTTTTGTTATTGGGAAGAGGATTCCTCAGGGTTTTCAATATGACCGACCTCTAATATTCTAGTCATAATGGAAGGAGGAAGTAAAGGAAAATTAACTTAAAAAGAAAAGGTAGAAGGAGAGAGAGGCCGACCTGAGAAATTTTCTTTTGCTCCAACAGCGAAGAGGTTGGAATGGTGAAAAACCTATTTTCTTAGGGAGGATGATATTTATATAAAATCCTTCAATGGTCCAAGATTTCCCTCGAATAATGGGATTGATCTAGATCGAGACACCTATCTACAAATATTTGGTAAAAATATAATGTTTCTTGAAGGATCGAAATTACCCTTCATAATCTGACGACAACAATCGACTGATGGGATGGATGCATTTATTTTTTACAAAGATCTTTCAGCCTTTTTTGAATTTCAAAAATTACAATAATGAGAACAGTATATGGCTGTTAGTTTTTATAATCGCTTATCCTAACAGAGTTTGATACGTCATCAAAGCGTGATATACAAGAATGGATGCTTTTGATAGTTTCTGATTTCCAATTAATGAACTCAGAAACTGGGGGGACTAGTATTGCGATATGACAAGTTTACTCTGTTTAGTCTGCCTATACACACCTACCGAAGATTTGAATCTGGTTGATCAATGCCTAAGAGGTACAAGACTGATCAATGCCTAAGAGGTACAAGGCTGATCAACGTCCATGAGATGTAAAGCCAATCAATGCCCGAAAAGCACAAATCTAATCGATGCCCAAGAGGCGTAAGTCTGATTAATATGCAAGAGGCATAAATTTGATTATTGCCCAAGAGGCATAAGTCTGATCAATGCCTGATAGGCACAAATGTGATCAATGTCCAAGAGACGTAAAGCTGATCTATGCCCAATAGGCACGAATATGATCAATGTCCAAGGGGCATAAAGCCAATCAATGATCTACAAGCACAAGATTGACTAACATCCAGGTAATTGGCTAACTTTTGTGAAAGGTAAAGCTTATCAATATTCAAATAATGCAGAGATCATTCAACTTCTGAAGAAAGGCTAATCAACTGTGGAATGAAAGGCTTATCAACTATGGATAAAAGGCTGATTAACTATGGATGAAGAGGCCGATCAACTATGGATGAAGGGCTGATCAATTATGGATGACCTTCGCTACATGTACTCATGATCTTGTATTAACCATTTTATAGCTAGGTGCTAGCTGTAAGCGGTTAATTATGTAGCCTATAAATACCCTCGAGTGCGATGATGAGGGGACTTCTGCTACTCCTTCTTTTCTACACCATTCTTTGCCTAGTCTTCCTTTAGATTGCATCTGTTCCAGTCCAGACATCATTAACAAGCTTGAGAGCTACTTCAACACCCTGATATTCCAAGAAGATGACAGAGAGCTAGATCAAATTAGCTTGATCCGCTTTTCTTTTAATTCAAGCTTGTTGTAATTTGTTTGGACATAACAAACCCAAACTTAAGACTGATAAGCTTGAGATAGTAGAGTTTAAAGAGGAAGAAGTATACGAACCAAACCCAAATTTGGTCAAAGAATTTGAGGAAGCTAAATAGACCTTAGGACTAGTGAGACTAGAGCTTCAAAAGAGATTAGGAGTCATTAGCTATGTCTTAGCCCAATCCAAGGAGAGTAAGGACCAGAGAAAGATGGCTATCTTTCATACCTACATTAGGTATCAGAGTAAGCCCTACTAAGTTATCCTAGATAGTAGAAGATGCATCAATGCAATTTCTTTTAATGACTATTGGAGAAAGTATGGTACTTTCAAGCCTTGGAAGGCCAGAAAATGAGTCTTGGCAATGACTCTAAGAGTATAGGATTAGTTTGGATCCTACGGCTAGGACTTGGTTGGTCCTAGGGTGGAGGTTTTGTCCTCCACGGGCTTAAGGTCAAGGATTTTGGGCTTGAGGAGACTAATTCAATATTAGTTCAGGTTTGGATCCAAGTAGATATGAAAGTGGATCAAGATATAGTGTATATGGGCTTGAATAAATGCTCTCCTAATTATATTAGCCTTGAGAGAATTAGAATTGGATTTAGTTTTATGTTTCTAGTCCTATTTGGATTAGGAGAACCCTTTGGTTTATAAAAGAGCCCTTGATGTAAACCTAAGGTAATGGAATCAAGAAATCTCTAATTCTTCCTAAATTCCACTCTCTCCTCCTCCTCTCCTTCTTTCCTCACACGATCAATAAATATCATGCAACAATAAGAAGTAATGCCAAGAGAAATTACGATATCCAAATAGATTTTAGCATTCTATTTTCAACATGATAGGTCCCTATTGTTAGGATTATTTCTCTCTCCATAAAACTCTATTTTAGTTAAAATTAAAACAAGGAGGGCACTTCATGATGATGTATAGTTTTAATTTCATATCCAAAGGACCTTTGAAGAAGTCCCAGCATTATCGACAAGTTCCTAGTCACATAACAAAGTTTTGTAGAATTCTATACAACAAGGTTTTTGCACCTATATTTGGTGGCCACCCTAACTCTTGTTTCAAGTTAGATTCTAGCTGGTTAAAGGCCATCCAAAGAGCCTTATTCCAAGTCTTAACCGAACTTAGAGAGGGGAATTAGTTGGGGTGCAAGATCGACATGTAGGTGGAGTTGGATAAAGATAAGGAATCCTAGTACAACTAGAACTCCTCATTTGCTATTGTCCAAATTGATTTGGGCTACTTTTAGGATACAGATAGATGGGTTTCATGTCTAAAATTTATGAAGACTTTGAAAGAATTGTGCCCTAAAATCCAATCTTTGTATGGACATTTTTATGATCTTCCAACTCATGTATGATAATATTTATTAATGAAAGATATTTGATTCATCATACTGCTGCATCTTACAAGATTATGATGAATCCCATAGATTAGGGCAATGAAATTAGGGTTATGATGAAGATCATAATGGTTAGACCAAAGTTCCTATAAATCCTAATTTAAAATGTTCTTAGTCATTGGATCATCGATTTGGGGATCGATGAATCCGAAAAGACTAGCATATCATTCATATGTTTGCTCAATGGAGAAGGTGGTTGGTCTCACGGCCACTTGTATAGACACACTAATACAAGGATATGGGTGCTCATTAGGCTATGAGTTCACTAAAATGATCTGATAAGAGAACATCAAATGTAAGTCTCACTTATCAAAAGAATGTTCTCTTAGTGGGAGTTGTGCATACTCATTCATAGAAATTAAGTCATGTACGGGGTGCTTCTAGATATGGTAGATTATATATGAAGGTAATAAGTAAGTCAACAAGGAATCGATCACTCCTAATATGGGAAGAAGTTATCCTATGTGATCTCTTCGAATAATGATTCAGAAAGTCTATGATCAAAGAATAATGTGATTAGATAGGATTTCTAATCTTTCATCGATCGAGTCTTCATTATTGAATTGAGATTCAAAAAGATTAAGTACTAGGATTTGACATTTATCCATGCCTATCACTTAATCGAGATAAAGGAAGATCAAAGGATTGAATTGCATGGTAAATTTTTACTGAAGGGTATTTTGATAATTTTTACCAAATTCATCATCTTCTAGGTAGGCATGACACATTGCTAGATGTCAATCATGTCTTGTAAGTTTTCATGAATCAAATTAATTAGACCTAAGAGTCATTTCGGAAGCTAGTTTGAATTAGCAACTTAGATTAGCTCAATTTGACCTTATTAGGTCAATCGAGTTTGATTGGATCGAATTGGCTTGGATACATAATTAGGTCTTCAAATTAAACCTAATACTGCTAAATGTAGTACCCAAAGGGTCACATATTAGAAAATTGGCCAAGAAAGTCAAATATATTTTTATTAGGATCATTGGATCCTAATTGGCAAGCTAATTGACATACTAGCATATATTGGCTAGCCCAACTCCTAGCCTAATTGGATTGGGTCTATTAGAATGCTATTGGTGTTAACCAATTTAAGTAGAACTTAGAATGGGTTGAGCCATAACTGGGGCAGCCTTAATCAGTAATTAACTGGATTTTATTAGGCTTTGTCTTTTATTTATGGTAAAATCCAAGGTGGAACGGACACTTGGCACCAAGTTTGGTGTGCGCTAAGAATGAAGGGGAGCAAAAGGACCAAGAGTCCTTCAACTTCTAAATCATCTTTTCCAAATAAACTCTTAGCCCCTCTCCCTTATCTCCACACCCAAATGGATAGGCTTTGACTAGTCAAAAGGTGGCAATTGGTGTGAGAAATATGGCACGCAAAATGAAGGGTCGCATCTCTTCGTTTTGGCACTGATCAAGGAACCAGAGTGCTATTTGAAGACTCTTAATTTTCACCAATATGCCTCTTAGGATCCCACACACCCTGGCTATTATTTGATCGGTTATATTCCATGTGGCAAGTGGAAAAATTGGCTGGAAAATAAAGAGACATTTATATGTCTCTTGGCACATGAAAGGACATTTTATGATAAGTCCTCTCACCCTAAAGACTCCTTTTGCATAAAGGGTCTTATCAAGTGGCTTAGAAAGAAACTTATCATGCACTTCATCCCTCTCTATAAATAGGCATCGGTATTCTGGTGCCAGTAATTCAATTCTGATCCGAAAAAACCCACTTTCTATTCTCTCTTCCTTCTTAAGATAGGTCTTGTCCTTTTAAGACAAGACTTGTCCTTTTAAGACAAGGCTTGTCATTTTAAGATAAGATCCTAGAAAAAAAACTTGGATGGATATTCATATTCTGAGAGAGGATTCAGAAAGGTCTCTAAGTGCCCTACAGAAGGGTAGGGATTCTAGCAAAGGAAAAAAAGTTTGAAAGGCTACCGGAAGTGTCCTAGTCAAATAAGCAAGCTTTGTAGGAGTGCTTCGTTGGTCTAGTTCCTGTATAGATCACTTCTGGAGGGCATACACTTATGTCCCTCATGAAAATTAAAGAGTATAATACTCAAAGTATTCTTCTAGAACCCTAAAATTTTGATTTATTAATTTTCATGATCAAGTGTTCTAGGGTTTAGGGTTCTGGCCGGTCAGGGTTTCAATAATGAGAATTTTGAAACCCGATCTTCCATTATGCCATGCCTGAAACCCAATAGTGGTATTAGAGAAACCTTGATGCATGCAATTAGTAATCATTTTAGTGTTGATTTCTTACTATGCTATGAATCGATGCATGATTATTTCATATTACATATGAGATATGTTGTATATCCTAGTAACTACTTCGAATTTCATGGGATTGGGTTAGCCCCATGGCCATCTGGTCATAGAAGCTAATTAGGATTTCAAGGCCCTGTCTTCCCATTCAATGGGATCTCTTATGGCATTTTGGGATGCTACTATGGCCTTATCCCATGAACAAGTGAGATGAATTGATGCGGAACTAATATGCAAGTGATTAATGTTGTGAATTTTGTATGTGGGGTTAGGTGATTAATTCCCGAATATCAGATCAAAATAAGTTGTAGGGAATTCTATATGAATATTAGAAACTAAGCCTGCAGATTGGGACTTAAGAAAGCAGTAAAGATGGATCGCCGGGGCTGAGAAGCCTCGGTTAGGGCAAGTTCTCCCATAATAAAATTACTGGCGGTAGAGGGGGTGTTCCTGGCAACGTCTGATGCACCCGATAAAGATCACAGCGAAGGGATCTCTCATTCCTCGATGGATGCATCCTCGAAAATTGAGCCAACAATCCATGGATACCAGGCTTTCTGCTCGGTGGTTTGATTGAGGCTTGGCTAGAGTCGTTGGATTCGTAGGAACTCGGGGACCTGCAAATGACCTGTCAGGGGTTAGAAAACTCAGAGGAGATGAAGAAAATAAGAGAAAAACAGCAAGGATAAGGTGTCTTTTGAGTGGGCGGCCAGGGTTCTGGATGGCTGGCTGGCGACAGGAAGATAGATGCAACACCGAGAAGATGAAAACTCTCAAATCCCCTTTATGCACACAGTAGGGTAACACACAAAAGTTGAAGGAAACTAAAGAATTTTTTCATATATCAAAATCAATCCTCATACAAGAGACTAGGGTCCTTTAAATAGACCCTTAGTCTTGGGCTCCAAGTAAGGACACATTAGTCTTTACATAAGAATCCTATTCCTACCCAAAACTTAGCTAAAAAAATAAGGAAACTTAGGAAGACAAAATCCCTTTGAACTCTCCCCTTCTTCATGCCTGGTCGGCAAAGAGGGTGACCCTATGTGGCCGACCAAGGGGTGGTCACCATAAGGCCAAGATGCCCTAGCTCTCTCCTGGGCCTTGCTGGTCTAGGGCACTAGGGTTTTTGAATTTTCACTCTTGGAGTCTTAACGTCTTCAAGCTGGGTTGGACATGGGCTATTCTTCCATGTCTTCAATCTGGTTGGACTTGGTCTTCACTTGTATGATGTAGTCTTGAGTCTTCAGTATGCTTGGACATGACTCAAAAAAATAAAATTAGCTCGACATAAGCTGACTAACACTGGACTGGACTAGCTCAACATGAGCTGACTAATACAGGACTCAAATAAAGACAACTTAGCTGAACTAAGCTTTATTACAATGGACTCAAGTATCATTATGTGATCCATAGAGGGTTGAGAAGCCTCTATCTTATTCTGGTGCCTCTGGTGTCTGCACCAATTCTCCCGGGGTGGGAGGAACTCGACCCTGTCGAGTGAAGATCAGACTGGCTCACATGTTTCTCGAGAAGGTCTGGTTTGAGGCATTACAAGTCCTCTCAAGAAATCCACGAATCGTCTGACTCTGGCTGGCCTTGCCATCGGACCAGGTAGCGTTGTTAGCCATGGCCCCGGGTTGTAATGGCTTGATCGTCCAGGATACGCTCGATCCGTTCTCCTCTCTCAGGCTAATTAATTGGTGGGCACTCTAGGTAAGGATCACTCTCAATAGAAGGGATAGGTCCAAAAGTCTCACTGGATATCGTTGCCGGTTCCCTGTACTCAACCAGGTTTGTAATATTAAAGGTAGAACTAATGCCCATATCCGAAGGCAAGTCTAACACATAGGCATTTGATCCAACCTTCTTTAACACTTTAAAAGGTCTGGCTCTACGAGCATGAAGCTTCTTAACGATCCCAGGTGGGAACCACTCAGGCCTAAGCCTAATCATGATAGAATCCCCTAAATCAAATTCCTTGATCCTTCTTCTAGATTTAACCAATCTTTTACAAGTTTTATTGCTTAGATTTATCTTTTGGCTAATGTCCTTTTGCAAGTCTCTAATATGCTATGCAAATGATTTTGCAGACTCTAAGACTCGTGCATGAATAGGTAAAGGAATCAGATCAATGGGGCAATTAGGCTTGTACCCATGAACTATCTCAAAAGGACTCTTACCCGTTGTCCTATTTACTAAACTGTTGTAGGCAAACTCTACTCTAAGCAATAATAGATCCCAAGTTCCAACATGTTCACCTACCAGGCATCTAAGGAGGTTTCCTAAACTACGGTTCACCACTTTAGTTTGGCCATCTGTTTGAGGGTGGTAGGCTGTAGAAAACTTAAGCTTGGTCCCTATCAGGTGCCATAAGATCTTCCAGAAATAACTGGTGAACCTAACATCCCTATCAGATATGATGGTCTTGGGTAGGCCATGGAGTTTAGCCATATGGTCTAAGAAAAGCTTGGCTACTCTAGATGCATCAAAGGTTTGGGAATAGGTGATGAAGTGAGCCATCTTAGAGAACTATCAACCACTACAAAGATAGAATCATGTCTCTTCTAGGTCTTAGGCAATCCTAACATAAAGTCCATACTTAAGTCCTGCCAAGGGAAAACAGGCATTGGTAAAGCTGTGCAAAGACCAGTGTTTTGTTTATACTATTTTGCAACAGCACAAGTTCTACATCTGGCTACAATTAGTGCAACATGCCTTTTCAATCCTGGCCAAAAGAACTGGTCCTCTATTGCTAAGATTGTCTTATTTCTACCAAAGTGACTAGCTAAACCTCTATCATGGGTCTCCCAGATTAGAAACTCTCTAAGAGAAGTTTTGGATATACAGAGTCGATTGTTCTGGAAAAGGTAGCCATCCTGAATAGAATACTATGGGTACTAGATGGTCCTCGCTTGAGGGTCTAGTAAATGTCTCCAAAGTCTGGGCAGGTTTCATATTCATCCTTTAACCTATCAAACCCTATAACTTTGGTGCTAACTGATCCTAACAGTAAAGACCTACGGCTCAGGGCATCTTCTACCTTATTTTTAGTACCGGCAAGGTGCTTCAGGACAAAGGTGTAAGCCTGAATGTACTCAATCCATTTACCATGCCGAAGGTTCAGTTTCTTTTGGGAGTTCAGGAACCGGAGTGCCTCATGGTCAGAAAATAAGACAAACTCCTGTGGTAGTAAGTAATGTCTCCAATATCTAAGGGCCTAGACTATCGCATAAAATTTCTTGTCATAGGTAAAGTACTTAAGTTTAGCCTCAATTAGCTTCTCACTAAAGAAGGCTACAGGGTGATTCTCTTGACTTAGTACCCCACATATTCCTACTCCTGAGGTGTCACAAGCGACCTCAAACACTTTAGTGAAGCCAGGTAATCTAAGGATGGGTGCATGGGTGATCTTATCCTTAAGCTCTAGGAAGGCCTTATCAGCTGCTTTGGTCCACTCAAATGTACCCTTCCTAATGCAATCAGTGATAGGTGCGATGACTTTACTAAAACCCCTAATAAATCTCCCGTAAAAGGTTGCTAGGCCATGAAAACTATGCACATCGTGGATGCTAGTGGGTGCTGAAAGGATTATGCCCTATAAGCCAATTTTTGTATCTCCCAGACCATTGTAAATTGACAAGTTAATAAAGGCAATATTTTTTTCATCATTCGCTGTGTCATTATATGATGAACCCCATAGATTAGGGCTATGGTCCTAGGGCTATGATGAGATCATACCAGTGAGATCTAAGGCCTTAAAATCCTAATCTAGAATATTCCTAGTCATAGGAACCCTGAGTTGGGGATCAGGGTTTCTGGTTAGACTGGCACATCCTATGTATGCTGAAAAGGGTGACTGCTCTCACAGTCACTTGTGTGGGACACTGATACAAGGATGTGGGTGCTCATTAGCGAATGAGTTCACTGAATAGATCCAGTTTGAAAACATCTAATGGAGCCTTAGCTGCATGTCAATAGATGTTTCTCATAGTGGGAGTTGTACAAGTAGTCCTATGACCTGAGACTGCCATAATACCTTATGTACATGAACCCATGCTTTGGTTCAATCTCAATCATGACACTGGGTCATGCACGAGGTTGATGCTGGGTATGGTGAATTGTATATGAAGGTAATGAGTAGGTCAACAAGGAATTGATCACTCCTAGTAGGAGGAGATTGCATCCAGCCAAATTAGGTCAGATGATGATTCAGGAAATCTTTGATCAAAGTACAGATATTAGAAATGATTTCTAATATCGAATTAATTGAATCATTAGTGTATGACTGAGCTGGGAATGAGTATAAGCTGGTTTTGACATGTTTCCATATCCATAGTTATATTCGGGATGCAAGATGATTGAAGGATCGAATTGTACGGGAACTTTCCACTGAAGGGTAGTTTTGGAATTTCACCAGAATTTCCATATCTTCCGGGTAGACATGACACGTTGCTAGACGTCAATCTTGTCTTGTGGGTTGATCAAATTAAATGGTTTAATTAGATCACTAATTAGGAGGAGTCCTAATTGACTAACTCGAGTTAGCTCGATTTGACCTAAATCGATTAGAATGAGTTCTGATCAAATTAGGTCAACTTGCACTCGGACCCACTGCTGGCTAGGTATGGAACCCAATGGGTCACACACTTAGGATAGATAATCAAGGATTTAATTTGGAATTAAATCTCGTTTGCAGATGAACACACTAGCATGTGTTGCAAACCATGGCTTCTACTTGAATCGGATTCGAGTTAGGGTTCCGATTTGGTCTTTTTTAGATCCAAATTCATTCCGGTTTGAATCTAATTGAAGATTCAAGACATTGGGCTAATAGTAGGCTAGAAATTGGGCTAACCTAAGAGGCTAAAACCCCTTTCCCACATCGCCTAAGCCCCTTCCCCTCTTTTCCCACGCGCGCGCGCAAGGAGAAGAGTCCACGCGCGCGTGGACTCTCTCCAAGCGGCGTTTTTGCATGAGAAAAAAGAAAAGGGGTCGGCGTTTTGGCTGAAAGGGAGTGGAAGAGAGTCCACCTAGGCGTGGACTCTTCAAAAAATGGGATTACCGTGAGAGAAAAGAAAAAAACACCGAAGGGGCGCGACTCTTCTCTTCTGCGCGTGCCCTTCTGTGTTTTTCGCGACTCTTTCTTGCATCTTCCCATCCCAAAGGCCGTGAGATTAATTCAAGGGCCGTGAGATGAAGGGAAAGGACGTGAGAAGGGAGAGAGGGGCGTGAGAGGGTGATTGCAGATGGATAGGCGCCTCTCTGTCGCCTATTTAAGGAGAAGACTTCACCGTAAAAAATATACATATACGATTCCAGATTTTTACAGCGAAGCCTTGATTCTATTTTCCCTCTCCCTCTCCAGAAGATTGTTTCCCCCTCCTCTCTTTCCTCTTTGATTCCTTTACAGAGCCTTGGCTCTGTCGAATCTCAGAACAGAAGGAGAGTCAGATAGAAACTCTCCGACGGTAAAGGAAGAAGGCGCCTCTCCTTTCTTTCTTACATTAAGACAATCTTGTCTTAATTTTCTTCTCCCTTCAAGACAAGCCTTGTCTCATTTTAGGACAAGGGTTTATTCTTAAGACAAGAGTGTCTTAAGGGGCCAAAGTTGCTAGAAGACAAGGAGAAGGGTAAGAGAGAAGGTTTAGTCCCAGTTTGGCTAGAGGAGTCCTAGCCAACAGCCCATATATCAAGTTCTTGGGGTAGAACTTGATTGGAAGGAACCCAATTAAGGAGTCAGTGTCTTGATCATCTGCCCGTGTGGATCACCATCGGAGGGCGGACAAGTGGACGCCTGGTGTGTTCAAGAGGCTACTCAATTTGGAGTTCATTTCTGCATCAGACTGGTAATAGCAATCTAAGGTTAGTATTTAAACAATGTTTAAATTTGGACATGCATGTAGTCATAGTTTTTAATTGCTAATAAGGTGATTTGGGATTAGGGTTCGGACCTGGTTTCATAAATTTTTGAAATCCACGCTTCCGCACTGGTTACCGAACCCAATAGGTGCAGGCTACTCAACAATTTCCTTAACCTTTTCAGAATCTGCAGAAACTCCCTCAGGGGTGACAACAAAACCTTGGAAGATAACCCTATGTGTCATGAAATCACACCTCTTAAAGTTGGCATAGAAGCTATTCTCCCTATGGGTCTGGCATTCTAGTCTTAGATGACTAAGGTGGTCCTTCTTAGTCCTGCTATAAATCAAGATATCATCAAAGTAGACCACACCAAATTTTTTGATAAACTCTTTCAGGACCTGGGTCATAATCCTCATAAAAGTACTTAGTGCATTGGAAAGTCCGAAAGGCATTACAACCCACTCAAACAGGCCATCCTTAGTCTTGAAAGTGGTTTTCCATTCATCCCCAGGTTTAATCCTAACATGATGATAGCCACTCTTAAGGTCTATCTTTGAGAAAACTTTGGCTCCGGCCATCATGTCTAACATATCATCCAATCGAGGGATGGGAAACCTATTCTTCACAGTTATCTTGTTGATAGCTCTACTATCTACACACATCCTCCAGGTACTATCTTTCTTTGGGGTCAGTAGAGCAGGGACTGCATATGGACTCAAGCCCTCCCTAATAAAACCCTTCATAAGCAAATCTCCCACTTGTTTTTGTAATTCCTGATGCTCACTGGGATTCATTCTATAGTGAGGAAGGTTTGGTAAAGTGGCTTCTGGGACTAAGTCTATTGCATGTTGGATGTATCTAAGGGGTGGTAATTGATCACGTAAATCCTTAGAGAAGACATCCTCAAAGTCTTTTAGATCCTCTACAATTTCTTTAGGGTGTTCCTTTTGGGTCAGCCAATGTGTTTCTTTGGAGGTCAAGATCCAAATAGGGTTACCCTCAGCAATCTCCTTTTCTAACTCCCTAGCCTTAATCAGGTTAACTCCAGATATCTTGTCCTTAAGGCTACTAGAACCCCTCTTAACTAGGTCTCTAGGGGGAGTTGGGTGGATAACAAACTTATTCCCATGGTAGCTATTATATAGATGACATAATATTCAGTGCTATTAATGAAATATTTTATCAAGATTTTGCTAAGCTAATGTAGGGAGAGTTCAAGATGAGCAAGATGGAACAACTCAACCTCTTTCTTGGACTCAAGATAAAGCAAACAAATAAAAGAATCTTTGTCAACTAAACAAAATATACAAGGAAGATACTTAAGAAGTTCAGGATAGAAAATTCTAAAGAAATTGGCACACCAATGAGCTCAACATTTAAGCTTGATAAAAATGAGAAAGGTAAGAGCACAGACCAAAACTGTTATAGAGGCATGATTGGATCTTTATTCTACTTCACTACTAGTAGACCAGATATAATGTTTAGTATATGTGTGTATGCTAGATACTAATCTAATCCAAAAGAGTCACATTTGCTGGTTGCTAAAAGAAGTTTTAGATACTTGTCTGGTATTGCTAATGCTATGTTATAGTACATTATGAAAGAGTAGTATTCTGAAAGCAAATCATATTTCTTATATATCAAGGACATTTCTATAAAATTCTCCCGATTTATGTATAATATTAATAAAAGGTATTTTATTTAATCATATACTGTGTTTTATACTTTGTTGTTTTAAGATTATGATGAATCCCATAAATTGGGGCAATGATTTTAGGGTTATGATTGAATTCTAATAGTGATACCTAAGATCTTATAAACACTAATCTAAAATATTTCTAGTCACAGATCATTGAGTTAAGGATTGATATTTTGGGAGAGATTGGCATATCTTATGTAAACTCAATGGAGAGAATGGTTGGTCTCATGATCACCTGTGTAGGGATACCAATACAAGGATGTGAATGCTTATAAGGATATGAGTTTTCTGAATTGATCCATCATGATAACATCTTATAGAAGTCTTATTTATTTGTTAAAAGATGATTCTTTTAGGAGTTGTGCAAGTGATTCTTGGACCTGAGATCACCATGGTATCTTATACACAAAAATTTATGTTTTGGTTCATACTCATTCATGACTTAGTCATGTATGGGATGTTCATAGATATGGTGAATTATATATGAAAGTTATAAGTGGTCAACAAGGAATCGATCACTCTTACTAAGAGGAGTATTTATCCCATATAATCTCATTAAATGATGACTAAGGAAGTCTTTGATCAAAGCAGGATAAAATTAGAAAAGAATTTTTAATCTTTCATCAATCATGTCCTCATTAGTTATTTGAGATTCGAATGAATAAAGTACGAGGGTTTGATAATTTTCCATACCAATCATTTATTTGGAATAAAGGAAGATCGAATGATTAAATTACATAGTAACTGGCTACAAAAGGGTATTTTATTAATTTCAATTAAATTTTTCATCTTCTATGTAGGCATGATATGTTGGTAGATGTCAATCATGTCTCATAGGTTTTTATGAATTAAATTGATTGAATTCCTGACTCAATTTAAAAGATGGTTCAAATTGGTAATTAGGGTTAGTAAATTTGACCTAATTCAATTAGTTGATTTCTAATCGAACCAAATCAACATAAACCTAGACCTACTAGTAGCTAGATGAGAAGTTCAAAGGGTCACACATACTAAGGAATTGATCAAGGAAGTCATTTATATCTTTATTTTGATCATAAGATCCAAATTGGCTAGCTAATTAATATATTAGTATATGTTGGCTAGACTAACTCCTAACCTAATTAGATTGGTTTAAATGCTTTCTATTTAGGCTAAGTAATTTGAGTGATACTTAAATCAGGTTGAGCCTTAAGTGGGGTAGCCAAGTTATAATTTATCTTGATTTTATAGCCTTTGTCTATTGATTAAACCAAGAGTCCCAAGGGCTTGGGACTCTTGGCGCTAATATTAGTGTGCGCACATATTAAGGGGCACAGAAGGACCAAGAGTTCTTCTATAATTAAATTACCTATTTGGTGATAAACCTTAGCCCTTATCCTCTTTAATACACACCCATTTAGACTAGATTTGATCGATCAAATTAAGTAATTATGGGCATGATTTCATGAAGGGATGTGAATCTTGAAATATATGGTGCATGGGATGGGCTAGTGTCCTACTTATCAATCACCATTTTCAAATAAGCCTCTCTAGTTTATATGCCTATTGGGGTGTTCGACCGAGTTTTTAATTCTTAAATTAAAGACTAATTATTAGAGTTTTTTAAAGAGTTGTGGTAAGCAACTCTTGGTGCAAAATGTTTATGAAACAATGTTTCACTTAGCACCTTTCTACCTAGAGACACCTTCTACTTGCAAGGTCTTATTTGATATGTTAAATATCAGATGAGGGGTTAATAAAAGGGTGCTTTAGGCATATCCTCTCTTTCTATTCAAAGGTTTCGGTGATTGAAACCAAAGTATCCAAAGTTTGTCTTGACAACTCTCTTCCTTCTCTTGTTAGGACAAGTCTTATATTTAAAGACAAGTCAACCATTTTAAGATAAGGGCTTAGGAAAAGAATTAGAATGGACAATAAGATATTAAGAGAGTTTTTAGAGAGGTTTTGAAATAATTTTTGAAAGGAAAAAGATCCTAGAATAGAGGAAAGGCTACTCAAGGAAGAAAGGCTTCCAGGAGGAGTCAAGCAAGCACGAGGAGTGCTTCATTGATCTAATACCTATGTGGATCATCTCTAGAGAGTGTACACTTATGTACCTAGTGGAATAAAGGATATTAGCATTATAAGTATTTATTTATTTATTATTATTTTATCTTGTTAATTATTATGATCAAGGGGAACCTAGGTTTAGGATTTCAATTGACTAGGATTTCAAGCATTAAAATTTTGAAATCTAGTCTCCCACTATGCAACCGTAAACCAACAGTGATATCAAAGCTAGATTGATTCATTGAATTAATAGTCAATTAAATATTTTAATGATTATGTCTAGTATAATAGTTGTAGTATATGTTAATTGATGTATTACACTGATTAGGATTTCACCTAAACCATAATCAATATCAAGATATGTTTGGATTATTCCGTCATCAATTTAAAATAACATTTTCCTAATGTAGTGGTTGATATTTGTTATATTGTAAGGTTGTCTAGAATGGTGACACACTTGGTACATATGATATTATGGTATGCCTGTTAGATAGTTTGTAGTATTAGGATGTGCGTAAGACTATGAAAGCCTTCTTTAAAAATTATATTTAGTCATAGTATTATAAAATCATAATGTAAATAAATTTAGGATCAATTGGTACCTAGGAAAGTTGTTTTGTGAAGATAAAGAGAATGTGGTTTTTAATTAGATCCATTATTTACCTGGCCAAAATTATTGGTGTCTAAGACAAGCACGGGGGGCCTCCCACCTCTTTTCCACTTACCAAGCCAATTCAATTGATTTAGATCATAAATTCTATTTGATTAAAATACTACTAATTATCTTCTTTTTTGCTAAGCCAAATTTATGTTAAAAACTATTGTAGGTTTGTTGTGTAACACAAGGTCTACTCTAGGGTTTGATGTAAAATTTATCTTGGTGCATCTAATACTTTATAGTATAATTGATGGTGTTGCTTTGTTGCATAACACAAGGATAACATTATTCAGACGTGACTATATGAAAACGAAAGGTCTAACTAAACTAAGAAATTTTAGTTTGTTATGTAACCCATTGTCAGTGTCTTATAAATAGCTGTCATATTGAGAGTTGCATGGGTTGCAATTGAAAAAATAATTTACTACCCTTGAACTAATAAATGTTTTTTGTGTAACACAAGGTATTTATGAAAAATTAGGATCTCAACCCCATTAAAGAAACCTTGTTAGGATTTCTTGCTTGCCATAGATGAGGGCTATAGTATTCATAGAAAAATAATAGGAGACTCAATTATATTGATAAGTCCTTATCTAGTTATGTATATCATCTTGAGTGGTCCACTTATACATTATTCTTTATGTAGATTAATATTATGGCTTCTGCTTTATCACTGCATGGTATTTTAGATGCCAATAAGTTGATCGGTCCCAATTTTATGGATTGGTTAAGGAACCTGAGAGTTTTCTAAACTCAAGAGAAGGCATCCTACATCATCGATTCTCCTGATCTAGATCCAATCGAAGATGATGATTCGAAGGAGGAAAGAGCCACATATAAAATATGGCAGAATGATAGTTTAACTATCAAGTGCATTATGTTGGCTTCTATGAATAATAAGGAATTATAAAGACAACATGAAGAAATAGAACCTCCATCCATACTTTTCAATCTTAAAGAGCTTTATGGAGAGCAAAGTAGGACTGTCCAATATAAAATATTGAAGGAGTTGTTCCAAGCACTTATGAGTGAGGACTTGTCCATTCAAGTCCATGTAATAAAGACAATTGACTTAATCACTTGATTAGGTTAATTAGGTTTTGTTATGGATGGAGAGCTTAATCAGGACTTGATCTTGTAATCACTCCCCGATTCCTTTTCTTGATTTATCATGAACTATCACATGAACAAACTGAATCTTTCATTACCCGAGCTACTTAACATGCTTAAGACAGCTAAGAGCTATTTTAAAGGGAACAAGGCTCATCTCCTTCTAATTGATGGGAAGAAGAAAATAGTAATGAAGAACAGTTCAAAGAGAAAGTGGAACCATAACAAAAGCATCTAGAAGAGGAAAAGGCAAAGAAGCCTTTTGCTGATGGATTCTATTTTCACTACAATAAGCAGGGATACCAGAAGAAGAACTGTAAGTCATATCTTGCTAGTCTAATGCCTGATGCTAGTAGAGCATCAAAAGGTTTGTGCATGATATAAACTAACTTATCATTAAGTACTTTAACTTATAATTCATGGATATTGGATACCGCATGTGGGTGTCATATATACAAGTCTTTACAAGGACTTCACAGAATCAGGAGCTTAAAGAAGGTAACTTCAAGCTTTATGGTACGAATGGTGAAAACATTCAAGTAGAAAAGCTTTGGTTACCTATCTATTGTTATTGCCTCCAGGTAAGATTTTAGAATTGAAAGATTGTATAATATTCCAAATATTATTAGAAATATTTTTTCTATACCCTTGCTATTACAATAAGGTTTTGAAGTTAATATAAAGAATAGTGGTTGATCCACTTTTTATTCATAATTTCTTTAGAACTAGTTTATTTGTTAATGATCTTTTAGTTCTTTCACTCAATGATGAAGGTTTTCTTGTTGAAATCAAGAAAAAAAAGAGAAAAGATAAATATCAATTTTTCTCTGGCATTGTCGATTAGGTTATATTAGTGAGTCTAGGATAAACAATGTATACAAATATAAATTCTTTGATCCTTATGATTATCAATTATTAGAAACTTGTGAGTCCTGTCTTATGGATAAAATGACCAAATCTCTATTTACTAGTCATGGAGATAGGGTAACTAAGTTATTCGGGTTAATACCTACAGATTTATGTGGACCTATGACAACTCAAGCCAGAAAAGATACTCTTATTTTATCACCTTTAATTATGGTTTATCTAGGTTTGGATATGTGTATCTTATGAAACATAAATTCAATGCTTTGATAAATATAAAGAGTATCAAAGTATGGTTAAGAAGCAAACTGGAAAGAGTATTAAAATCCTTCGATCAAATCGAGGAGAATACTTATCTAGTAAACTTCATGATCATTTTTAGGATAAAGGCATTCTCTCATATTGGATACCTATATATATACCATAATTAAATGGTGTAGATGAAAGGAGAAATTACACCTTGTTAGACATGGTAAGGTCCATAATGAGCTTTATTGATCTTCTTGAATCCTTCTAGAGTTATGCCCTAGAGACTACTGTATATGTACTTAATAGAGTACCATAAAAATTAGTAGTTAGCACTCTATTTGAATTATGGAAAGGCAAAAGACCAAGTTTTGAATATCTTAAAATTTGGGGTAGCCCAACTTATGTTAGAAATGTATTTGGACATTAGTGGGTGCTAGGGTTGATAAATTTAGGTTCATAGGTTATCCCTGAGAGGGTATTGGATATCACTTTTATCATCCTACCGATTAAAAGTTTTTTTATTAGTAGGCATGCCAATTTTTTGGAAAAAGAATTTATCCATTAAGGAGGTAGTGGGAGGTTAATTGAACTTAGTGAATTAAAAATCAACAACCTAGTCCTATAGACAATCAACCTCAAATTTTTCAACCATAAGTACATATTAATCAAGTACATCCACAACATATACCTCCTCTCTATAGTTTAGAGAGAGTATGGAATATACCTCTCAGATATGGCTTTGTAATTGAAAATGACAGTGAAGCTAGCATCATTTAAGATGATAATCCTTTGACGTATATAGAAGCAGTCAAAGTAAAGACTCAGACAAATGGCTTAATGACAAGAAATTTGAAATGAACTTTATATATTCCAACCAGGTTTGGACCTTGGTTAATCAACCCTATGGAGTAAACCCAATAGGATGAAAAGGGTTTTTAAAAGGAAGATTGGAGTAGATGGCCAAGTAGAACCTAAAAGGCTAGGCAAGTAGCAAAAGGTTTCAATCAAAGATATGGAATTGACTATGATAAAATATTTTTGCTAGTAGCTATTCTCTAGTCCATTAGGATTTTGCTTGATATAGCTACATACTACAATTTTGAATTATGATAAATATATGTAAAGACTACATTCCTTAATGGATATCTTAAGGAAGATGTCTATATGTCATGGCCAAAAGGGTTTGTCTCAAGTAGGAGACCAAACCAAGTATGCAAGCTTGAGAAATCTATTTATGGATTAAAGTAAGCATCAAGGAGTTGGAACATTGGCTTTTGATAAAATAATCAAGAAATTTGGTTTCATCAAAAATGTGGATGAACCATGCATGTATAAGAAGACAACAGGGAGTGCCATTATCTTCTTAATATTTTATGTTGATGACATACTCATCATTTGTAATGATATTCCAATGTTGCAACTGATCAAAGCTTGACTATCTAAACAATTTTCCATGAAGAATTTGGAAGAAGTGTCCTATATACTAAGTATAAATATTTATAGAGATAGATCTAAAAGGATACTCAGCTTATCCTGATCTAGATATATTGACTTTATATTAAAAAGATTCAATATAAAGAAAAGTAAAAGGGATTACTTGCCCATAAGTTAAGGCATACATCTTTCTAAAAAGATATCTCTTAAGATACCTAAAGAGAGACAAAGGATGAGTAAGATTCCTTTTACCTTGGCTACAGATTAATTATGTATGCCATGATATGTACCTGGATTGATGTTACTTATGCCTTTGGCATAGCAAGTAGATTCCAGGCTAAGGAGGATGGGAAAGCTATGAAAAATATTTTTAGATACCTTAAAAGGACTAAAGATACCTTTTTGATATATGAAGGATCAGATTTAAAACTAAAAGGCTATATTGACTCCAGTTTTCAATTAGATCTAGATGATAGTAAATCCATCTTAGGTTATATCTTTACTCTTTATGGAGGAGCAGTGAGTTGGAAAAGTACTAAACAACAAACTATAGCTGACTCAATTATTGAGGTAGAATACATAGCTACTAGTGAAACTATTAAGGAAGCTGTATAGATAAAGAAGTTTATCTCAGAGTTAGGCATAGTTTTTATGATATAATAGTCGGTGCCACTTTATTATGATAACACTAAAGCTATTGCATAAGATAATGAACCAAGCTCTCATCAAAAGTCCAAACACATCCTAGGATGCTTCCATTTCATTCGAGAGTTCGTTAAAAGACAAGATGTGGTCATAGAATGAGTTGATATAAAGAATAACATAGCAGACCCATTCATTAAGTCCCTTTCTCAACAGCACTTTAATTGATATTTGGATTATATGGGATAAAATATAATTATGATTGGCTTTAGTACAAGTGGGAGATTGAAAGAATAATGCCATTAAAGCGAATCATATTTCTTATATATCAGGAGCATTTCTGTAAAATTCTCCTAACTCATGTATTATATTAAAAAAAGACATTTTACTTCATCATATGCCGTGTTTTATACTTTGTTATTTTAAGATTATGATAAATCCATAGATTAAGATAATGATTTTAGGGTTATGATAGAATTCATAATAGTGAGATCTAAGATCTTATGAATCCTAATCTAAAATATTTCCAATCATAGGATCATCGAGTCGGGGATTAATGTTTCCAAAGAGACTGGCACATCCTACGTATGCTCAATAGAAAGAGTGGTAGGTCTCATGACCACTTATGTAGGGACACTAATACAAGAAAATGGGTGCTTATAAGGATATGAGTTCATTGAATTGATCCTTATGAGAACATTTTATAAAAGTCTTACTTATTTGTTAAAAGATGATTCTCCTAGTGGGAGTTGTACAGGTGATCCTTAGACTTGGGATCACCATAGTATCTTATACACATGAATCTATGTTTTGGTTCATACTCATTCATGACTTAGTTTTGTACGGGATGTTCATGGATATGGTGAATTGTATATGAAGGTTATTTGTAGGTCAACAAAGAATCGATCACTTCTAGTAATAGGAGTATTTACCTTATGCAATCTGATCAAATGATGACTCAGAAAGTCTTTGATCAAAGTAGGATGAAATTAGAAAACGGTTTCCAATGTTTCATCAATCGAGTTTTCATTAGTGATTTGAGATTCAAATGAACCAAGTGTAAGGGTTTGACAATTTTTCGTACCAATTACTTATTCGAGATAAAGGAGGATCAAATGATTGAATTGCATAGTAACTTACCACTGAAGTGTATTTAAGTAATTTTAATCAAATTTCTTATCTTTTGGGTAGGCATGACGTTGTTAAACATCAATCATTTCTTGTAGGTTCTCATAAATTAAATTGATTGAAGTCATAAGTCAGTTTGAAAAATGGTTCAAATAAGGTTAGCTTAATTTCACCAAATTTGATTAGTTAATTTCTAGTTAAACTAAATCAACATCAACCTAGACCTACTGCTAGCTAGATGAGGAGCCAAAATAATTACACACACTAAGAAATTGATTAAGGAAGATATTTATATCTTTATTACGATCATAGGATCCTAATTGGCTAGCTAATTAATATACAAGCATATGTTGGCTAGCCTAACATATAACCTAATTAGTTTGGGTTTAAATATTTGCTATTGGGCTAACTAATTTGAGGTGACTTAAATTGGGTTGAACCTTTAGTGGGGTAGCCAGATTAAGATTTATTTTGATTTTTTAGCTTTTATTCATTAATTTAACTAGGAGTCACAAGGGCTTGGGACTCTTGGTGCCAATATTAGCGTGTGCACCCATTAAAGGGTGCAGAAAGACCATGAGTCTTTTTGCAATTAAATGACCTTGGGACTCTTGGTGCTAATAATAGCATGCACACATATTATGGGGTACAAAATGACCAAGAGTTCTTCTACAATTAAATCACCTTTTTGGTGATAAACCTTAACCCTAATCCTTTCTAATGCACATCCATTTGGACTGGATTTGATTGGTCAAATTAAGTAATTATGAGCATGATTTTACGAAGGGATGTGATGTATGGAATATATGATGCATTGGATGGGCTAGAGTCCTACTTATCAATCATCGTTTCTAGATAAGCCTCTCGATTTTATACATCTATTGGGGTTTTGAACCAAGTCTTTAATTCTTAAATTAAAGACTAACTATCATATTTTTTCCAAAGAGTTGCAATAAGCAATTCTTGGTGAAAAATGTTTATGAAACAATATTTTACTTAGCACCTTTTTGCCAAAAGATTCCTTCTACTTGAAGGATCTTATCTGATATATTAAATATTAGATTAAGGGCTGATGAAAGGATATTTTAGGCACATCCTCTCTTCTTATTTAAAGGCTTTGGTGACTGAAACCAAAGCATCTAAAGTTTATCATAACAACTCTCTTCTTTCCCTTGTTAAGTCAAGTATTTTATTTTAAGACAAGTCTATTATTTTAAAACAAGAACTTAGGAAGAGAATTAGAAAGGACAATAGAATAGCAAGAGAGTTTTTGAAAAGGTTTTGAAGTGCTCTTTGGAAGGGAAAATATCCTAGAAAAAGGAAAAGTTTGTTGAAGGAAGAAAAGCTACCGGGAGGAGTCAAGGAAGTAAGATGAGTGCTTTCTTGGTCCAGTTCTTATGTGGATCACCTATAGAGGGCATACACTTGTGTGCCTAGTGAAAAAAAGGATATTAGCATTATATGTATTCTCTTATTTACTAATATTTTGTCTTGTTAATTGCTATGATTAATGGGATCCTAGGTTTTGGGTTTCAATTGACTAGGGTTTCAAGCATTAAAATTTTGAAATCTAGTCTTCTACTGCACAACTATAACCCAATACTCTAAGTAATCTTTAATTGAATTTATTGGATATTTAGATTTTGACTTTACTGGATATAAATTAGATAAGAAAAGTACTAGTAAATCTCTTGGTTTAGCAAAAAGTAAAGTTCGGTGGCATTGTCTATGGCTGTGGTCAAATACATTATAGCAAAAACTTATGCTTAAATCTTATAGATTAAGCAACAACTAAAAGATTTTGGCATAAAATTTAATAATATCTATATAAGATGTGATAACACTTGTGCTATAAATTTTACTAAAAAATTAATTCAATTTCAAGAACTAAACACATTGAAATAAGACATCATTTCATAAGAGATCATGTACAAAGTCATGAGTTTGTACTTGATTTTGTTAACACTAGTAGGTAATTAGTTGATATTTTCATAAAGTCCATAAGTGAAGATAGATTTACCATGATTAGAAGAGAATTAGGTATTGATGATCTATTTGATTGAAATTCTTCTTTAATTCTTTAAGAAAATTTATATCTAAAAGTGTTCTCATAATTTGGCACTTAAATTCTCAAAATCTATTTTGAAATTATTCTAAAATTATTTTAAATCAAAACTTTTGAATTTTTTTTGATCAGGATCACAGTTGACTTGAATTAAATCAAAGTCATAGGCCCATCCTTAAATAGGGTCCATTCTTTTTAAAATAGTGACCCATAGGCCTTATTTTTAGTCATTTGGTTATTCCCCACCTTAGAAATGGAAGGAATCCTCATCCAAACCCTCCACCTATCCAAGAAACCTCCAAATCCATCTTTTCTTTCATGTTCTCCTTTGATTCTGATCCATTTCCTAGTAATCATGTGCCTACGAAGATGTTGGCTCATCGTATGAAATGTCCATGGATCGAAATGGAGCGAGTTCATGCAACTCGAAGCTTAGAAAGATAAATGAGAGTTGAAGCAACAAGCGAGGATGCTCCACCTAATACTAATCCTCACATATCATCCCTTACTTAGGTTCCTGCCTTTCCATATCCTTTGGTCGAAAGGATGGCAGGTAAGGTTGTTACGACTAGTAAATGGATCAATTTTCACTTCATTAAAAAGAATAGCTTTACATTGTATGAATGGATTAGAAGACAAGGGTGAGAGAACTTTTGTAAGATAAATATCTTAATCTATCCCAAGCCTATTAGAGGATTTTATGAACATCTAAATAGTGTTTCTACTGAAATTTCTTCCATTATGAAAGTAGTGGAGATTACCTTAACTGATACTTCTCTAGGATAGCTACTTAGAATTCCTAATGAGGGTATGGCAATGGACATATTAGCTGATAAGAGAGTTGAGCTGAGATACTCACTAGATAATATGAATGTTAAGGGTATTGGTGAGTTTAAGTCTAATACCTTGTCTATTGATTCAATACTTCTACACTATGTTATTTGAAGGATCTTCATATCCAAGATTGGTTGATTTGATTTTATATCTGAGAGAGTGCTAGCGATGATGTCTACCCAAGGGCTTGAGGCTGAACGCTCCCTGAGAGATAGCGAGGCTCGCTGATACTTTGAGCATAGGAGTTGGCCTCTGTGGATTGTTGGGTTCCTTGGGCCGGGCGTAGCAAAAGATCAAATTTCAAAATTTTCATTTTTCAAAACCCTAAACAATATGACCACTTGAGCATAACAACTAATAAATCAAATCATTAGGATTATAGAGGAATACATGGAGTGCTATACTACTTATTTCCATAAGGCTGAAGTGTATGCCCTCCAGAGGTGATCCACACAGAAACCGGACCAAAGAAGCACTCCTACTAAGCTTGCTTATTTGATTGGGACTATAGAGCACTTAGAGCACTCTCTGAATCCTCTCTCAGAATTGGTTATCCCTTTTATAGCTCTTCTTAGGACCTTGTCTTTAAATGACAAGGTTTGTCTTAAAAGGACAAGACTTGTCTTACTCTTAACAAGGAAGAAGAATAGAAAGGACTCTATCAGATGAAAATTAGAATACATGGCATCAGATTAATGATGCCTATTTATAGAGAGAGATGAGGTGCCTGATATGTTTCTATCTCAGCCATCTGACAAGATCGAGAAGGAGTCTTTTGTATGAATAGACATATCATGATACCACTTGTTATGCGCCAAGAGACATAATGTCTCTTTGATTTTCCAGCATTTTTTCTATATGCCATGTGGCATATTACCAGTCAAGAATAAAGCAGGGGGCATGGGATCTCAAGAGGTGTATCGAAGAAAACTCTGAGTCTTCAAATAGAAGGACTCTGGCCTTTCAAATATGCATCTCTTTATGAAACGTTGCAACCTTTCATTGTGCGCCACTTTATTCCATGCCAATTCTTCATTTTGACCAATCAAAGCCCATTCATTTGGGCATGGAGATTAGGGAGAAAGTCTTTAGGCTTATCTGGAATAGATGATTAAGTGGCAGAAGGACTCTTGGTCCTTCTGTGCCCTTAATGTTGCCATACACAATTCTTGGCACCAAGAGTCCCATGCTAGTAGGACTCTTCCATAATTCCAAGATAAAGCTTAAATAAATTTAGATAAAATTTGATTAAGGCTATCCTAATTAAGACACAACCCAATTTAAGTCCCTCTTAAATTGGTTAGCCCAATTAGCATGCAAACTCATCCAATTCAATTGGGTTAGGAGTTGGGCTAGCCAACATATGCTAGTATGTCAATTAGCTAGCCAATTAAAATCCCATGATCCTGATAAAAAAATAATTGATTTCCTTGGCCAATTCCCTAATGTGTGTGACCCTTTGGATTCCACATCTAGCCAGCAGTAGGTCTAGGTCCAAGCTAATTCCATTCAATCGAAACTAATTGACCTAATTAGGTCAAATCAAGCTGGCCCAAGTTGCCAATTTGAAACTAGCTTCCAAATTGACTCATGAATCCAATCAATTTGATTCATAAAAACCTACAAGAAATGATTGACGTCTAGCAACATGTCATGCCTACCTGAAAGATAAGATATTTGATAGAAATTATCAAAATACCCTTCAATAAAAAGTTACCGTGCAATTCAATCCTTTGATCACACTTTATCCCGATTATGTGTTGGGCATGGATAAATGTCAAACCCTAACACTTAATTCTTTTAAATCTTAATTTGAAAATGAAGACTCGATTGATAATAGATTAAAAACCCTATTTAATCTCATCTTGCTTTGATCAAAGACCTCCTAAGTCAACAATCGAAGAGATTTCATGGGATAACTACTCCCCTTACTAGGAGTGATCGATTTCTTGTTGTCCTACTCATTACCTTCAAACATAATCCACCATATCCTGAAGGACCCTGTATATGACTTAATTGCCATGAATGAGTATGCACCAAAACATGGGTTCATGTGCATAAGATACTATGGTAGTCTTAGGTCTAAGGATCATATGCACAACTCCCACTATGAGAACATCCTTTTGACAAGTAAGATTTCTATTTGATGTTCTCTTGTCAGATCAGATCAGTGAACTCATAACCTAATGAGCGCCTACATCCTTATATTAGTATCTCTATATAAGTAGTTGTGAGATCAACTACCCTCTCTATCGAGCATACATAGGATATGCTAGTCTTTCCATTTTCATCGATCTCCAAACCGATGATCCATTGACTAGGAATATTTTAGATTAGGATTTATAGGAACTGAGGTCTCACCATTATGATCTCCATCATAACCCTAATTTCATTGCACTAACCTATGGGGTTCATCATAATCTTATAATTAAAACATAAGACACATCAAATAATGAATCAAAAATTGCCTTTATTTATATTAATCTTGAGTTGGGAGTATACAAAAATGCCACAGTGATTGGCTTTCAGGGCATAATTCTTTCAATCTCCCACTTGCACTAAAGCCAATCATCCTTATATTTAACACCCATACAATCTAGATGGTGATCTAACTGCTGTAGAGGAAGGGCCTTAGTAATGGGTCTGCTATGTTATTCTTTGTATCAACTTGTTCTACTACCACATCATTTCTTTCAATGATTTCTCGAATGAGGTGGAAGCATCATAGGATGTGCTGGACTTATGATGAGAACTTGGATCCTTTGCTTGTGTGATAGCTCCACTGTTATCACAATACAGCGGCAACGATTGCTGTATAGCAAGAACCATGTCCAATGCCGTGATGAATTTCTTTATCCACAAGCTTCCTTCATGGTTTCACTTGCAGCTATCTACTCTACCTCTATAAATGAGTCAGCTACAGTTGATTGCTTAGTACTCTTCCAACTCACTGCACCACCATATAGTGTAAAGACATTTTCCAATATGGATTTGCTATCATCTGGTCTGATTGAAAACTAGAATCTGTATACCCTTCTAGTTTCAACTCTGATCCACCATATATTAAAAAAATATCTTTAGTCCTTCTCAGGTACTTAAAAATATTTTTCGTAGCTTTCCAATGATCCTCTTTGGGATCAGCCTATAATCTATTTACTATGCTTAAAACATAAGCAACATCAGGCCTGGTACATAACATAGAATATATTATTAATTTTACAGTTGAAACATAAGGAATCAACTTATCTTCTCTCTCTTCTGGTGTCTTAGGAGACATCTTTTTGGAGAGATGTATGCGTTGACTCATGCACAAGTAACCTTTCTTACTTCCCTCCATGTTGAATCTCTTCAACAGTAAGTCAATGTTTCTGGATTGGGATAAGCCAAGCATCCTCTTGATCTATCTCTATAGATCTTTATACCCTGCATATAGGATGCATCTACCAAATCCTTCATGGAAAACTGCTTTGATAGCCAATACTTGATCAATTGCAACATTAGGATATCATTACCAATGATGAGTATGTCATCAACATATAAAACCAAGAAAACAAGGGCACTCCCAGTTGTCTTCTTATACACACACGGTTCATCCACATTCTTGATGAAACTAAAATCTTTGATTATTTCATCAAAGCGGATATTCCAACTCCTCGATGCTTGCTTCAATCTATAAATGGATTCCCTCTGGCTACGACATATAGACTTCTTCCTCAAGATTCCTATTAAGAAATGTAGTCTTAACATCCATCTATAAGATTTCATAGTCATTGTATGCAGCAATGGCAAGCATAATGCTAATGGACTTGAGCATGGCAACTGGTGAAAAGGTTTCATCATAGTCTATACCATGCATTTGCTTGAAACCTTTTGCTACTAACCTAGCCTTGTCGGTTTCTATTTGCCCATCTACTCCAATCTTCTATTTGAAGATCTATTTACACCCTATTGGGATAATTCTCCTAGGTGGGTAAACCAAGGTCCATACCTTGTTATCATACATGGAGTCCATTTGGATTTCATGGCATTGAGCCATTTGTCAGAGTCCTTACTTATGACGACTTCCGTATAGGTCAGTAGATCATCTCCTTTAATGTTGCAAGTTTCATTATTGTTTCTAATCATAAAACCATATCTTAGAGGTGTAGCCAGCACTCTCTCTGACTTACGAAGAGGTGGTGTGTGTTGTGGTTGTACCTGATCAACTTGTACTTCTAGTTGAGGAACTTGAGTTTGTTTATTTTGAACTTCACTCAATTCTATTATTCTTCCATTACCATCTTCTTGGATAAATTTTTTCTCCAAGAATAGCATGCTCTACTAACAAGAACCTTTTGTTCAGTAGGATTATAGAATATGTATCCAATACCTTCTCGAGAATAACCAATAAACCTATATTTCCCAGCCCTAGTGCTAAGCTTATGTCCAAATTCCTTTTTAAGATAAGCTAGACAACCCCAAATCTTAAGATGTTTAAGACATGGTTTCTTGCCATTCCATAATTCATAAGGAGTGCTAGGTAATAATTTTGATGTTACCCTATTTAATACATATGCATCAGTTTCTAGGGCATATCTCTAGAAGGATATTGGAAGATCTGTGAAGCACATCATGGACCTTACCATGTCAAACAAGGTATGATTCCCCTTCTCGATCAGACCGAAGAACTTTAATACTTTTTTCAATTTGTTTCTCAACCATACTTCGATACTCTTTAAATTTATCAAAGGTTTCAGATTTATATTTCATTAGATGCACATATCCGAACCTAGATAAATCATCAATAAAAGTGATGAAACATGGGTATCCTCCTTTGGCCTGAGTTGACATAGGTCCATATACATCTGAATGTATTAACCCAAACAACTCACTTGCCCTTTCTCCATGTCTAGTGAATGGAGACTTAGTCATTTTTCCTATGAGGCAATTTTCACAAGTTCCTAATGATTTATGATCATAAGATCCAAAGAAATCATCTTTGTATAACTTGTTAATTCTTGACTCACTTATATGACCTAATCGGTAATTCCAATGGAATGTTTCATTGGTATCATTCCTCTTTATCCTTTTGTTTTCTACAAGCAACACTTCATCATTGAGAGACAGAATTAAGAGACCATTCACAAATTTGCCCATTCCATAATAGTCATTAGAATAAAAAATAGAATAACCATTTCTTTCAACTTTTATTTCATAACCTTATAGGTACAGAAATAATTTCCTAATAACATTTGAAATGAAATAATAGTCTTTCAATTCCATTATCTTGCCTAAAGGCAACAATAAGTAGGTTCCAACAGCTACAGCATGAATGGCTTCTCGACTCGTACCATAAAGCTTGAAGTCACCTTTCTTCAACCTTCTAATTATGTGGAGTCCCTACAAAGATTTGCATATATGAGACCCACATGCGATATCCAATATCCATGATTCAGAAGTTGAAGAACTCAATGATAAGTTTGTTTGTATCATAAATAAACCTTTAGATGCTGCATTGGCATCATGCTTCAAACCTACAAGGTACGTCTTGTAGTTATTCTTCCAATGTCCCTTCTTGTCATAGAAGAAACATAATCCATCATTTGAAGGCCTCTTTGCCTTCTTCCTTTTATTGATGCTTTTCTTAGGATTCACCTTTTGCATTATACCCTTCTTCATTACCCCTTTCTTCTTCCCATCAACTAGAAGAAGATGATTAGCCTTCTCTCCTTTGAAGTGGCTCTCAACTATCTTAAGCATGTTAAGCATCTCTGGTAATGACAAGTTTAGTTTATTCATGTGGTAGTTCATTGCAAACTGAGAGAAGAAATCTGGGAGTGATTGTAGGATCAAGTCCTGATTAAGCTCCCCGTCCATCATAAACCCTAGTTGACCTAATCTAGTGATCAGGTCAATCATCTTAAAAACATGTGCTTGGATGGAAGAACCCTAACTCATGCATGCTCGGAACAACTGCTTTGATATTTCATATCGAGCAGTCTGATTATGCTCTCCATAAAGCTCCTTAAGATTAAGCAATATGGACTAAGGTTCCATATGTTCATGTTGCCTCTATAGCTTATTGTTCATCGAGGCTAACATGATGTACTTGACAATCAAGCTATCATTCTACCACATTTTATAAGTGGCCTTTTCCTCCTCGTAGCATCATCTCTAATTGGATCTAGATCTAGAGAATCGAAGAAGTAGGATAATTTTTCCTGAGCATGTATACTTAGGTTCCTTATCCAATCCACATAGTTTGGTTTGGTCAGTTTATTGGCATCCAAGTTGCCCCGTAGTGAAAGAGTCTAGCCATAATTTAAATCTATGAACAAACAAGAGCATTACATAAGTTGACCACTCAAGATGATGATCATAATTAGATAAGGACTTTAATTCTAATTATGCATCCCACTATTTTCTTTGAATATTATAACCCTCAACTATGGTAAACGAGAAACCAATATCTGGTTTCTTTAGTGGGTTGAGATCCCAATTCCTTATAAATAACTTGTGTTTGCACAACAAACAGTTATAAGTTCAAGGATAAAAAATTTCTTTTCAGTTGCATCCCTTGCAATTCTCAAGATAACACTTGCCTCTAAGACACTTACAGCCTTGTGTTTGCACAACAAACTATAATGTCTTAGTGTAGTCAAACCCTTCATTTTATATAGTCATGATTGAATAATGTTATCCTTGAGTTTGCTCAACAAAGTAACATTATTAACCATACTATAAAGCACAAAATGCACCATGTCAAACTTTATATCAAACCCTAATATTAAGCCTTGAGTTTTCTCAACAAACCTATTATAGTTTTGATGCAAATTTGTCATAGCATGAAGGAAGGTAATTTATAGTATGCTTAATCAATTAGCATTTCCAATTGAAGGTATAGATATGACCAAGTTGGCCAAGTAAGTGGAAGAGATGAGGGAGTGCCCCCGTTGCTTTCCTTAGACACCAATTAAATTGGCCAGGTCAGACAACGGAACCAATTAAAAACCTCATTCGCTTTACCTTCCGAGAACCACTTTGCTTAGACAACAATTGGCTGATGATATCCTAATCAAATTTGCATCATAATTAACTTACACTATGATTAAATATAATTTTTATGATGGCTTTGATGGTCTCAAACACATCCTAATTAAACATGACATTCAATTGATCATACAACAATATTATCCCAAATATGTATAACATTGCATGATTATAATAGTAATCCATTCACCTCACTTGTTCATGGGATATGGCCATAGCGGCATCCCTACATGTCATAGGAGATCCCATTGAATGGGAAGAGTGGGCCTTTAAACCTTGCTTGGCTCCTATGACCAGATGGCCATGGTGACTAACCCAATTTGATGCAGTTACTAGGATATTACATATCATATATGTATTTGAACTAATCATGCATCAATTCATAGCAAAGCTAAGAATCAACACTAAGGAGATTTCTAATTGCATGCATCAAGGTGGTGCTGATACCACTATTGGGTACCTTAAGTCGGGTGCAGCAAAAGATTGGGTTTCAAAATTTTTATTTTTCAAAACCCTAACCAGTCAGAACCCTAAACCTAGGACCACTTGAGCAAAACAATTAGTAAATCAAATATTTAGGGTTATAGAGGAACACCTGGAGTGCAATACTCCTTATTTTCATAAGGCAAATAAGTGTATACCCTCCATAGGTGATCCATATAAGAATCAGACCAAGGAAGCACTCCTACCAAGCTTGCTTATTTAATTGGGACTCTTCCGGCAGCATTCTAGACTTTCTCCCTTTGCTGGACTCCTTACCCTCCTGTAGGGCACTCAAAGAACTCTTTGAATCCTCTCTCAAAATTCAGTTGTCCCTTTTATAGCTCTTCCTAGGACTGTTGGGTTCCTCGAGCCTGGCATAGTGGAAGATCAGTTTTTAAATTCTTATTTTTGAAACCATAACCGACTGGAATCATAAACCATTGGACCACTTGATCATGACCAAAATTAAACTTTAGGACTATAAAAGAATACCTGGAGTGCTATTATCATTTATTTTTATGAGGCAGCATGCCTTCCAATGTTGATCCATATAGGAACTAAACCAAGGAAGTACTTCTATAATTGTTGCTTGTTTGACTGTGACTCCTTTTGGCAGCCTTCTAGATTTTCTCTCTTACTGGACTCCCTATCCTCCTGTAGGGCACTCTGAGATCTCTCTATAGCCTCTCTCAGATCTCAAATACCCCTTCTATTATTTTCCCTAGGCCCCTATCTTAAAAGACTAGCCTTGTCTTGAAGGAATAAGCCTTGTCTTAAAAAAGACAAACCTTGTCTTTAAAGGGGAGGGAGAGAAAATAGCAGGTTGGAGAATTCGGATGAAAAAGAGTACTTTGGCATCAAATCATTAATGCCTATTTATAGAGGGGAATGGGGTGCATGATATGTCCATTCATCAGCCATCTGATAAGACTCTTTAATCATAAAGAGTCTTATTAATGGAAAGACATATCATGATAACCCCCATTCATGCACCAAGAGACATATAAGTGTCTCCTGGTTTTTCCAGCCAAATTTTCCTTCTGCTACATGGCATTAATGGTTGCAAGAAAGCCAAGTGGCATGAAATGAGAAATGAAGCATTGAAGAAAATTAAGAGACTTAAAGCAGAAGGACTTTGCTTTTCAGATTGGTGCCAACAATGAAAGGACATGTCCCTTCATTATGTGTGTTGCCGCGTCAACTACTGGACCGGGAAACGAGATGGCTGGATGGGCTGGAGCACTCCTCTCCCTAGTGAACCTGCAACAAAGTCTCCAAGGGCGCCGGTGGTGTTCCGGCGGGGGACCCTCCGATGCTTAATTTAGTAGGAGATTGAAGGCAACATAATGGAGGAATCAAGGTATCAACAGCATGTGGAGAGGGAAGAGTTCTTCTACCTTCGAACGGGGTCCCCTGAGTACCTTATATAGGCATGGAACAATCCATAATCCATTAGGGTAGAGGCTGAGAAAGATCGATCTGCCCCTAGGAGAATTTGGAGAGTGGCCACGTGGCACACAGATACGGCGGCATCGTGAAAGTAGTGGAGCAGGGCCGTTGGGATAGCAGGATCCTGCAGTAACAGAAAGGTGCTTCTGGAATACCCTGGATGCTAAGACTCGCCTGTCGGACGTCGACCGTGAGACAGTCGGTCAGTCGGACCAAAGGCCAAGCCTCCGAAGGAGAGTGATGGGTCGGACCCCAGTAGGAGAGGGTCGTTCGGATCTCAGCTCTGGTGGGTCGGACCTCTGAAGGAGAATGATGGGTCAGACCCCAGCAGGAGAGGGTCTTTCAAACCTCAGCTCTGGTGGGTTGGAACTCTCTTAATTAGATCCTTGAAAAGGGTGGCCGGGTCAGACCACATGACTGGGCCGGTTCTTGTTGAGGGTGAGCCGTCATGGTACAACAATGTACATTCCAATTTCACACCAATTGCCACCTATTGACTGGTCAAACCATAGCAGAGAGGCATGGAGATAAGGTAGGAGTTCATTGGGATTAATGTTGGATTTGTGATTGATCTGTAGAAGGACTCTTGGTCCTTCTGCATGCACATAATATGCATGAAAGCATTATGGCATCCAACATGGACTCTTTCATAAATCCAAGATAAGTGGTGCGGGTACCAGAGTTCGTAAGAGACTTTAAGCAAACCAGATCAACCCAAGCTCATTATAGAATGCAAGTGAATAAACCAAACTCTTATTTTGGTTTCAACTTTGTATAATTTGAGCATGAGTCCATGAGTCTTGTAATTAGAGTTCAGTCAGCTTTAATTTCAATTTAGCCGTGTAATTTGCTTAAGTTAGATTCAATTTGGTTAAGTTCAAATAGGCAAGTTGGGTTCAAGTTGGGTTCAAAATTAAGCAAGATCAAGACCATGAAGCTTGGAAATTGGATGGAGCGAATCACCTCACCACCATGCCATGTTGGAATGCCACATCACCATGCCATGATGGAAGCCATATCACCTCCTCCATGCCAAGATAGGATGACACGTTTACCTTCCATGCCACATCACTCCATTTGGGCACCCAAATTCAGATTTGAATTTAAGTTGGAACTTCCCTCTTATATCTCCACTCTTCATGCATGAATCCCACTTGTCCCTCCACTCTTCACTCCACTCTTTAAGCTTGTATTTTGAATTTGAAAAGGCTAGGGAAGTCTATAAATACCCATAACCCTCTTGTAATCAAATTATTATTATGAATGAACGAAAGCTCCTTTTCTTCTTCCATTTGTTCATTGCATTTGGTACTCCTGAGGGAGAGGGTGTGTGAGGCCCAACCATCCATCCAAGATGCCAATGTTGGGGATTCCGGTGCACCGCAGCGGAAGTGTAATTTCAAAAATGATGAAATTGGCACCATAATCCCTTAGCCAAGATCTCCTTATTCAGAATTAAAACATACAAACTAACATTGTTAGAATTAGGGCACCAACCTTTTAACGCTAAGTCCAATTTTGATGTAGAATCAGAACTTGGTGTTGAATGCTTCTTTTGATTTCACCAGGCGTCCAAATGTCCACCCTCCAATGGTGATCCACAAGATGATTGATCAAGATGCAAGCTTCTTCAAAATTCCTTCACTTGAATTCTTATCCTAGAACTCAAGAGGACTATGGCTTTAAAACTGCAGGGTAGGGGCTCCTTACTTCCTTTCTTTCTTCTTCCTCTCCCTTTCTTAAGACCTTGTCCTAAGAATAAAACTCTTGTCTTGAAGGAGGAGATGGATTTAAGACACTAATGTCTTAAAGTAAAGGAAATAGAAACAAAGTAGGAGTTCCTTTCTTTTACCGATCAAGAGATTCTTCCTATCTCTTGTTTTGGACTTGAGTTTCAACAGAGAAGAGAACTTTGTAAGAGGGAAACTCTCTGTGTCCTAAACAAGCTAAGGAGGAATCAGTTTCCTGGAAAGAAAAGACAATAAATAAACTCTGTCGTTCATTAGTCCAAACACCCGAGACCTCTGTTGTTTAAATAGATTACAGAGAGATGTCTTCTCAAAAGAACACAACTCTCCGTAAACCCCATTCCACTTTGTCTCACGCCCCTTCCCTATTTCTCATGCCCTATCCTCCCATCTCATGGCCTTCCAGATTAAATCCCATGGCTTTTCTTAAAGGAAAAACCGCAGTGTTTTAAAAGGAAGGAAGTCGCGACTTTTCATCTCCGAAGAGATGTTATTTCGCACGCCCGGGAAGAGTTAGCGCATTCCTTCTTTCTTAAAATCCCATCAGCCATTGGATTCCCATCCAAGGGGGGACAGATGAGGCGCTAATGAGTAAGAAGGAGGCCGCCCCAAATAAAATCATCGGAGAAATATTTGGGGCGCGCCAAGAGTCCATGCGCCATGGACTCTTCCTAATGGCGCACCAAGAGTCCATAAGCGCATGGACTCTTGGCATTTGGCATGGAAAAACAAAGGGGGCGGGTGGGGAGGCTAGCCAAGCTACATGGCTAGCCAATAGGGTTAGCCATATTTCTATTTTCTCAATTAGGGTCTAATTAGGTCCAATTAGAATCCAATTTGAACCAATCCGGAACCCTAATTCGAATCCGATCCGAATAGAAGCTAGGATTTGCAACACCTGCTAGAGTGTTATCTTGCAAAGATGATTTAATTCCAAATTAAACTCTTGATCAATCCTCTTAAGTGTGTGACCCATTGGGTTCCACATCTAGCCAGCAGTGGGTTTGAATATAAGTTGACCTAATTTGATTAGAACTCTTTCTAATCGATTTAGGTCAAACCGGGCTTACTCGATTCGATCAATTAGGACTCTTCCTAACATGTGATCCTTGAACTTGATCAACCCACAAGACAAGATTGACGTCTAGCAACGTGTCATGTCTACCCGGAAGATATGGAAGTTCTGGTGAAATACCAAAATTACCCTTCAGTAGAGAGTTACCGTACAATTAAATCTTTCGATCAGCCTGCACCTAAAATATAACTATGGATATGGATATATGTCAAATCCAATATTATATTTATTTCTAGCTCAATCTTATAATGATGATTCGATTATCTTGATATTAGAAACCATCTCTAATATCTTTACTTTGATCAAAGATTCCCTGAATCATCATGCGATTGTTGACTAGCTGGATGCAATCTCCTCTTACTAAGAGTGATCGATTCCTTGTTGACCTACTCATTACCTTCATATCCAATTCACCATTTCCAGTATCAATCCTGTGCATGGCTCAGTGTCATGATTAGGATTGAACCAAAGAATGGGTTCATGTACATAAGGTACTTATGGCAGTCTCAGGTCAAAAGATTACTTGTACTACTCCCACTATGAGAACCTTCTATTGACATGTAGCTAAGACTCCATTAGATGTTCTCAAGTTGGATCATATCAGTGAACTCATTCTCCAATGAGCACCCACATCCCAGTATTAGTGTCATACACAAGTGACTGTGAGAGCAGTCACCCTTTCCAGTATACATGGGATGTGCTAGTCTTACAGGAAAACCCTGATCCCCTACTCATGGTTCCTTTGACTAGGAATACTTTAGATTAAGGTTTTAAGATTTTAGGTCTCACTGGTATGATCTCATCATAACCCTAAAATCATAGCCCTAATCTATGGGGTTCATCATATAGTATAAACATAGCGTATGATGGAAAAATAATGCCTTTATTTAGAAAATTGTCAATTACAATGGTTTGGGAGATAGAACATAGATTGGCTTGTAAGGCATATCCCTTTCAATCTCCCACTTGCACTAAAGCCAATCGCCTTTAAATCTTAATCCCATACATTCGAGGTGGCGATCAAAATCTCGTTGTGGTAGAGCCTTAGTGAACGGGTCTGCTACATTGTTCTTTGTATCAACTCTATCTATGTAGACATCTTGTCTCTCTACTATTTCTCGGATGAGATGGAAGCATCTCAGAATGTGCTTGGACTTATGATGAGATCTTGGTTCCTTAGCTTGAGCAACAGCCCCAGTGTTGTCACAGTAAAGTGGCACTGGGTTTTCAATTTCAGGAACAACACCCAACTCTGTGATGAACTTCTTCATCCAGACTGCTTCCTTGGCGGCTTCAATAACAGCTATGTATTCTGCCTCTGTGGTTGAGTCAGCTACAGTCTGCTGCTTGGTACTCTTCCAACTCACTGCTCCACCATTTAGGATAAAAACATATCCCGAAATGGATTTGCTATCATCAGGGTCTGATTGAAAACTAGAATCAGAATAAGCTTCTAGTTTAAGATCAGAACCACCATAAACCAGAAAAATATCCTTAGTCCTTCTTAGGTACTTAAGAATATTTTTAACTGCTTTCCAATGATCCTCTCCTGGATCAGCCTGAAACCTACTGACAATGCCTAAAGCATATGCCACATCAGGCCTGGTACATAACATGGCATACGTTATGGATCCTATTGCCAAAGCACAGGGTATAGAATTCATTCTATTTCTTTCTTCAGGTGTCTTAGGAGACATCCTTTTAGAAAGATGTATGCCTTGACTCATAGGAAGATAACATCTTTTACTTCCTTCCATGCTGAATCTTTTCAGCACTAAGTCAATGTACCTAGATTGGGATAAACCTAGCATCCTCTTAGATCTATCTCTATAGATCTTAATACCTAGTATATAGGATGCTTCTCCCAAATCTTTCATAGAAAACTGGTTTGATAGCCAAACCTTGACTGATTGCAACATTGGGATATCATTCCCAATGAGGAGTATGTCATCTACATACAGAACCAAGAAGACTATGGCACTCCCACTAGTCTTCTTATAAACACAGGGTTCATCCACATTTTTGATAAAACCAAACTTTTTAATAGTTTCATCAAAGTGGATGTTCCAACTCCTGGAAGCTTGCTTTAATCCATAAATGGATTTCTTTAGCTTGCATACTTGATTAGGTTTATTCTTTGAAATAAAACCTTCTGGCTGTGACATGTAGACTTCTTCCTCAAGGAAACCATTGAGGAATGCAGTCTTTACATCCATCTGCAATATCTCATAATCATGGTATGCTGCTATAGCAAGTAAAATCCGAATTGATTTCAGCATGGCAACAGGTGAAAATGTTTCATCATAATCAATTCCCTGTTTTTGTCTAAAACCTTTAGCCACTAATCTGGCTTTATAGGTTTCAACTTGGCCATCAGCCCCAATCTTTTTCTTATAGACCCATTTACACCCAATAGGATTAACACCCTCTGGTGCATCAACCAAAGACCATACTTGGTTTACATACATAGAGTCTACTTCGGATTCCATGGCTTCTTGCCATTTATCTGAATCAGTACTCAAGATAGCTTCCGTATAGGTCAGAGGTTCGTCATTTTGAATGACTTGGGCTTCATTATTTTCAATAATAAACCCATACCTCTCAGGTGCCCGTGGCACTCTATCAGACCTATGAGGAGGAGTTTTGTGTTCTGGTTCTGTCCTAACTATATGTTCTAATGGTTGAGAATTGTCTATCTATATTTCTTGTACTTCTCCAAGTTCAATAGTTCTACCATTTCCCTTTTCTAAAATGAACTCTTTTTCTAGAAAAGTGGCATGCCTGCTGACAAAAATCTTTTGTTCAGTAGGATGGTAGAATAGATATCCTCTACCTTCTTTAGGATATCCTACAAATAGACATTTATCCGCTCTAGGTTCCAACTTATGTCCAAAATTTCTTTTAACATAAGCTGGACATCCCCATACCTTGAAATATTTAAGATATGGTTTCTTTCCACTCCAAATTTCATATGGAGTACTAACAACGGATTTAGAAGGTACCTTGTTCAGAATGTAAACAGCAGTTTCTAGGGCATGACCCCAGAAGGAAATGGGTAAATTTGTGAAGCACATCATGGATCGTACCATATCTAATAAGGTACGATTTCTCCTTTCAGCTATACCATTTAGCTGTGGTGTATAAGGAGGGGTCCATTCAGAAAGGATTCCATTAACTTTAAGATAGTCTAAAAACTCCATGGATAAGTATTCTCCTCCTCGATCAGAACGAAGAACTTTAATACTTTTCCCGATTTGTTTTTCGACCATACTTTGATACTCCTTAAATTTATCAAAGGCTTCAGATTTGTGTTTCATAAGATACACATATCCGAACCTAGATAAATCATCTGTAAAAGTGATAAAATATGAGTATCCTCCTCTGGCCTGAGTTGTCATTGGACCAGATACATCAGTATGTATAAGTCCTAATAACTCAGTTGACCTTTCCCCATGTCTAGTGAATGGTGTTTTTGTCATCTTACTCATGAGACATGATTCGCAAGTTCCTAATGATTCATACTCATAAGGATCAAGGAATTTTTCCTTGTATAACTTGCTAATCCTAGACTCATTAACATGACCAAGTCTATGATGCCAAAGTAAAGTATCATTAAAGTCTTTTCTTTTTCTTTTAGTATTGACATGAAAAATACTATCATTGGAAGAAAGAGTTAAGATCCCATTGCTAAAAATGCCAGAACAAATAATTTTATTAGATAACATTATCGAGCAACCAGTGCTCGTTACATCCATTACATATCCTTGTTTTAATAACAAAGGAATAAATATAATGTTCCTAATAATCTTTGGCATATTAGTAACAATTTTCTAACTCCAAGATCTTTCCTGAAGGCAACTTCAGAATATATGTCCCTACAGCTTCTGCTTGGATGATATCACCACCAGCACCGTAGAGATTGAAGTCGCCTTCCTTCAATACTTTAAGCTTGTGGAGGTCCTGCAAAGATTTGCATATATGGTAACCACAAGCGGTATCCAATACCCAAGTATTTGATATAGACGAATTTAATGTCAATATAGTATGTATCTCATACATACCTTTTGGTGCGTCTGCCGCACCAGGCTTCACAGTTGCAAGTAAGCCTTGCAATTCCTTTTCCAATGTCCCGCTTTGCCGCAAAAGAAACAGGTTGACTGTTTTGAGGCCTTCTTTCCTTTCTTGTTCTTATTGATGCCACCCATAGCCTCCTACTAAAACCCTTTTTTCCCGATTTCTTCTTATTGGTCTTATCAACAAGAAGAAGTGGAGCCTTTTCTCTCTTAATGTGGCTCTCTGCTGTTTTTAACATATTTAACAGCTCAGGCAAGGAAGTGTTCAGTTTGTTCATGTGATAATTCAAGACAAACTGAGAAAATGACTCCGGGAGTGATTGCAGGATTAAATCCTGATTCAGCTCCCCATCCATAATAAACCCTAATTGATCCAATCTGGTGATTAAGTCAATTACCTTCAGGACATGATCCTGAACGGATGTACCCTCTGTCATCCTAGCACGGAATAACTGCTTAGATATTTCGTATCTAGCAGTTCTGCTTTGTTCTCCATAAAGCTCCTTTAAATTGAGCATTATGGATTGAGTATCCATGCTTTCATGCTGCCTCTGTAACTCATTGGTCATAGAGGCCAGTATGATACACTTGACAGTGAGGGAGTCATTCTGTCACATTTTGTATGTGGCCATATCTTCCTGTGTGGCATCATCCCCTAGTGGATTAAGACTAGGGGTATCAAGAATATAAGAAAGTTTTTCTGAACTCAATACAATCTTTAAGTTTCTCAACCAGTCCACATAGTTTGGACCAGTCAATTTGTTGGTATCTAAGATGCTTCTCAGTGATAATGAAGATGCCATTTATCTACATTTAATAAAGAACAATACATAAGCAAACAACCATGAAATGACTTACATAATTAAATTAGGTCTTCAATTTAATTATGTCTCCCACTATTTTATCGAAAATCATAGCCCTCACTATGATAATCGAGAAGAACCCTGATCGATTTTCTTAGTGAGATCGAGATCCTTATAATTTATAAAAGATCTTGCAGATAACACAACAAATCTTTTATAAGCTCAAAGGTAGGAAACTCTTCCAATTATATCTCATATAATTCTCAAAAATAACTTGGCCTCTAGAACATTATAAGTCTTGCAGAAAACATAACAAACCATAATGTTCTAGTTAAGTCAAGACCCTTTCATTTCTATACAGTCAGTATTCAAATATAATGCCCTTGCAGATAACACAACAAGGCATTATACTGAATATACTGTAAGCATATTTTTGCACTAGACCAATATTATGTCAATCACCCTATTAGGTCTTGCAGATAACACAACAAACCTAATGTGGTTCATAACACAGTAATGATCCAGCATGAAGGAAGGCCAACATATTGCATTTTTTAACACTAAGCATTTAAGTCAAGATTTAAATATAATCAAATTGGCCAGGCAAGTGGAAGAGCTGTGGGAGTCCCCGCGTTGCTTATTATTCTAGTCTTTATGTTCTATTGATTAGCTAGATTATTGGATGTGCATTCATTTTTAAAACATTTAAGGGCAATCCTATCTCAAGATTAGGGAAGGATTTCATCACATTTTCTTGGTCTAAAAATAACCAACTACATATTGCATTAACCCAAGCCTAATTTAAAATCGAGTAAGAACCTAAACTAGGGACATCAACAAGTCATGTTCAAGGTATTGTGTTGAGATTAGTGTAACTCAATTCTTCACTTACTCTTGGAAATTGGTGTCTAAGGCTTGGGATCCAACGACAAACGCTTTGAGCAAAACTGTGGTTTTTAATTAGGACCCTGCGAGAGTAGGGAGAGCCTCCTACACCCCCACCTCTTATGTGGCCAGTTAATAGAGTAATTGTAGACTTGGTTCTACTCGGTCAATTCATTCTACATTGAGCTTCTAGGTCTAGGAAACCCCTAGAATGAGTCTCTATGTTGCATGTCCACTAGATCAGGAACCCCATATTAACATTCCCAAACCTAACCAGTGTCACCATAGATCGAAATCTTGAAACTTCATTGAAAACCATGACTGAACAATGCAAACAACTAAACAATAGGTTTGACCAAATGGAGCGAATCAGGACCCTTGAAGAGACTCATAAGGCTCGTAATAAATGTGAATCACCTAGACCAACTTCTCTAGGTCCCAAAACCCATCGCCATGATCCCACCCCTGAACATGACCATGGACATCCACACCAAGACTCCATTGATTCGGAGGAAAGAGCCCTTAGGAACATTCACCTCGATGCACCTAGTTTAAGATAAATAGTATAAGCCACAGCATATGATGAATAAAAAATATCTTCTTATTAATAAATATCATACATGAGTCAAAACAATTTTATAAATAAGCTCATGCTACATAAAAATGATTGGCTTGCATGGCACTATTCTTTCAAGATGAAAGTGCTGAGGAGCAACTTGTCTTTACTTTAACCAGTGCCTAGATAGTCAGTGAGGCGACGGTGCTAAGGAGTGACCCATCTTTACATCGATCAATGTCTATCTAGCTGGTAGGTCTTGTAGAAAAGAGAAACTTATTAAAGTGCCAGGAACCATATTGGAATTTTTTTTTTATTCCTAGTTAAAAGAAATATGTCATTGATAGTATATCTAGAGACTATCAACATTCCATGTTCAGGAAACTAGAGATTCATCAAGATCCTCGATCTGATGGGCTCCATTGTGTAGGGCTTCTGCTACTTGGTAATGTCTTTTCCAATTTGGAGAGAGCTTACCTTGCTCAGTTGGTCTGGATACTTTTACATGACATAAGACAAAATCTCTAGGTAGGAAGGACTTAGATCTTACCTTAGAGTTGTAGTACTTTGCACCTCGTTTTTAGTATGCGGCCATCTAGAGGCAGACATTTTCTCATGTCCCTTTTAGTACTGGGTTGCTAGACTATCATAGCCCTTGACACGCATGGTTGGTAGACCGATCTCAATTGGTATCATTACCTCGATTCCAAAGACTAGGCTGGAGAGGATTTTATTTGTTGAAGTCTATGGGATAGTGTGATACATCCACAACATGCTAGGTAGCTTCTTGGCCTGTCTACATTTAGCTTGTCTAGTCTACTTTTGAGGCCTCAAAGGATCATTTGAGTCATGACCTGTACTTCTTTGTTCATTTGAGGGTGATCAATAAATGTGAATTGGTGATGGATGTATAGCTTAGTGTAGAACTCCTTGAATGTCTAATTTTCAAACTACAAGCCATTATTTTTGATAATGGTGTGGGGAAGCCCAAATCAACAAATAATTAACTTCTAGAAGAAGCTTTTAGCTTTACTCCCCATGATGTACATCATGGATTCTACCTCCATCCATTTGGTGAAGTAATCAATGGCATCGAGATGATACTTATACTGATAAGATGTTGGGGGAATGGAAAAAGGATGTCCACCCCCACTAGGTGAATAGATTGCCTAAGAAAGCTTGGTAGCTAATCGCCACTATATATAGTTGTGTCGCTTGCACCAGTCACACTTCTGCATCTTCCCATATGGTTAGCTAGCAATACCCTTGCCTTAGCACCTTATTGGCTAAGGATTTATCTCCCAAGTGGTTTTTGCAATTACCTTCATGGATCTCTCAAAGGATGTAGTCAACCTCAACCTGTTTCAGGCATTTTAGTAGGGTATACCAAAAGGATTTCCTATAAAGCTATCCATCTAGGATGATAAACCAAGAGACTTTTCATTTCAGTAGCCTTGTTTCTACATGGTTGTTTGGTAGGATTGCTTTAGTAATGTATTTGATGAAATGGTCCATAGGCTCATGAGTGACTACGGGACCTCATTATTGTTGATATTGGGGGCTTCTAGGTATTCAATGTATATTCGCTTGAGGGTATCATTCGCTAAGGTTGTGAGCTTGGAGAGGTATCCACCTTGTCATTCTTGCCCTGAGAAATATAAGAGATGCCAAAGTGCTGGAGTGCCGATGTGAAAGTCTACACCTTGTTAAGGTACTTGGCCCATCATTGGCTCTCAACTCTTGTACTCACCAGTGACTTAACCACCATGAGTTGTGAGTTGTTGAAAATTCTTAGGTGTTTTATTTTTATTTCCTTTGCTAGATTTTGTCTTGCAAGTAGAGCTTCGTACTTAGATTGGCTATTGGTCACCTTGAGTAGAAAGCAGAAAGCATATTTAGTGACAACTCCTTCCAAATATATCAAGATGAGTCTAGATCCACTTCCTTGCAAGTTCGAAGCACCATCCACATGGAGGATCCAAATCATCTTTGTATCGATTGGCTCGATAGTCAAATTGATAGGTGCTTCTTTAAGCTTGTCATCCATCGACGTGCACTCAACTAGGAAATCAGCTAAGACATAGGCCTTCATAGATGACCATGAGTGATAGGAGATATCAAACACATTATGTTTAATCATCCATTTTGCTAGTCAGCCAGAGGTATCAGGTTAATGCAAGACGTTGGTGAGGACAACAATTGGATGTGCTTGAAAATGGGGCCTAAGAAACTAAGCAAAGATAATCAGAGAAAAAATATTTTTTCAAGTTTGGAATACCTAGTCTCTATGTCATGAAATACTTTGTTGGTGTAGTAGATTAGCCTTTGAGCCCCTTTCTCCTATATGCATAGAACTGACTACTTTTGGGGAGGTGGCAAGGTACAAGAAGAGCTCCTCTTTGACTTCTAGCTTGGATGGTAGGGGCAAAGAGGCAAGGAACTTCTTTATCTCTTTAAAGGCTAGTCAACACTCCTCCATTCAATTGAAGTCATGAATATTTTGCAACACTTTGAAGAAGTGTAAGCAGCATTCAACCAATCAAAAGATGAAATAATTAAGGGCTACTACTCTCGCTATTAGTTATTGGACTTCCTTCTTTGAGGTTAGATGCTACATGTCGATTATCACCTTGATCTTCACTGGGTTTGCCTCAATACCATGCTTGGTGACCATAAAACTAAAAAATATACTGATACAGGACAAACCTCGATCAATATTAATTCTAGGAGGTCGGACCATTGGTGTTTGATGGAGTGGGGCTTCATGGGAGGTAGAGAAGAGGGAGGGCTCGGTCTGGGCGGAGGCTGATGGAGAGAAGATTAGTTGGGCGGTGGCAGTATGGGTGTCGAGGGGCTTCGAGATGTGGAGTTTGGTGCTCGACAAGGATGATGGAGCGAGGAGATCCCAGCGATGGCGAAGGCTGGTGAGGAGGGGGGATCTAGGGTAATTCAGGAAGATGAAGCGTACCCTAATTCTCTAGCTCTGATACCAAAAATTGATAGGAGATGAGATTAGGGGAAGGACCGTCGGCGAGCTGAGAAGTCACCGAAGATGAGGGTATCGCTATATTTTTATTTCTTTTTTTTTCTAAGGAGGTAATGAAGGAAATAATAGATATGGAAGGTATAAGTTTGGACTCTCATGGATTTTGAGACTCACACTCAGGAGAGATCTCGCACCTCTAGGGCATCTTACCCATCTTTCTACATGGAGCCAATAGGATGAATCTCAAAGGTCATGAGGGCGGTAAAGAAGATGGAATCAAAGGGTAGGGGGATAATTGGACATGATGCGAAGCAACATGTCCTGGGATGCACCTCTCATACTCTCCTTGAGGAGCAAAAGTTGGGCCTCTCACCCTCTCCATGCTGAGCGAAAAAAGAATCTCTCTTCTCTAAAAATCATCTTTATTAACAATTTTTTTTTTTACAAAGGAATGAGGGTGGTATTTTTAGACCTTTCCAAGAACTCATTTGGAGTTGAATACAGGATAGAAAGATAAGGGTTCAAATTCAAAAACAAGATAAGGATAAGGGGTTTAAACACAAGATAAGTCCTATCCATGCTATAAAAGATAAGGGGTTTTAAATTTAAAAACAAGTTGGAACAATAAGATAAAATAAACTAAACAAACTAAGAAGATAAAAACATTCGAAGTAAATAGAACCTAAAATTTCCGATCCTAATTTATGTGCTGGATGTGGATCAGAATCTATGCTACATTGGGATCTATGTTGCTTGATGTCCCATCACTTACCCCTAAAAGCACACTTGCTTGGTTCTGAAAGATTGTGCCCTAAAAGCCAATTGAAATATTGTATTTCGATCCCAAAATCATTGAATTGACATTATTATAATAAAGGCATTATTTTCATCATACGCTGTGTCCTTATGATTATATGATGAACCCTATAGATTAGGGCTATGGTTCTAGGGTTATGATGAGATCATACCAGTGAGACCTAAATCCTTAAAACCCTAATCTAAAATATTCCTGGTCGATGGGACATTGAGTTGGGGATCAATGTTTCCGGCAAGACCAGCACATCCTATAAATGCTTTGTGATGAGGGTGACTGATCTCACAGTCACTTGTGTTTGACACTAATACTAGGATGTGAGTGTTCATTAGAGAATGAGTTCACTGAATTGATCTAGATTGAGAATATCTAATAGAACCTTATCTGTTTGTCAATAGATAATTCTCATAGTGGGAGTAGTGCATATGGTCCTTTGACCTGAGACTACCATGGTACCTTATATATATGAATCCATACTTTAGTTTGTAATCAATCATGACACTGAGTCATGCACGAGGTGATACTGGGTATGGTGGATTGTATATGGAGGTTGTGAGTAGGTCAACAAGGAATTGATCAGCCCTAGTAAGAGTGAATTGCATCAAGCTAATTTCGATCAAATGATGGATTCAGGAAATCTTTGATCAAAGTATGAACATTAGAGTTAATTTCTAATGGTTCATTAATGAATCATCATTATGAAGATTGAGCTAGGGATGAATATGAAATTGGATTTGACAAGTATCCATATTCATAATCATATTCGGGATGCAATTGATCAAAGGACTGAATTGCCCAGTAACTCACCACTGAAGGGTATTTTGGTAATTCCACCAAAATTCCACATCTTCCGGGTAGACATGATATGTTGCTAGACGTCAATCTTATCTTGTAGGTATATGATTGAATTATGCTAATTCAAATCAGTTAATTAGAATTAGATTCTAATTGACCGAGTCGAGCTAGTTTGAGTTGACCTAAATCGGCTTAGTTGAGATCTAACCGAATTAAGTCAAATAGCACTCGGACCTACTGCTGGCTAGGTGTGGAACCAAATGGGTCACAAACAAAAGAAAATTGATGAAGGATTTAATTTGGAATTAAATCATGTTTGCAGGATAAACACACTAGCATGTGTTGCAGACCAAATTTCTATTTGAATCAGATTCGAATTTGGTTACGAATTGGGCTTAATTGGGTTCTAATTGAACCAGATTAAGGTCTAATTTAATTTCTTAGACATTGGACTAACCCATGGCTGAACCCAAGTGAATCAAGTGCACTGACCCTCTCTCTCCAAGCTGCCCACACCATTTCTCACCCGCGCGCACCAAGAAGAAGAGTCCACGCGTGTGTGGACTCCTCTTCACGCGCGTGAGAAAGAAAAAGCATCAGAGAAAAATCTAAAAGAAGGGGCAATTCGGATCCTTGTCTGACGCCCTTAGATCTGGATCCAATGGCCAAAAAAAATTAAGGAAAAGATCCGTCGCTTTTCGATCGCAAATCCATCTCCAAAAGTCGCGATTCTTCCTGAAGTTTTTCCGAGAGTTCTCCTCGTCCAAAAAATGAAAATTAAATCGAAGAATCATGATTTTTGGTTGAGGGGATGTGTGAGGAATGAGGGATCATGATTCTTAGGGTTTCAGAGGGTTGCGATGTTTTGAGTAAACACCCCTCTGAGATCTATAAAAGGCTTTGGGTTCACGAGGTTTTATCAGACAATTAAATTCAGAAATCAGATCCTTCTCCTCCTCTCCGGAATACTCCTTCCCTTTATGCTTGTTGGGTATTGTTTCCCTTACAGAGATAATCTCTGTCAAAACTCTGACCCTAAACAAGAATAAGAGGAAGGTCTTGAACGGTGAAGGAAAGGAAAAGGAAGGATGTGTTCTTCCTCTTTTCCTTCTTGAATTAAGACTTTGCCTATCTTAATTTTTCTTCCAATTCAATTCAAGAAAAGGAATTCAAGAAAGGGAATTCAAGAAAAGAATTCAAGAAGAGGAAAGAAGGAAGAAAATAAATTTTTCAAGAAGGAAAATTTCAGCCCAAAAGTCCAAGAATTGAATTCTTGAAAAAGAATTCAAGAAGAGGAGCCAAGAACAAGAAATTGTTGTCTTTATCATTTTCTGTGTGGATCACCATTGGAGGGTGAACATTTAGGCACCTGGTGGAAATTTAAAGTTTGGATTTTAGCGATACAGGTTAGTACTTTAATATGACTTTAAATCTTTTATATGCATGTTATATGTTTTAATTTTTTTAAGGAGATCTTGGGTTGAGGGTTTGGTAAACATTTCATAAAAAAAATTGAAATCTATGTTTCCGCCTTGCCACCTAACCCTACAGTGGTATCAAAGCCTCCTTATTAAGATTAAAATATATATGCTGATTTTTAGATGCATATGTGTATAAGTAACATATGATATAGTATATGTTTGATGTAATGTCACCAATTAGGGTTTTCACTCAAACCCTAATTGTTGTAGAGATATGTTTAGCCTTCTAGTCATCATACTGAAATAAGGTTGCCCTGGCATAATGGTGGATCCATTATGTGGTAAATGGTTGTCCTAGTATGATGACACACTAATCACATATTTGTGTTAATTATGTATATATGTTTGATGTATGCCACTAATTAAGGTTTTCACTTAAACCTTAATTTGTATAGAGATATGTTTAGCCTTCTAGTCATTATACTGAAATAAGGTTGCCCTGGCATAATGGTGGATCCATTATGTGGTAAATGGTTGTCCTAGTATGATGGCACACTATGGCACATATTTGCTAGGTTATTAAAGAATGTGCTTTGTTTTAATAAAGCCCTCTTTAAAAACATATTAAGTTGTAGTGTCATATACCAAAAGCAAAATAATCAATATAATTAGTTTATCATTCGGTGTCTAGGGAAAGTGGTTCATGATCGGTAAAGAGGATGTGGTTTTTAATTGGTTCCGTTTACTAACCTGGCCAATTCTTATTGGTGTCTAAGGAAAGCAATGGGGGGACTCCCACCACTCTCCCACTTACCTGGTCGATAAGATTAACTTAATTATTGATTGAAATGCTTAGTGTAATATTCACTACATGTGGCCTTCCTTCATGCCAAGTCATTATTATGTTATGATCCATATTAGGTTTGTTGTGTACACACAAGGCCTTTTATGGTGACTAACATAATTTTGGCTTGGTACATTTGATGTTTATGGCATGATTTAATATAATACTTTGTTGTGTACACACAAGGGTATTATAATTAATATCATGACTATATAGCAATGAAGGATCTAACTTAACTAAAATATTATAGTTTGTTGTGTACACACAAGGCTATTAATATTTTAGAGGCCAAGATAAGTTGAGAATTGTATGAGTTACAATTGGAAAGAGTTTTCCTACCTTTGAACTTATATAAGATTTATTGTGTACACACAAGGTCTTTTGTAAGGAATTAGGATCTCAACCCCACTAAGAGAACCAATTAGGATTTTCTCGATCATCATATGGAGGGTTATGATGCTTGATAAAATAGTGGGAGACATAATTAAGTTAAAGTCCTAATTTAATTATGTTTTGTCAATATTGGTTGTTTGCTTATGTAATGTTCTTTGTTAATGTAGATTAAATGGCCTCTTCACTCTCACTATGTAGCATTCTTGATGCAAATAAACTGACTGGACCAAACTATGTTGATTGGCTGAGAAACCTGAAGATAGTACTTAGCCAAGAAAGACTTTCTTATATTCTTGATACCCCTACCTTGGAACCATTAGGGGAAGATGCCTCGCAAGAGGAAAAGACCACATATAACATATGGCAAAATGACTCACTTATTGTCAAATGTATAATGCTTGCCTCTATGACCAATGAGTTGCAGAGGCAACATGAAAGCATGGACACTAACTCCATAATGCTCAATCTAAAAGAACTTTATGGAGAACATAGTCGAACTGCTAGATATGAAATATCTAAGCAGTTATTCCGTGCAAGGATGATAGAAGGAACATCTGTACAAGACCATGTATTAAAGGTTATTGACCTAATCACCCGATTAGGTCAATTAGGTTTTGTTATGGATGGGGAGTTGAATCAGGATTTAATCCTGCAGTCACTCCCAGAGTCATTTTCATAGTTTGTTCTCAATTATCATATGAACAAACTTAATTCTTCCTTGCCTGAGCTGTTGAATATGTTGAAAATGGCAGAGAGCCATTTAAAGAAAAATAAGGCTCTACTTCTTCTTTTTGATGGAATAAACAAGAAGAAAACATGCAAAAAGGGTTCTAAGAGGAGGATGAACCCTAAAGGGGGCATCAAGAAAAAGAAAGGAAAGAAGGCCTCCGGATAAATGACCTGCTTTCATTGTGGCAAGCCGGGTCACTGGAAAAGAAACTGCAAGGTTTACCTTGCAAGTGTGAAGCCTGGTGCTAGTGATGCACCAAAAGGTATGTATGAGATACATGCAATTTTGTCATTAGACTCTTCTAATTCAAACTCTTGGGTATTGGATACCGCTTGTGGTCATCATATCTGCAAATCATTGCAGGGACTGCGGAACATTAGAGTTTTGAAGGAACGAGACTTTGAGCTCTACGGTGCTGGAGGAGATTCCATCCAAGCAGAAGCTGTAGGGACTTGTATATTGAAGCTGCCTTCTGGGAAGATTTTAGAGTTGAAAAGTTGTTATTATATGCCTAAGGTCATTAGAAACATCATATCTGTACCCTTGTTAATTAAACAAGGTTATACTATGAATGTAATGAGCAGTGGCTGCTCAATCAATTTTTCTAATGAAATAATATTTTATGGCATATTTTGCAATGGTCTTTTAACTCTATCTACTGATGACAATATACTTCATGTTAGTAACAAATGAAAGAGAGATGATGTGAACAATACTTTACTTTGGCACTGTCATCTTGGACATATTAGTGAGCAAAGGATTAACAAGTTATACAAGGAAAATTTTCTTAATCCTTATGATTATGAATCATTAGGAACTTGTGAATCATGTCTCATGGGTAAAATGACCAAGACTCCATTTAGTGGACATAATGAAAGGACAACTGAGTTATTATGACTCATACACATAGATGTATGTGGGCCTATGACAACTCAGGCCAAGGGTGGATACTCATATTTCATCACATCACTGATGATTTTTCAATGTACGGATTTGTGTATCTAATGAAACATAAGTCCGAAGCTTTTGAAAAATTTCTAGAGTATCAAAGTATGGTAGAGAAACAAACGGGGAAAAGTATTAAGATCCTTCGATCAGATATAGTAGGTGAATACTTATCCACCGAGTTTCTTGATCACCTTAAAGAAAAGGGGATCATCTCTGAATGGACTCCTCCTTATACACCACAATTAAATGGTGTTGCTGAAAGGAGAAATCGTACTTTGTTAGATATGGTACGGTCCATGATGTGCTTCACTGAGTTACCTGTTTCTTTCTAGGGATATGCCTTGGAAACTGCGGCTAATATTTTAAATAGAGTACCATCTAAATCTATTTCTAGCACTCCATATGAATTATGGAGGGGAAAGAAACCCAATCTTAAATATATTAAGATATGGGGATGTCCAGCTTATGTCAAAAGAAATTTTGGACATAAGCTAGATGCTAGAGCAGATAAATGTCTATTTGTAGGATATCCTAAAGATAGTATAGGATATCTGTTCTACCACCCTACTGAACAAAAGGTATTAGTCAGTAGGCATGCCACTTTTATGGAGAAAGAATTCATCCTACAAAAGGGTAGTGGGAAAAATATTGAACTTGAAGAAGTTCAACAAATAGGTACATCTCAACCAAATCATAACATAGTTAGTATAGAACCTGAACACAGCACTCCTATCCATAGGTCTGATAGGATGCGACATGCACCTGAGAGGTATGGGTTCATTATTGAAAATAATGAAGCCCGAATCATTGAAAATGATGAGCCTCTAACCTATACGGATGCTATCATGAGTAGTGACTCAGACAGATGGCTGGAAGCCATGAGATCCGAAATGGACTCTATGTATGTCAACCAAGTCTGGACTTTGGTTGATGCACCAGAGGGTGTTAACCCTATTGGATGCAAATGGGTCTATAAGAAAAAGATTGGGGCAGATGGCCAAGTTGAAACTTATAAAGCCAGATTAGTGGCTAAGGGTTTCAGACAAAAACAGGGAATAGATTATGATGAAACATTTTCTCCTATTGCCATGCTCAAATCTATTCGGATCATGCTTGCTATAGCATCATATCTTGATTATGAAATCTGGCAGATGGATGTGAAAACTGCATTCCACAATGGTTTCCTTGAGGAAGAGGTTTATATGTCACAGCCAGAAGGTTTTGTCTTGGAGACTAAACCTAATCAGGTATGTAGGCTGAAGAATCTATTTATGGATTAAAGCAAGCATCTAGGAGTTGGAACATCTGATTTGATAAGACAGTCAAAGAATTTGACTTTATCAAAAATGAGGATGAACCTTGTGTGTACAAGAAGACTAGTGGGAGTGCCATAGTTTTCTTGGTTCTGTATGTAGATGACATACTCCTCATTGGGAATGATATCCCAATGTTACAATCGGTCAAGGTATGGTTATCTAAACAGTTTTCCATGATAGACTTGAGAGAAGCATCTTATATACTAGGCATCAAGATCTATAAATATAGATCTAGGAGGATGCTAGGTTTATCCCAGTCTTGTAGGTATATGATTGAATTATGCTTATTCAAATCAGTTAATTAGAATTAGATTCTAATTGACCGAGTCGAGCTAATTTGAGTTGACCTAAATCGGCTTAGTTGAGATCTAACCGAATTAAGTCAAATAGCACTCTGACCTACTGCTGGCTAGGTGTGGAACCCATTGGGTCACACACAAAAGAAAATTGATGAAGGATTTAATTTGGAATTAAATCATGTTTGTAGGATAAACACACTAGCATGTGTTGCAGACCAAATTTCTATTCGAATCAGATTTGAATTTGGTTACGAATTGGGCTTAATTGGGTTCTAATTGACCAGATTAAGGTCTAATTTAATTTTTTGGACATTGGGCTAACCCATGGATAAACCCAAGTGAATCAAGTGTACTGACCCTCTCTCTCCAAGCCGCCCACACCTTTTCTCACCCGCAAGCACCAAGAAGAAGAGTCCACGCGCGTGTGGACTCCTCTTCACGCGTGTGAGAAAGAAAAAGCATCGGAGAAAAATCTGAAAGAATGGGTGATTTGGATCTTTGTCTGACGCCCTTAGATCTGGATCTGATGGCCAAAAAAAATTAAGGAAAAGATCCGTCGGTTTTCGGTCACAAATCCATCTCCAAAAGATGCGATTCTTCCTGAAGTTTTTCCGAGAGTTCTTCTCGTCGGAAAAATGAAAATTAAATCGGAGAATCAAGATTTTTGGTTGAGGGGATGCGTGAGGAATGAGGGATTGTGATTCTTGGGGTTTCAGAGTGTTGTGATGTTTTGAGTAAATGCCCCTCTGAGATCTATAAAAGGCTTTGGGTTCACGGGGTTTTATCAGACAATTAAATTCAGAAATCAGATCCTTCTCCTCCTCTCCGAAATACTCCTTCCCATTATGCTTGTTGGGTATTGTTTCCCTTACAGAGATAATCTCTGTCGAAAATCTGATCCTAAACAAGAATAAGAGGAAGGTCTTGAACGATAAAGGAAAGGAAAAGGAAGGATCTGTTCTTCCTCTTTTCCTTCTTGAATTAAGACTTTGCCTGTCTTAATTTTTCTTCCAATTCAATTCAAGAAAAGGAATTCAAGAAAGGGAATTCAAGAAAAGAATTCAAGAAGAGGAAAGAAGGAAGAAAAGAAATTTTCAAGAAGGAAAATTTCAGCCCAAAAGTCCAAGAATTGAATTCTTGAAAAAGAATTCAAAAAGAGGAGCCAAGAACAAGAAATTGTTGTCTTCATCATTTTCTGTGTTGATCACCATTGGAGGGTGAACATTTGGGCACCTGGTGGAAATTTGAAGTTTGGATTTTAGCGATACAGGTTAGTACTTTAATATGACTTTAAATTTTATATATGCATGTTATATGTTTTAATTTTTTTAAGGAGATCTTGGGTTGAGGGTTTGGTAAAGATTTCATAAAAAAAATTGAAATCTATGTTTCCGCCTTGCCACCTAACCCTACAGGTTCAGCTTCATCTGATGCTAGTGTAGATTGTTAAGAGTCTCTTCCAAGTCTTAGCAATTCACACATGAAAATAGAGTAAAAGTGACAAAATTAGTGCCCCTACACTTTATATCATGTGAGAAATGATAGAGAATCCAAGGAAAAATGTATTTGGCTTCCTGGTTCAATTTAGCTCTAATTTAGATCAATTTCAAAACCATTTCGAACCTGATTCGAACTAATTTCAAAATGGCTGTCAAAATAAAACAATTAGGCATACAATCCAAGTCTAACTTAGATACCTAACCCAATCAAGTCAATAATAATTAAATTAAATCAAATTTAATTCAATTAGAGATTGATCCAAAATATAATTAAGCAAAATTATATCGCAACATTTATAAATAGATCCTTTATACCAAAATTAGCACTACTAAAATTAGCATGTGCCAAAATTAGTATGTTCTAAATATGTAACCTTTTACAAATTATCTGAGTTTTGATCAGGTCAAAATCCATCTATCTGATTGTGAGATAAACCATGACTCTATCATAGTATTATCGAAACTCTTTCGATGGATTGGAATAATTCCTACTCAACCCTAACAAGGATCGTTAATCCAAAAACAATCCTAGTTAGCTTCACAATCCACCAATGACACCTAGTAGTATGTAGTGGTAACCTAGCAGAAAAGAAAGGAAACCTTTAGATGTAGTTATCGTGTGATGAATTTTTTCTATCAAAAGTCTTGATAGGATGTAGGTTATGGATCCTCATCAAATCCTAAGCATCCATCATATGCAAGAATTAATTAGCTCAAGCCCAATCATGATTCTCATGGAAACTCTTTTTCATTATCATATGCTATGATGATAGACTTAAAGACTCGATCTCTTAGGCTACATAGGACTACTCCTCAAAGACTAAAACTAATAGAATCCTATTGCCCTACTTATGCAATGAACCTACTGTAGTCAATGAATACTATGAGACCCTAAATAGCTAAAAACCAAGTTTGTGTTATCAAATTACAGTAACCACACTGTGAGTTATTGAGGTACCATAGGTTAATGAACTACTCACACAACTACAATATTGAGAAGTCATTGATGAGGGAGAAAACATCCATGCGACACTCATACTTATCAAGCTCAGTATCATTATTCTCTAATAACTACTTGTACCCTTGCTTTAGTATCCTTGCTGAAAGTTTAAAAGGCATAGCAAGTAGACAGACTATATTTTAAAACTATTTTAAAGTATAGTATCATGGAAAACTTGGTAGATCGATCAAGTCGATATACCAATCTGCTTGTAACAGGATCCGACATAATAAAAGTACATGTAGAGATACAAGAGCAAAGAAAATGAAAGGGTACATTATCTTTAACCTTTGGATACAGGTGATGAAGAGCCACTGAGCCACACAAATGTCTGTTCTCTATGGATAGTTCACACCATTACTCGATTCCAATCAACTCCCTTGGCGTGCTAGCTCCTCAAGATCCTTGTGGCTGATCTTTTCCTTCCTTGGACTTTCAAGACTTTCTTGAAGCCACCGGAAAAACTGGTTGGGGAATAATGGGGAGAACTAGAAGTGGAACCCTTTCCAACTAACTTCCCAAACCCTAGCTTAATTGCTAGGTAGGATCACACCCAAAACCCAAATCCTTTTAAAACCCCACTCCAAGGATACCTTTCCTCCCTCTCTTAGAAAAGCCTAGCAAAAGTCAACCTCAACTAAACTTTGCTACCCCTATAATGATATCTATTTATAGTAGTAGCAAAGAGGGAGAGAGATATGGAAGGAGGAGTGAATGGGGGAGAGGGTTAAGGGTTGAACCAAATTAGCTCTAGGTTTATATAGGAAAAAATCTGCATTCCAAATAATGCATTCCATAAAAAACCTTGGAGCCAATTTCAGCCAAGATTTGAAATTTGAATTCAAAATTCAAATTTGAATCTTTTAAAGGAAAGTGAGCATGACAAACCAAATCTAATTTGATCCAAAGCCAAATCACATTTGGCTTGACCCATCAGATTGGAATTATATTGCAAATAAGTCCTCCAAAAATTTACTAATCGAATTAGTGAAAAATCATCATCACAGCCATGTGTCGACTTATGGAAGTGTTGACATTTAGGTCATGGTCAATCATATTAACCCAATAATGATGCTAAATGATTCTTAATCGTCGATTGGCCTTTAGATTAGATAGAAACCTCTATGTTGTGCGATCCCATAGGTTCGAACACTAAGCCGGTAGCACTGGAACGTTTCTTGTACCAGTCAAAGTCATTATCTAGCAATGATACTGACATCCGGATAGGTCAAAGATGCAGAGCAACTCTCTAGAACCTCTGGCATATGGTTTCCGCATAATTCATCCCTTTGATCTCATAATGCTCAGGATGACCCAGGGTTTGACCGCCAATGCTAATTTAGTTCATTCCAGATTGTGTCTCAACCTTACAAGTTCTGTGACTCCTCACAAGAACTATCCTGACCAAGGTTTTGCTAAATTGAGACATAGTGAGTCATTCACTCCAAACCATTTGGAGGGGTCAATCTCATCTTGATCCACCACTGCTCTACAAGTACTTAACTATATCCAGAAACCTTTCATCACAGAATTAAAAATCTAGGTAGTCCGGTATCAAAGTACAGTGAGTTGCTGCAATCTACCATAGTGACCTCAGGTCTGTGGGACACATATACCCATATCCTTTCGCGAGCAATCCTTTGGTAGAAGGGAGCTTCGCAGATGATCATGTTTAGTGAGACGTCATACATTTCACCTGTATGTCATATCAGCGCCTCTACACTCCTTGGTTATGAGGATAACCAACCAATGTGACATACAACAACCTATGCTTGATACATCGTCATCCTATAATAATGTATCCTTTGGTTGTGAACTAGTTTAAGAACTACTCGATACATCCTCTTTATATCAAATATAATGTAGTTCTAAGGACTCCATCATACAAGAGTTCTTTTCAGGAAAATACACATGTGATGAACTGCTAAAAGAATAACTTTTATTTATTTAAAAAATTAATATACAATTACAAAATAGCACAACCATCTATATCCTAGACGATTGGATTTGGAACACTATTCCCAACACTTGCAATATATATTCATCTACTCTGAGGGAAAGTGATCCATGCATCGATCTTGATGGATCAATCATAGTCTCACGATGATCTGATGATCAAGAATATTTAGGAGTTACTTTATAATGACATATATCTCAAATTCTTAACTCTTGAGAATATGTGTCTTGTCCATTAACTCCATGGGTGATTTGTAGACACAGTAGATATAAATGGAAAGTATAAATGCCTATTTTTATTGATTTTAATAAATGAAGTATAAAAATATATCCTAGAAAAGATATAATATGTCATGCCAACTTGGCTTCTAGGATATATATATCTAATAATCTCTCACTTGCACTAAAGCTAATAGGCCATATACCCAAGTCCAATTTTCTTAAGGTGGACTTCCATCTTCTGCTGGCTTAACTACTTCGTTAGTGGGTTTGCCGCATTATCCAAAGAGTCTACTCATTGTACCTTGACATACTTCTTCTCGAGGTAGTCGCGTATGATATGGAATCACCACTCGATATACTTGAACTTCTGGTAAGACCTGGGCTCCCCTCAGTAAGGGCTATGGCATCATTGTATCATAGTATAGGAAATGGTATCGATGGCATCAATTTGAGCTTAGCAACAAATTTATTATTCTAGAAGGCTTTCTTTGCAACTTTAGAGGTGGTGATGTATTTAGTTTCTATAGTAAAATCAGCAATGATGGGTTGCTTGAAACTCTTCAAGCTGGTAGAACCACTATTGCAAAGGAACACACCTCCTAATATAGATCTTCGATTATCAGGATCAGACATAAAGTATGAATTAATATATCCTTCTACCCACAACTCAGAACTTCCTCCAAAGACCAAGAATAAATTCTTAGTTCTTATCAAGTACTTAAAGATGTTCTTCATAGTAACCTAGTACTCTTTACCTGAATTCAACTGATACCTGCTCATGACACTCATAGCATGGGCTATATAATCAGGTTATATATGGCATGCATGAGACTCCCTATCACCAAAGCATAAGGGATCTTTCTCATCCATTGAATCTCCTTAGGTGTGCTAGGACACACCATCTTAGAGAGACTAATACCATGCCTAATGGATAATAGTCCTCTCTTAGAGTTCTCCATGCTGAGCTTTTCTAGCACTTCCTCTATATACATTTTCAATGAAAGGCCAAGCATCTTATTCAGTCTATCTCTATAGACCTTAATTCTTGAAATATAAGATGCCTCGCTTAGGTCTTTCATGAAAAATTCTTTAGACAACCAACTCTTAACTACAATTAGCATAAGAATATAATCCCAATAATGAGGATGTCATTCATGTACAATGTAAGGAATGTCATAGCCCATTCACTAACCTTCTTATATATACAAGGCTCTTCCTCATTCTTAATGAAATCAAATGATTTGATCATATCATTGAAATAAGTATTCCATCTCCAAGAAGCTTGCTTTAATCTATAAATGGACATTGATAGCTTGTTGACTTTGTGAACCTCATCAATAGAAGTCAAACCCAAAGGCTACTCCATATAAATATCTTCCTCAAGATATCCATTAAAGAATGCAGTTTTTACATCCATCCGCGATATCTCATAATCATGATATGCTACAATTGCAAGTAGTATGTGGATGGATTTTAGCATGGCTACCGATGAAAAAGTATCTTGATAGTTAATGCCTTTGCATTGACTATATCCTTTTACTACTAGCCTAGCTTTATGTCTCTACCATACCATTTGCACATATTTTTTTTTGTAGTCTATTACACCTAATGGATACTATACCCTCTAGTGCATCCACTAAGGACTGGACCTAGTTTGAATGCATTGAGTCAATTTCTGACTTCATAGTACTTAACCATTTCTCAGAGTCGATGTTTGACATTACCCATGATAGATCTTAGGATCAACTAATTAATCTTTGTCTTCCATAAGAAATATTTCCTCTATATTCTCTATAAGTATACATTAGTACCTTTCAAGAGGATGGGAGACTGTACTAGCCATACGAGATGGTGGAGCAACTACATCTACTGGTTTGTTGGGTTCAACCTAATCCCAACTGGCCACTCTTTAGAGACTTTCTCATTGAGCTTAATTAACCTCTCACTACTACCATCTCGAATAAATTATTTTTCTAAAAACATGGCTTGCTAGCTCACAACTATATTGTGATCCTCTGGGAAGTAAAAGTATCCTATTGATTCTTTAGGAAAGCCTATAAAGTGAGCTTTCATAGATCTAAACTCTAACTTATTCGCTATTAGTCTTTTGACATATGGTGAACATCCCAAAATCTTGTGATGACCAAGACTTGGTTTCTTATCATGCCACATCTCATATGGTGTGATAGGAATTGAGTTAGAGGAAGCCCTATTTAAAATAAAAATCAAAGTTTACAAGGCAAGTCCCCAAAGAAACATAGGTAGGTTAGTGTAGCTCATTGTGGATTGGACCATATCCAATAAGGTCCTATTCTTCATTTCTAATATCCCATTAAGTTGAGGTGTGCCAGGAGGAGTCCATTATGAGACTATGCCATTATCCTTGAGTAGCCCAAAAATTTTTTACTAAGGTATTCCCCTCCTCAAATTGATCAGAGGACCTTAAGGGTCTTTCCTATTTATTTTTCTACTTTCTGTCTAAGCTTCTTAATCTTTTCAAAGGATTAAGACTTGTATCTTGTAAAAAATATATACCCATCCATGAGTAATCATTGGTGAAGGTAATAAGGTATTGAAAACCACTCCTAGCTTGCACATCAAATGGTCCACACACATAGTATATACCAGGACAAGAATTTGGTGGCCCTCTCTCCATGTCCTATAAAGGATAATTTGGTCATTTTTCCTTGAAGGCATGATTCATAAACTGGGATCTCATCCTTTTCTAGTTTGTTAATCCTATCCTCTCCAATGTGATCAAGACTAAGATGCCACACATACTTTTAAGTTTGGTCATCTCTAGGTCGCTTATATCCTACAGCATTTACTATTTACTCGTTAATATTTATAAATACAACAGCATGCAAATGATATACCATCAATCAGGAAATCTCTTGCAATCAATTTATTTTTCAAATAAATAGAACAAAATTTTTTACTAAATATAAATTCATAACCTTCCTGTGCTAGCATAGAGATAGAAATCAAATTTTTGCTAGTAACACGTACATGATAACGGTCTTTCAGATTTAAACTAAATTCTAATGGTAATGATAAGGGTATGCTCTAATGGTGGCTGTAGCAACTCTTGCTCTATTGTTGATGTACAGGATCATCACTCCTTTTCTCAGTGCTCTATGTCCTACCAGACCCTATATTGAAGTGCATATTTGAGCACTTGAACTATAGTCTAACACCCAACAATAAGTAGAAGATACTATAAGGTTTGATTCGATAATGAGTTTGGACATACCTTTTGAAGGTAAATCCACCTTCTATTTCTTCAAGCTCTCCAGGTGCAGTGAATAGTTTCCTTCCAGTGGCCATCTATATTATAGTAGAAACACTTTCCCTTGCTTGTAGTAAGCTTTTATAGAGCTTCCTTCTTTTTTTGCTTCTACGTAAACTTCTTCTTCCAAGTAGACTTCCTCTAAGACGAAGATGCCTATTTCATAGCTAGAATAGATCCCCTTGAACTCTTTATGGTCCTCTCATTGTTTACCAACATGTTCAATAATATAGACAAAGTGTAGCTTAGCTTGTTCATATGGTAGTTCATGATGAACTAAGCAAACGAACTAGTTAGGGACTAAAGGATCAAATCCACTTGTAGTTCTCTATAGATCAGAATGCCCAGCTTCTCAAGCTATTCAATGTTCTTGATCATTGTCAAAAAATGATTATCATTATTTACACATTTTGGTCTTAAAAATTGTTTGAGGGACTCACAATGTGTAGTGTGACTCTGCTTACCATATAACTCTTAAAGGTCAATCATAATAGCCCTAATAGTAGGCATGTCCTCATGCTAGCTTTGTAAGTAATTTGACATGGAGACCAGCATGTAACACTTTACCTTGTTATCATCTTCCATACATATTTTGTGTGCTATTAATTGACAAGCACTAGGATGGTTAGGTAAGATGGGAGGGTCTTGGTCAAGCACATAACCCAACTTCTCTGAACTCAAGACTATCTTAAGGTTCCTAAACCAATCTTTATTGTGTAGGCCAATAAGTTAGTTGGACTCAAGGATATAGGCTAATAGGTTGAAAGCTAACATGGTTTACCTATGAGAGTAGAAGATTAAGTTTGACTTTTACACTCAATTATAAAAATTATTCTAGGGACTTCAAGAAAAAAATTTGACTCCTACTATTTTCCATAGATCTCTCACACTCCCCCGTGGAGATCTTGAAATCCCTACACAACCAAGGTTTTTAGTTTATGCTGCAGTCCCACTAATATGTGGTACCATACCATGTCAAGTTATTGGCAACTCATTATACCAATGAGTGGATAACCCTTATCCAATGCTTTTCAAGTATATTATAGTGACTCAATCTCTAAGTCATGAAGCCTTACCATGTTTGGTTACTAGCCCAATCCTCAGTTAAGCTAGACCCACCATTAATGCTTAGGCAAAGCCATCATTGGTTCTTTCACCATGCCCAGATATTGGGCCCAACCCCATTAATGCCTAGCAACATCTCATGGTACCAAGGTGGTTGCATCTTCTGGTGCAATTGAGCCCCTAGAATAATCAACACTAGTAGGATGCTTGTAGACTTATAATAGTAGAAGACCTAAGGTTTAATATTTAAGGGGTGGTTTCGTTCAGGTCTCGTCTAAATTAGTCATCCCAATCTCATGTCATACTAACCAGGTAGGTCAGCATAGTCTTATATTTGACAAACCTAGTTTTAGCATGGGTGAACTCCAATCAAAAGTGACCTTTTCAAAACTTAAGACCAAGTTGTCAGAGTAAGTAAGATCAATGAAAGGGTTTCATCTTTTACCTCTTTCCTTAGACACTAACAAAGCTGGATAGGTAAGAGTTGGTCCCAATTAAAAATCATGATTAAGACTTGCCTTAGATACAAATCAGACAATAAGAATCAATTAGGTCTGCCTAATGACTCGAGCTTTCGCCAAATTAGGTCTTAAATTGATTAATTCATATTGAGTATAAATTGATATGACCAAACTATATTTAGGATCAATTTTGATCCACTTTGACCTTATCCTAATCAACTATTGATTGGGTTTGATCAGTTGCTCAAAATTGAAAAAGGATTCTAGCTTGGTCTAATTAAAACCATATGTGCAGTTTAATGACTAGACCTAATTATTGCACCCACACTCACATCCATGAACTAAAAATTTAAAATCTAAAAAGAGGTTTAGATTATGTTTAAGTTTATGATCATGAATTGATTTTTTAGATCTAAACCCTAGTTCATATATCTTATACATCTTATTTTAGATCAAATCGATTAATTGACATTTTATGTAATTAATTTTAAATCTAAAATTTAAACTTAATTTTCTTTTCATGTTCATTTTTTCACGTGTTAAATCATAAGCAGCACCCCTACACATAATAAGAGATCCCATCAATGAAAAGAGAGGACCTTTAAATCTTACTTATCTCTTATGACCGGATGGTCATGGTGATAAACCCAACCCGAGTACTTGGTTAAATGAATCGTAATAATTATAAAATTATTTTTTTATTTTTAGATCATAATTAGAATTATGATACATCATATATCATAAAATCAAATCTAAAAGTTATTTATTTTAATTTTAAAACCCATGTTCAAAACTAATCAAACTTGTGCTAGGATGACCTTTGCATTCTAAGGGGTAAATTCTATTGTAGGACAACCTTATTTTAGCACAAATTTGATAAAATTTTATCCTAACTTTTGGAAGAAAAAAGGAGTCAAACTTGAATCTGTTCCAAATAAATTAGCAAACCATGTCTCTAATACCTATATTAGAATTGGCATAGATGACATGCATGCATAAAATAGGATTTGAAACCCTAGTGCAATGGTAGCAAAATCTATGACAACAATTTTCATAAAGGCTTGCTGATTTAAAATATATCATATTATCTCCTAATTTTTTTGCTAATATGATGAAAAAAATAAAATAAACCAGATCTTAATAAAAGAAAATTAGAAGAAGATGGATTCAACTTACTTGAATCGCTAATCTCCTTCTTGAATCAAGTTGAATCCGACATATTCCCAAGATTTTGTTGGAGCTATACACACACCCGACCTCTACTGGTATGCATACAGAGTCTTCTTGATCAAAGTACTAGACTTCTAGAATGCTAGTTCCTTATAAGTATTCCATCAAAATAAAAATTGAAAATCTTCTAGTCAAATTAGAAAATCTAGAACCCTATGCAAATATTTGTACTGGTTCAAGGGAAGATGGAAACCCAAAAGCAAGAAAATTATTTTCTCACATTTTTTTTGTCTCTCAAACCCTAGCTCTCTTTACTATTTATGGACATGTGGAATAGAAGGGATGTGCAGAAGAAATATTTTTTCTATGGAGAGGAAGATGTGCGACAAAACTAGGAATAGTTCTACCATGTGCGCCCCATAAAACTCCATGCTACAATCCCCTATTCCATGCCTTTAAAAATCCTTATAAAATATTAGTCTAATCTAATTTGAATCTAATTCTAATTAGATATGAGTCCATATTAATGCAAAGATTGAGAGAGTTCCTAATTATGAAGGAAACATGCCAAATTGTGTGTCTCAATAACTCATGCATTCCAAGAGTGAAAAAGCAACAAAATCAACATCCCTACTAGCTATATCATGTGAAAATGAGAGAGAAATCCAAGGAAAAATGGGTTTGGATTTCTAGTTCAATTTGGCTCTAATTTTGGTTAATTCCAAAATAATTTTGAACTTGATTCGAATAAATTTTGAAAAAGCTATCAACCAAAAATAATTAGGCTTACAATCCATGTCTAACTTAGATACTTAATCGAATTAGGTCAATAATAATTAAATTAAAACCAATTCAATTCAATGATAAACTGATCCGTAATGTAATTAAGCCAAATTATATTACAGCATTTGCAAATAGGTTCATTATTCTAAAATTAGTAGGTGCTAAAATTAGCCAATGCTAAAATTAGCAAGCATAAAAATTAGTAGACTCTAAATATGTAACATTTACATATTGATCCATGTTTTGATCAAGTCAAACTCCTTTTGTGTATAACCCTTCGAGTTCTCATACTTGGTCTCACTCAATATCATTATTCTCAGCAATACTTGCACTCTCACTATAGTATCCCTATATTATAGACTCGAGACTCATCTACATAGAAGGGAAGCAATCTACACATCGATCTTGATGGATCAAACACCATCTCCATGATGATCCAATGATTGGAAGCATTTAGGAGTTAATCTATAATGATGCATGTCTCAAATTTTTAACTCTTGAGAATATATGTCATTGTCCATTAACTTCATGGATGATTCATAGATGTATTAGATATGCATGGAAAGGATAAATACATAATTTTATTTATTTTAATAAATTAAGTAGAAAAATATGAAAGGATTCAGGTGCAACGCAGCGAAAAGATAATTTCAAAAAGATGAAATTTACACCAAAACCATTAGCCAGGATCTCCTTATTCAGGATTAAAACATATGAGAAACATGCAAACCTACACTATTAGAATTAGGGCACCAACCTGTTATCGCTAAACCCAATTTTGATGTAGGATCAAAACTTGATGTTGAATGACCCTTTTGAATTTACCAGGCGTCCAAATGTCCACCCTCCAATGGTGATCCACAAAAAAATTGATCAAGATGCTCGCTTCTTCAAAAGGTTCCTTCACTTGAATTCTTCTCCCAGAATCAAGATGATTATGGCTGAAAAAACTCCACGGCAGGGACTTCTTACTTCCTTTCTTTCTTCTTCCTCTCCCTTTCTTAAGACCTTGTCCGAAGAATACACTCTTGTCTTGAAGGAGGAGGAGGATTTAAGATACTAATGTCTTAATGTAAAGGAAATAGGAAACAGAGTATATCTTCTTTTCTTTTACCGTTCGAGAGATTCTTCCTATCTCTTGTTTTAGACTTGAGATTCAACAGAGAAGAGAACTCTGTAAAAGGGAAACTCTTGTGTCCTAAATAAGCTAAGGAGGAATCAATCTCCTGGAAAGGAAAGACAAATAAAAAAAAACTCTATTGTACATTAGCCAAAACACCCGAGGCCTTTGTTCCTTAAATAGACTACAAAAAGATGTCTTCTCAAAAGAACACAACTCTCCGTAAACACCATTCCCTTTTTTCTCACGCCCCTTCCCTATTTTCTCACGCCCCATCCTTCCTTCTCACAGCCTTCCGGATAAATCCCATGGCCTTTCTTAAAGGAAAAGTCGCGATGTTTGTAAATGAAAGGAGTCGTGAATTTAAATCTCCGAAGAGATGTTGTTTCGCGCAACTGGGAAGCAACAGGCGCTTTCTTCCTTTCTTAAAAGCCCATTAACTATTGGATTCCCATCCAAGGGGGCACATCTGATGTGCTAATTCTAAGAAAGGAGGCCGCCCCATCTTATTTCATCGAAGAATTAAGTGGGGCGAGCCAAGAGTCCATGCGCCATGGACTCTTCCAAATGGCGCGCCAAGAGTCCATTAGTGCATGGACTCTTGGCATTTTGGCATGAAAATGCTAAGGGGCGGTTGGGGGGCCAGCCTAGGTGCATGGTTAGCCAATAGGGTTAGCCATAATCCCTATAACCTCAATTAGGGTCTAATTAGATCCAATTAGAACCCAAATTGAATCAATCCGGAACCCTATTTCGAATCTAATTCGAATAGAAGCTAGGATTTGCAACACCTGCTAGAGTGTCATCATGCAAAATGATTTAATTACAAAATTAAACCCTTGATCAATTCTCTTAAGTGTGTGACCCATTGGGTTCCACATCTAGCCAGCAGTGGGTTCGAACATAAGTTGACCTAATTTGATTAGAACTCTTTCTAATCGATTTAGGTCAAATCAGGCTTACCTGATTATGATCAATTAGGACTATTCCTAATAAGTGATCATTCAATTTAATCAACCCACAAGACAAGATTGACGTCTAGCAACGTGTCATGTCTACCCGGAAGATATGGAAATTCTGGTGAAATACAAAAACTACCCTTCAGTGGAAAGTTCCGTATAATTAAATCCTTCGATCAGCCTGCACCCAAAATATAATTATGGATGTGGATATATGTCAAATCCAATATTATATCTGTATCTAGCTCAATCTTATATTGATGATTCAATTATCTTGATATTAGAAACCATCTCTAATATCATTACTTTGATCAAAGATTCCTTGAATCATCATTCGATTGATAACTAGCTGGATACAATCTCCTCTTACTAAGAGTGATCGATTCCTTGTTGACCTACTCATTACCTTCATATCCAATTCACCATTCCCAGTATCAAACCTGTGCATGACTCAGTGTCATGATTAGGATTGAACCAAAGCATGGGTTTATGTACATAAGGTACTTATGGCAGTCTCAGGTCAAAGGATTACTTGTACCACTCCCACTATGAGAACGAGTATTGACATGTAGCTAAGACTCCATTAGATGTTCTCAAGTTGGATCATATCAGTGAACTCAATCTCTAATGAGCACCCACATCCTAGTATTAGTGTCATACTCAAGTAACTGTGAGAGTAGTCACCCTATTCAGTATACATAGGATGTGCTAGTCTTACCGGAAAAACCCTGATCCCCTACTCAAGGTTCCTTTGACTAGGAATATTTTAGATTAAGGTTTTAAGACTTTAGGTCTCACTGGTATGATCTCATCATAACCCTAAATTCATAGCCCTAATCTATGGGGTCATCATATAATAATAAACGTATCAACTCTATTTATGTAGACATCTTGTCTTTCTACTATTTCTCGGACGAGATGGAAGTGTCTCAGAATGTGCTTGGACTTTTGATGAGCTCTTGGTTCCTTAGCTTGAGCAACACCTCCAGTGTTGTCACAGTAAAGTGGCACTAGGTTTTCAATCTCAGGAACAATACCCAATTCTGTGATGAACTTCTTCATCCAGACTGCTTCCTTGGCGGCTTTACTGACAGCTATGTATTCTGCCTCTGTGGTTGAGTTAGCTACAGTCTGGTGCTTGGTACTCTTCCAACTCACTGTTCCACCATTTAGGGTAAAAAACATTTCCTGAAATGGATTTGCTATCATCAGGGTCTGATTGAAAACTAGAATCAGAATAAGCTTCTAGTTTAAGATCAGAACCACCATAAACCAGAAAAATATCCTTAGTCCTTCTCAGGTACTTAAGAATATTTTTAACTGCTTTCCAATGATCCTCTCCTGGATCAGCCTGAAACCTACTGACAATGCCTAAAGCATATGCCACATCAAGCCTGGTACATAACATGGCATACATTATGGACCCTATTGCCGAAGCATAAGGTATAGAATTCATTCTATTTCTTTCTTCAGGTATCTTAGGAGACATCCTTTTAGAAAGATGTATGCCTTGACTCATAGGAAGATAACCTCTTTTACTTCCATCCATGCTGAATCTTTTCTGCACTAAGTCAATGTACCTAGATTGGGATAAACCTAACATCCTCTTAGATCTATCTCTATAGATCTTAATACCTAGTATATAGGATGCTTCTCCCAAATCTTTCATGGAAAACTGGTTTGATAGCCAAACCTTGACTGATTGTAACATTGGGATATCATTCCCAATAAGGAGTATGACATCTACATACAGAACCAAGAAGACTATGGCACTCCCACTAGTCTTCTTATAAACATAGGGTTCATCCACATTTTTGATAAAACCAAACCTTTTAATAGTTTCATCAAAGCAGATGTTCCAACTCCTTGAAGCTTGCTTTAATCCATAAATGGATTTCTTTAGCTTGCATACTTGATTAGGTTTATTCTTTGAAATAAAACCTTCTGGCTGTGACATGTAGACTTCTTCCTCAAGGAAACCATTGAGGAATGTAGTCTTCACATCCATCTGCCAGATCTCATAATCATGGTATGCTGCTATAGCAAGTAAAATCTGAATTAATTTGAGCATGGCAACAGGTGAGAATGTTTCATTATAATCAATTCCCTGTTTTTGTCTAAAACCTTTTGCCACTAATCTGGCTTTATAGGTTTCAACATGGCCATTAGCCCCAATTTTTTTCTTATAGACCCATTTGCATCCAATAGGATTAACACCCTCTGGTGCATCGACCAAAGACCATACTTGGTTTACATACATAGAGTCTATCTTGGATTCCATGGCTTCTTGCCATCTATCTGAATCAGTACTTAAGATAGCTTCCGTATAGGTCAGAGGTTCCTCATTTTGAATGACTTGGGCTTCATTATTTTCAATAATAAACCCATACCTCTCAGGTGCCCGTGACACTCTATCAGACCTATGGGGAGGAGTTTTGTGTTCTGGTTCTATCCTAACTATATGTTCTAATGGCTGAGAACTGTCTATCTGTATTTCTTGTACTTCTCCAAGTTCAATAGTTCTACCATTGCCCTTTTCTAAAATGAACTCTTTTTCTAGAAAAGTGTCATGCCTGCTGACAAAAATCTTTTGTTCAGTAGGATGGTAAAACAGATATCCTCTACCCTCTCTAAGATATCCTATAAATAAATATTTATCTGCTCTAGGTTCCAACTTATGTCCAAAATTTCTTTTAACATAAGCTGGACATCCTCATACCTTAAAATATTTAAGATACAGTTTCTTTCCACTCGAAATTTCATATGGAGTACTAACAACGGATTTAGAAGGTACCTTGTTCAGAATGTAAACAGCAGTTTCTAGGGCATGACCCCAGAAGGAAATGGATAAATTTATAAAGCACATCATGGATCGTACCATATCTAATAAGGTACGATTCCTCCTTTCAGCTATACCATTTAGCTGTGGTGTATAAGGAGGGGTCCATTCAGAAAGAATTCCATTAACTTTAAGATAGTCTAAAAACTCCGTGGATAAGTATTCTCCTCCTCGATCAGAACGAAAAACTTTAATACTTTTTCCGGTTTGTTTTTCGACCATACTTTGATACTCCTTAAATTTATCAAAGGCTTCAGATTTATGTATCATAAGATACACACATCCGAACCTAGATAAATCATCTGTAAAAGTGATAAAATATGAGTATCCACCTCTGGCCTGAGTTGTCATTGGACCACATACGTCGGTATGTATAAGTCCTAATAACTCAGTTGACCTTTCTCCATGTCCAGTAAATGGAGTCTTGGTCATCTTACCCATGAGACATGATTCGCAAGTTCCTAATGATTAATACTCATAAGGATCAAGGGAATTTTTCTTTTATAACTTGCTTATCCTAGACTCATTAATATGACCAAGTCGATGATGCCAAAGTAAAGTATTATTAAAGTCTTCTCTTTTTCTTTTATTATTGACATGAAAAACACTATCATTGGAAGAAAGAGTTAAGAGCCCATTGCTAAATATGCCAGAACAAATAATTTTATTAGACAACATTATCGAGCAACCAGTGCTCGTTACATCCATTACATATTCTTGTTTTAACAACAAAGGAATAGTTATAATGTTCCTAATAATCTTAGGCATATAATAACAATTTTCTAACTCCAAGATCTTCCCTGAAGGCAACTTCAGAATATAGGTCCCTACAGCTTCTGCTTGGATGATATCACCACTAGCACCGTAGAGATTGAAGTCACCTTCCTTCAATACTTTAAGCTTGTGGAGGTCCTGCAAAGATTTGCATATATGGTAACCACAAGCGGTATCCAATATCCAAGTATTTGATATAGATGAATTTAATGTCAATATAGCATGTATCTCATACATACCTTTTGGCGCATTTGATGCACCAAGCTTCACAGTTGCAAGGTAAGCCTTGCAATTCCTTTTCCAATGTCCCGCTTTGCCGCAAAAGAAACAGGTCGACTGTTTGGAGGCCTTCTTTCCTTTCTTATTCTTATTGATGCCACTCTTAGGGTTTAGCCTCCTATTAAAACCCTTTTTGCCTGATTTCTTCTTATTGGTCTTATCAACAAGAAGAAGTGGAGCCTTATCTTTCTTAACGTGGCTCTCCGCTGCTTTTAACATTTTTAACAGCTCTGGCAAGGAAGTGTTCAGTTTGTTCATGTGATAATTCAAGAGAAACTGAGAAAATGACTCCGGGAGTGATTACGAAATTAAATCCTGATTCAACTCCCCATCCATGATAAAACCTAATTGACCCAATCTGGTGATTAAGTCAATTACCTTCAGAACATGATCCTGAACGGATGTTCCCTCTGTCATCCTAGCACGGAATAACTGCTTAGATATTTCATATCTAGCAGTTCTGCTATGTTCTCCATAAAGCTGTTTTAAATTGAGCATTATGGATTGAGTATCCATGCTTTCATGCTGTCACTGTAACTCATTGGTCATAGAGGCTAGTATGATACACTTGATAGTTAGGGAGTCATTCTGCCACATTTTGTATATGTAGACTAGGGGTATCAAGAATATAAGAAAGTTTTTCTGAACTCAGCACAATCTTTAAATTCTCAACCAGTCCACATAGTTCGGACCAGTCAGTTTGTTGGTATCTAAGATACTTCGTAGTGATAATGAAGATGCCATTTATCTACATTTAATAAAGAACAATACATAAGCAAACAACCATGAAATGACTTACATAATTAAATTAGGTCTTCAATTTAATTATGTCTCCCACTATTTTATCAAAAAATCATAGCCCTCACTATGATAATCGAGAAGAACCCTGATCGATTTTTCTTAGTGAGATTGAGATCCTAATAACTTATAAAAGATCTTACAGAAAACACAATAAATCTTTTATAAGCTCAAAGGTAGGAAACTCTTCCAATTATATCTCATATAATTCTCAAGAAGTAACTTGGCCTCTAGAATATTATTAGTCTTGCAGAAAACACAATAAACCATAATGTTCTAGTTAAGTCAAGACTCTTTCATTTCTATACAGTCAATACTCAAATATAATGCCCTTGTAGATAACACAACAAAGCATTATACTGAATATACTGTAAGCATATATATGCACTAGACTAGTATTATGTCAATCACCATATTAGGTCTTGTAGATAACACAACAAACCTAATGTGGTTCATAACACAATAATGATCCAGCATGAAGGAAGGCCAATACATAGTATTTTTAACACTTAAGCATTTTAGTCAAGATTTAAATTTAATCAAATCGGCCAGGCAAGTGGAAGAGATGTGGGAGTCCCCCCGTTGCTTTCCTAGACACCAATAAAAATTGGCCAGGTCAGTCAACGAAACCAATTAAAAACCATAATTCTCTTTACCTTCCCAGAACCACCTTTCTAGACACCAAATGATCAATTGTACATCATGACTAGTGATGCTTATTAGTTAAATATACTAAGACTTAATATAATTTTTTAAGAGGAGGGATTTATAAATTGCCAGCACATCCTTATAGAATGTATCACAATCAACATATCATTCTTATAAATAAGAAAATATGTGCTAAGTGTGTCATCATACTAGGACAACCATTTACCACATAATAGATCCACCATTATGCTAGGGCAACCTTATTTTAGTATGATGACTTCAAAACTAAACATATCTCTATAATAATTAGGGTTTGAGTGAAAAACCCTAATTAGTGACACACATCAAACATAGATACTCAAACATACATGCATCCCATAAATGTTCTAAGTGTATCAGCATTCAAGGGTTTAAAAACCCTAACATGCGACACTACAACAAAAAGACATATAAATAATTTCCATATGTTTTAACTATAATAATGGTGGCTCTGATACCACTGAAAGGATTCCGGTACAACGCAGCGGAAAGATAATTTCAAAATGATAAAATTTACACCAAAACCCTTAGCCAGGATCTCCTTATTCAGGATTAAAACATATAAGAAACATGCAAACCTACACTATTAGATTAGGGCACCAACCTGTTATCGCTAAACCCAATTTTGATGCAGGATCAAAACTTGATGTTGAATGACCCTTTTGAATTCACCAGGCATCCAAATGTCCACCCTCTAATGGTGATCCACAAGAAAATTGATCAAGATGCTCGCTTCTTCAAAAGGTTCCTTCACTTGAATTCTTCTCCCAGAACTCAAGATGACTATGGTTAAAAAAACTCCACGGCAGGGACTTCTTACTTCCTTTCTTTCTTCTTCCTCTCCCTTTCTTAAGACCATGTCCTAAGAATACACTCTTGTCTTGAAGGAGGAGGAGGATTTAAGACACTAATGTCTTAATGTAAAAGAAATAGGAAACAGAGTATATCTTCTTTTCTTTTACCGTTCGAGAGATTCTTCCTATCTCTTATTTTAGACTTGAGTTTCAACATAGAAGAGAACTCTGTAAAAGGGAAATTCTTGTGTCCTAAACAAGCTAAGGAGGAATCAGTCTCCTGGAAAGGAAAGACAAATAAAAAAATAACTCTGTTGTACATTAGCCAAAACACCTAAGGCCTCTGTTCCTTAAATAGACTATAAAAAGATGTCTTCTCAAAAGAACACAACTCTCCGTAAACACCATTCCCTTTTTTATCACGCCCCTTCCCTATTTTCTCACACCCCATCCTTCCTTCTCACGGCCTTCTGGATAAATTCCAAGGCCTTACTTAAAGGAAAAGTCGCGATGTTTTTAAAAGAAAGGATTCGCGAATTTAAATCTCCGAAGAGATGTTATTTCGCGCAACCGGGAAGCAACAGGCGCTATCTTCCTTTCTTAAAAACCCATCAACCATTGGATTCCCATCCAAGGGGGCACATCTGAGGTGCTAATTCTAGGAAAGGAGGCCGCCCCATCTTAATTCATCGGAGAATTAGGTGGGGCGCGCCAAGAGTCCATGCTCCATGGACTCTTCCAAATGGCGTGCCAAGAGTCCATTAGCGCATGGACTCTTGGCATTTTGGCATGAAAATACTAAGGGGTGGGGGGGGGGGCCAGCCTAGGTGCATGGTTAGCCAATAAGGTTAGCCATAATCCCTATAACCTCAATTAGGGTCTAATTAGATCCAATTAGAACCCAAATTGAATCAATCCGGAACCCTATTTCGAATCTAATTCAAATAGAGAAGCTAGGATTTGCAACACCTGCTAGAGTGTCATCATGCAAAATGATTTAATTACAAAATTAAACCCTTGATCAATTCTCTTAAGTGTGTGACCCATTGGGTTCCACATCTAGCCAGCAATGGGTTCGAACACAAGTTGACCTAATTTGATTAGAACTCTTTCTAATCGATTTAGGTCAAAGCAGGCTTACCTGATTATGATCAATTAGGACTCTTCCTAATAAGTGATCATTCAATTTAATCAAACCACAAGACAAGATTGACGTCTAGCAACGTGTCATGTCTACCCGAAGATATGGAAATTCTGGTGAAATACCAAAACTACCCTTCAGTGGAAAGTTACCGTATAATTAAATCCTTCGATCAGCCTGCACCCAAAATATAATTATGGATATAGATATATGTCAAATCCAATATTATATCTGTATCTAGCTCAATCTTATATTGATGATTCAATAATCTTGATATTAGAAACCATCTCTAATATCATTACTTTGATCAAAGATTCCTTGAATCATCATCTGATTGATAACTAGCTCGATGCAATCTCCTCTTACTAAGAGTGATCGATTCCTTGTTGACCTACTCATTACCTTCATATCCAATTCACCATTCCCAGTATCAAACCTGTGCATGACTCAGTGTCATGATTAGGATTGAACCAAAGCATGGGTTTATGTATATAAGGTACTTATGGCAGTCTCAGGTCAAAGGATTACTTGTACCACTCACACTATGAGAACCTTCTATTGACATGTAGCTAATACTTCATTAGATGTTCTCAAGTTGGATCATATCAGTGAACTCATTCTCTAATGAGCACCCACATCCTAGTATTGTGTCATACACAAGTAACTGTGAGAGCAATCATCCTATTCAGTATATATAGGATGTGCTAGTCTTACCGGAAAAATCCTGATCCCCTACTCAAGGTTCCTTTGACTAGGAATATTTTAGATTAAGGTTTTAAGACTTTAGGTCTAATTGGTATGATCTCATCATAATCCTAAAATCATAGCCCTAATCTATGGGGTTCATCATATAATAATAAACACAGCGTATGATGAAAAATAATGCCTTTATTAGAATATTGTCAATTACAATGGTTTGAAAGATTCAACATAGATTGGCTTATAGGGCATATCCCTTTCAAAATATGTCTTAGAAAAGATATAATGTATCATGCCAACTTGGCTTCTAGGGCATATATCTAACACGTACCTTATCGATTGGATGAATCAGGCTTTTCTATATGTGCTTCACTAAATTCTCCTCGGGCTTGCTTCTTCTAGGGCCTCTCATCCAACTCCCTCCTGGTATGGTCTGCTTTGTCTACATGGATATATTTCTGTATGTGGATTAGTAGTTCTGAGTAGGACTTTGAATGCCTCTTTTCCGGGGAGTAGGTAAAGCTAGAGGTGTGGAGTCCTCTCTTTATGGCCATGCTGGCCATGAACTCATGTAAGTTGTAAACATCCAACATGACTGACTTGAATTAAGCCATGTAGTCTCTTAGCCACTCTACATCATGCTAGCAGATGGAGAATAAGCTATTAGCTTTATGTGGCATTTTAAAATAGGCATCGAAGTGAGCCACAAACTTCTCTTCTAGCTACTTGAAGGAGTTTATGCTTCTTAGCTCGAGTTAGGAGTACTAAGCTCGGGCCACCTTGCACAAAGTAGCTGGGAAGGTGATGTAGCGGAGGGCATCGATGGCACCCTAAACTTGTATAAGAGCTTTGTAGCTCTCGAGATGGTCTAGCAGATCAGTGGCACCATAACATAGATCTAGCTAGGGCATTCTGAATCAACCTGGTTTCGATTTTTCAAGAATTCAGTGGGTAAGTGGGGAATTGGTGCTGTAACCCATCTGCACCTAAGTTACACATTGCAAATCAGCAAACTAGTGGTCGAGGTCATCCAGTTTGTGATCATACTTGTTGTTGACTCCATTAATTGATTTTGATAATAAGAAAAATGGTTAAGTATTAGTTGAGGACTAATGATTTGCTTTGAGTGTGTTTTTATTGAAAATGTGCATACAAATTTGAAGAAGCCAAGTTTGAATGAAAAGATTGCTCAAAGAAGACTTGGACACCCAAGAGATGGTTGATCGGATGGCAAAGTTAAATGAAAATATGTTTCAGCTATAGTTCAGGCCTTTTTGTGAAGTTTTCAAAGAAGTGTCGACTCAAAGTATCAACACATGACATGAAGTGTCGACACATGGAGATGAAGTGTCGACTTAGGCTGGTACGTAGCAATGCTTCAAATGGCAGAGATGAATTGTCAACACATGGACCTAAAGTATCGACTCAAAGTGCCGACACATGGATCAACACATCTCCTGAGACATTCAAGCTACAGAACTTGCAGAAGTTGAAGGAACAGTTGAAGTATCAACACGTGGAAGCTAGGTGTCGACTCAAGATGTCATCTCAACTGAGAAAGTGTTGACACATTTGAGATTTCCAGAGAATCAGAATGAAGCAATTTGAACTAGGTGTCGACTCAAGAAGATCAAGTGTCGACCTTATGTGTCGACTCATAGCCTGAAGTGTCAACACATGAAGTTCTGGCAACAGTAACGGCTAGTTTTTCAAATGCAGAACTCACCCAAATTGCCCCCCAATGGCTAGCTTTTCAAGTCTAACAGCTAGAAACCTGTTTTGAGATCTTGGAAAGGTATTTATATGCTCAAAATAAAATCAAAATACATGAAATTGAAGACCATTAAAGAGTTTTGAGAAGAGAGAAGAAAAGTGAGCTTTAACTCCTATTCATTGAAGTTTCAACCACTCTCAAGCTAAAGGAAGCCTCCGAGCTTTTAAAAGCTTTCAAGAGCATTGAAGATCATCCATTCTTTGGCATTCAAGAGGCCTCTACAAGTTCAAAGCAACTCTACATCGAGCTACAAAGAGATATCCACTTTGTTTTAGAAAGCTTACATTGGTTATTTACTTTTAAACCATATTTCTTGTAAGGGTTCTTAGTTAGCCTATTATAAAACCAAGTGAGGTTATTGGTGAGCCTTAGAAAACAAATTAGGTTAGTGGTTAGCCCGCAAAACCACTAAGATTTTTGGTTAGCCCGGAAAACCAAGGGAGGTAATTAGTTAGCCTTGTAAAAACCAATTAGGTTCTTGGTTAGCCCATAAAATCAGGTACGATTTTGACTTGTTGGCCTTGTGAAACAAGTTGGATTTTTGATTGGTGAGCCCGCAAAACTAATCAACTGTAATTGGTGTGATTATAGTGAATTCCTAAGAGGATCTTGAGTAGTTGATGTAGGTGCATTGGATAGCACCGAACCACTATATTCATGGTCTTTGTGATTGCTTGATCTCTCTCTCCTTGCTCTTTACTTATTGCTCTTTATTTCTGTTGCAGTTATATTTTAGAGTATTACAATTAAATTGATGGTACCTTGCTAATCTATTTGCTGAATTGAATTGCATTACTTTGTATCAAGTAATTTTAAGTTTCAATTTTTAGAGATCCAATTCACCACCCTCTTGGGTTGCTTACTGGGCAACAAGTGGTATCAGAGACCTATTCTCAGTGTATAGGCTTTACCGCCTTGAGTAAAGATCTATAGCAGCCCCAATTGGTACTAGTGTAGTTGAGGGACAAGCCTTAAATAGACCTTCATTTTTTAATGGATCAAATTATACTTATTAGAAAACTAGGATGAGAATTTATATGCATTCTATTAATTACAATTTATGGAAAGTAGTTGATAAGGGTCCTCATATTCCTTCGGTAGTGGTTAATGGTGTTTCCATCCTAAAGCTCGAAGAAGATTGGAATGAAAATGACATTAAACAATCCGAGATCAATGATAAGGCAATGAATCTCCTCTTTTATGCATTAGATCCTAGTGAATTTAATAGGATATCTACATGCATGTCTGCCAAAAAAATATGGGACATACTTGAAATTATCCATGAGGGTACCGATCAAGTGAAGAACACTAAAGTAAATATGTTAGTGCACAATTATGAGATGTTTCGAATGGAACCTAATGAATAAATCACTGATATGTACAAAAGATTCACAAATATTGTTAATGGTATGAGAAGTCTTAGAAAAGTCATGTCTAATGCTGATCTTGTAAATAAAATTCTCAGGTCACTTCCAACATCATGGGATCCGAAGGTGATCGCAATTTAAGAAGCCAAGGACATTGACAAGTTACCTCTTAAGCAGCTAGTTGGATCGCTCATGATTTATAAGCTCAATCTGAAATAAAAACCAATGGACATGGACAAGAAGAAGAAGGGGATTGCTTTCAAGTCAAACATGCAAGAAGAATCCTCAATAGATGAGTCCGAAGATGAAGAGGAAGATGAAGGTGAAGAAGCCCTACTTGCATGAATGTTTAGAAGATTCATGAAGAGGAGGAAATTTTCTTATAAAAAGAAATATCAATCCAAAGAAAAAGGAAAAGAAAAAGGGAAAGAAAAAGAAAAGGAAAAGGAGAAGGAAGTACCTATATGCTTTGAGTGCAAGAAGCCGGGACACTACAAGTTTGATTGTCCTCTCCTTAAAAAATCTAGAAAGAAATTAAGGAAGAAAGCCATGATGGCCACTTGGAGTGACAGCGAAGACTCCAATTCTGAAGAAGAGCAGACCGAAGTTGCAAATCTCTGCTTAATGGCACATCAAAATAATGATGAGATAAATTCTGACACCGAAATTAATTTTATATTTGATGAACTTAGAAATGCATTTGATGAACTCATGCATGATTATAAACTGATTTTATCTAAAAACAAGAAATTAAAAAAGCAAGCAAATATTTTCTCTTTTGAAAGCAATTCATTACTAAATGATGTTAGTATTTTGAAATCTAAATTAGATGTTTTAGAAAAATAAAATAATGCTTTATCTATGGAAAATGAAGTTTTAAAAAGACCTAAAAATGTTATTTCAAATAATGATCTTTTAAAGAAAAACAAAGATAAACTTGAAAATGTTAAGTACAAAAATGAACTTGAAAAGATAAAACCTTTTGTTGAGAAATTCACTTACAGTTCAAAAAAGTTAAACCTACTTTTGAATAATCAAAGAGCCATTTTTAATAAGGTAGGATTAGGATATAAACCATAAAAGCAACAAAAGTATTTCAAAATTTTTTTTGTACGTGCATTATCCAGCATTACTTATTTCTCTTGCAAAAAGTTAGGACATAAATCATTTCAATGTAATCTAAGAAAAATCAATTCTTTTGGTAAAGTGTAGGTTCCAAAAGGAGTGGGTTCCAAAAGGAACCATTTTGAGTGCTAACCCTAAAGGACCCAAGTTGGCTTGGGTACCTAAAAACAAAGCTTGATTTTATTGCAGGTTTGTCTTGCAACCATGGAGAACAAAAGACTTTGGTATCTTGACAGTGGTTGCTCAAGGCACATGACTAGAGATGTGAATCAATTCACTTCTCTCGAAGCTTTGAATGGAGGGAGTGTGACCTTCGATGATAATGGTAAAGGAAAAATCAGTGGTATTGGTAAGGTTTACATAACTCCTAGTAGTATTAATAATGTACTTTTAGTCGATGGTTCGAAACATAATCTTTTAAGCATTAGTCAGTTTTGTGATAAAGGTTTTCAAGTAGTTTTTAAAACATCATATTGCATGATTGCTAGTCTAGATATAAATGGAGTACAATTCATTGAAAAATGGCATGGAAATATTTATTTGACAGACCTAGATGATCTATCTTTACCTAATGGAGAATGCCTTGTTGCAATGAATTTTACTAAAGATGAGACTAGTTGGCTATGCCATAGAAGATTAGGGCATGCTAGTATGTATCTTATTACAAAACTTTGTAAAAAAAATTTAGTTAGAGATTTACCTGAACTTTGTTTTGAAAAAGATAGGATTTGCCAAGTATGTCAATTTGGTAAACAAATCAAAACTTCTTTCAAACCCAAAGGATTTGTAACTACTAGTAGGCCACTTGAACTACATATGGATCTCTTTGGACCAACTAGAACATCAAGTCTTGGAGGCAAGAGATATAGATTAGTCATTGTGGATGATTTTTTAAGATTTACATGGGTTTTCTTTTCGACACAAAAAGATGAATCATTTTCAGCTTTCATAAAGATTTCTTAAAATGTTTCAAACGAAAAAGGTGTTTCAGTTGTTTGCATTCATAGTGATCATGGAACTAAATTTGAAAATCAAAATTTTGAAAACTTTTGCAATTAAAAAGGAATAGAACATAATTTTTCTATACCTAGGACACCTCAGCAGAATGGGGTAGTAGAAAGTAAAAATCATACTTTGGAAGAAATGGCATAAACTATGCTTTGTGGAAATGATTTGCCATGATATTTTTGGGCTGAAGCTATTAATACAACCTGTTATATTTTAAATCGAGTTTTAATCCACCCTATTTTAAAGAAAACTCCATATGAACTTTGGAACCAAAGAAAACCGACTTTGAATTATTTTCAAGTTTTTGGTTATTAATGTTTTATTTTGAATAATGAAAAAGATCATCTTGGAAAGTTCGATGCCAAGTTTGATGAAGGTATCTTCTTAGGATACTCTACATCAAGTAGGGCATACAGAGTTTTTAATAAACGAACTTTGGTTAGGGAAAAGTCAATACATATTGTCTTTGAAGAATCTACTAACAAATCCTCCAGAAAAGATGATACATCTAATGAATGTGCAGGTTCTGACAAGCTTCAGAAGCTGATATTGAATGATCTACCTAACCCAAATGAAGAAGATCAAGATAAGAATGAAAAATAAGTTAACACTCCAAAGCATCAAGATCGACCTAAGGAGTGGAGGTATGCACATAGATATCCTAAGGAATTAATCTTAGGTTATCCATCTAAAGGGATAAGAACTCGAGCCTCAATTAGATATGAATGTGATTATATAGCATTTGTATCTCAAGTAGAACCTAAATATTTTGAAGAAGCTGAAAAAGACTCTAATTGGATCAATGCTATGCAAGAAGAACTAATTCAATTTGATAGAAATAATATTTGGATACTTATAGAAAGTCCATCTAATGTTTCAATTATTGGAACTAAATGGGTTTTTAGGAATAAATTAGATGAAAATGGTATTGTTGTTAGAAATAAAGCTAGGCTAGTTGCTAAAGGTTACAATCAGGAGGAAGGGATTGATTTTGATGAAACTTTTGCTCCTATTGCTAGACATAAAGCAATTAGACTATTATTAGCATTTGCCTATTTTATGAATTTCAAATTATTTTAAATGGATGTTAAGAGTACTTTCTTAAATGATTTTATAACTGAAATGGTTTTTGTTGAACAACTACTTGGATTTGAAAATCATGCACATCCTGATCATGTTTTTAAATTACATAAAGTACTTTATGGATTAAAGCAAGCACCTCAAGCATGGTATGATAGACTCAGCAAATTTCTGATTGAAAATAAATTTTATAGAGGAAATGTTGATAAAACACTATTTTTGAAAAAGAAAGATAATGATTTATTAGTAGTACAAATATATGTTGATGACATCATTTTCGGTGCTACTAATGAAATTCTTCATCAAGAGTTTGCTAAGCTAATGCAGGATGACTTCGAGATGAGCATAATGGGAGAACTCAATTTCTTTCTCGGACTTCAGATCAAGCAAATTACAGATGGTATCTTCATTAACCAAGATAAGTACATAAGAGAAATTATTAAGAAGTTTGGAATGGAGACTACTAAACCAATAGGTATGCCTATGAGCCCCTCTTGTAGACTTGATAAAGATGAACATGGTAAATCAATAGATCAAAAGTTATATAGAGGTATGATTGGCTCTTTACTGTATCTAACTGCTAGTAGACCAGATATAATATTTATTGTTTGCATGTGTGCTAAATATCAGTCTGAACCTAAAGAATCATATCTTATAGTTATTAAGTGCATTATTAGATATCTTTCTAGTACTATTGATATTAGTTTATGGTATTCTAGAAATTTATCTACTGAATTGATTCGATATTATGATACGGATTTTGCTGGTTGTAAATTGGATAGAAAGAGTACTAGTAGCACTTGCCAATTTCTTGGAGTTAACTTAATCTCATGGTTTAGCAAGAAACAAACTTCAGTTGCACTATCCATAGCTGAGGCTGAGTATATTGCAGCAGAAAGTTATTGTGCTCAAATCTTGTGGATTAAGAAACAACTAGAAGACTTTGGAATCAAGTTGGCTAGTATGCCTATTAAATGTGACAATACCAGTACTATTTGCTTGACTAAAAATCCTGTTCAACATTCTCGGAGTAAACATATTGAAATTAGATATCATTTTATTAGGGATCATGTAGAAAACAAAGATATTTTGCTTGAATTTATTAGTACAGAATTTCAATTGGCTGATATTTTGACTAAACCTCTTCTGGAAGATCGATTCTGTATAATTAGAAGAGAGGTCGGGATAATCAATCCATTTGATTAAATTTTTCCTATATTTTGACTTAAACTAGATCAATTCGACCTTAATCATGATAAATCTTACTCAATCATTGTTGATTTCGCTCTAAGATTATCACATTTCAATTGATTTTTATCTGCCCTTGAAATCCCTGAATTTTTGGTTTTCAAGTCGATGTGTCGACACATCGATGTGTCGACACCTGAATATGTCGACACATGCATGAGCCAACACGTGAATGATAGTGGACTGAGAATAAAGGGGTTTTCAAACCATTTTTCTCTCAATTCCTTTTCTCCTTTGAGCTGACATAAGCTTTCAAGGTACCCTCACTATTCCCATTCTCGGTTACAAGATTTTAGCTATTGTTTCTTTGAATTGGATACTCGGTAGCGGGTTTCTTGGTTGGATTTCTCTTATTAGATTTTGATTTCTAAATCCTAGAAACCCTAGTTTCAAACCAAAAACTTGCACAATCCATCAATCCAAGCAATGGGACCTCGCAAGAAAATTGTTCGTCGACCTCATCAGTCAAACCAAGAGAAGAGCAAAGGATGAATGCCCGACATGAGTCTAGAGCTATAGATCTGCACGCATAACCATTGTTTGTTCCATTTAGTAGGATAAGCTCGAAGACTATAGTAGGAGGACGTCGAGTGGATTTTTCATTTATCGACCAGCAGTATTTTTTGATTGGAGAGTGGATTCGTCAGGCTGGTCTGACTACATTCTGTTCACTCAATGAGAGGTATTACCCAGGGCATATGCGAGAGTTTTATGGATCACTCGCCCATGGGATAGATGGATAGTTAACACAGGTCAGAGGATGGGATATCCCTATTACTTCAGAGATTCTATGCAAAGTATGGGATATATCGATGATAGGATCTATTGTTGACAATTTGATGGATCGAGTCAGTGGACTTCAGTGCATCTTTGAGTCTGACATTCTACCAAAGGGAGCCACTGTACAAGCATCTAGATTATCTGCAGAGATGAGAATACTACAACACATCGTCGCCCGGATACTTCTGCCAAAGATCGGACCTTTCGACTGTATCACTAAGCGGGAGTTGCTCGTGATGGTCTCTTTTGTTCAGTGCATGCTCGTATGCATTCTAGTTCTTATGGGATATCATATTACGGAGGTGTCGACTAGCCAGCGACTCTGCCTTCCCTATGGTATGGGACTAACAATATTATTTAGGGAGTATGGCATCAATTTTGAGGATGAGCCCTACCGTATATTGCTTCATACCGATGTGTATGATATCAGATCATTACATCGGATGAGCTATCTCTTATTTCGAGGCCAGTGGACTCACATGATATCAGGTCAGGTCGAGGATAGAGTTGATGATGATGATGCAGTATTGGAGGAGCGCATCCTCTCCGGTGAGGTAGGACCCAGCGAGACTTAGCCTGAGATGGTAGCGCAGCCAGTGATTGCTCCTCAATCTGATCCTTCTATTTTGCATAGCCTCAGCTAGCACAGACGGAGACTCCAGGCACTTCAGATAGCTTACTAGATAGAGTCAGACGCATCGAGATTGATGTATTTATCATGAGGCAGCATCTTGACTATTTCATAGCTGAGATGAGAGAGAGCCAAGCTGGACTTAGTGATGTTATCTTAGCTATAATTTCTACACTGTCTAGATCTTTAGCAAGTACTCTGGTTGCAGTTATTGCTCCTACACCTGCCCATGTACCTGCTCCTGCACCAGCTGATGACATTGATGATATTGATACTGGTGTAGATACTGCTGTTGGAGATGGTGATATAGCTTTTGGAGATATTGGAGATGATGATGGAGACGATGAGGAGACTGACTTAGACCAATTTGATTTCACAGATCTTACTTCAGAGATAGTAGTGGAGGTGATGGTTGACTTGCCTAGGAGTCCTGTTGTTGACCCTTCCTATTCACCTGCCCAGACTCTTGTTCCATCCTCTCATTCTAGATCGGATGATCGCATTCCTGTTCCTATTCCTATTCTCTCTCTAATTATCGATACACCTATTATCGAGACCCCTGATTTGATACTTCTGCTATTCATACACCTATTATTGAGACCCCCATTATTGATACACCGATTATAAATATACCGATACATTCTATAGCTGATACTTTTATTTTTGATACGCCTGTTGTATCATTAGCTATTACCGCTATCCTTGATACACAGATTATTGAGAGTCCTACACTTCATAGATTATCGCTTATCCGAGAGCTTGGATTTTATACACCCGACTTTTAGTATCTTGACTCCGATCCTTCATTTGATCGCAAACCTCTTCCAACAGTTGCTGAGATTATTGATCCAATCAGTTTCGTTCTTGTAGAGAACATTGTTTCTACCTCAACTACTCTAGCCAGAGGTCAGACATATACTTGTCATAGAGGACGTGGTCATCGTACCCCTCCACAACTGACCAGGACTAGACTTAGAGATCTTCGATCGAGATGGCCACGATCTCTATCCTTCATTGATACAGGACCGATTGAGATCGGTTCATCTTTTAAAGATTCCATGGATGAGGATTAGGACTTTTATGTATTTTTAGAGTGTTTGCTTTTATGCTTTTATGTATTTTTATCTTTGTTATGTATCTGTTGTACGAGTTCTAAGTTTATATGAAAAACTTTGTTGTTCTTCATCCTTATGTCTTTAATACAAATGAATGATATATTTTGAATTGCTCTTCAATGTTTTCACTCTTGAATGAATGAATGAATTTTAAATTCAATGCAATACTTAAAGAAAGAGTAGAATAACTCAATTCTATATCTTGTCTACACAATCTATTTGTTTTTCTACCTTTATAATGATAACAAAAAGGGAGAGTAGTTTAGTAATGAGATTTAGGTATAAATGAGTATAAAAGTAGAATAATGAAACCAATGCAATATATATTTGTGTTATATTTGTAATATGCAAGGGATAGACAAATTTTTTGAAAACCTGAATTGAAAATCGTTTACAAAATTCCTTAAGAAAGGAGGAGCTTTACTTTTTTTTCATTTGGAAATCCTTTCAAAATGAATTTCATCTTAAAACCCCTCTTTAAATGTTTGAAAAAGATCTTACAAATTATATTATGGATCATCGATTCAGAGGGAGCTTAGTTGTTTAAAATTTTCTTGTAGAGTATCATGATACATGTTTTCTATGCTTTAAATGTATTCCAAAGCTCTAATACTCTCTATCTTTATAACAAGCTCTGGCACCATTACTTTTGTTCTGAATTGCCATATCATTAATACCAGTAATGTTGATATACTTAATGCTTTCAGTATTATGCACCTTGATGATTTCTTTTAAAAGCTTTGTTTTAAAGCAATTTATACTTAATGGTTTTGTCATCATCAAAAAGGGGGAGATTGTTGACTCCGTTAATTGATTTTGATGACAAGCAAAATGTTAAGTATAAGTTGAGGACTAATGATTTGCTTTGAGTGTATTTTTATTGAAAACGTGCTTACAAACTTGAAGAAGCTCAATTGTTTTGAAGAAGCCAAGTTTGAATGAAAAGATTGTTCAAAGAAGACTTGGACACTCAAGAGATGGTTGATTGGATGGCTAAGTTAAATGGAAATATGTTTCAGCTAAAGTTCAGGCCTTTCTGTGAAATTTTCAAAGAAATGTTGACTCAAAGTGCAGACACATGACATGAAGTGTCGACACATGGAGATGAAGTGTTGATTTAGGCCGGTATGCAGCAATGTTTCAAATGGCACAGATGAATGTCAACACATGGACCTGAAGTATCGACTCAAAGTATCGACACATGGATCAACACATCGCCTGAGACTTCCAAGCCACAGAACTAGCAGAAGTTGAAGGAACAACTGAAGTGTCGACACATGGATGCAAGGTGTTGACTTAACTAAGAAAGTGTCGATACATCTTAGATTTCTAGGGAATCAGAATGAAGCAATTTGAACTAGGTATCGACTCAAGAAGACCAAGTGTCAACCTTATGTGTCGACTCACAGCTTGAAGTGTCGATACATGAAGATATGGCAATAGTAATGGCTAGTTTTTCAAATGCAGAACTCGCCCAAATTGCCCCCCAATGGCTAGTTTTTCAAGTTTAATGGCTAGAGACCGGTTTTGAGGCCTTGAGAAGGTATTTATATGCTCAAAATCAAATCGAAACACATGAAATTGAAGAGCATTAAAGAGTTTTGAGAAAAGAGAAGAAAAGTGAGCTTTAACTCCTATTCATTGAAGTTTCAACCACTCTCATGTTAAAGAAAGCCTCCAAGTATTTAAAAGCTTTCAAGCACATTGAAGATCATCCATTCTTGGGCATTCAAGAGGCCTCTACAAGTTGAAAGCAACTCTACATCGAGCTATAAAGAGATATCCACTTTGTTTTAGAAAGCTTATATTGGTTCTTTACTTTTAAACCATATTTCTTATAAGGGTTCTTAGTTAGCCTATTGTAAAACCAAGTGAGGTTATTGGTGAGCCTTGAAAAATCAAATAGGTTGGTGGATAGCCTGCAAAACCACTAAGATTCTTGGTTAGCTCGGAAAACCAAGAGAGGTTGTTGGTTAGCCTTGTGAAAATCAATTAGATTCTTGGTCAGCCCATAAAACCAAGGTTTTGACTTGTTGGCCTTATGAAGACAAGTTGGGTTTTTGATTAGTGAGCCCACAAAACTAATCAACTGTAATCGGTGTGATTATAGTGATTTCCCAAGGGGATCTTGGGGACTGGATGTAGGTGCATTGGATAGCACCGAACCACTATATTTCTTGGTCTTTGTGATTGCTTAATCTCTCTCTCCTTGCTCTTTACTTATTGCTCTTTATTTTCGCTGCACTCTTATTTTAGAGCATTACAATTGAATTGATAGTGCCTAGCTAATCTATTTGCTGAATTGGATTGCATTACATAGTATCATGTAATATTAAGTTTCAATTTTTAGAGACCCAATTCACCCTCCTCTCTTGGGTTGCTTACTGGGCAACACTTGTCGAGGCTTAACTTGGCTAGGCACCAAATGGCTTCATAGATGGAACCCTCTTTAGAAGACTTAGTGGTCAAAATTGACAAGGATCGAGGATGCTCGCATTTCGGCTCTTTCCTTAACCATCACTCCTAATCCGAGGGTACTAGCCCAGTAAGTGCAAGTTGCTACAACCTACTGATGGTCCGATTGTGATGGGATCTCCCTTGGGAGGTATGATGGCTTGCTCGATGGGGTGATGGAGCGAGGGGGGACATAACGATATAAGGACCTCCCCTGGGAGGATCAATGGTAGACCCGATGGTAGTGGTTGGGTTACCAAGAGCCTCTAATTGTTCCTATGTAGCCATGGACTACTTTTGTTGCAGCAGCCCTTGGACTACCACTACCAACATTTGAACTTGCTATGTAAGAATGGCTACTAGGTCTTCCTGGTTTGTTGGTGGTGGAGGTGATAGAGTAATGGGTCCAAATCTTAGCTTCATGATCTAGTAACCAAATGCTTATTATACTTTTGCTCCTACCTGGCATGCCAAGCTATTGATCATATCAATTAACAAGGCAAAATATTATAAAATAGAAGAATACCTAAAATGCTAATATCCTTTATTCCACCAGGCATATAAGTGTATACCCTCTAGAAGTGATCGTTATAGGAACTATATATATCATGGAAGTACTCCTCTTGCTTGCTTGACTAGAAACTCTTTCGAGTAGCCTTTCTTTTTTTAGCGGCCTTTCCTCTTTTCTAGGACCTTTTCCCTCTTGAAGAGTAACTCAAAATCTCTTTCAAAGCTCTCTTACTATCCTATTGTCCTTTCTAATTTTTTTTGTAAGCTCTTGTTATAGGATCGACACCCCAACCAAACTTACAAAAGCGCACCCTTTTTATAAGTGATGTTTTATCTCTCTTAAACTGGTAGTGCAGCGTTGACTCTAGTCTTGATTTTGATGATTGACAAAATATTTTAGTATATATGAGTACTAATTATGTGTTTTAGTGTGTTTATCAGATCTAAGTACATGCATGTTGAATGAAGAAATACATGTTTTTCAGTTGAAGAATATCTTTAAATTAATGGAAAATCAAGTATAATGACTTTGGAACATAAGGAAGACTTGGAAGGACTTAAAGTTTGATTTTGAAGAAGTTTCAGCAAGTTTTAGCACTAGCACAAGCAAGTGTCGACACCTGGGAACCAACTGTCAACACTTGAAGATCAAGTATCGACACTTGCAAACTAAGTGTTGACTCAAGGCCTGAGACTTTTAAAAATAGAGAACTATGCATTTTGAAAGTTTTTGTGTCAAGTGTTGATACCTTCAAACCAAGTGTCGACACCTGCAGACTCAAGTGTCGACTCACCAGTCTTTGCTAGTATCCACATGAAGCTTTCGTAATCGAGTCATAGAAGTTATGGACTACAGATCCTTGCAGCCCTCTCCTCTTTTAGCAAATCACCCTCTTTAAAAACTGTGATGATCAGAATCTGGTCCGGTTTTTGGCTTCTATCTTACAATCTTAGATCTACAAGACCTTGGACCCTTTTCTCTCTTCTTTCTATAGTAGGGCATCCCTCTAGATTTCTCAGAAGGAAAAAGAAATCACATAAGAGGGAGAAGGAAGAACTTGGTGCCAGGAGAGAGACTCTCAGGTAAACACACCCAAGGAGAAGCTCACGGCCAAAAGGAAATATTCATGGTGGAAGGAGAATATTTTTCATGCCAATTATGATCTCTCTTGGTTGGCCACCTTTCTTCGTTTTTAAATTTATGTTCTCCCATCCCATCAAAACAAAACACCAGTGTTTTATTTTATCTGGCTAAGATTTAAGCAGAGTTGAAGAGAAGGACTCTTCCCTCTCTTAATTAATTCATGCCAACTCCATATTAGCGCCCTCCTCTTTCATCCCCATATTATTTGTCGCACAAATGCATTGGCCCACTATGTTGGCATGTGGAGGGAAGGGGAGACATGGAGAGAGTCCCTGTCTAACTGGATTCTAGGTCTTAGTCCAAACGAAGTGATTTTACAGTCAAACTGAAGCCGATTTTAAATCTGATCGAACCATTTCGAAGTGGACATTGATCCGAATCAATTAGGATTGATTAATTGAATCTAACTCAATTAAATTAAATCTAATTTAAACTAATTAATAATTAATCCATAATCAATTAATTGTAACATTTATAATTAGGTCAAATATTAATTGTAACACTTACAATTATGTCCAAATTGATTTGCTGATTGGTTACTTGAGCTCCTAATGTGTGTGACCCCTCTAGTCTATCCTGTCTAGTAATGAGACATGCTATAATAATCTTCATTAGACATCGTCGAAACTCCTTTCGATGGATTGAAATAATTTCAGCTCAACCCTAATTTGGATCATCGATCCAAGAATGATCCTAACGGGCTCTCATAATCCACCAGCAACACCTAGCAGTATGTAGTGGCAACCCATCATAATAAGATTGGAACCCCTAGATGTAGTTATCATGTGATTCGGTTCCTCTATCAAAATTTCGACATGATGTTGGTACTGATACTCGTCAAACCCATTAGTCATATGCCTAACATAATCGACTCAAGTCCAATTATGATACTAATGAAAACACCTTTTCATTATCACCCTGCTATGGCAATAGACAAAGACTTAGTCTCATTAAGCTTGCATAAGATTATGCCTTACTACTAAGGCTGATAGATCCCTACAAGTGAACACCCTACTCCTACAATAATCTTACTGCAGCCAACGAACACCGGAAGGTCCCATATGGATAGGAACTATGTGATTGTGCTATCAAACTAAAGCAACCTTATTATGAGTAGCTGAGACACCTAGGTCAAGGTACTATTCACACGACTACAGCATCAGAAAGTTATCGACGAGTGAGTAGTCATCTGTATAACTTCTTGTACTTAGTCATGCTTAGCATCGTTGATCTTTATTAACAACCAGCACTCTCACTCTAGTGTATCCATACTGTATGTTAGAGACTCACATCCAAAAGTGAAGTGATATGTGCATCGATTTTAATTGATCAATCACCATCTTCATGATATTCCAACAATCAGGAAATTTTAGGAGTTAATCTATAAAGACACATGCCTTAGATTTTCAACTCTTAAGAATGTGTCATTATCCACTAACTCCATGGATGATTCATAGATACAACAATATGAATGAAACTAATGCCCTTTAATTGATAAGAAAAATTAAGTATATGGTTCATGCCCTAAATTAAAATGTGTCAAGCCAACATGGCTTTCAGGGCATAAATCTAACAATCTCCCACTTGCACTAAAGCCTATTGGCTACAAATCTAAATCCCATTTTCTTAATGTTGACTTCAGACTTCTAATGGCTTAGAGTCTTAGTTAGTGGGTCTATCATGTTGTCCGTGGAGTCTACTCTTCGTACCACAACATATTTTTTTTCGAGGTAGTCGTGCATTATATGAAACCACCGCTCAATATGCTTAGACTTCTGGTGAGACCTAGGCTCCTTTGCTAGAGCTATTGCACCACTGTTGTCACAATAAATGGGGAAGGCATCAGATGGCATCACTCCAAGCTCCACAATGAACTTTTTATATAAGAAGTCTTCTTTTATAGCTTCAGAGGCAGTGATATATTTACTTCCATTGTTGAATTTGCTATGATGGGCTGCTTGGAACTTTTTTAATTAGTTGCCCTACCATTGTACAAAAACACAGACCCTGATGTAGACTTTCTATCATCAGGATCAGATATAAAGTCAGAGTCTGTATATCCCTTAATCCTTAATTCTAAACTCCCTCCAAAGACTAAGAACAAATCTTTAGTCTTTCTTAAGTACTTAAGAATGTTTTTCACAGCTATCTAGTGCTCTTCACATGGATTCGACTGATATCTACTCGTGACATTCACAATAAGAGCAATATCAGGTAAGTACACAATATGACATACATAAGGCTTCCAATTGCCGAAGCATATGGAATCCTGGTCATGTGTTGAATCTCTTCAGGTGTGTTGGGATACATTTTCTTGGAGAGATTAATGCCATGCCGAAGAGATAACAATCCTTTTTTAGAGTTCTCCATGCTAAACCTTTTCAGCACTTCCTCTATGTACAATTTTTGTGAAAGGCCAAGCACTGATTAGATCTATCTCTATAGATCTTAATCTCCTAAATATAAGATACTTCACTTAAGTCTTTCGTAGAGAACTCCTTAGATAACCAACTTTTGATCGAAGTCAACATGGAAATATCATTCCCTATAAGGAGGATGTCATCCACGTACAATATGAGAAATGTCACCGCCCTTCCACTGGCCTTCCTGTAAACACATGGCTCATCCTCATTCTTGATAAAATAAAATGATTTGATTGCATCATCAAAATGAGTATTCCATCTCTGAGAAGCTTGTTTCAATCCGTAGATTGATCTATGTAGCTTGCAGACCTTATGATCTTCATCATTGGAAGTGAAACAAAAAGGCTGCTCCATATAGATATCTTCCTCAAGATATCCATTCAGAAATGCAGTTTTCACATCCATCTGCCATATCTCATAATCATGATATGCTGTAATTGCAAGCAATGTACCGATAGATTTCAACATAGCTACTAGTAAAAAGGTATCATGATAGTCAATGCCTTCACGTTGACTATACCCTTTCGCCACTAACCCAGCTTTAAAGATCTCTACCTTACCATCTGCAACTATTTTTCTTTTGTAGATCCATTTACAACCAATAGGTACAATACCCTTTGGTGGATCCATTGAGGACCAAACTTGGTTAGAATGCTTTGAATCAATTTCTGACTTCATAGCATCCAACCATTTCTCAGAGTCGATGTCTAACATCACCTCATCATAAGTCATAGGATCAATCAATTGATCCTTGTCCGCAATAAGAAATATTTCCTTTATATCCTCTTTAAGCATACCCAAGTACCTTTCAGGAGGTTTGGAGACTCTAATAGACCTACGAGGAGAAAGAGCATTTATGTGTATTGATTGATTAGGTTCGATCTGATCTCCAGCTAGCAACTCTTTAGAGACTTTCTCATCGAGCTAAATTAACCTCCCACTAATACCTTCTTGAATAAACTATTTTTCAGGAAATGTGACATGTCTGCTTACAATCACATTGTTATCTTTTGGAAGGTAAAAGTAATATCCTAAAGTTTCATTAGGATACCATATAAACCAAGCTTCACAAATCTAGATTACAACTTATTTGCCATTAGTCTTTTGACATAGGTTGGACATCCCCGAATCTTGAAATGGGCAAGACTTGGTTTCTTACCATGCCAAATCTCATAGGTGTGGTAGGAATAGATTTAGATGGAACCCTATTTTGAATATAAATTGAAGTTTGTAGGGCATCTCTTAAAAGAAATAAAAGTACGTCAGTGAAGCTCATCATGGATCGCACCATATCTAATAATGTCCTATTTCTTATCTCAAACACCCCATTGAGCTGAGGCATACCAGGTGGAGTCTATTGTGAGACTATGCCATTATCCTTAAGATAACCTAAAAATTCTCTATTAAGGTATTCTCCTCCCCGATCTGATCAAAGAACCTTAAAGGTTTTACCTGTTTGTTTTTCTACTTCTTGTCTAAATTCCTTGAACATTTCAAAAGCTTCATATTTGTGTCTCATAAGAAACATATAACCATACCGTTAACAATCATCAGTAAAGGTTATGAAGTAGTAAAAAATACCCATGGACTGCACATCAAATGGGCCACATACATTAGTGTGTACCATGGCAAGTAATATTATGGCCCTCTCCCCATGTCCTACAAAGGGTAACTTAGTCATTTTCCTTTAAGACATGACTCACAAGGTGGATATGATTTAGAATTAACTGAATATAGGATCCCATCCCTTTCCAGTTTGTTTATTCTATCCTCACCTATATGACCGAGCTTTAGGTGCCACATGTATTTATCATTTAGGTCATCTCTAAGATGTTTATGTCCTATGGCATTCACTTTAATTTTTTTGTTAATATTCAAAGATGCATCGGCATGTTGATGCGGAGGCAAGGGGTTAGGGCTAGGGATGCTGGATGTTAATAAGGATGCTTACGATGCAAAGGAATTCTTTTTTTAAGTTTTAAGGTTGATGATTTTTTTTTGGTTATGTTTCTTGTTGTTCTTCTTTGTTGTTTAGGGTTTCGATTCCCGATCACAAGCAAATATAAGAAATATGAAGAGCAGTAAGGGAAGCTTATGCTAGCAGTTCAAAGCCCTAAAAGTAAGAGCGAGAACAGGACCCCGGGATTAAGAAACCCCGGTAGGACTAGCTCGACCTACAATATCTACTTAGGAGATAAAGAGAAAGCAAACCTCAAACTTCTGAAGCGCCCGGTGCAGAGATCACTCAACTCGACGGATGCTGCCTGGATGCCCGAGCAGTTGAACCCGTGGGAGCACTGGCTTTGGATTGGGAGGTTGCGATGGCAAAGCTGACTGTCTCCAATGCCCGAGATGCCAGGGAGGACCTGTCGGCAAACAAAAGAAAGGTCAGCGAAATATGGAGATGCACGAAAAGGAATTGAGATGGAGTCAGGAAGGGGCTTCGAGCCCGGTGTCCGGTTAGATTCTGAAGTCGAAGTTGGAGATAATTTGGGGCCTCGCACCCCGCAACGTCCTGGAGGATGAAGGAATGTGGCCTCACACCACGCGACGTCCTGGAGGATGAAGGATTCGCGACGCCCTGGGCCAATGGACAAATGGCCTTACCCCACTCGACGTCCCTGGGATGAAGGCAATTCCACTCAAACCTAGCCTAAGAGACAATGGTTGGAGTGTGGAAGAAACTCAAACTTTTCATTAATCACTCAATCATTCATTCATTCATTCATTCATTCATTTTTTCTACAAAGGGAGGGATTGGGTCCTTTAAATAGGCACCCAAGGCCCTTTTGAAATTCAAAATACAAAACTCATGGTGGCGCCAAAAATTTTACACATCCCTATTTCTTTGGCCGACCAAATATTTGGAGTTGGGCGTGGCATGAGCAAAGGCTTGGAGAGGGGGATTGGTCCCTTGACTTCCTTCCTTAGCATGCTTAATTTGGGAAGAGGAGTGGGGCATGGCTTGCTTGGAGGGATGTGTTCCCTTGGGCTCTTTACGCCATCTTCTAGGATTGATTCTTGGCCGACCAAGGGTGAACTCCATGGGGTGTTGCATGGTTGAGTGCTTGAAGAGGGGAGTGTATCTTGTGACCTTCCTTCCTTGCAAGAGCATTTTGGGAAGAAAACATGGGAGGAGGCTTGCTTTGGGGCTTGGTTCCTTCAATGATCTTCAACACCCTCTTTAGATGGAACAAGGCATGATGTGGGGGAGGGAAGAGGGGGATGTTGTTCAAGGCATGTGGAAAGCAAGAGGAGGCCACTTTGTTTCCCTTCTTGGATGCCCAAGTGGCAGCTGATGTGGCACCACGTAGGTAGCCGAGGTGGCACTTGAGTTGGCATTATCCTAAGTAGAAGGGGTGGGTTGGTCCACCAGAACTTGAGTTGGAGAAGAAAACCAGAGTGACTTCAATTGGGCTTGGGCCTAGACCAAACTCGGACTCGAACAAATACAGGACTCAAGACCTAACTTGACCCAAATTGGCCAAGGTACAGGACTAAACAACTTTGACAAGAAATTATAACAATGCTTTTGGGCTCAAGGCCTTATTACAGGACTCATAGAAAGGGGAACCCTAATCTGAGATCCACAGAGGGTTAAGGAGCCTCTGTCGGATCCTGGTGCCCACACCACATGCAAATGATAGAGACTGTCAATTAAAATAGCTTTTGCAACTAATTTATTTCTCAAATAAATACTATAAAAGTTTTTATTGAATATAAATTCAAATTCTTCCTGTGCTAGCACAGAGATAGAAATCAAATTTCTACTAGCTCCAGGCACAAAATAATAGTCACTAAGTACTAATCTAAATCCTAAAGGTAACATAAGAAAATATGATCCAATGGCTGAGCAGCAACTTTTGCTCCATTTCCAACACGTAGGACCATTTCACCTTCTCTCAGCATTCTACTTCTTTCCAGGCCCTACATTGAAATGCATATATGAGTACTCGAGCCAGAGTCTAAAATCGAACTAGAAGTAGATGAAACCGTTATGTTAAATTCAATAATGAGCATAGGCTTAGCTTAAGAAGGTGCATCATCCTTCTATTTTTTTGTGCTTTCTAGGTAGAGAGGACAATTCCTTTTCTAGTGGCCATCTGTATTGTCATGAAAACATTTTCCTTAGCTAACCTTAGCTTTCTTGGAAGTGTCCTTCTTCTTCTATTTGTTTTCCTTCTTTTGCTTCTTTGCAGGTTTCTTCTTCGTCCAAGTAGACTTTCTTTTAGAGGAATGCTGCTCTACAGAGAAAATAGATCCCCTTGAACTCTTCAGGGTCCCCTCATTGCTTACCAGCATATTCTATAATTTAGGTAAAGTATAATTTAACTTGTTCATATTATAGTTCATAACAAATTGAGCATATGAACTAGTCAAGGACTGGAGGATCAAATCCACCTGTAGCTCCTTATGAATCGGAAAACTCAACTTCTCAAGCAGTTCAATGTCTTTGATCATTGTAAAACAATGATCGTGCATTAACTACCCTTCATGCATCTTGTTGTTGAAAAACCTTTTCGACACTTTGAAGCATGCAATCCGACTTTGTTCACCTTATAACTCTTGTAGGTGAATCATAATCGATTTAGCAATTGGCATATCCGACTTTGGTTGATAGACCTACTAATGTTTCAATAATTGGCACTAAATGAGTTTTTAGAAATAAGCTTGATGAAAATGATATTGCCACTAGAAATAAAGCTAGACTAGTTGTCAAAGAATACAATTAAAGGAAGGGATTGATTTTGATGAAACCTTTGCTCCTGTGGCTAGACTTGAGGTAATTAGGCTATTATTGGCCTTTGCATGTTTTATGGATTTTAAATTATTTCAAATGGATGTCGAAAGAGCCTTTTTAAATAGTTTTATAGAAGAAGAGTTTATGTTGAACAACCCCCCAGTTTTGAAAATCAAGAATTTTTAAACTTTATAAGGCTCTGTATGGTTTGAAACAAGCTCCAAGAGCTTGGTATGATCGATTGAGTTCATTTTTGCTTAAAAATGATTTTACTAAAGGTAATGTAGATACTACTTTATTTCTAAAAAGGAAAAATGATGATCTTCTAGTAGTACAAGTATATGTGGATGATATCATATTCGGTGATACTAATGAGTGTCTTTGTTAAGAGTTTGCTAAGTTGATTCAGGATGAGTTCGAGATGAGCATGATGGGAGAACTCAATTTCTTTCTCGGATTCCAGATAAACCAAACAAAAGAGGGGATCTTTATCTACCAAACCAAGTACATAAAGGAAATATTAAAAATGTTTGGGATGGAGAGCACCAAGCCATTAGGTATGCTTATGAGCTCCTATTGTAGGCATGACAAAGATGAATCAGGTAAATCTGTTGATCAAAAACTATATCGTGGCATGATTGCTTCGTTGTTTATCTAACTGCTAGTAGGCCTGGTATTATGTTTAGTATTTGTATGTGTGCTAGATATCAGTCTGATCCTAAAGAATCTCATCTTTTGGCTATTAAACGCATACTTAGATATCTGTCTGGCTCTATTGATATTGGTTTTAGGTACTCTAAAAATTAATCATTTGAATTGATTGCTTATTCTGATGTTGATTTTGCTGGGTGTAAACTTGATCAAAAAAGTACTAGTGGAACTTGTCAATTTCTTGGAGTCAATTTGATTTCATGGAGTAGCAAGAAAAAAAATTTAGTTGCTCTATATATGGTGGAAGCCAAATATATAGTACCTAAAAGCTGTTGTACTCAAATTCTATGGATCAAACAATAACTCGAAGATTTTGGTATCAAACTAACTAAGACATCCATAAGATGTGACAATACTAGTGCAATCAATTTAACTAAGAATCCTATGCAACATTCAACAAGTAAACACATTGAAATAAGACATCACCTCATAAGAGATCATGTGCAAAACTCTAATGTGATGCTTGAATTTGTTGGTACTGATATTCAATTAGCTGATATTTTTACCAAACACTTGAGTGAAGAAAGATTTAGTATGATTAGAAGAGAGTTAGGAATCATAGATCCCTTTTCTTAAAACTCTCTCAAACCTTGTTCATGCCCAATTCTTAGTGCTCAAATTCAAATTCTTTAAGTCCTAAACTCCTCATTAGAGTTCCCCTAATTTTTAATGATTTTATTGGATTTTTTTGGGATTTTCTTGTCCAAGTGTCGACACTTGAAAAAACCCAAGTGTCAACACTTGAAAAATTCCAAGTATCGATACTCCGGCGAAAAGTTCTATTTTTCTAGGGCATCACCAAACCTTTTGTTTTTATATTTCCCTCTTTCCACTCATGCCCTAGTGGTCCCCCAACCATCCTTAGGCCGCAGAACAGTGTTCTTGCCCTTGTGCCCTCCATTTTTTTTTTTTTTGGTAAATCCCTTCACCTTCTTTCATTTTCTTCAGTCAATCCATGATTTTTCCATTAATTCTTCACCATTTTCCATGTTTTTTCCCTTTCCCACCGAAAATCAATGTTTTATCCTTGGTTCTTGAGATTGTGCTCGAGTTCTTGGTCCTTTCCTCTTTTGGATCATTTTTGTACTTTATTTTTTTGGTTCATGCCTTGTTTTTGCTTGGTTCTTCACGGTTTAACTATTGAATTGAAGTTTTTTGGGCCATTTTCAACCCCATTTGATTTCTTCCTTTTTGGACCAAACCCTAATTATTTTTCTTTGAATCCTTATTGATTTAAATCAAAACCAAGCACTGATTTCTCTCATTTTTGGCTCACTTTCTCGATCGATCCCTTGTTTTTGGCTCTTTTTCTCCTTATTTCTTCTCAATCTCCCATTTGATTGTTCCCTATTCCATATCTTTACCCTTTCTACTTCCTTCCCCTAGCTGGTTATCATGGCTCTTAGAAAGCAGTTGGCCTTTAAAAGGAAACTAGGACAGGAATCAGCAGAAAGGAGAATGAAAGCTAGAAATGATAGCAGACATCAAAATGGCAGTTCAGCAGCTCCAGCTTCACCTTCAGCAGAGATGATGTCTGGGAAGGTCGTCACAGCTGGTAGATGAGTGGATCTTGGATTTTTTGATAGACAGGGCTTTCAGATTGGGTAGGTTCTTCAGGATGCTGGGTTGATCCCCTTCTACACCATGTAGGAGAAGTATTATCCACACCTGGTCTGAGAGTTCTATAGGAGTCTCGACTGCCGATGGATGCTTTGGAGTGTGATAGTGAGGGGCATCCGGATTCCACTTTTAGAGGAGGTATTAAGTCACATCTAGGAGATCCCATATCATGGGATTGTTACTTCTGCTATTGAGGATCATGAGGAGGATGCATCTTAGAGCGCAAGGATGTTCGTGGCATTGCTATAGTCATCGAGAATTAGTTGTTTGTGGAGATGCATATACTTCACCATATCACTTTCCGGATCCTTCTGCCAAAGACCGGGAGGTTTGACTTCATCACAGAGCAAGAGTTGATGGTGATGACTTGTTTGATTCAGAGGATAGAGATCGACCTCCCAGCACTGATACTTGTTCAGATGAGAGACGCTGCTACTCAGAGAAGTCATTGCATACCCTACGGTATGGCATTGACATGCTTGTTCCGAGCCCACTCAGTTCCTTTGGAGGGGGAGACCTCCAAGGATATCCTTCATACGGATGTATATGATGAGTGGTCACTCCATCGTATGGGGTACAAATTGGTCTCTGGTCGCTAGGTACGTAGAGAGTCTGGCCAGGAGATAGATGAGGACAAGATTCATGAGGTTGAGGCAGGGCCACTAGTTTCACCTCCTTGATCAACAGTAGCACCCAGTGAGATTGAGCCTGTCACACCAGCTCCAGCTCCAACCACTTCACCAGCCGATGCTCCTCCTACTATTGTTGGTTTATCATTCGAGGAGCTAGTCAGACAGGAGTTTACAGATATCAAGAGTGCGATGATAGGCTTAGTTGTTTGTACCGCTTAGTTGCGCATCGAGATAGAGGGCCTTAGGCCCATACTACTAAGGAGCATGCTAAGATGCGTCGAAACATGGAGGCAGGATTTGCACGCATTGAGGAGTTATTGAGATCCCTCCTACCTCCAGCAACAGCACCTGCAGACCCACCTCCTAATGATGATGATGATGGTGACCACCCAGACGGACACGATGACACAGTTAATGGTGGTGACCGAGATGATTGTGGAGATGATAGAGGCATAGATGTTATTGATAGTGATAGTGATAGTGATGACATGGTATAGGACTTTGAGCTGGTCAACTGAGAGACTCAGACCCCTGCTATTCCACCTGCTGATCCATGTGACACACCGATCTCCGCTGCTCCTATTTTCATGGCACCTGCTGAGGCTCTTCCATCGCCTTCCACACGTTCATCCAAGGTTGTACCCCATATAAGACCTTTCACTAGGACTAGGAGTCGTAGTATCATGAAGACCCTTAGAGCTCTAGTTCATAGATCTAGGATTACAGGTCCTATTTCATTTAAGATCCCATTTGATGATGATTAGCCACACAGATGACTATTCTGTTGTTTGATGTATTAGTACTTATCTTGTTTTTCATGTTTATGTGCTTCACTATGTTGTATGTTTCAGTGTATGCTGATTGTTTCAGCAAATTTTGTACTGAAAATACTCTTTTATATATATCTGTATTCCACTTTCTCTCTTGATTATCAATCTTGTTCATTTACTCTAAGGTTGATTAAATTTATAATGTTTAAATTTTGCTCTGACAATATTGGCTCTGACAATATTGCAAAACTAATCTTGTATCATGGCCTTTCTTTGTGTTAATGCATTTATTGATGGGGAGTTTACTCTCTTTATTCCTTAATGATTGACAAAAAGGGGGAGTAAGATATAAAGTTTCATGTTTCAAATTGTACATTTTGTTCTTTAATTGAGAAATGCTCTGATACGAAATGCTCCGATACGAAATGCTCCGATACAAAATATTTCATATCTTAACTCACTGAGGGGGAGAGTAAATTTAATTTCCATACTTAACCATACCTCTTCTCTATTAAGATTGTGTTGTATGAGCTTTAAGTTCTTGTTTATGAGTTATCATATGTAAAAATTGAATTTGATTGCTTATATACTCAAGGTTTTGTCATCATCAAAAAGGGAGAGATTGTTGGGTTTGCCCTTGCTTTTGAGGATTAACAAAATGTTGAGTATATATTTTGTACTAATGTTTCAAATGTAGTTATGATTTTCGGGATACAAGCACCTTAAATTCTCAAAAGGAAAGTATCTTGAAGCTAGGCAAAATTTATGTCTTAAGAAGTCTTCTCACCATGAAAAAGGGCTCAAAAATATTTTATTATTGTTTACATAAGTGCATCTAAAGTTTGATTATATATCCTTATGTTTTTGAGAGATTTGGTACTCATTTTGGCAAATTAAGACTCAAGTGTCGACTCAAGTACTGCCAAGTGTCGACACTTTAATGAATGGCATGCAAAAATTCATGTCTAGCATGCCAAGTGTCGACACCGATTCCAAGTGTCGACACCTGAGATACAAGTGTCGACACCAAGAATCTAAGTGTTGACTCAAGGCCTGAGACTTTTTGAAAATCCAGAACATGCCTTTTGGAGGATTTTTGTATCAAGTGTCGACACCTGAGCTCCATGTGCCGACACCTGAAATTCAAGTGTCGATACCTGCAAGGCCAAGTGTCGACACCTGAGAACCAAGTGTCGATACTTGAGAGCCAAGTATCGACTCACAGGTTTTGACAGCTCTAACGGATCTATTTTTCTAAGTTACAGATTTATCTTTTCAATCTCCCAATGGCTAGTTTTGATTTTTCAATGGTTTCAAACCATTTTTTTGAAGTTTTTGAAGTATTTAAGCTTCACCAAACTCATTCATGAAGTATTAAACTCTATTAAAAACTCAAAAGTCAATATTCCCTCAAGAACATCACTTCAAAAGCCATAAAAGGAGAGATTCCCTAAAAAATCTTACAAGCCTATCCTTTTATCCTTCCAAAAAGAGAGCTTGAAGAAGATCCCAAAGAGAAGACAAGATAAGCATCTACTAGAGCCTCAAAGCTTCACATTATACTCTTTGAAGAGAGTTTGTTGTGTTTTATTTATTTTATCTCTGAATTTATTATTGTTTGACCTAACTTTCAAGGATTTCTTGAAAGTAGGTTATTATGGTTGTTGGTGAGCGAAAGGGATAAAACTACTAGGGTTTGACTTGTGAGCCCGAAGATAAAACAAGTTGTAAATGTTGTTGGTGAGCCTAGGTGACAAAACCAACTTAGGTTTTGACTTGTGAGCCTTGTAAAACAAGTCAGCTATAAACATGGAGAGATTATAGTGGAATTCCTAAGGGTGGCTTGGGGAGTGGACGTAGGTGCTTGGTTTGCACCAAACCACTATAAAACATGTATTTGTGTGTGATTGCTATTCTTATTTCTTGCTCTTAGCATTTAATTTTTCTATATATGCTACACATCTTTGAGTTATTCACATTGCTCTCAAACACTTCAAAGATCGGCACATAATTGCTTTAATTTTTTATAGACCCAATTCACCCCCCCTCTTAGTCTCCATTTTTGGGCAACACTTAGATATAAATGGTTTATCATTCTCAATCAGACTAACCTAAGGACCTGGGCTCATCATGAAGCCATGAATCAAGTCCATTTAGATGTATGGACTGATCTAATGAACTATTAGATAGATCTATCGAGGAGAGACCTAATTCAACTTTTGATTAGTCTTTTCTCTAATTAATCCATTCATCTAAACCTAGATCAAACCCATTTAAGGACCTAATTTTAGCTAACCCAATCAACCCATGGTCTATCAATCATGACATAAGATTAGAATCACATCCTAAATCTTAAAGGTTTCAAAATCACATCTTAATTCTCAATTAAGTGTAACATCCCAATTGAAACATTTTCAATTAAACCATATTTTGAATGCCATTGCAAAATCATGTGAAACATTTCACAAAAAAACTCTGAACTTCAAACTTACTGTTTCAGGCTTTTCTTGTCGAGTCAACTTGAGCAAGTTGAGTCAGCTCGTCCAGAACATAAAAATAGACAGTACGTGCTTTCTGCTGAATTGAGTCGACTCGAGCAGGAGTCGAGTCATCTTGAATCATCAAAGCAGAAACAGTAACTTAAAGTTTCAGACTTTTCACTTGAACTTTTCAAAGTTTTTAGATCATACAACTTTTAGATCTTATCTAAACATAGTTATGATCTATCAACCATAGATTAAAACCATTTTAATATATCAAGTCCCTCACTTTCTTCTTCATAAGGTGATGACATAGTGGCACCCCTACATGCCATAAGAAAAACCCTTGGAATGGGAAGAGATGGTCTTTAAACCATGATTCTCTCCTATGACCGGATAGCAATGGCGAATCCACCTTAATCCAAGTACTTTGTGAAGGAAAAAAATCGATTTCATACAAAATCATTAAACTAGACATGCATCACAACCTGAAACTGATACCATTGTTATGTAATGGGAGCAGCGGAAATGAGGTGGACCCTTATGCATGCAGTTTAAAAACTATTTCTAAAGAGCATGGTGTAGCGAAAGGAGATAAAACATTTTTATCTATGATATGTTAATCTAATTAACACAGGCCCATTACTAGGATCTTGATGCATCTAGAGTAATGTATGTATGAAATCATGCATCTATAGTATGAAGCAAAGAACTATTCAATGAATCACACAATGATGCAGCAAGAATAATATGTCACACATATTTATAAAGTATGCCCATACCTTCGAGATGACGATCACTTGGAAGGCACAAGCTCCACCTGCAAGGAAGAAGAGTAAGCTCTACGAGCAGCACACATTTACTGCCTCTACAGGTAGTTCACACTGGGGTACGAGATTACTCCTCAATCCTTTAAGGTGCTAGCCTCTCCAAAAATAGTGTCGGTTTTAGGAATTCCTTCAACTCCTTGAAGAACCACGAACTGTTTCTTCAACTCTTTCAAGAATAGTTGCTAAAGCACAGATGGAATAGGACACTTGAGAACCCTTCCCAACTCTCTATCTGATGCGGGACTATTTATGCTTGCTAATGTGGCAAGACCACTGACAAGGGGTACACTTCGGATCCAACTAGCAGCCAATCGGGTAGATAGCGCCATGTTAGGTTTCTTCTCAAGCTCCTCAACCAGGTGGCCAAACCAGTGGTAATGCCCACCTCGACCGGAATCAAGCTTGACAGTTCCACTCCTTCGCCAAGTGGCTCCCTAAGGATCGAGCCCATTTCGGCTGGAGTCGAGCTCTCGTCCGCTCCTTCGCCAGGTGACTCCCCAAGGGTCGAGCCCTCCTCTGCTCCTTCACCAGGTGGCTCCCCATGGGTCGAGCCCACCTCCGTCGGAGTCGAGCCCTCTTCCACTTCTTTGCCAGGTGGATCCCCAAGGGTCGATCCCACCTTGACCGGAGTCAAGCCCTCCACTGCTCTTTCGCTAGGTGGCTCCCCAAGGGTCGAGCCGATCTCGGTCAGAGTCGAGCCTTTCTCCACTCCTTCGCCAGGTGGCTCTCCAGGGTCGAGCCCACGTCGATCGAAGTCGAGCTCTCCTCTGCTCCTTCACCAGATGGCCCCCTAAGGGTCGATCTTGCCTTAGCCAAAGTAAAGCCCTCCTCTGCTCCTTCACTAGTTAGCTCCCCAAGGGTCGAGCCCACCTCGACTGAAGTGGAGCCCTCTCCTTGGAAGCATTGAGAAGAACGAAGGAGCCAATCCCAAGACTGCCACTGGATCAGGCGCGTGCAGTGAGGCGCGCCCAGTACGGTGCCCCAAAGCTGGAATGGTACGCGTAACATCATTTGCATCGGTTGGGAAAGGGAACTCCAATCGATGTGTCAGATCCTGCTACTGACCATCTATAACTCCTTAAAGAAGAAGGTCGCATTCGGGGTCTCAGACTCGAGGGTGGCTGCACCCAGATCGAGGCTCTGCTAAATTTCTCTCCTTGTAAGAACATACCGGGAAAGACATGCTCACAACTTAACTCCCTTCTCTAAAGGGAAATGACCTTGGGAGAGCAGCCAATGGATGCCATTAATCCTTGAGCCCCCTCTGTGGGGTAAAATCAAGGTACTAGAGCAATCGGCGATCTAAAAAGGCACCCAATGGATGAGAGGAAGGTAAGAGGGAGACAAAAGACATGAATGCACGAGGCTCTCTAAAGGACTCCTAGAGAGAGTCCCACTAGCATGGTCACCACGACTCCAGCATCGCTCTTCTCTAATTTCTCCTACTCAATTTTCTATCAAAAAACCCCCTAAGCATGGTGACTGAAGTGGGATCCGCCTTAGGGGATCTGTTCCTCTTTGCCATCCACTTGATTATTGGAGTGCCCTTACTGGGATCCCCATCCCGGGTCTCTAACATTGTTTTGCAAGACCGAGAACCATAGGATTTCGAAGTAAAGGGGAAGACATCCGACACCACTTTATAGCTACAGGCAACAACGGTAAGGTCGGTAATAGATTGGCACACAAGGAAGGGGAGAAAAGTCCTTGTACAAACAAGCCCCCCGCAAGCTTGAGAACAGCTCTACTCAAAGCATTGTGGTGACTCGTGGATAGAAAGCTTCCACTAGCCGAGTATGAGACGCCCCCTCTTCCCTGGGCAGATGTAGCCCAGAGAGGGAGCTTCCAGCTCCTCCTTAACTGCCCTCGGTAGATGGCTAGTACGCTGCACTTGTTTAACAGTTGCAAGCACTGACCATGGTCGTGAGGAAGTTGCAGCATCAGCAGTGCTCCCTGGTCAGTCAACCCCGGCCAGGGACCCCCATGGTAGCTTGCGCTCCATCAAAGGCAGGCCTTCCTATCCACGAGCCATAATTAATCCTCGTGGGAGTCACTAGATGCCCGCAAAGAGGAATCATTCCGGGTCGGCTGACCCGGAGAGCTGATCCCCAATGAACGACAATGCCACCGTCAAGCACGGCAAGAACCACCGAGGCAAGGACCCCCATCAAAATCATCTCCAGCTATCAACGGCATCTTTTCCAGTGGCCTCAGTGGATGGCTCCACTGATGAGGCCATCCGGTGCCTGGCTGAGAGGTTCCTATAAGAACAAGAGTGCAAGCTGGCAGAGCTCTCCCGCAAGTTTGCCAGCATACAGGGCTCCTTCATGGAGCTAGTGGGCTATGATGCCCGACCTCCGTTCTCCCGAGAAATCCAAGAGGATCCGATTCTGGGTCAGTTCCGCATGCCTCAGGTGGATCCCTATTATGGGACCACCGATCCCCTGGATAACCAGGAGAGCGATAAGGCTCTCATGAGAGTCCATGGGGTGATGGATGCCCTCCTGTATATCACCTTTCTGGCCACCCTCCGGAAGGCCGCTCGAGTTTGGTTCACCCACCTCGAGCCTGAAAGCATCGACTCCTTCCAATAGCTGGAGAAGAGGTTCGTGGTCCACTTCGATGTTTGTTGAAAGGTTCCACGAGAGGTGGATAGCCTCTTCTCTATCCAGTAGCAAGACCACGAGCTCCTACGAGCTTATGTGACCCACTTTAAAGCTACCACCCAGGAGAACTATAGCCTAGACAAGCCCATCACCATGCTGGCATTGAAGCGAGGGCTCAAAAGACCTCCCGCCTAACTTATTCTTTGGACAAGAAGCCACCGAAGACATACTCTGAACTCCTCCTCCACATTCATAAGTACATCTATGTCGAGGAACCCGACCATACCAAGAGAGAATTGGATGGGAAGCACCCAAAGAAGATGGTCTCGAGAGATGCACATGGAACGCGAAGACCCGGGCTACCTGCGGACTTTTGATTGGGACCAAAGCCAAAAAGTGGCCCAGTTCCCGAGTAGAGCTACACTCCCCTCCTCGCTCCATGGTCAAAAATCCTTATGGAGATCGAGGATGAGCGCTACCTGCACCGACCTCCCCCACTGAGGCCATCAAGTGATCATGATAAGATGAAGTACTGCTGGTTCCATCGTGACCATGACCACGACACCGAGTACTAACGTAACCTGAGAAGGGAAATCAAAAACCTGATCAAGAGAGGCTACCTTAAAAAGTTCGTGAGGAGCGAGGTCCCAGTGGAGGATCAACCACTTGTAACTCTCCCCCTTATTCCTGCAGTTGACAATCGGCCCACCGAGAAGCCCATGGGCATGATTTCTTGGGGAATAGAGAGTGCATCAAAGAGAGCCCGGGAGGGTGGAGATCTAAAAAATATACTTCCCTTTATGAAGGTAATGAGAGTGAGCAAAAAAATATAAACAACGATGTTGTTGTGATCGAGATGACCATCGCCAAGCATCCTGTAAGGCACATCATGGTTGATATTGGGAGCTCGATGGATGTCCTTTTTTATGATGCTTTCTCTTGGATGAACTTATCCCCTAATTGGCTAAGGCCAGTGCACACCGCTCTCATGGGTTTCACCGGAGATTCTATGGGAGTCGAGGAAGAAATTACCCTCCCTGTCACCACCGGGTCACCACCCTAGCAGAGCACAATCATGATGACCTTTACTATCGTCAGACTCTCGTCACCGTACAATGCTATCCTTGGCCACCCCAAGCTTAACCTACTTGATGTGGTCATATCCACAAAGAGATTGTTGGTGCAGTTCCTGACCCATGTAGGGGAGATGAGGGGGGCATCACAACCTGTCTCGCATTGCTTGAAGGCTATCCCAGGGGCCCGAAGTGTCGAGCCTGGTTCCAACATCGACGACCTCGACCAAAGGGTGCAGGACCCAAGGGTGGCCCCGTCGAGTGCCTCTTGACATATCCCCTTGGCTCAAACCCACTGAAGATGGTGCAGGTAGGAGCCCAACTACTAGAAGATGAACGGGCTCGCTTGCTAAGTTTCCTTCGGACGAATGCGGATGTGTTCGCTAGGACTGTGGCAGATATGCCAGGGATTCTCTTGGAAGTCATCACCCACTAGCTGAATACCGATTCGAAGTGCCATCTAGTTTGGCAAAAGAAAAGAAGCTTCATCTCGGAAAGGCAAAAGGCTATCAACGACAAAGTGGAGAAGCTCCTCACCATTGGCTTTGTTCGTGATGTGCGGTATCCCAGCTGGCTGGCGAATGTAGTCATGGTCATAAAGAGCAACGAAAAGTGGAGGATTTATGTAGACTACACTTACCTCGATCGTGCTTGCCCAAAGGATAGCTTTTTTCTTTCGAAAATTGACCAGCTCATGGACGCCACCTCGGGGCACCGCCTCTTCTCTTTCATGGATGTATTCTCTAGGTATACTAGATCCGAATGCACCCGGAGGATAAGGAGCACACTACCTTCATCATGGACTGTGGGACGTACTACTACAGAATGATGCCCTTCGACCTGAAGAATGCTGGTGCCACGTACTAGTGACTGGTTAACAAGGTCTTCAAAGACCAAATTGGCTACAACATGTAGGTGTACGTAGATGACAAGCTCGTCATGAGCAAGCCGACCTCGGACCACATTGATGACCTGGCAGAGACCTTTCATAACCTTCGCCTTCATCAAATGAAGTTGAACTTGATGAAGTGCACTTTCAGCATAGCAGTAGAAAAATTTCTTGGCTTCATGGTCACCTAGAGAGGGATCGAAGCCAACTCGGAGAAGGTCCGAGCAATTTTTGACATGGTGCAGCCCTCCTCCAAGAAACAAGTTCAACGACTTGCTGGCCATGTAGCAGCACTGAGCTGATTCATCTCATGAACTGTCAATTACTTCTAACCCTTCTTCATGGCATTACAAAATATGCATGACTTCACTTGGACGAAGGAGTGTCAGCTGGCCTTCGAGGAGCTGAAGAAGACCCTGGCATCACTGCCACTGCTCTCCCAACCGAAAGAAGGTGAAGAGCTTCTCTTGTATATGGCTGTCACCCCGGAGACTGTCAGCTCAATCTTGGTCCTTGTAGATGAAGGAGGAATTCAGAGGCCCATGTACTATACAAGCAAGCTTCTCTGCGATGCCGAGATCAGGTACTCTCGATCCGAGAAGTTAATTTTTGTGCTCATTGTGTCTGCCTAATGCCTCAGGCCTTACTTTCAAGCATACCCAATCGCGGTTCTGATGGATCAACCGCTGAAAGCCATGCTATGCTGCTTTCACACATCCGGACGCTTGGCAAAGTGGGCGCTGAAGCTCAGTGAGTTTGACATCGCCTATCGTCCGAGGTCATCCCTTAAGGCATAGGTACTGGCTAACTTTTTGGTTGAGTGTGCAGGCCTGGGTGAGGGGCCGGAAGAGAGCCCTCAAAATCAATAGCCGAGACCTGAACTGGAGGGGGACATCTGGGTCCTACATGTGGATGAAGCATCCAACTCTGATGGAAGTGGAGCTGGACTCATCCTTGCCAATAGCGAAGGAGTCATCACTAAGTGCGCGATTTGCTTCCAGTTCGCTGCCACCAAAAATCAGGCAGAGTATGAAGCACTCCTCGCGGGACTAAGAGTCTCTCACAAGTTGGGCGTACCCAATTTGAAGGTCTTCACCGACTCAAAATTGGTGGCCGGGTAGGTCTCGGAGGAATTCGGGGCTCGGGACCCCCAAATATCAAAGTACCTGGAGTTGGTGCATGCAAGTGTGGCATATTTCAAGAGCTTCAGCATCTCCCACATTCCACGTGGAGAGAATGCTCGTGCTAATGCCTTCTCCCGGTTGGCGACTTTATCGAACTCATCCCTTGGTCATGCCTACATCGAGCATCTTTATATCCTATGCTATGAGGCACCCAAAGAGGTCTAGTAGTCAACCCGGAGCCCAGTTGGATGGATAAGTATGTCAAGTACATCATTGATGGTACCTTGCTCGAAGATCGAACAAAGACCGCTTCATCAAAAGGAAGGCCATGCAGTTTGTGCTGATGGATGGATAACTCTACCAAAGGACCTACTCCTACCCACTCCTCAAATATTTGAGACCCTCAGAGGCAGCAGTCGTACTCCAAGAGATACCGAAGACTTCTGCGAAAATCATGTGGGGGGCGGAACTTTGGCATACAAGGCCCTCCACCAAGGATACTACTGGGAAACCATGAAAGAGGATGTGGCCAGCTTCATCAAAAAGTGCGACCGATGCCAGATCACGATGTTAGGTAATGCTAGCCTGTTGTGCCACTCTCCTAACTCTCTGCCCCTTGGTCATTTGCCTAGTGGGGCATGGACATCGTTGGCCCTTTTCCTCCTACACCCGGGCAGCGTAACTTCCAGATAGTTGCCATCGACTACTTCACAAAGTGGGTTATGGTTGAATTGTTAGCCGAAATAACAGAGTTGAACGTCAGCAAGTTCTTCTGGAAATCAATCATATGCCACTTCGGGCTCCCCCACACCATCATCACCGACAATGGATGGCTATTCGACAATCAGGAGATCGAGGAGTTCTGCGACGACTTCGACATCCACCATCACTTCACCTCGGTAGCACACCCTCAGACCAATGGAGAGGCCGAGGAGACTAACTGGACTATCCTTCATGGACTCCGAACCAGGCTTGACCAAGCCAAGGATAGATGGGCCGAAGAACTCCACATGTTTTATGGGCATACTACATAATGCCGAGGATGTCCATTGATGAAACACCATTCAACCTCGTCTTCACCGTAGAAGCGGTGATCTCGGTGGAACTAAGTCTGCCAATGCCGCAAGTGAAGCAGTACATGAGGTTGAGAACCCAGCATGGCTTCTACTTAATCTAGACATACTTGGAGAGACAAAGAACAAGGCTCGAGTCCGAATGGCATCCTACCGACAATGGGCGGCCCAATATTATAACTCCAAGGTGAGGCCGAAGTCCTTTTGCCCAGGAGATCTGGTGCTATGGCGAGCAGAAGCCTCCCAACCTCGAGAGTGTGGCAAGCTCTCTCCAAACTAGGAAGGCCCTTATCGGGTGGTTGAAGCCCTTCCTCACAGGGCCTACTACCTCACCAAGCTCGATGGGGCACGATTCTCGCGGGATTGGAATGCTGCCAACTTGAGGATATATTATCAATGATGCATGACTTCCTAATACTAATAATGAGATTCTCCTTAGCACAATGCTTGTCTCTCCTCGTAGGACTATTATTGCCTGACCTTAGATCTGGTGACCGAAGATGGGGTGCCAAGAGTCCCACAAGCAGCTGGAAGCTCCAGAAGTCCGGGGACTTAAAACTGGAATCCAGCCCGGGAACCAAAGACCGGAAACTCTTTAAGCCCATCACTGAAAACTCTTGAAGCCCGGGAACCAATGATCGAAAACTCTTTAAGTTCGACAATAGAAACTCCTGAGCTCGGGAACCAATGACCGGAAATTCTTTATGCCCAACATTGGAAACTCCTGAAGCCCGAGAAACAAAGACCGAAAACTCTTTAAGCCCAGCATCGAAAACTCCTAAAGCTCGGGAACCAAAGATCAGAAACTCTTGAAGCCCGGCACCTAAAGACCAGAACCCTGGCAACCGAAGCTCTAGAATTCCCGGAATGGAGCCTGGCTTCCAAAAAACTTGCATCCTAACCGAGAGTCAAAGTCAAACATCCAACCAAAGTTATATGCATGGCTTCGACATGAAAAAAGGGGACCTAGATCCACCGTCGACTTCAAGGGAGTCCTTGGACTCTCCCAGAGATTGCCTCAATCCAGCACATACAACTGGATTAAAAGCCCCTGGATTATTCTAAAGTCATCGCAAAGGCTAGGCTATTCCAGTGAGGATTGAAGCTTTAAGTCAGATAAGATCGAAGCCCATGGAGTTACAAGAGTTGTGATAAGGTAAGACAGAAATGCATTAGTTTGGAAGAAAAAGTACTTCATTGATTCGAACGATTTTTCCTTATAGCAGAAGGGGATCCTGACAGGCCGGGTGACCCTAAAAAGACAAAATCAAAACTCCCTATACTAGATACAAGAAGATAAAATGATGAAAAGGCCCGAAGTCACTGGCGTGCCAGCTCCTTCCCAGATTGGTGAGTCTCTACGTCATCAGCTACCTAGGTCTGTACCAGCACGGACACCTGCTCAGCCGGCCACTTGGCAACCACTTTCTCAATTGCTCTCGAGGGTGCCCCCACCTCCTCAGGCTACTCCTCGGTGCTGCCAATGATGACACCTCCTAGATCGAGCTTCGAAAAGAGTGAGGCCACCTTCTCCTGGCAGGCCTCGAACCCCTTCATGAATGAGTCCATGACTATTCATGGATCTCGTCCTCGAACTCAAGCGATGCACGAGATTTTGACATGGCTTCAAGAGCTTCCCTCTTTGTAGCTTTTATCAACGCTGATGTGTACTTTGCCCTATCTTTAGCCACTACCAGCTCTGTTGAGATATCCTCGACCCAGGTCTCGAGGGCTCGGGACCACTCCTCCAGGCGATTGATCTCCACCTCAGTCTCCTTAGAGCAGTGCTGAGTCAGTATCCTTTCTTCGGACTGGGATGTCTCAAGCTCCCTATTGCATCCCTCGACATAGGATAGATCTCCTCGAAGGATTTTGTTGTTCTCCTTCATCTCTCGGCCCCTATTCATCAGTTCCTTCACATCGGCTGCAAGGTTGGCTAATGTTTTCTCCTTGTTAACCTCCCTCTTTGCCATGCTGATGAAGAGGTCCTGGAGCAGAAGCACATTAGTTCTGATCTGCATCAAAGAAGAGGTTAGACCATATGTAATCCAACTAGATCATTAAAAGAATATCAGATACTCACAGAGAAGAGCTGTGGGAGGATTCCAAGCAAGGCTGCTAAGTTGTCCCTACCTCCCCTTGAGCGGCGGTCCCGAGGTTGGACAGCATACTCTATCATCTTCTCTGCTAGGCCCTGATCCCGAATGATGGAGGCATTCACTGGAATCCCCACTCGTGCATAGCGGGGCTCGAAGGATGGCTGCACTGGAGCATTATCGGCACGTGGAGATGTGGGCAGCTAGGCCACCACAGCCATCATTGGAGCATTGGCCATAGAAACTAGAGGTGAAGCCGGATGGGCTGGTCGCTTCTCTCCCTTCCCCCCATCGACATCAATGATCTCCGTGGAGGAAATCTACTACTGAGGGGGCTGGGGAACCGGATCCACTACCCTCGGCCCAAAAGCCGAGATGGGCCCGAACCCTTAGCTAGTTTCCACCCGGGCCCTCTTCGACGTGGTGTCCCGAAGCCTAGCTGAAGCACTCCTCTTGTGAGCCGACTCCATCAAATTCTCCACCAAGTACTTCATCCCTGGAGAAAGAAAAAGGTCAAAAGAAGACCAGCAAAAAAAAAAGGAAAAAAAAGAGAAAAAATACATGGAGCCTCACCAATCTCTCAGATCGGGATAAGCCCAGACTGAAACAAGTTCTGCTCTAATAGCAGAACCTTGAGGGAGGGAAGCACTTCACTGAGCAATTGGGAGAAGACTTCCCGATCCACCGAATCTACTTGGGCATTTTGGTTTGGGGACCAGTCTGGCTCACTCCAGACCCAATCGACATCCTTGACTGAGGCAAAGAAATATCGGTTCTTCCATCCCTTGATGGATGTAGGGAGGTCGTACCAGAGGCACTTGGGATAGAGAGAAAGATACCACCACCCATCATCAGTGAAGTGGCGTTTCAGGGTGAACAAGGCCCTGAACAATAAAAAATGGGCAACAAACCCGTGAAAGTGGTAGAATACAATGAAGCCGAAGATGACCTTGATGGAGTTAGGAACCAACTGGGCCGGCATGAGATGAAAATGGCTGAGGAATGATAGAAAAAAGGGATGGAGAGGAAAATGATGACCCCCAGCAAGGAAGTCTTCGTAGAAGGCGATTCGACTCGGACCGCTCGAGGTAGTCCGTTCCCCCTATCTTAGGAGCGAGAGCCGGATGGAATCCGGGACCCCATATGACTCTCGAATCAAGGAAAGGTCCTCTTCGATCATCATCGAGATGATGCCGAAGGAACCGGTCGAATCCACTGCCATCGAAGAAGCAATAGTGGGAGCAGAAGAAGTGACAGTGGGAGCAGAAGAAGGGATAGGAGCCCTAAGGCTCCCAATGGCTATCTCTCTAGGACGCAGGCACCTCCAAACTTCAAGGGGAATTTCATCCTCCTCGTTGAAGGATGGAGTTCTCGGTCGGGAGGGGCCTATGTCATTCAGGTTACTAGAGAAGCGAGGGTGTCGACTCGAAGGAGTCATTTGAACAAGAAAGGATGAAGACGAAGAAGAGGGGGATGGAGAACCTAAGGGAAGGACTCGGTTCACCTAAGAAGAAGGGGAGAACTGAAGATCAAGAAGAAGAAAATAAGGGAGAAAAATTCCAAGGTACCCACCTGCTCGTTAGCTGAAGAAGGACAATCCAGGAGAAGAAGGATCGCTGGAATCGCCAACGAAGCATGAGAAAATCGAAATACCCAGTTTCCGGAAAGTCTGCTCTCTTTTAAATACCAGCAGGCAGTGGCCATGCAATCCCTTTTTGCCTCTACCATCGGATGAGCACCACATTTGATGCCACCCAACATCGACACTTCAGTTTACATAAAACTGCCTCGGGTCTAGCACAGCATAATTATGGTCCGTCAAAATAACGGACATGGCACCTACACATTGGGTCTCGAGCGCAACATGCGGAGCGACGACGATCGTGGAAATAATTAAAGCTAGATTTTTGTCCTACCACATCAGCTCTGCATTAACTCCCCTCGTCCCAACCACGATGCTTCAATGGGACTAGGGAGTGGAGGGCAAATGATGTGGCAAGACCACTGACATGGGTTACACTTCGGATCTAGTCAATAGCCAATCGGGCAAATAGTGCCATGTCTAGTTTCTTCTCGAGCTCCTCCGCCAGGTGGCCCCAATAGAAAGCAAGGGCATGGATAGAGGAAGCTTGGAGGTAGGCTGTTATCAGTTGCAACACCTGGAAGAAGAAGAAGACACCAATAAACCCCTTAAGCACATAGTAGGGTAGCACACAGCAGTTATGGAAAACTCAATTATCATTCATATATCAAAATTTAACCCTCATACAAGACACTAGGGTCCTTTAAATAGACCCATAGTCTTGGGATCCAAGTAAGGATACAAACGTAATTACATAAGAGTCTTATTCCCACACAAATCCTGGCTAAAAAAATATGAAACATTAGGTAGAAAAATCCCTAGAAATTCTCCTTCTCTCCTTTCCTTGGTCGGCCAAGAGGGTGACTCTAAGTGGCCAACCAAGGGTGGTCACCATAAGCTCTTGGCACCTTAGCTCACTCCTAGGCCTGGGCTGGCCCAATTTTGCTTCCGACTGGTCCAGGGCTTCAGGGTTTCGATTTCTCTTCCTGGGGCCTTCAAATCTTCAAGCTGGGTTGGACTTGGGATATTCTTCCATGTCTTCAATCTAATTGGACTTGGTCTTCACTTATATGATGTGGTCTTGAGTTTTCAATATGTTTGGACAGGACTCAGAAAAATAAAATTAGCTCAACATGAGATGACTAGTACTGGACTAGACTAGCTCATCACGAGTTGACTAATCAGGACTCAAATAAAGACAACTTAGATGAACTAAGCTTTATTACAATGGTCTTGAAAGTAGCTAAGTGATCCATAGAGGGTTGTGAAGCCTTTGTCTTATTCTAGTGCCTCTGGTGTCCGCACCAGAAGGCTTCCCAGCCTGTCGGGAGCCTTCATATGATGTAAAGAAAGTTTCATCAATGAAAACATCTTTTCTTTCTAATTGATGTTGCTCATTCACTTTATCACTTTTCTCTCTCTCTCTCTCTCTCTCTCTCTCTCTCTCTCTCTCTCTTTTGCTTGGAGTACTTCTCAAAAATCCTTCAAAGTGTGTGAGGGGCTTATATTTGCAAAGAGGGAATAGGCTAACTCGACCAACAAACTTAGCATGGTCTTCTTTTTTCCTCCAACTCCTATGTGAACTCCTTTCCCAGGCCTTAGTTACTTTAGGTTGCTATGAGGCCTTAGGATCAATATGAAAATTTCTGAGAACATTCTGCTTCCATTCTCTAGGTCTTGAAATCATTCAAGCCTGAGTGCAGGACCTCCGGATCTTTTCGCCTTGCCAAGCTATGAGTCAAGCAGTAGATGGTGGGATTTTAGGGGTCTCCCAGCTGACATCTCTAGACTATGAGTGAGGTAGCAGATGCGGGACTTTATATGTTTTCCGCTTGAAGGTGCCGAACTATGAGTCAAGCTATAGATGGAAGAATTTCTATGGATTTCCCGGCTGACATCTTTGGATTGTAAGGCAGCAGATGTGGGGCTTCGTATGTCTCCCACTTGAAGGTGCAAACTATGAGTCAAGTGGTAGATGGCAGGATTTTTAGGGTTTCCTGGCTGACATCTCCAAAATATGAGTAAGGTAGCTGATGCAGGGCTTCGTAAGTCTCCAGGCTTGAGGGTGTCGAACCGTGAGTCAAGCGATAGATGACAAGATTTTTGGGGTTTCTCAGTTGACATCACTGGACTGTGAGTAAGGCCACAGATGCGGGGCTTCATAATTTTCTTGACTTGAGGTGCAGGGCTTCATAAGTTTTTTGGCTTAAGTGTGCAAGGCTTCATAAGTTTTCTAGCTTAAGAGTGTGGGGCTTCGTATGTTTCTCGACTTGAGGTGCAGGGTTTTATAAGTTTCCCAGCTAAAGAGTGCGAGGCTTCATAAGTTTCCCGACTTGAGGTGTGGGACTTCATAAGTTTTTCAGCTTGAGGTGCGGGGCTTCATAAGTTTTTCGACTTAAGAGTGCAAGACTTTATAAGTTTCCCGGCTTAAGAGTCGGGGCTTCATAAGTTTTTTGGCTTCAGGTGCTGGGCTTTGTAAGTTTCCCAGCTTTGTCCACTGGACTTGGAGTCGGATAGATACATTCCTACCAGGTGAAAGATAAGGTTTCACCAAAAAAGAATTGTAATGATTGAGAAGAAGTCTTACATCACTGGTGTACATTCTTATGTTAATTACATACCATGTTCGCATGAATTGGGCACCGTCGAGCTCGGCAAGATAGCAGGCTCCACCTGGTAGAGCCTCGACCACCTTATAGGGTTCTTCCCAGTTTGGGAAGAGTCTGCCGCATTCTCCCATCTAGGATGCCTCTGCTCGCTTGAGGACTAGGTTGCCTGGATGGAATGCCTTAGGCCTCATGCAGGAGTTCTAGTAGCGCGCTACTCGTTACCAGTAGTCTACCATCCGAAGCAGGCTTTATCTCCAGTCTCATCCAGTAGATATAGGCTGAGGATGAGATAGGCAGGATTTTTAGCTTCGTCATACTACTCCACCCACAGTATGGGTGGGCCAAGCTCTACAGGAATCACAGCTTTAGTGTCGAAGACAAGGTTGAAGGGCATCTCGTCGCTGGCCATGCGGGGTGTAGTATGGTAAGCCCATAGCACACTAGCAGTTCTTTGGCCCATAGACCCTTGGCTTCATCCAATCTCGTGCAGAGCCCTTGCAAGATGGTTTGGTTAGTCACCTTAGCCTCTCCATTGGTTGGAGGGTGAGCCACCAAGGTGAAATGATGATGGATGTTAAGGTTGGCGCAGAATTTCTTGAAAGCCTAATTATCGAACTGCCATCCATTATCCATGATGACTGAGTAAGGGATCTGAATCGGCAGATGAAAGACTTCCAGAAGAAGGATCTAACTTTGGCCTTAGTGATCCATACCAGAGGTTCGGTCTCAACCAACTTAGTGAAGTGGTCGATGGCCACAATCAAAATTTTTTGTTGACAGAATGTGGTAGGGAAGGGACCTAAGATGCACATTCCCCACTGCAAACATTCATCAAGTATCTGCTATGGACTCGTAGCTGGGGGCCTCGAGATACTTGATGAATGTATGCCCCAAAATTACTCCGGTAGGATTGCTAGTATGGAGAGGATATCAGCTCGGGCATTCTCCACCAAAGGGATATGAGAGATGGTGAACTGCTGGAGGCTCACCATTTATGAGCACACCTTGTCTAGGTACTTCGCCATCATGGTATCCCGGGCCTCATACTCGCCCAAGACCTAACCAACCACATGTTGGAAATCTATGAAGACCTTTAGGCACTTTATGCCCAGCTCATGGGACACCCTAATGGGCACATCAGGTTAACCCTAGTTTACTATGGATCCTTGAGTTTTGAGTCCTTTATCCATGATTCCAATTTTGTCTTTGAGTTCAATAATCTGGCTATGTTAGTCATCTGAGTCCTGTATTTGGGCCATGTGTTTTTTTTATAGCCTTCGTTATACTTGAGTCTATACCTTGTCCTCTGAATCTCATTTTGGGCCTTTTTATATTTGAGTCCTGTAATTAAAGTCTTGAGCCAAGTTTTGGATGCTTAGTGAGCCTTATGAGACATGTATAAGTTTTGAGTTTTATGAGTCCAATCTGATTTTGTAAGTCTTATACTGAGTCTAGTCCAATTTTATAAGAAAACTCAAGTCACTTATGAAGCCAGTCAGCATAAACAGTAAGGAACAATCATCCACATAATTATGCCACTTGAGAAGCATGGAAGGAGTCTTGGAGCTATCATTGAAGACCTAGATGACAAGTACATCAGCCCACCAGGAGGAGATGGATACTAGGAGAACCCTAGAGCCTGCCCAGCACTGAAATGGGTCGCCCAAAGCCCTGGCCCATCCTCAAATTCGGTGCCCTCCTTATGGTCACCACTCATGTTGGCACCCCACTTATGGTCTCCTCCCTTGGACCAAGTCATAGAGAAGGAGAGGAGTAAACCTAGTGAGAAGAGGGAGTTTGAACCTATTTGGAAGTGGAGATCTCTGTGTATTTGAGTAGAAAAAGGATTAGTGGGAATTCTCTTGTACGCCCTTACTTGGAGCCCAAGTTTGTAAGCCTATTTAAAGGCCCCCCCCTCTCATGTAGATTGGATGTTAATGAATATGAAAACTTTCTTGAGCTCTTCTCAACTCTTGGTGTGAATTCTGAGTGAATTTCTGTGTGATTAAGGGTATATGTGTGATCCCTCAGGGTATTTGTGTGATCCCTATGCCCTGCCTCCAAGCCGCCTGCCACTTCATCTCTTGGCCACCCACTTCTAAGCCTTCCTTCCCATTGCATTCTTTAGCCTTAAAACTTATTTCTTCTCTGATTTATAACCCTTGTTAGGTGATTTGTAGATCCCTCAGAGTTCACGAATCCAAGGATTCTATCTAACCAGCTTTCGGGCCACCAGATTCAAAGCCACGAATGTGCAAGGTCTTCGGCTTATTATTCTAGGCCGCATCTGAGAGCATAGAGCGAACTCTTCACAGATCGATCTCCAATTCTTTGCTAGATACTTTAGACTCCTTTGGTAGTGGTATTGCAGACATCTAGTCCTAACCAGGGTTTCTTAGCCTTGGCAGTCCTATTTCTTCACTTTTAAGATTTAGTTTTGCATGCCTATGCTTCCAAAAATTTTATAGAATTCTCTGCTTAATAACCTGGCTTGAAATTCGGGATTCAAACTCCTAACTTAATGCCTAATACACTAAAAATAATTGGCATGCATGAATAGTCCTGCATTATTTGGTATCAAAGCATGTTTTAGGGCTAGTTTCTGTATCCCGTAATTCTTATATATAGTCAGTTCTTTTTACTGGTTCTACATGTAGGTTGGTCAAAAAATTCTAATTTTTTTTTTTACTGGATTTCCCATAAATTATATTATTTTTCAAAATTTTGTAATAATTTATTTTAGTCAGCACTTGTTTTTCACTTCTATTTTCTATTGCCATAGAAATTTTTGCATCCTTTCTCTACATTAGGTGTCTAGATTTTGGACTATTTCATCACCTTAAGTATTTTATTATTTATTGAAATTCGAATGGTATATACTTCATTTAGTTTTGATCCTTGAAATAATTTTTAATTCCTTTTAAAGAAAAACAAAAATTATAAAAACCTGCATATTAGGAATTCTAACCTGAATCCTAAGATTTTTGCATACAGTTTGAAATACCCTAGGTTTTGCATCATCATCCAAATTTGTTTTTACATGAAACTTGGTAGAGATCTTGTAAACTTTTCATTCTCTATCATGAAATTTTTTTGAAATTTTTCTACATCATGGTGGGGACACCTGAGGCACCAGAATAAGAAAGAGGCTTTTTCAACCCTCTGTAAATTGATCAATAATTTATGAGTCCATCTATAATATGGGCTTAGTTCATCTGAGTCTATTTCAGTTGTTATTTGAGTCTTTTGAGTTGTTATTTCAGTCTGTACTAGTCAGCTCATGTTGAGCTAGTTCAGTCCAATGCTAGTCAGCTCATGTTGAGCTAATTTTATTTTTTTGAGTCATGTCCAAGCATACCGAAGACTCAAGACTATATCATACAAGTGAAGACCATGTCCAACTAGATTGAAGACATGGAAGTATAGCCCAAGTCCAACCCAGCTTGAAGATTTGAAGACCCCAGGAGAAAAATTCAGAAAACCCTGATTTCTTGCAGATGCCCTCCAGATGCCTAGATTCCCTTCCAGATGCCAAAGTATATTCATAGATAAGGGCATCCATGATTCCAGAGTTCCATCTGCATCCTAGCCCAAAGAAATCAAGCCCAGGTGCCAAGCCCAAGCCCCTAAGAAGCAAGATACCAGGGAATATTCCTGCTACCTGGCTACCAGGCCACCCCAACTTCCAGAAGCCCAAACCCATGCACCCGAGCCCCTTTGGGCCAGCCTTTTGCTGCTCTTAGAAGCCCAACACGCCCCCCTAAGCATCCTTGGAGTCTTGACCAAGTCAAGACAATTTTTAGGGATTTTTTTACCTAATATTTCCTTATTTTCTAGCTAGGGTTTGAGAGGGAAAAGGATTCTTATGTAAAGACTTATGTACCCTTACTTGGAGCCCAAGGTTAAGGGTCTATTTAAGGGACCCTAGCCTCTTGTATGAAGAAAGAATTTTTGATGAATGAAAACCTTGAGTTCTTCTATTGAGTTGTGTGATACCCTGCTGTGTGCATAAAGGGGTTTGCAAGAGTTTTTCTTCCCAGTGCTACAATCATCTTCCTGCGGCCAACAAGCATCTCAGATCCCTGGACGCCCACTCCAAAAGAAGCCTTCCCTTGCTGTTTTTCCTTTGTTTTCTTGTTCCTTTGTGAGTTTTCTATCCCCTGACTGGTCATTTACAGGTCCCCGAGTTCCTACGAATCCAACGACTCCAGCCAAGCCTCAATCGAATCACCGAGCAGAAAGCCGGGTATCCGCGTGTCTTTGGCTCGGTTTTCCAGGCCGCATCCATCGAGGAACGAGAGACCCTTTTGCTGCAATTTTCACAGACATTGTCAGGTACACCCCCTCTACCTCCAGTAGTTTTATTGTAGGAGAACTTGCCCTAACCGAGGCTTCTCAGCCCCGGCGATCCTTCTTTTCTACTTTTCTAGGTCCTAATCTACATGCTGATCTTCAAAAATTCATAAAAAATTCCCTACAAATAATTTTAATCTAAAATCTGGGAATTTATCACCTAACTCAACATATAAAACATACAAAAAAAAATTGCATGCATGTTAGTTTCCCCATCATTTGGTATCAGAGCTTAGATTAGGCCTTGTTTTTTGCAATTTTTCAGTCCATATATATTCTATTATTTTAATTATTTCTCCATGATAAAAACTCCAAATATTCTGAAATTTATTTTTCTGGATTTAACATAAATCACAGTAATTTTAAGAATTTTTTCAGATTTTATTATGGCTTGTGAATTTTTTTCAAGCCGAAATATAGCCTGTAAATTTTTGGATCTATTTTTTTTCAGCAAGACAAGTTTGGAAGTTTTAGGGTTTTATTTAGCATTTTTTGCATATCTTTTAATTTTAGTACATTTATTGCATATTAGGACATAATTTGAAAGTTTTCTTCTATTTAAGAAAATACCAAAAAAAAATAAAATAAAATTACATTTTCTCCAAAAATACCAAAAACATCTAACCCTAATTTGCATCATTTGCCTGCCATCATTGCATAATCTACTTTTAAGGGCACTCTTACTATGTCAGATGGGGGGAGGATTTGATCACCTCTCCTTAGCCCAAAACCACACCCCTTGCATTCAGTCCCAAGCCTTAACCTAAAATTAACTAGACTTAATTTGCCCTAGTGGGCTAGGGACACCAACTGGTCGGGTTCGGACTATGTGTCAGATCATTGTGTCAAGCTAACCCGTGTGTGCTTTGTGCTCAGTGTCTAGAATGGTGGTTTAGGGATTCAATCCCAAAGGGCTTGTGTGCTGGTCCACCTACCTGGCCAATATCTGATTGGAGTCTAGGATTGGCAATCAGGGACCTAACACTCCCCTTACACCTGCCTAGCTGAGTACAGGGTTACTATAGGCTAGTTTGCCACCCTGATTGAGCATCTAGTTTGGACTCTAGGTCTAGTCAGCTATAGTCGGTCTGATCGAGTCTTGCATGAGCACTAGATCAGGAGTTTCATATCACCCACCTCCTTCACAAATGTCTGAACCCATGGAAAATTTACAAGCCCAAATAAAAGCCCTAGCTGATCAAATGGCCAAGATGGCGACCCATTTAACTCAGTCTGGTATTCAAACCAATGATAGAACTGACCATCTTGCCAATAGGTTTGAGCAGTTAGAAGTCCGGGTAGGGACCCCAGGAAAAACCCATGGGTCATAGTCTGAGCCAGATCCTAATTCCCCTCAACCTAGGAGGACCCCAAACCCTAATCCATACCCTGAGGTCGAACCTAGGAGAGCCCCTCATCCTGACCCATACTATAACCCTCAGCCTAGGAGGACCCTTGACCCTAACCCATACCAAGAGGTCGAACCTAGGAGAGCCCATCGTCATGACCCAATCCCTAAGGTTACTCCTAGAAGACCCAATCAGGATTTTATAGACCAGGAAGATAGATCCTATTTACCCTCTCCCTATAAGCCTAGTATACCCACAACCTATAGATCTTATGACTCCAAATTCTATGAACCTAGAACCTATGAATCCATAACCTATGAACCTAGATCCTATGACTCTAGATCCCATGATCATAGATCCAATGCACCCACACCCTATGAGCCTAGTAGACCCAACACCCAATATTCTGACCTATATAGGGAGTCCAACCCTAGGAGAACCCAATATTCTTACCCATATAGGGAGTCCAACCCTAGGAGAACCCAGTATTCAGACCCATATAGGGAGTCCAACCCTAGGAGTACCCAATATCCTGACCCATATAGAGAGCCCAACCTTAGGAGGACCCCATATCATGATCCATCCTTAGAACTTGACCATAGAGCTGACCCAAAATCCTATGACCCCAGATCCTATAATCCCATGACCCATAGATCTGCACCCTTGTCCTATGAGCCCAGAGAACCCATAACCCTAAGTATCAATCTAGTACTAGTTAGGTTTCCCTTAGTCAACTTGAACCCCATAGGATTAGCTCCCCTAAATATGAGCCCAGTAGTGAGCCACTACCCCTTAGGCAACCTAAACCTACTAGGATTAGTGTCCGTAATCAGAAACCAGGACCTAGCCAATTTTCCCCTAGCTGACCTTCTCCAACCATTCCTGAGATTGACAAGGCTTACATTAACACGGAAGTGTATGAAGCTGATGCAAACTTAGTGGATGAGTATGAGGGAGAAGAGGAGACACCTTTAGATGACCTAGAATTAGCTGACCCAATAGATACCCAGGTAGAAGCCAACCTAGAGGTAGTTGACCTTGACCACATCCAACCTAAAGCTATAGTGGAAAAACAAATAGGGGAAGAGAACCTAGGTACTGCTGCTAGAGCCTTACCTGTGGAAACCATAGAGGAGAGCCAAATTATAGAGTCTAGTCCTAAAATACAAGAACCAGAAGAATTTATTAAGGACTTGATCTCTTTGAATCAGTACCTTCAGGAAGAGCCTCCTCCTATAGTTCCCATTAAGGACCTCTTCCCTGAGATTAGTAACCCATCCTTCCATTATGCAAACCCTATAGATATACCGCAACCTCATAGGGTTAGCCTCATTATCTAGGATTAGTCCCTGACATGCCTTCTTTTATCAAACTTTATCCAACTAACCTTGAACCTTTTTCCCTACCCTACCAAACTACTTTTGAACCCACTTCCTATTTTCTGCCCTTTCCTGACACCTCCAGCATTTCTAGGATTATTATATTGCATTTAACTGAGATTAGCGTACTGCATACATTCATTACGCATGTTAGGTTTGCATTATACTTCTGGCATACCCTCTGGCATTTGCTTGGAGTCCATTGTAAATACTCTTGTGCACACCACACTAGGGTCAGACCTAGAGAGTCTATAGTCTCTTAGGTTTAGGCCCATAAAAGTCCAATAAATTTCCTTCGATAGGAATGCAAAGTCGAGTGTATTAAGTGTTAGTTTGAGTCCTTTGCATCATTTTGTTAGGAGTCTGCATGTGCCCAGCATGTTCACCACCTATACTAATTTTAAACAAACTGGCTAATTCCCGAAGATGGATCAAAGAATTTGATATAGTGGATTCTATCTTGGTTAGGCTTAGGCCTAAAAGAAGCTTCATGCTCGCAGAGCCAGACCTTTTAAAGTGATAGAGAAGGTTGGATCAAATGCCTAGGTGTTAGAATTGCCTTCGGATTTGGGTATTAGTTCTACCTTCAATATTACAGACCTGGTTGAGTATAGGGAACCGGCAGCGATACCTAGTGAGGCCATTGGACCTATTCCTTTTCATTATGAGTGACCCTAACCTAGAGTGTCCACAAGCAAATTTGGCCTGAGAGAGGAGAACGGATCGAGCGTATCCTGGATGATCAAGCCATCACGTCCCAGGGCCATGACTATCAACGCTTCCTGGTCCGATGGCAACGCCGGCCAGAGTCGGACGATTCGTGGATTTCTCGAGAGGACTTGCAATGCCTCAACCCAGACCTTCTCGAGAGATATGTGAGCCAGTCTGACCTTCACTCAATAGGGTCGAGTTCCTCCCACCCCGGGAGAATTGGTGGGGACACCTGAGGCACTAAAATAAGACAGAGGCTTTTTCAACCCTTTGTAAATTGATCAATAATTTATGAGTCCATCTGTAATAAGGGCTTAGCTCATCTAAGTCTATTTTAGTTGTTATTTGAGTCTTTTGAGTTGTTATTTCAGTTCTGTACTAGTCAGCTCATGTTGAGCTAGTTCAGTCCAATGCTAGTCAGCTCATGTTGAGCTAATTTTATTATTTTGAGTCCTGTCCAAGCATACCGAAGACTCAAGACTATATCATACAAGTGAAGACCAAGTCCAACTAGATTGAAGACATGGAAATATAGCCCAAGTCCAGCCCAGCTTGAAGATTTGAAGATCCCAGGAGGAAAATTCAGAAAACCCTGATTTCTTGCAGATGCCCTCCAGATGCCCAGATTCCCTTCCAGATGCCAAAGTATGTTCATAGATAAGGGCATCCATGATTCCAGAGGTCCATCTGCATCCTAGCCCAAAGAAATCAAGCCCAGGTGCCAAGCCCAAGCCCCTAAGAAGCAAGACACCAAGGAATATTCCTGCTACCTGGCTACCAGGCCACCCCAGCTTCCAGAGGCCCAAACCCATGCACCCGAGCCCCTTTGGGCCAGCCTTTTGCTGCTCCTAGAAGCCCAACACGCCCCCCTAGGCATCCTTGGAGTCTTGACCAAGTCAAGACAATTTTTAGGGATTTTTCTACCTAATATTTCCTTATTTTTCAGCTAGGGTTTGAGAGGGAAAAGGATTTTTATGTAAAGACTTATGTACCCTTACTTGGAGCCCAAGGTTAAGGGTCTATTTAAGGGACCCTAGCCTCTTGTATGAAGAGAGAATTTTTGATTAATGAAAACCTTGAGTTCTTCTATTGAGTTGTGTGATACCCTGCTGTGTGCATAAAGGGGTTTGCGAGAGTTTTTCTTCCCAGTGCTACAATCATCTTCCTGCTGCCAACAAGCATCTCAGATCCCTGGATGCCCACTCCAAAAGAACCCCTGATAGGTCATTTACAGGTCCCCGAGTTCCTACGAATCCAGCCAAGCCTCAGTCGGATCACCGAGCAGAAAGCCGGGTATCCGCGGGTCTTTGGCTCGGTTTTTCAGGCCACATCCATCGAGGAACGAGAGACCCTTTTGCTGCGATCTTCACAGACATTGTCAGGTACACCCCCTCTACCTCCAGTAGTTTTATTGTAGGAGAACTTGCCCTAACCGAGGCTTCTCAGCCCCGGCGATCATTCTTTTCTACTTTTCTAGGTCCTAATTTGCATGCTGATCTTCAAAAATTCATACAAAATTCTCTACAAATAATTTTGATATGAAATTTGTGAATTAATCACCTAACTCAACATGTAAAACATACAAAAAAAATTGCATGCATATTAGTTTCCCCATCATTTGGTATCAGAGCTTAGATTAGGGCTTGTTTTCTGCAATTTTTCACATAGTAAAATACTTGATTGAAGTTTTCTTGGAGCTCGAGGAGAATAGTCCCGGTAGGTGTTGTCTTCTTGGGGAAGTCTCTAGAAGGTCTTGTCATCTATGCCATAGTAAGCCTGACTCTTTGGTCTTAGCATTCATTGCAACTAGACTAGGGCTACTTGACATGGCAAGATCATTAAGATCTACCACATAGATATTTCCAAGTCTATGTCCAATGAACTTATTGCTAAAATCTAAAGAGAACAGCCTTGCTGAAGCTAAGTCTGAAGACTCCAAGCAATGAAGAAACTCACATTTCAGATTTTATTTTGTCCTGTGAATTTTTTTCAAGCCAAAATATGGCCTGTAAATTTTCGGCTCTGTTTTTTTTCAACAAGACAAGTTTGGAAGTTTTAAAATTTAATTTAGCATTTTTTGCATATCTTTTAATTTTAGTATATTTCCTGCATATTAGGCCATAATTTGAAAGTTTTATTCTATTTAATAAAATACCAAAAAAAAATAATAAAATAAAATTACATATTCTCCAAAAATACCAAAAACATCTAACCCTAATTTGCATCATTTGCCTGCCATCATTGCATAATCTACTTTTAAGGGCACTCTTGCTATGTCAGATGGGGGGAGGATTTGATCACCTCTCCTTAGCACAAAACCACACCCCTTGCATTCAGTCCCAAGCCTTAACCTAAAATTAACTAGACTTAATTTGCCCTAGTCGGCTAGGGACACCAACTGGTCGGGTCCGGACTATGTGTCAGATCATTGTGTCAAGCTAACCCGTGTGTGCTTTGTGCTCAGTGTCTAGAATGGTGGTTTAGGGATTCAATCCCAAAGGGCTTGTGTGCTGGTCCGCCTACCTGGCCAATCTCTGATTGGTGTCTAGGATTGGCAATCAGGGACCTAACACTCCCCTTACACCTGCCTGGCTGAGTACAGGGTTACTATAGGCTAGTTTGCCACCCTGATTGAGCATCTAGTTTGGACTCTAGGTCTAGTCAGCTATAGTCGGTCTGATCGAGTCTTGCATGAGCACTAGATCAGGAGTTTCATATCACCCACCTCCTTCACAAATGTCTGAACCCATGGAAAATTTACAAGCCCAAATAAAAGCCCTAGCTGATCAAATGGCCCAGATGGCGACCCAGTTAACTCAGTCTGGTATTCAAACCAATGATAGAATTGACCATCTTGCCAATAGGTTTGATCAGTTAGAAGTCCGGGTAGGGACCCCAGGAAAAACCCATGGGTCAAAGTCTGAGCCAGATCCTAATTCCCCTCAACCTAGGAGGACCCCAAACCCTAATCCATACCTTGAGGTCGAACCTAGGAGAGCCCCTCATCCTGACCCATACTATAACCCTCAGCCTAGGAGGACCCCAGTCCCTGACCCAGACCAAGAGGTCGAACCTAGGAGAGCCCATCGTCATGACCTAATCCCTAAGGTTACACCTAGAAGACCTAATCAGGATTTTATAGACCAGGAAGATAGATCCTATTTACCCTCTCCCTATAAGCCTAGTATACCCACAACCTATAGATCTTATGACTCCAAATCCTATGAACCTAGAACCTATGAATCCATAACCTATGAACCTAGATCCTATGACTCTAGATCCCATGATCATAGATCCTATGCACCCACACCCTATGAGCCTAGTAGACCCAACACCCAATATTCTGACCCATATAGGGAGTCCAGCTCTAGGAGAACCCAATAATCTGACCCATATAGGGAGTCCAACCCTAGGAGAACCCAGTATTCTGACCCATATAAGGAGTCCAACCCAAGGAGGACCCAATATCCTGACCCATATAGAGAGACCAACCTTAGGAGGACCCCATACCATGATCCATCCTTAGAACCTGACCATAGAGCTGACCCAAAATCCTATGACCCCAGATCCTATAATACCATGACCCATAGATCTGCACCCTTGTCCTATGAGCCCAGAGAATCGAAAACCCCTAAGTATCAATCTAGTACTAGTCAGGTTTTCCTTAGTCAACTTGAACCCCATAGGATTAGCTCCCCTAAATATGAGCCCAGTAGTGAGCCACTACCCCTTAGGCAACCTAAACCTACTAGGATTAGTGTCCATAATCAGAAACCAGGACCTAGCCAATTTTCCCCTAGCCGACCTTCTCCAACCATTCCTGAGATTGACAAGGCTTACATTAACGTGGAAGTGTATGAAGCTGATGCAAACTTAGTGGATGAGTATGAGGGAGAAGAGGAGACACCTTTAGATGACCTAGAATTAGCTGACCCAATAGATACCCAGGTAGAAGCCAACCTAGAGGTAGTTGACCTTGACCACATCCAACCTAAATCTATAGTGGAAGAACAAATAGAGGAAGAGAACCTAGGTACTGCTGCTAGAGCCTTAACTGAGGAAACCATAGAGGAGAGCCAAATTATAGAGTCTAGTCCTAAAATATAAGAACCAGAAGAATTTATTAAGGACTTGATCTCTTTGAATCAGTACCTTCAGGATGAGCCTCCTCCTATAGTTCCAATTAAGGACCTCTTCCCTGAGATTAGTAACCCATCCTTCCATTATGCAAACCCCATAGATATACCGCAACCTCGTAGGGTTAGCCTCATTAGTCTAGGATTAGTCCCTGACATGCCTTCTTTTATCGAACTTTATCCAACTAACCTTGAACCTTTTTCCCTACCCTACCAAACTACTTCTGAACCCACTTCCTATTTTCTGCCCTTTCCTGACACCTCTAGCATTTCTAGGATTATTAGATTGCATTTAACTGAGATTAGCATACTGCTTGCATTCATTACGCATGTTAGGTTTGCATTATACTTCTGGCATAACCTCTGGCATTTGCTTGGAGTCCATTGTAAATACTCTTGTGCACACCACACTAGGGTCAGACCTAGAGAGTCTATAGTCTCTTAGGTTTAGGCCCATAAAAGTCTAATAAATTTCCTTCGATAGGAATGCAAAGTCGAGTGTATTAGGTATTAGTTTGAGTCCTTTGCATCATTTTGTTAAGAGTCTGCATGTGCCCAGCATGTTCACCACCTATACTAATTTTAAACAAACTGGCTAATTCCCGAAGATGGATCAAAGAATTTGATGTAGTGGATTCTATCTTTGTTAGGCTTAGGCCTAAAAGAAGCTTCATGCTCGCAGAGCCGGACCTTTTAAAGTGATAGAGAAGGTTGGATCAAATGCTTAGGTGTTAGAATTGCCTTCGGATTTGGGTATTAGTTCTACCTTCAATATTACAGACCAGGTTGAGTATAGGGAACCGGCAGCGATACCTAGTGAGGCCTTTGGACCTATTACTTTTCATTGTGAGTGACCCTAACCTAGAGTGTCCACAAGCAAATTTGGCCTGAGAGAGGAGAACGGATCGAGCGTATCCTGGATGATCAAGCCATCACGACCCAGGGCCATGACTATCAACGCTTCCAGGTCTGATGGCAACGCCGGCCAGAGTCGGACGATTCGTGGATTTCTCAAGAGGACTTGCAATGCCTCAACCCAGACCTTCTCGAGAGATATGTGAGCCAGTCTGACCTTCACTCAACAGGATCGAGTTCCTCCCATCCCGGGAGAATTGGTGGGGACACTTTAGGCTCCGGAATATGACAGAGGCTTTTTCAACCCTCTGTAAATTGATCAATAATTTATGAGTCCATCTGTAATAAGGGCTTAGCTCATCTGAGTCCATTTTAGTTGTTATTTGAGTCTTTTGAGTTATTATTTCAGTTCTGTACTAGTCAGCTCATGTTGAGCTAGTTCAGTCCAATGCTAGTCAGCTCATGTTGAGCTAATTTTATTTTTTTGAGTCCTGTCCAAGCATACCGAAGACTCAAGACTATATCATACAAGTGAAGACCAAGTCCAACTAGATTGAAGACATGGAAGTATAGCCCAAGTCCAACCTAGCTTGAAGATTTGAAGACCCCAGGAGGAAAATTCAGAAAACCCTGATTTCTTGCAAATGCCCTCCAGATGCCCAGATTCCCTTCCAGATGCCAAAGTATATTCATTGATAAGGGCATCCATGATTCCAGAGGTCCATCTGCATCCTAGCCCAAAGAAATCAAGCCAAGGTCCCTAAGAATCAAGATATCAGGGAAAATTCCTGCTACCTGGCTACCAGGCCACCCCAGCTTCCAGAGGCCCAAACCCATGCACCCGAGCCCCTTTGGGCTGGCCTTTTGCTGCTCCTAGAAGCCCAACATGCCCCCTTAGAAGTCCTTGGAGTCTTGACCAAGTCAAGAAAATTTTTAGGGATTTTTCTACCTATTATTTCCTTATTTTCTAGCTAGGGTTTGAGAGGGAAAAGGATTCTTATGTAAATACTTATGTACCCTTACATGGAGCCCAAGGTTAAGGGTCTATTTAAGGGACCCTAGCCTCTTGTATGAAGAGAGAATTTTTGATGAATGAAAACCTTGAGTTCTTCTATTGAGTTGTGTGAAACCATGCTGTGTGCATAAAGGGGTTTGCGAGAGTTTTTCTTCCCAGTGCTACAATCATCTTTCTGCTGCCAACAAGCATCTCAGATCCCTGGACGCCCACTCCAAAAGAAGCCTTCCCTTGCTATTTCCCCTTTCTTTTCTTGTTCCTTTGTGAGTTTTCTAACCCTTGACAGGTCGTTTACAGGTCCCCGAGTTCCTACGAATCCAACGACTCCAGCCAAACCTCAATCGGATCACCGAGCAGAAAGCTGGGTATCCGCTGGTCTTTGGCTCGATTTTCCAGGCCGCATCCATTGAGGAACGAGATACCCTTTTGCTGCCACAGACGTTGTCAGGTACACCCCGTCTACCTCCAGTAGTTTTATTGTAGGAGAACTTACCCTAATCGAGGCTTCTCAGCCCCGGCGATCCTTCTTTTATACTTTTCTAGGTCCTAATCTGCATGCTGATCTTCAAAAATTCATACAAAATTCTCTACAAATAATTTTGATCTGAAATTCGGGAATTAATCACCTAACTCAACATGTAAAACATGCAAAAAAAAATTGCATGCATATTAGTTCCCCATCACATCAGAAACTAAACCAAATTCTATATCAAATCAAACCCTAATTTCTATTCTGCATACTTGATCAAACCAAACGTAATCACATCGAAACTGATGGGGATCCAGGATAGGTCTGAGTATTTTTCCATTTTTCTCTTATTTTCTTAGATTTTTATTTTATTTTTCTTATTCCCGCTATTCCACTTATTCCTGCTATTCCACCTTTATTCCAATCTTATTTCCGATCTATTCCAACATTATTCAATCTTCTCCCGTGAATTTTTTTTAACGCCCAAACCATAGCCTCCGCCACCTCCGACCAAAGATCCGGGCAGCCCGACCCCCTGCCACCCCCGTCGGACCACTGTTGATGTTCGCCGGCCCCCGCCCTTATCGGAGAAGCCGCTGCCACCGCCCAATCACCGTGGGAAGACGAACGAACACGGAGGCGTCCGCTCCCCGCGGCCCACGGCCACCGCTGCTGCCACCGCCGTTCCCGCCACCCGCCGACCCTCACCTGGCCGTTGGTGGGGTCCGCCACCGCCCACTCCCATGGGAAGACGAATGGACATGGGAGGCGTCAGTCTGCCCGCGTGCGACCGTGTGACACTGCCGTCCACCGGCTGATGCCGCCACCACCTCCCGCCTTTTCGCTGGCCACCTTCCCGCTGGTCATGGCCTCCCCCGCCATCCACCGGCCGTGCCGGCACCCACGAGGTCTCCCACGGCCGTGGGAGACCAAACGGCACGCTGGGCATGCCGTGCTAGTCCATGTGACGCCTCGGCTGCGGACCGCCGCCAGCCGTCCTCCGCTGGCCATTCGCCGGCCCCATCCGCCTGGACGAATTCCAAGGAGGAGTGCCCTAGCATCCTTCCATACCCTAAATCACTGCCATCCAAGCCTTCACACATCCAAGGAGGAGTGCCCTAGGCCGCCAAGCAAGGAGATCTTCAATAAGCTTCAAACAGCCATCTTCTAACCCTAATCCTGATTCCTTTCAATCCATAGTTTCTTTTCTTATTTTTTAATTGCTATTTTGATTAACCTTGACGCTTGTAGGATCCTCGAGGTGGTTCACCTCCCCTGAGGAGGCCTTCTTTGCTACCTGGAGCACCCAGATCAGCCATCAGATTCAAGGGAATCGAGGCTTCTTAATCCAGCTCCGATCAGAGTGCATGTGGACCGTTCTGCTACTGAATTTCAATCTCTGACTGGTAAGAAACCTTCCCTTCTCTTATTATCTGATTTAACGAAGAAAAGCTATCCTAAACTAGGAGTTTCTCAGCTCTCGGGTCTTGGATATTTCATTGGTTTGCATGTATATTCCTGCGACCCGATGATTCTTTGCACTGCTACTCCTGCTAGTTTTTACTTTATTTTGGAAATCTAGCTTGCAATTAAAATATAAAAATTATAAAAAAAAATATTTTACTATTTTTCATGCAAGTTTAGCAGTCTTAGAGTCATCCTGCATCAGTTTGGTATCAGAGTGGATTTAGGATAGTTTTTATTTTCATTACAATCACAAACCCTAATTTCAGCATTCTATCCACTGCATTAGATTTTAGTTTTGCATCTATTTTTGACCATCTAAAAATTTTATTTTTCTCTGAAATTTGCGTGAATTGTTCTCTGTTGAGTCCTTTATTTTATATAAGTTTTTAATTATTTTTACTAAAAACCTAAATCTCTAAAATTTGGCATAATAGGAACCCTAACAGTATTCTGATAATTTCTGTAACAGTCTAAAAAACCTTAGGTTTGCATCATAATATAATTTTTGTTCTACATGAAATTTGGTAGACATCATTATCACCGTCCATCCTCTATTCTAGATTTTTTTGAATTTTTTATGCATCAGGATCTATATCAAATTCTACATTATTTGTATCCTAATTGTTTTGATTTCCGCTACATTCTGCAAACTTAACTCAACCTAACCTAATAAACTTCCTAACCCCCCAATCCCAAGACAAACCTTGTTTGCTAACCCTAGTAAACTTAATTTTAACTTGACATCTCATAAATTAATTATAAATCATTTTATTTTCTGATTATTTTAGATTGCATCAGGACCATTGATTGTTCATCATCTATTAATCTAATCTTAAGGGCGATCAATTTAACATCAGGGCAGGGGGTCATAACCTGTCCTGGGCCCAAAACAACCACCCAGCATTTCCACCCAATTCTTAATTAAAATCAATTAGACCTAATTTGCCCTAGTGGGCTAGGAGACATCAACAGGTTGGGTCCGAGCTATGTGGGCCAACTAGTGCATTTAACCTTTTTAGCTATTACTGAAAGCTGGTATCTAAGGCTGGGGTTCCAGAGTCAAACGACCTAAGTGGTGTTGTGGTTTTTAATTGGGTCCCTGCAAAAGCAGGGAGGCCTCCCACACTCCCACCCCCTACCTGGCTCTAGGTCTAGGAAACCCTAGATTGTACTAGCCTTTTCTTTTTCTTTTGCATGCTTGGTTGCATCATTTCATTTTGATTGATTGATTTGATTGATTGATTTGCTGTATGACAACTAGATTAGGCACACAATATCAAAAGTCCAAACCTCAACCCAGCCCAACCATGGAACCCACTTTGGAGACCATCCTAGCTTAACTTGCCCAAATGAATGCTCAAACCCAAGCCCAGCTTGCCTAGTTAACTACCCAAATGAATCAAGCCAATGTCCAATTTGAAAATCAGCTTACCCTAATAGACCATAGGTTTGACCAATCCGATACTAAGCTTGATCGAATGAACTATAGGTTCAACCAAGTAGGAATCCTAAGCAAGACCTATAGAGTTGAACCCCAGGAACCCATATTCCCTAGATTTGAACTCACTAGTAACCCATTATCCCTCAATCAACCTGAATCCTATAAGATTAATACCCCTAGATTTGAACCTATAACCTATGAACATATAACCCTTAGTTTAACCAACCCTGTTACCCTAGACCCTAGTTAATTTCCCATTAGCCAAACCCCTCTTACCATCCCATTGGTTCCCCAAGATGATTTAGAAGAAGAGATACCTATAGGTGACCAAGAGTTAGGAGTCAACCCAGAATTAGTTGACCTAGTAGAAACCAAATTAGAAGTCGACCTAGTGTTAGTTGATCTAGTAGAAACCCAGGTTGAAGCCACCCTAGAGTTAGCTGACTTTAACCACACCCAACCTATAATGGATGAACCTTTAAAGGAAGAAGACCATGAGGAATCCAGTCCGACTATTAGAGCTTTACTTGAGGAACCACTAGAAGAAAGCCCAATTAGAGAGCCCAGTCCTTTGATTTATGAACCAGAAGAGTTTATTAAGGACTTAATCTCTTTAGATCAATGCCCTCAGGATGAACTCACCACTTTTACACCACTTGATGTTTTTCCTGAAATCAATGACCCCTTCTTCCATTATATAGACCCTTTAGATATGCCTCAAACTCATAAGTTAAATCTCAATAGTCTAGGACTCATCCCTGAAACCCCTTCTAATATTCAACTCTTTTTAATTAACCATAAACCATCTCCTTTTTTCTCATCCTACCAGACCAATCCTGAATCCACCTCTTATTTTCTACCATTTCAGGAAACTTCTTCTATTTTCTTTACTATTAGGTTGCATTTCATAGAGGTTTGCATATTGCATTCATTCATCGAGTCAGTTATGTTTTCTTCCTACTTATGGAAGACCCTCTGGCATCTACTAAGAGTTCATGTCATATTTTCTTGTGCATGTCATGATAGGATCAAACCTAAAGAGTCTATAATCTATTAGGTTTTGTTCCTTATAGAGTCCAATAAAATTTTCTACGATAGGAAAGTCTAGTCGAGTCTTTTAGATAATAGTTTTGAGTCCAATAAATTTACAACCTTGAATCATCTATTTGCACCTGCACTTACCTCTGCACAGCATATGCATATAGAAATTAGTCAAAAGATGAACCTAATTATTGAACTAAATAATAACTTGGCTAATTCCCAAAAGAGAGATAAAGAATTTTGCAGGGAATTTTGAAGTTGTAAAGAATTTTCTGCTCGCAAAGCTGGCCCATCCAAGATAATGAATATCTGTGGATCCAATGCCTATGTGCATTAGATACTACCTGATTTAGGTATTAGCTACACCTTCATCATCTCAGATCAGATAGAGACTAGGGAGCCAGCAGCGATACCTAGTGAGCACCTTGAGCCTATCCCTTCCTTTGAGAGAGAACCCACCCTAGATTGTCCATATACAATTGGCCAAATAGTGAGGAAATGATTGACAGAATCCTGGACGATCAAGCCATATGTACCCAAAATCGTGGCTATCATAGGTACATGGTTCGATGGCAAGGTCGGCCAGAATCTGGGGACTCCTGGATCAACCGTGACGATCTGCAGCACCTCGACCGAGACCTACTCGAGCACTATGAGAGCCAAGTTATCCCATACTCGACGGGATTGAGTTCCTCCCATCCCGGGAGAATTGGTGGGGGCACCAGGATCAAACACGGATTACTGGACCCTATTTCGTTTACCTAGCCATGTATCAAATTTTGTAATCAACTAGAATTCAGTCCTGTAATAAGTTGAGGTTAGTTGATTTATCTCAACCTTCAACATAGTCATCATTTTGAGTCTTATATATCAGTTATGAGTCCAATATGAGCTTAATTTTTATACAAGAGAGGAGGTTACCAGATTTTGGAGTTCCACCAGGCCACATCCAGGAGTCAGAGGCCACTACATCAGCCCATTTGATTTTGTGTGACAACCTAGGATCCAAGATGCTTCCGGAAACCCTGATTCCTTCTAGATGCCTAGATTCCCTATCAGATGCCAGAGCATATTCTCAGAACCACCCATGATTCCAAAGGTCCACCTACATCCAAGCCCAAAGAAATCAAGCCCAGGTGCCAAGCTCAAGCTCTTAAGAAGCAAGATTCCAGGAAATATTCCTGCTACCAGGCTAACAGGCCACCCCAGCTTCCAGAGGCCCAAATCCATGCTCCCAAGCCCATTTGGGCCGGCCCCTTGCTACTCCTTGAGGCCCAACAAGCCCCCCTTAGTCATCCTTTAGGTGTTGACCACGTCCAAAGAGGTTTGACTAGGTCCAAGTTGAAGAAAAGTTAGTAGAGAAGACCAAGCCATTTCCTAACCTAGTTGGGATTTCTAATCCTTTTAAACCTTGTAATTCTAACCTAGCTAGGAAATGACTTGTATTCCAATTTGGAAGAGGACTTGTAACCCAAATGTAACCATGGTTAGTGAGGGTATGGGAACTCTATAAATACCCCACCCCTCTCCCTCTTGTAAGCATCTCTTTCTTATGAATACAATTTGCTGAAACTTGATTTATTGCCTTGTGTTGGTGTTTTATTTTGGTTGTTCGGTTTGTGTTCTTGTGCTTGGACGAATTCCTTGCTGCCCTAGCATCATTCCACACCCTAAATCACTACCATCCAAGCCTTCACACATCAAAGGAGGAGTGCCCTAGACAGCCAAGCAAGGAGATCTTCAATAAGCTTCAAACAGCCATCTTCTAACACTATTCCTGATTCCTTTCAATCCATAGTTTCTTTTCTTATTTATTAATTACTGTTTTGATTAACCTTTACTCGAGTAGGATCCCTGAGATGCTTCCCCTCCACTGAGGATGCCTTCTTTGCTGCCCGGACTGCCCAGATCAGCCATCAGATTCAAGGGAATCGAGGCTTCTTCATCCAGGCTCCGATTAGAGTGCGTGTGAACCCTTCTGCTGCTGAATTTCAATCTTTGACTGGTATGAAACATTTTCTTCTATTATTATCTGATTTAATGAAGAAAAGCTATCCTAAACTGGGAGTTTCTCAACTCTTGGGTCTTGGATATTTTATTGGTTTGCATGAGTATGCCTGTGACCCGATGATTCTTTACACTGCTAGTCCTTCTGCTAGTTTTACTTTATTTTGGGAATCTAGCTTGCAATAAAAATTATAAAAGTCACAAAAAAAGTATTTTACTATTTTTCATGAATGTACATCAATTATGAGTCTAGTATGAGCCCGATTTTTAAACAAGAGAGGAGGTCACCCTATTTTGGAGTTCCACCAGGTCAATCCAGGAGTCAGAGGCTGCTACATCAGCCGAATGATTTTGTGTGACAACCCAGGATCCAAGATGCTTACAGAAATACTGATTCTTTCCAGATGTCCTCCAGATGCCCAGCTTCCTCCCCAGATGCCAGAGCATATTCCTAAACTTGGAAATCCATGATTCCAGAGGTCCACCTACATTCCAGCCCAAAGAAATCAGGCCCAGGTGGCAAGCCCAAGCCCTTAAGAAGCAAGATTCCAGGGAATATTCCTGATACCAGGCTACCAAGTCACCCCATCTTCTAGAGGCCCAAACCCATGCACCCAAGGCCCTTTGGGCTGGCCCTTTACTGCTCCTAGAGGCCCAACACACCCCCCTAGGTATCCTTGATGTGTTGACCACGTCCAAAGAGATTTGACCAAGATTATGCTGAAGAGAAGAAGGATAAGACCAAGTTTATTCCTAACCTAGTTGGGATTTCTAATCCTTTTAAACTTTGTAATTCTGACCTAGCTTGGGAACCATATAAATACCCCACCCCTTCCCCTCTTGTAAGCATCTCTTTCTTATGAATACAACTTACTGAAATTTTGAGTTATTGTCTTGTTTTGGCATTTTGTTTTGGTTCTTTGGTTTGTGTTCTTGTATTTGGACGAATTCCTTGCTACCCTAGCATCCTTCCATGCCCTAAATCACTGCCATCCAAGCCTTCACATGTTCATGGAGGAGTGCCCTAGGACACCAAGCAAGGAGATCTTCAAGAAGCTTCAAACAGCCTAGCTTCTAATCCCTAACCTGATTTCTTCTAAACCTAGTTTCCTTTATTTTTCTAAATTGCTATTTTGATTGACCCTTGACATTTTGTAAGATCCCCGAGGTGCTTCCCCTTCCCTGAGGAGGCCTTCTTTGCTGCCCGGACTGCCCAGATCAGCCATCAGATTCGAGGGAAACAAGGCTTCTTCTTCCAGGCTCCGATCAGAGTTGTGAGTGATCTCTTATGCTATTGGATTTCAATCTCTGATTGGTAAGAAAACCTTCCCTTCTCTTATTATCTAATTTTGATGAAGATAAACTATCATAAATCAAGAGTTTCTCAACTCTCAGGTCCTGGATATTTCATTGGTTTGCATGATTATGCCTGCCACATGATGATTCTTTGCACTACTAGTCTTTTCGCTAGTTCTTGATTTATTTTTGGAATATAGACTGCAAATAAAATTATAAAAAACATAAAAAAAAATTATTTTACTATTTTTCATGTATTTTTTACAGTCTTAGAGTCATCCTGCATCATATTGGTATCAGAGTGGGTTTAGGATAGTTTTTTATTTGCATCGAATTCACAAACTCTAATTCTTCATTTTGTCCACTACATTAGGTGTCTAGGTTTCATCTGATTTTGGCATCATAAACATTTTATTTTTCTATTAAATTTGCACTGAATGTCCTCTGTTATATCCTAGTAATTATCAGAATTTATAGTTAATTTTACTAAAACCCTAAATCTCTAAAATTTGTCATAATAGAAACCCTAATAGAATCCCAATAATTTCTATAGCAGTCAAGAAAACCATAGATTTGCATCATCATATGATTTTGTTTCTGTATGAAATTTGGTAGGTTTCATCATCACTGTCCATCCTCCATTATAGATTTTTTTTTATTTTTTTATGCATCAGGATCTATGTCAAACTCTGCAACCACCAAAACATTAATTCACTGATTTCTGCTACATTCTGCATATTTACTCAACCTAACCTAATCACCTACCAAACCCCCAGTCCCAAGCCAAACTTTGTTTGATAACCCTAGTTAACCTAAACCTAATTTGACACATCATAAATCATTAAAAAATATTTTATTTTCTGATTATTTTAGCTGATCAGGGATTTCATATCATCCACTATCTCCACTTTTACCTGAATCCATGGATAACCTTGAAGCCAAGATTAATGCACTCACTGAGCAGCTAGCCCAATCCATGGCCCAGATGACTACCCAGTTAACTACCCAAATGACTCAGTTGACCCAGTTAGATACCCGAAACTACAATAGACTTGATCACTTAGTCCATAGGTTTGAACATATAGACAACCGACTAGGAACCCTAGAGAAAACCCGTAGGACCTAGACTAAATCCAATATTGATAGCCTCAACCCAGCCCAACCTAGTGAAACCAGGGAGTCCAAGCCTAGGAGGACCCAATACTCTGACCCATATAGGGAGCCCAACCATAGGAGAACCCCTTACATGACCCCTATTTGGACCCCAATCCTATGAGAGCCACTAGGTACGTTGTGTTGGTAGCACCTAAATTTTGTGATCCTAAGTGTGAGGATTATCTTGCTTGGCAAAGAGATATGGACCTATATTTTGAACAAAATTGGGGTTTCAATTATGAAAGATGTCAGTTCAAGTTTGCTAAAGCTAAGTTAGTTCACCAGGCTAAGTTAGACTGAGATAATGTTGAGAGAATACTTAGTCTAGAAGGCCACAAACCCATAACTACTCGGAGTGATATGAAACTTGAACAACTGAGAAAGTACCTACACAAGTCCTATCAGTCCAAGAGACCCACAACCTATAGATCTCATGACTCCAAAAACTATGAACCTAGATCCTATGACTTTAGATCCTATTTACCCACATCCTATAAGCCTAGTATACCCACAACCTATTGATCTTATGACTCCAAATCCTATGACTCTAGAACCTTTGAACCCATATCCCATGAGTCCAGTTGACCCAAGACCCATATAGCTAAACCCAAATCATATGACCCCAAATTTTATAATCCCATGACCCATAGATCTTCACCCTTGTCCTATGAGCCCAAGGAGCCCATAACCCCTAGGTATCAGCCTAGTACTAGTCATGCTTCCCCTAGTCAACTTGAACCACATAGGATTAGTACCCCTAAATTTGAACCAAGTAGTGGGCGACTATCCCTTAGGCAACCTGAACCTACTAGGAGTAGTGCCCATAATCAAAGACCAGAACCTAGCCAATTTTTCCCTAGCCGACCTTCTCCAACCATTCCTGAGATTCACAAGGCTTACATTAACATGGAAGTGTATGAAGCTGATGTGAACTTAGTGGATGTGTATGAGGGAAAAGAGGAGGCAACTTTAGAAGACTTATAATTAGTTGACCGCGTAGGTACCTAGGTAGAAGCCAATCAAGAGTTAGTTGACCTTGACTATACCCCGCCTAAAGCTATAATGGAAGAACAATTGAGGAAGAGAACCTAAATACTGCTACTAGAATCCTACCTAAGGAAACCATGGAGGAGAGCCAAAGTATAGAGTCTAGTCCTATAATACAAGAACTAGAAGAATTTATTCAGGACCTGATCACTTTGAATCAGTACCTTCTTTGATGAGCCTCCTCCTATCATTTCCATTAAGAACCTCTTCCCTGAGATTAGCAACCCATCCTTCCATTATACAAACACTGTAGGTAGACCTCAACCTCGTAATGTTAACCTCATTAGTCTAAGATTAGTCCCGGACACGCTGATGGGGGAATAATATGCATGCAATTTTTTTTTTATGTTTTACATTTGAGTTAGGTGATTAATTCCCAAATTTCAGATCAAAATTATTTGTAGGGATTTTTGTATAAATTTTTGAAGATCAGCATGCAGATTAGGACCTAGAAAAGTAGCAAAGAAGGACCGCCGGGGCTGAGAAGCCTCGGTTAGGGCAAGTTCTCCTACAATAAAACTACTGGAGGTAGAGGGGTGTACCTGACAACATCTGTGAAGATCGCAGTGAAGGGGTCTCTCGTTCCTCGACATATGCAGCCTGGAAAACCGAGCCAATGACCCGCGGATACCCGACTTTCTGCTCGGTGGTCCGATTGAGGCTTGGCTGGAGTCGTTGGATTTGTAGGAACTCAGGGACCTGCAAATGACCTGTTAGGGGTTAGAAAATTTACAAAGGAACAAGAAAACAAAGAAAAAATAGCAAGGGAAGGCTTCTTTTGGAGTGGGCGTCTAGGGATCTGGAGGGTTTGTTGGCAGCAGGAAGATGATTGCAAACACCGGGAAGAAGAACTCTCACAAACCCCTTTATGCACACAGCAGGGTATCACACAACTCAATAGAAGAACTCAAGGTTTTAATTCATATCAAAAATTAGGTTTCATACAAGAGGCTAGGGTCCCTTAAATAGACCCTTAACCTTGGGCTCCAAGTAAGGGCATATAAGTCTTTACATAAGAATCCCTTTCCCTCTCAAACCCTAGCTAGAAAATAAGGAAACATTAGGTAGAAAAATCCCTAAAAATTCTCTTTACTTAGCCAACACTCCAAGGATGCCTAGGGGGGCGTGTTGGGCTTCTAGGAGCAGCAAGAGGCCGGCCCAATGGGGCTCGGGTGCATGGGTTTGGGCCCCTGGAAGCTGAGGTGGCCTGGTAGCCATGTAGCAGGAATATTCCCTGGTATCTTGCTTCTTTAGGGCTTGGGCTTGGCACCTGGGCTTGATTTCTTTGGGCTAGGATGTAGATGGACCTCTGGAATCATGGATGCCCTTATCTATAAATATACTTTGGCATCTGGAAGGGAATCTGGGCATCTAGAGGGCATCTGCAAGAAATCAGAGTTTTCTGAATTTTTCTCCTGGGGTCTTCAAATCTTCAAGCTGGGTTGGACTTGGGCTATACTTCCATGTCTTCAATCTAGTTGAACTTGGTCTTCACTTGTATGATATAGTCTTGAGTCTTCAGTATGCTTGGACAGGACTCAAAAATTGAAATTTGCTCAACATGAGCTGTCTAGTACTGAACTAGCTCCACAAGAGCTGGACTAATTACAGGACTCAAATGTAGCTGGACTAAGCTTTATTACAGGGGACTCAAATATTAACCAAGTGATCCACAGAGGGTTGAGAAGCCTCTGCCTTATTCTAGTGCCTCTGGTGTCCGCACCAATTCTCTAGGGGTGGGAGGAACTCGACCTTGTCAAGTGAAGATCAGATTGGCTCACATATCTCTCGAGAAGGTCTGGGTTGAGGCGTTGCAAGTCCTCTCGAGAAATCCATGAATCGTCCGACTCTGGCCGGCCTTGCCATCGGACTAGGAAGCGTTGATAACCGCGGCCCCGGGTCGTAATGGCTTGATCGTCTAGGATACGCTCAATCCATTCTCCTCTCTCATGCTAATTAATTGGTGGACACTCTGGGTAAGGATCACTCTCAACAGAAGGGATAGGTCCAAAAGCCTCACTGGGTATCATTGCCGGTTCCCTGTACTCAACCAGGTATGTAATATTGAAGGTAGAACTAATGCCCATATCCGAAGGTAAGTCTAGCACATAGGCATTTGATCCAACCTTCTTTAATACTTTAAAAGGTCTGGCTCCACGAGCATGAAGCTTCTTAACGGTCCCAGGTGGAAACCGCTCAGGCCTAAGCCTAATCATGAAAGAATCCCCTACATCAAATTCTTTGATCCTTCTTCGGGAATTAACCAAATTTTTATAAGTTTCATTGCTTAAGATTATCTTTTGGTTAATGTCTTTATGCAAGTCTCTAAAATGCTGTGCAAATGACTCTGCGGACTCTGAGACTCGTGCATGAATAGGTAAAGGAATCAAATCAATGGGGCGATTAGGCTTGTACCCATGGACTATCTCAAAAGGGCTCTTACCCATTGTCCTATTTACTGAACTGTTGTAGGCAAACTCTGCTATAGGTAATAACAAATCCCATGTTCCAACATGTTCACCTACCAGGAATCTAAGGAGGTTCTCTAAACTTCGGTTCACTACTTCAGTTTGGCCATCTGTTTGAGGGTGGTAGGCTGTAGAAAACTTAAGCTTGGTCCCTAATAGGTGCCATAAGGTCTTCCAGAAATAACTAGTGAACCTAACATCCCTATCAGATATAATGGTCTTGGGTAGGCCATGGAGTTTGACCACATGATCTAAGAAGAGTTTGGCTACCCTAGACACGTCAAAGGTCTGGGAACAGGGAATGAAGTGAGCCATCTTAGAGAACCTATCGACCACTACAAAGATTGAATCATGTTTCTTTTGGGTCTTAGGTAATCCTAGCACGAAATCCATACTTAGGTCCTGCCAAGGGCGATCAGGCACTGGTAAAGGTGTGTAAAGACCTGTGTTTTGTTTTTGCTGTTTGGCGACAGCACAAGTTCGACATCTGGCTACAATCTATGCAACGTGCCTTTTCAATCCTGGCCAAAAGAACTGGTCCTCTATTGCTAAGATCATCTTATTTCTATCGAAATGACCAGCTAAACCTCTAGCATGGGTTTCCCATATTAGGAATTCTCTAAGGGATGTTTTGGGTATATAGAGTCGATTATTCTGGAAATGGTAACCATCCTGAAGGGTATACTCACCAATGGTACTAGATGGTCCTAGCCTGAGGGTCTGGTAAATGTCTCCAAAGTCTAGGCAGGTTTCATATTCATCCTTTAACCTATCAAACCCTATGACTTGGGTGCTAACTGATCCCAATAGTAAAGACCTACGGCTCAGGGCATCTACTACCTTATTTTCAGTGCCGGCACGGTGCTTCAGGATGAAAGTGTAGGCCTGAATGTACTCAATCCATTTACCATGCCATGGATTCAGTTTCTTTTGGTAGTTCAGGAATCGCAGTGCCTCATGGTCAGAAAAAAAAACAAACTCCTATGGTAGTAAGTAATGTCTCCAATATCTAAGGGCCTGGACTACCGCATAAAATTCCTTGTCATAGGTAGAGTACTTAAGTTTAGCCTCATTCAGCTTTTCACTGAAGAAGGCTACAGTGTGGTTCTCTTGACTTAGTACCCCACCTATTCCTACTCCCGAGGCGTCGCAAGCGACCTCAAATACCATAGTAAAGTCAGGTAATCTAAGGATGGGTGCATGGGTCATCTTATCCTTAAGCTCTAGGAAGGCCTTATCAGTTGCTTTGGTCCACTCAAATGTACCCTTCCTAAGGCAATCGGTGATAGGTGCGACGATTGTGCTAAAACCCCTAATAAATCTCCTGTAAAAAGTTGCTAGACCATGGAAACTAAGTACATCGTGGACACTAGAGTGTGTAGGCCACTCAACAATCGCCCTAACCTTTTCAGGATCTGCAGAAACTCCCTCAGGGGTGACAACAAAACCTAGGAAGATAACCCTATGTGTCATGAAATCACACTTCTTAAAGTTGGCATAGAGGCTATTCTCCCTAAGGGTTTGGCATACCAGTCTTAGATGACTAAGGTGGTCCTTCTTGGTCCTGCTATAAATCAGAATATCATCAAAGTAGACCACAACGAATTTTCTGGTAAACTCTCTCAGGACCTGGGTCATAATCCTCATAAGGTACTTGGTGCATTGGAAGTCCAAAGGGCATTACAACCCACTCAAATAGGCCATCCTTAGTCTTGAAAGCAGTTTTCCACTCATCCCCAGGTCTAATCCTAACCTGATGATAGCCGCTCTTAAGGTCCATCATGGAGAAAACTTTGGCTCCGACCATCATGTCTAACATATCATCCAATCGGGGGATGGGAAACCTATATTTCATAGTTATTTTGTTGATAGCTCTACTATCTACACACATCCTCCAGGTACCATCCTTCTTAGGGGTCAGTAGAGCAGGGACTGCACATGGACTCAGGCTCTCCCTAATGAAACCCTTCCTAAGTAATTCTCCCACTTGTCTCTGTAATTCCTGATGCTCACTGGGATTCAGCCTATAGTGAGGAAGGTTTGGTAAAGTGGCTCCTGGAACTAAGTCTATTGCATGCTGGACGTCTCTAAGGGGTAGCAATTGATCAGGTAAATCCTCAGGGAAGACATCCTCGAATTCTTTCAGAGCTTCGATAATTTCTTTAGGGTGTTCCTTTTGGGTTGGCTCTAATATTTCTTTAGAGGTCAAGATCCAAACAGGGTTACCCTCAACAATCTCCTTTTCTAACTCTCTAGCCTTAATCAGGTTAACTCCAGGTTTCTTGTTCTTAAGGCTACTAGAACCCCTTTTAACTGGGTCCCTAGGGGGAGCTGGATTGATAACAAACTTATTCTCATGGTAGTTGAAGGTACAAACATTGGTTCGACCATATAGGGTTGCATCATGATCAAATAGCCAAGGTCAACCTAAAATAATACTACTTACTTCCATGGGGATAACATCACACCAAATCTTTTTCTCATAGGTTTGCAATCTAAGTAAGATTTGGCACCTAACTTGAATTTGGATGGAGGTGGAATCTACCCAAGAAACATTGTACGGGCTAGGATGAGGAACTGTGGTCAATCCTAAAGATTTAACTGTCTTGGCAGAGACGGCATTGACACAACTCCCACTATCTATGATGATCTTAAGAACCTTACCCCCTATCTTAACAAAAGTCTGTAGGATGCTAGTCCTACTCTAATCTTCCCTAACTGGGGTTTGGGTTAAGATGCACCTAACCACTCCTAATTGGTTCTCAGACTTAGGTTCCTCCTCCTCACCTTCATACTCATCTATTAACTGATCATCAGCCTCATAAACTTCTCCCTCAGGTTCGACTACGGATTCAGGCTCTTCTTCCTGCAGTTCACCCAGGTGTAAGGCACTAACTAGACATTGGCTCATAAAGTGGCCTGGCTTATTACATCTAAAACAGGTCTTCTGGGGAGTGTAATTCTTATTGACCTCTACAGATTTTCCTCGATCATCCTTACGGGTCAAAGGATTACTAGGCTAGGGTAGACTCGGGCCTAGCTGACTAGGACTGGGTCGATTCAGGCCTGGTTGACTAGGACTGGGTCGACTCGGGCTAGGTCGGCTAGGCATGGGTCGGCTTTGATGGGGCTGGCTAGCTCCTGGATACTGACTAGGGTATCTAGTTGGCTCAGGCCTACGATAAATGGGCCCTTTATGAAAACGCTCATGATCCCTAGCAATCTGGTAAGCATGGTCCAGGTCTCTAACCTCTCTCATATAGAGCTCTTTCTTAATGTCATCTCTCAGTCCAGCACTAAACCTAGATAAGACAACATCCTCAGACTCCCTCAAATCACATCGCATGGAATACTCATCAAATTTTGCGATGTACTCATCTATGCTCTTGTTACCCTGATTAAATCATTGCCATTGATCTAGTAACCCACTATGATATGTAGCTGGAACGTATCTTGTCCTAAGATTACCCTTCATGGCCCACCAGGTGGTTATAGGATCACGCCCTCCTAGATTAAGGGTTCTCTCAACACTAGCCCAATGTAACCTGGCTTCCCGAACCAACTTAAGCTTAGCAAACCTAAACTTACGTTCTCTATCATATCATACCACTCAAAATACTGATCCATCTCTCCCTCCCAATCTATATAGACCTTAGGATCTAGACAACCATCAAAAGTTGGGGCATCAAGCTTAACATGTCTATAGAATCTATCCTCATGGTCTACAAAATCCTGATTGGACCTTCTAGGACAAATCTCAGGGATTGGGTCAGGACGATGGTCTCTCCTAGGTTCAGCCTCAAGGTATGGATCAGGGTTTGTAGTCCTCCTAGGCTCGAGATTATAGTATGGGTCAAGCTGGGGGGTTCTCCTAGGTTCAAACTCACGGAATGGATCAAGGTTTGGGGTCCTCTTAGGTTCAGGATTATAGTATGGGTCAGGATGAGGAGCTCTCCTAGGTTCGACCTCATGGTATAGATCAGGGTTTGGGGTCCTCCTAGGTTGAGGGGACTCAAGATCTGGCTCAGACTGTGACCCATGGGTTCTTTGTATGGTCCCTACACGGCCTTATAACTGGTCAAACCTATTGGCAAGATGGTCAATTCTATTGTTGGTTTGGGTACCGGACTGAGTTAACTGGGTAGTCAACAGGGCCATGGATTGGGTTAGATGCTCAGTGAGTGCTTTTATTTGGGCTTGCAAATTTTTCATGGATTTAGACATTTGTGAAGGCGGTGGATGATATGAAACCCCTGATCTAGTGCTCATGCAAAACTTGATCAGATCGACTACAGCTGACTAGACCTAGAGTCTAAACTAGATGATCAATCAGGGTGGCAAACTAGCCTATAGTAACCCTGTACTCAGCCTGGCAGGTGTAAGGGGAGTGTTAGGTCCCTGATTGCCAATCCTAGACACCAATCAGAGATTGGCCAATTAGGCGGACCAGCACACAGGCCCTTCGGGATTGAATCCCTAAACCATCGTTATAGACACTGAGCACAAGGAACACACAGGTTAACTTGACACAGTGATCTAACACTAGCCCGGACCCGACCAGTTGGTGTCCCTAGCCCACTAGGGCAAATTAAGTCTAGTTAATTTTAGGTTAAGGCTTGGGACCGAATGCAAGGGATGTTGTTTTGGGCTAAGAAGAGGTTATCAACTCCTCCCCTTGTCTGATATAGCAAGAGTGCCCTTAAAAGTAAATTATGCAATGATGGCAGGCAGATGAGGATGCAAATTAGGGTTTAGATGTTTTTGGTATTTTTGGAGAATATGTAATTTTTTTTGGTATTTAATTAAATAGAAGAAAACTTTCAAATTATGGCCTAATATGCAGGAAATATACTAAAATTAAAAGATATGCAAAAATGCTAAATAAAACCCTAAAACTTCCAAACTTGTCTTGCTGAAAAAAAAAATAGAGCCAAAAATTTGTAGGCTGTATTTCGGCTTGCAGAAAACTCACAGTCCGAAATAAAATCTTTAAAAATTCCAAAAATTACTGTTAATTATGATAAATCCATAAAATAAATTTTAGAATTTTTTGAGTTTTTATCAGGGAGGAATAATTAAAATAACAGAGAATATACGGACTGAAAAATTACAGAAAACAAGCCCTAATCTAAGCTCTGATACCAAATGATGGGGGACTAATATGCATGCAATTCTTTTTGTATGTTTTACATGTTAAGTTAGGTGATTAATTCCCAAATTTTAGATCAAAACTATTTGTAGGGAATTTTGTATGAATTTTTGAAGATCAGCATGCAGATTAGGACCTAGAAAAGTAGCAAACAAGGACCGCCGGGGCTGAGAAGCCTCGGTTAGGGCAAGTTCTCCTACAATAAAACTACTGGAGGTAGAGGGGTGTACCTGACAACATCTGTGAAGATCGCAGCGAAGGGGTCTCTCGTTCCTCGATGGATGCGGCCTGGAAAACCGAGCCAATGACCAGCGGATACCCGGCTTTCTGCTCGGTGGTCCGATTGAGGCTTGGCTGGAGTCGTTGGATTCGTAGGAACTCAGGGACCTGCAAACGATCTATCAGGGGTTAGAAAATTCACAAATGAATAAGAAAACAAAGGAAAAATAGTAAGGAAAGGCTTCTTTTGGAGTGGGCATCCAGGGATCTGGAGGGTTTGTTGGCAGCAGGAAGATGATTGCAAACACCGGGAAGAAGAACTCTCACAAACCCCTTTATGCACACAGCAGGGTATCACACAACTCAATAGAAGAACTCAAGGTTTTAATTCATATCAAAAATTAGGTTTCATACAAGAGGCTAGGGTCCCTTAAATAGACCCTTAACCTTGGGCTCCAAGTAAGGGCACATAAGTCTTTACATAAGAATCCCTTTCCCTCTAAAACCCTAGCTAGAAAATAAGAAAATATTAGGTAGAAAAATCCCTAAAAATTCTCTTGACTTGGCCAACACTCCAAGGATTCCTAGGAGGGCGTGTTGGGCTTCTAGGAGCAGCAAGAGGCTGGCCCAAAGGGGCTCGGGTGCATGGGTTTGGGCCTCTGGAAGCTGGGGTGGACTGGTAGCCATGTAGCAGGAATATTCCCTGGTATCTTGCTTCTTTAGGGCTTGGGCTTGGCACCTGGGCTTGATTTCTTTGGGCTAGTATGTAGATGGACCTCTGGAATCATGGATGCCCTTATCTATGAATATACTTTGGCATCTGGAAGGGAATCTGGGCATCTGGAGGGCATCTGCAAGAAATCAGGGTTTTCTGAATTTTCCTCCTGGGGTCTTCAAATCTTCAAGCTGGGTTGGACTTGGGCTATACTTCCATGTCTTCAATCTAGTTGAACTTGGTCTTCACTTGTATGATATAGTCTTGAGTCTTCAGTATGCTTGGACATGACTCAAAAATTGAAATTAGCTCAACATGAGCTGACTAGTACTGAACTAGCTCAACAAGAGCTGGACTAATTACAGGACTCAAATGTAGCTGGACTAAGCTTTATTACATGGGACTCAAATATTAACTAAGTGATCCATAGAGGGTTGAGAAGCCTCTGCCTTATTCTGGTGCCTCTGGTGTCCGCAGCACACGCCTCCTTTTATCCTATTTTATCCAACTAATCCTGAACCTTTTTTCCTATCTTACCAGACTAATTCTGAACCCACTTCCTATTTTTTGCCCTTTCTAGACACCTCCAGCATTTCTAGGATCATTAGATTGCATTTAGTTGAAATTAGCATACTGCATGCATTCATCATGCATGTTAGGTTTGCATCTTACTTCTGGCATACTCTTTGGAATTTGCTAGGAGTTCACTATAAATTTTCATGTGCATGTCAAGCTAGGATCAAACCTAGAGAACCTATAATCTGTTAGATTTAGATCCAAAGAGTTCAATAAAATTTCCTTCCATAGGAATGCATAGTCGAATCTGTTAGGTGTAGGTATGAGTCCTTTGCATCACTTGTTAGGAGTCTGCATGTGCCTAGCATGTTCACCACCTACACTAATTTTGAAACAAACTGTCTAATTTACCAAAGAAAGGTCAAGGAATTTGATGTTGTGGATTCTATCTTGACGGGTAGGACTGCTGTCGACTGAATTTGAAAAGGAGGGGGCTTTCCGGAATGAGGCCTTTTCCCTTGCTTCGTGGGCTGTTTGCTGCAGGCCAATTTCCACTGCCACGCATCTGCTCGGTGTATTTTCGGTGAGTGCCTCCATTTTCTCCTTAGGTCCCCTCTCCTTCTTCTCTGAATCTTCTTCTCTTTCTTCTTTGTCATGGCGCGCCATCGCTATGTTTCCTCTAATCCGGATGAGGCCGGTCCGTCCCAGCCGAGGACCCCGTCTTCCTCCTCCTCAGAGGAGGAAACGATCCCGGAGGAGATCCGCAGGCGACTGCAACCTGGGGGTGTCACCATCGGCATCCCTAGGGGTATCCGGTCTCCTCCTATTGCTTCCGCTCTTCCGCTTCTCTCTCTTCCTGCTCCGCCTCTTCTTCCTGCTCCGCCTCGAGCCCGGATCCATTTGCTCCTTCCACCAGCTGGAAGGAAAGTTTGTGGCACACTTCGACGCTTGTCGGAAGGTGCCAAAAGAGGTGGATAGCCTCTTCCCCATCTGCCAGCAGGACCAGGAGCTGCTACGAGACTACATAACCCAGTTCAAGATCGCAGCCCTGGAGATCTACAGCCTGGACGAACCTGTCGCCATGCTGGCTTTGAAGCGCGGGCTCAAGACGTCCCGCCTGACCTATTCCCTGGACAAAAAGCCTCCCAAGACATACTCCGAGCTCCTCCTCCGCGCCCACAAGTACATCCGGGCGGAGAAGGCTGACCGCACCCGCCGAGAGCTGGACGGGAGGACTCCGAAGAGGCCATCCCCGAGGGATCTTTCAGGAGCTCGAAAGCCCGGGCCACCTGCCGACCCTCGCCCGAATCCAAGGCCGAAGGGCGAAGCCATTCCGGAGCGAAGGTTCACCCCTCTCCTCGCACCTCGGACAAAGATCCTCATGAAAATTGAGGGCGAGCATTACCTCCGCCGACCTCCTCCTCAGAACCCGAGGGGCATCCGGGACAAATCGAAGTACTGCCAGTTCCACCGCGAGCACGGTCATGACACGGAGGAGTGTCGCAATCTGAAGCAGGAGATCGAGGAGCTGATCAAGAGGGGCTACCTCAGGAAGTTCGTCAGGAACGAGGTCCCCCGGAGGGGCAGCCACTCGCGGCCTTACCACCGGTCCGTGCAATCGATAACCGCCCGACGGAGAAGCCCGTGGGCATGATCTCACGCGGGGTCGGGCGAGCGGCGAAGAGAGCCCGGGAAGTCTGGAACCCGAAGAATGTAACCCCTCCTAAGGAGGGGAAGGATAATGAGAATGTAAACAACGATGCCGTGGTGGTCGAGATGACCATCGCGAAGCATCCTGTATATCGAATTATGGTGGATAGTGGAAGCTCGGCTGACGTGCTTTTTTACGATACTTTCTCTCGGATGAATTTGTCCCACGATCAGCTGAGACCGGTGCATACCCCCCTGGTAGGTTTTACCGGAGACTCCGTGGGGGTCGAAGGGGAGATCACTCTCCCGATCACCGCCGGATCCCCACCTCGGCAGACGACCGTCCTGATGACGTTTACTGTCGTCAGGCTCCCTTCGCCTTACAACGCCATTCTCGGGCATCCCGGGCTCAACCAACTGGATGCCACGATTTCCACGAAGAGGCTGTTGGTGCAGTTCCCCACTACTTCCAGGCTCGGGGTGATGAAGGGGATGACCCAGCCAGTCCCACATTGCCTCCAGACGGTCCCGGGCGCCCGGGGCACGGAGCTCGACCCCGATGTTGATGACCTCGACCTGAGGGAGAAGGAACCCAGGGGGGGCCCATAGAATGCCTGTTGACTTACCCCCTTGGTTCGGACCCGCTGAAGATGGTGCAGGTCGGGGTGCAACTCCCTGAAGAAGAACGGGCCCGCCTGCTGGAGTTCCTCCGTGCGAACGCAGACGTGTCTGCCTGGTCGGCGGCCGACATGCCGGGCATTCCGCCCGAGGTCATCACGCACAGGCTAAACGTGGACCCAAGCTGCCACCCGATCCGCCAGAAGAAGAGGAGCTTCGCCATGGAGAGATAGAAGGCCATCAACGAGGAGGTGGAGAAACTCCTCGCCGCCGACTTTGTGCGGGAAGTCCAGTATCCCAGTTGGCTAGCGAACGTGGTCATGGTAAGAAAGAGCAGTGGTAAGTGGAGGATCTGTGTGGACTACACTGACCTCAACCGAGCATGCCCGAAGGACAGCTTCCCTCTTCCAAAGATCGACCAGCTGGTCGACACCACCTCGGGACATCGCCTCCTGTCATTCATGGACACCTTCTCTGGATACAACCAGATCCGAATGAGCCCGGAGGACGAAGAGCATACCGCCTTCATCACCGACCGCAGAACTTTTTGCTACAGGATGATGCCATTTGGCCTCAAGAACGCGGGGGCCACATACCAGCGTCTGGTCAACAAGATCTTCAAGGACCAGATCGGCCGCAACATGCAGGTGTACGTGGACGATATGCTAGTAATGAGCAAACCCAATTCGGACCACGTAGCCGACTTGGCGGAGACGTTCGGCAACCTCCGGCGTCATCAGATGAAGCTGAACCCTGCGAATTGCGCCTTCGGCATCTCTGCCGGGAAGTTCCTAGGATTCATGGTGACCCAAAGAGTAATTGAAGCCAACCCGGAGAAGGTCCAGGCCATCCTGGACATGGAGCAGCCCGCCTCCAAGAAGCAAGTGCAGCAACTCACCGGCCGAGTTGCGGCCCTCAGCCGCTTTATCTCCAGGTCGGCAGATCGCTGCCGTCCCTTTTTCAAGGTGCTGAGAAAGATGAACGACTTCGCCTGGACCGAGGAATGCCAGGAGGCCTTTGAAGAGATGAAAAAGATGCTCGCATCGCCACCGCTGCTTTCCTGGCCCGAGGAGGGGGAGGAACTCATCCTCTACCTGGCAGTCACCCCGGAAGCCGTCAGCTCGGTCCTGGTTCGGACTGACGACTAAGGAGTCCAGCGGCCGGTGTACTATACCAGCAAACTTCTCCGCGATGCAGAGCTCAGGTATTCTCGGCCCGAGAAACTCGATTTTGCGCTAATAGTATCTGCCCAGCATCTCAGGCCCTATTTCCAAGCGCATCCCATCGCTGTCCTGACGGATCAACCTCTAAAAGCGGTGCTCAGCCGACCCAACACCTCGGGGCGATTGGCGAAGTGGGCACTGAAGCTCAGCGAGTTCGACATCGCGTATAGGCCCAGGTCGGCCAGGAAAGCTCAGGTGCTGGCCGACTTCTTGGTCGAATGTACGGGTTTGGGCAAGGAGCCCGAGGAGGATCCCCTGCACCAGCAGCTGAAAGCGGGCACCGAGGGGCCCGGAGAGGATGCATGGATCCTCCACGTAGATGGAGCCTCGAACTTTGGCGGGAGTGGAGCCGGACTCATTCTTGCCAACAGCGACGGGGTCGTCGCCGAATGTGCGCTCCATTTCCAGTTCGTCGCGACAAATAATTAGGTGGAGTACGAGGCACTCCTCGCTGGGCTGAGGGTCTCCCGCGAGCTGGGTGTGACCAACCTTAAGGCCTTCACTGACTCCCAGCTCGTGGCAGGACAGGTCTCCGGGGAGTATGCTGCGCACGACCCCCAAATGGTGAAATACTTGGAGCTCGTCAGGGCGAGCATGGCTGGTTTCCGGTGCTTCAACATCTTCCACATCCCTCGCACGGAGAACGCCCGTGCGGACACTCTTTCCCGACTGGCGACCCTGCCAGACACGATGCTGGGTCGCGCTCACGTGGAGCACCTTAAGGCCCCAAGCTACGAGGCCCCAGTGGGGGTCCATCAGGTCGATCGTGAGCCCAGCTGGATGGACAAATATGCTGAATACATAACCAGCAGCACCCTGCCAGAGGACCGTGAGGTGGCCCGCCTCATCAGAAAGAAAGCCGTGCGGTTCATCCTGATGGATGGGCAATTGTATCGAAGATCCTACTCCTACCCCCTCCTCAAGTGTGTAGGACCCGCAGAAGCCAGACTCGTGCTCCAGGAGATTCACGAGGGCGTCTGTGGGAACCACGTGGGGGGCAGAGCATTGGCCTACAAAGCCCGTCGTCAGGGCTACTTTTGGGAGACGATGAAGGAAGACGCCGCTGACTTCGTGAAGAGGTGCGATCGGTGCCAGCATCACGCCACGGTGCAACGGCAGCCCTCCAACCCAATCTCCCAGCTTTCAGCTCCGTGGCCATTCGCCCAGTGGGGGATAGACCTTCTGGGCCCATTCCCGCCGACGTCTGGACAGCGGAAGTTCTTGATTGTGGCCATCGACTACTTCACGAAGTGGGTCGAGGCCGAACCCTTGGCACGGATCACCGAGGCAAACGTCGCCAAGTTCTTCTGGAAGTCCATCGTTTGCCGTTTCGGCCTCCCCCATACCGTGGTTACCGATAACGGGCGCCAGTTCGACTGCCGGGAGTTTGAAGAGTTCTGCGGCGACCTCGGCATCAGGCATCGCTTCACCTCGGTGGTGCATCCCCAGACCAATGGAGAGGTCGAAGTCACGAACAGGACCATTTTGCGGGCCTCCGCACGTGGCTGGACCAGGCCAAAGGCAGATGGGCCGAGGAGCTCCCCAGCATCCTTTGGGCATACCATACCACCCCGAGGACAGCGACCGACGAGACCACGTTCAACCTCGTCTTCGAAGTCGAAGCGGTCATCCTGATCGAACTCAGCCTACCCACGCTGCTTGTGGAGCAATATGACGAGACAGAGAACCCCGCCAGAATGATGCTCAACCTTGACCTTTTTGAGGAGATGAGGGACAAGGCCCGAGTTCGGATGGTGGCGTATAGGCAGCGTGTGACCAGGTATTACAACTCCAGAGTGCGGTCGAAGTTTTTTCGTCCCGGAGATCTGGTCCTCCGGCGCGCTGAAGCTTCTCAGCCACGGGAATGCGGCAAGCTCTCACCAAACTGGGAAGGCCCGTACCGGGTGGTAGAAGCCCTCCCTCACGACGCCTACTACATAATTAGTAATGGAGGAATTGGGAGGGACCAGGTTTCCCCGGACATGGAACGCCTCGAACCTAAGAATGTATTATTAGTAATGTAAGGACGTGGAACACCTCTAGCATTTCTTGGATTATTAGATTGCATTTAACTGAGATTAGCATACTGCTTGCATTCATTACGCATGTTAGGTTTGCATTATACTTCTGGCACTGGCATTTGCTTGGAGTCCATTGTAAATACTCTTGTGCACACCACACTAGGGTCAGACCTAGAGAGTCTATAGTCTCTTAGGTTTAGGCCCATAAAAGTCTAATAAATTTCCTTCGATAGGAATGCAAAGTCGAGTGTATTAGGTGTTAGTATGAGTCCTTTGCATCATTTTGTTAGGAGTCTGCATGTGCCCAACATGTTCACCACCTCTAATTTTAAACAAACTGGCTAATTCCCGAAGATGGATCAAAGAATTTGATGTAGTGGATTCTATCTTTGTTAGGCTTAGGCCTAAAAGAAGCTTCATGCTCGTAGAGCCGAACCTTTTAAAGTGATAGAGAAGGTTGGATCAAATGCCTAGGTGTTAGAATTGCCTTCGGATTTGGGTATTAGTTCTACCTTCAATATTACAGACCAGGTTGAGTATAGGGAACCGGCAGCGATACCTAGTGAGGCCTTTGGACCTATTCCTTTTCATTGTGAGTGACCCTAACCTAGAGTGTCCACAAGCAAATTTGGCCTGAGAGAGGAGAACGGATCGAGCATATCCTGGATGATCAAGCCATCACGACCCAGGGCCATGACTATCAATGCTTCCTGGTCCGATGGCAAAGCCGGCCAGAGTCGGACGATTCGTGAATTTCTCGAGAGGACTTGCAACGCCTCAACCCAGACCTTCTCGAGAGATATGTGAGCCAGTCTGACCTTCACTCAACAGGGTCGAGTTCCTCCCACCCCAGGAGAATTGGTGGGGACACCTGAGGCACCAGAATAAGACAGAGGCTTTTTCAACACTCTGTAAATTGATCAATAATTTATGAGTCCATCTGTAATAAGGGCTTAGCTCATCTGAGTCCATTTTAGTTGTTATTTAAGTCTTTTTAGTTGTTATTTCAGTTCTGTACTAGTCAGCTCATGTTGAGCTAGTTCAGTCCAATGCTAGTCAGCTCATGTTGAGCTAATTTTATTTTTTTGAGTCCTGTCCAAGCATACCGAAGACTCAAGACTATATCAAACAAGTGAAGACCAAGTCCAACTAGATTGAAGACATAGAAGTATAGCCCAAGTCCAACCCAGCTTGAAGATTTGAAGACCCCAGGAGGAAAATTCAAAAAACCCTGATTGATTGCAAATGCCCTCCAGATGCCCAGATTCCCTTCCATATGCCAAAGTATATTCATAGATAAGGGCATCCATGATTCCAGAGGTCCATCTGCATCCTAGTCCAAAGAAATCAATCCAAGGTGCCAAGCCCAAGCCCCTAAGAAGCAAGATACCAGGGAATATTCCTGCTATCTGGCTACCAGGCCACCCCAGCTTCCAGAGGCCCAGACCCATGCACCCGAGCCCCTTTGGGCTGTCCTTTTGCTGCTCCTAGAAGCCCAACATGCCCCCCTAGACGTCCTTGGAGTCTTGACCAAGTCAAGAAAATTTTTAGGGATTTTTCTACCTAATATTTCCTTATTTTCTAGCTAGGGTTTGAGAGGGAAAAGGATTCTTATGTAAATACTTATGTACCCTTACATGGAGCCCAAGGTTAAGGGTCTATTCAAGGGACCCTAGCCTCTTGTATGAAGAGAGAATGTTTGATGAATGAAAACCTTGAGTTCTTCTATTGAGTTGTGTGATACCATGCTGTGTGCATAAAGGGATTTGCGAGAGTTTTTCTTCCCAGTGCTACAATCATCTTCCTGCTGCCAACAAGCATCTCAGATCCCTGGACGCCCACTCCAAAAGAAGCCTTCCCTTGCTATTTCCCCTTTCTTTTCTTGTTCCTTTGTGAGTTTTCTAACCCTTGACAGGTCGTTTACAGGTCCCCGAGTTCCTACGAATCCAACGACTCCAGCCAAACCTCAATTGGATCACCGAGCAGAAAGCCGGGTATCCGCGGGTCTTTGGCTCGTTTTCCAGGCCGCATCCATCGAGGAACGAGATACCCTTTTGCTGCGATCTTCATAGACATTGTCAGGTACACCCCCTCTACCTCCAGTAGTTTTATTGTAGGAGAACTTGCCCTAACTGAGGCTTCTCAGTCCCGGCGATCCTTCTTTTCTACTTTTCTAGGTCCTAATCTGCATGCTGATCTTCAAAAATCATACAAAATTCCCTACAAATAATTTTGATCTGAAATTCAGAAATTAATCACCTAACTCAACATGTAAAACATGCAAAAAAAAATTGCATGCATATTAGTTCCCCATCACATCAGAAACTGAACCAAATTCTATATCAAATCAAACCCTATTTTCTATTCTGCATACTTGATCAAACCAAACGTAATCACATCGAAACTGATGGGGATCCAGGATAGGTCTGAGTATTTTTCCATTTTTCTCTTATTTTCTTAGATTTTTTATATTTTTCCTATTCCCGCTATTCCACTTATTCCTGCTATTCCACCTTTATTCCAATCTTATTTCCGATCTATTCCAACATTATTCAATCTTCTCCCGTGAATTTTTTTAACGCCCAAACCATAGCCTCCGCCACCTCCGACCACAGATCCGGGTAGCCTGACCGCTTGCCACCCCCGTCGGACCACCGCCGACGTTCGCCGGCCCCCGCCCTCGTCGAAGAAGCCACTGTCGCTGCCCAATCATCGTGGAAAGACGAACGAACACGGAGGCGTCCGCTCCCCGCGGCCCACGGCCACCGTTGCTGCCACCGCCGTTCCCGCCACCCGCCGACCCTCACATGGCCGTTGGTGGGGTCCGCCACCGCCCACTCCCATGGGAAGACGAATGGACACGGGAGGCGTCAGTCCGCCCGCGTGCGACCGTGTGACACTGCCGTCCATCGCCTGATGCCGCCACCGCCTCCCGCCTTTCCGCTGGCCACCTTCCCACTGGTCACGGCCTCCCCCGCCATCCACCGGCCACGCCGGCACCCACGAGGTCTCCCACGGCCGTGGGAGACCAAACGGCACGCTGGGCATGCCGTGCTAGTCCCTGTGACGCCTCGGCTGCAGACCGCCGCCAGCCGTCCTCCGCTGGCCATCCGCCGACCCCGTCCGCCTGCTTCCCGGTCACCGGCCATTTGCTCCATCGGGCGATCCATTCTCCGCACGACCGTACGAGGAGTTTGCACGGATTCCAAAGTAGCCCAAATTTCAGAGCAGCACACTTTCTGGAGCTGATCATTAAGCCAACACGCTTCTTAGAGCAGACCAGCACCACTTTTGATGCAACATAAATTTTGATGTAATTTATTTTCCTTTTTTAGTTTTCTTAGAGGCTAAGAAACTGTGGATTTTGGTTTTTCTATATAAAGGCCCCCTCTCCCCCTGTAATAATGAAAGAAAAAGAGAGATTTGATATAGATTTTTGGGTTGGTTCCTGTTCTGGTTCTGGGCTGAGGCCCATTTTCCTTCGTTCCTTGCTGTGTGCATTATGGGTTTGATGAGGGGTGAGGCATTCCATGCTGTGTGCATTATGGTTTCGATGAGCACCATAGTTATCCCCTATCTCGTCTTCTTTATCACCTCGTGTCCTTCGAGAGTCATCCTAGCACATCTATGTGAGAGCCCTGCTGTGTGCATTATGGGTTCGATGAGAGCTCACGGTAGCTGGTGCTGTGACCCCTTCAGGAAGGTAGCTTTATGCTAAAGGTAGCTTTATGCTCAAGGTAGCTTGTGCTGTGATCCCTCGGGAGGGTAGCTTTAGGCTTTGACCCCTGACTATCTATGTGCATCACCCGCTAGAGTGAGTCTTAGGGCCATGAGTTCCAGTTCCCAGTTTCCCATCTCCATCCTTCCTTTGCCACATCCACCAAGAAAATTAAAAACAAAAGAGATCAGCTGTCTTATGATTTTAGAGTCAGTATGCCCTAGTCCCGGGAAGCTTCTTAGCCCTCCCGCGGTCCTAGTTTATTTAGTTATTTCCCTGTTTTCCAAATAACCAAGTTACATCGATTATCGTCCCGCATCACCATCCCTCCCCCTCTTGTAAGCATCTCTTTCTTATGAATACAATTTGCTGAAATTTGAGTTATTGCCTTGTGTTGGTGTTTTATTATGGTTCTTTGGTTTGTGTTCTTGTGCTTGGACGAATTCCTTGCTGCCCTAGCATCCTTCCATACCCTAAATCACTGCCATCCAAGCCTTCACACATCCAAGGAGGAGTGCCCTAGGCCGCCAAGCAAGGAGATCTTCAATAAGCTTCAAACAGCCATCTTCTAACCCTAATCCTGATTCCTTTCAATCCATAGTTTCTTTTCTTATTATTTAATTGCTATTTTGATTAACCTTGATGCTTGTAGGATCCTCTAGGTGGTTCACCTCCCCTGAGGAGGCCTTCTTTGCTACCCGGAGCACCCAGATCAGCCATCAGATTCAAGGGAATCGAGGCTTCTTAATCCAGGCTCCGATCAGAGTGCATGTGGACCCTTCTGCTACTGAATTTCAATCTCTGACTGGTAAGAAACCTTCCCTTATCTTATTATCTGATTTAACGAAGAAAAGCTATCCTAAACTAGGAGTTTCTCAACTCTCGGGTCTTGGATATTTCATTGGTTTGCATGTATATGCCTGCGACCCGATGATTCTTTGCACTGCTACTCCTGCTAGTTTTTACTTTATTTTGGAAATCTAGCTTGCAATTAAAATATAAAAATTATAAAAAAAATTATTTTACTATTTTTCATGCAAGTTTAGCAGTCTTAGAGTCATCCTGCATTAGTTTGGTATCAGATTGGATTTAGGATAGTTTTTATTTTCATTGCAATCACAAACCCTAATTTCAGCATTCTATCCACTGCATTAGATTTCAGTTTTGCATCTATTTTTGACCATCTAAAAATTTTATTTTTCTCTGAAATTTGTGTGAATTGATCTCTGTTGAGTCCTTTATTTTATATAAGTTTTTAATTATTTTTACTAAAAACCTAAATCTCTAAAATTTGGCTAATAGGAACCCTAACAGTATTCTGATAATTTTTGTAATAGTCTAAAAAACCCTAGGTTTGCATCATAATATGATTTTTGTTTCTACATGAAATTTGGTAGACATCATTATCACCATCCATCCTCTATTCCAGATTTTTGAATTTTTATGCATCAGGATCTGTATCAACTTCTGCATATTTGTATCCTAATTTTTTTGATTTTGTACATTCTGCAAACTTAACTCAACCTAACCTAAAAAACTTCCTAACCCCCAATCCAAGACAAACCTTGTTTGCTAACCCTAGTAAACTTAATGTTAACTTGACATCTCATAAATTAATATAAATCATTTATTTTCTGGATTATTTTAGATTGCATCAGGACCATTGATTGTTATCATCTATTAATCTAATCTTAAGGGCGATCAATATAACATCAGGGCAGGAGGTCATAACCTGTCCTGGGCCCAAACAAACACCCAGCATTTCCACCCAATTCTTAATTAAAATCAATTAGACCTAATTTGCCCTAGTGGGCTAGGAGACATCAACAGGTTGGGTCCGAGCTATGTGGGCAAACTAGTGCATTTAACCTTTTAGCTATTACTGAAAGCTGGTATCTAAGGGGGGTTCAGAGTCAAACGACCTAAGTGGTGTTGTGGTTTTTAATGGGGGTCCGCAAAAGCAGGGAGGCCTCCCAACTCCCACCCCAACCTGGCTCTAGGTCTAGGAAACCCTAGATTGTACTAGCCTTTTCTTTTTCTTTTGCATGCTTGGTTGCATCATTTCATTTTGATGATTGATTTGATTGATTTATTTGCTGTATGACAACTAGATTAGGCACACAATATCAAAAGTCCAAACCTCAACCCAGCCCAACCATGGAACCCACTTTCGAGACCATCCTAGCTTAACTTGCCCAAATGAATGCTCAAACCCCAAGCCCAGCTTGCCTAGTTAACTACCCAACATGAACCAAGCCAATGTCCAATTTGAAAATCAGCTTACCCAATAGACCATAGGTTTGACCAATACCGATACTAAGCTTGATCGAATGAACTATAGGTTCAACCAAGTAGGAATCCTAAGCAAGACCTATAGAGTTGAACCCCAGGAACCCATATTCCCTAGATTTGAACTCACTAGTAACCCATTATCCCTCAATCAATCGGAATCCTATAAGATTAATACCCCTAGATTTGAACCTATAACCTATGAACATATAACCTTAGTTTAACCACCCTGTTACCCTAGACCCTAGTCAATTTCCCATTAGCCAAACCCCTCTTACCATCCCATGGTTCCCCAAGATGATTTAGAAGAAGAGATACCTATAGGTGACCAAGAGTAGGAGTCAAACCAGAATTAGTTTGACCCAGTAGAAACCAAATTAGAAGTCGACCTAGTGTTTTGTTAGTTGATCTAGTAGAAACCCAGGTTGAAGCCACCCTAGAGTTAGCTGACTTAACCACACCCACCTATAATGGATGAACCTTAAAGGAAGAAGACCATGAGGAAATCCAGTCCAACTATTAGAGCTTTACTTGAGGAAACTAGAAGAAGAAAGCCCAATAGAGAGCCCAGTCCTTTGATTATGAACCAGAAGAGTTTATTAAGGACTTAATCTCTTTAGATCAATGCCTCAGGATGAACTCACCACTTTTACACCACTTGATGTTTTTCCTGAAATCAATGACCCCTTCTTTCATTACAGACCCTTTAGATATGCCTCAAACCCATAAGTTAAATTCAATAGTCTAGGACTCATCCCTGAAACCCTTCTAATTATACTCTTTTAATTAACCATAAAACCATCTCCTTTTTTTCTCATCCTACCAGACCATCCTGAATCCACCTCTTATTTTCTACATTTCAGGAAACTTCTTCTGTTTTCTTTACTATTAGGTTGCATTTCATAGAGGTTTGCATATTGCATTCATTCATGAGTCAGTTATGTTTTCTTCCTACTTATGGAAGACCCTCTGGCATCTACTAAGAGTTCATGTCATATTTTCTTGTGCATGTCATGATAGGATCAAACCTAAAGAGTCTATAATCTATTAGGTTTTGTTCCTTATAGAGTCCAATAAAATTTTCTTCGATAGGAAGTCTAGTCGAGTCTTTTAGGTACTAGTTTTGAGTCCAATAAATTTACAACTTGAATCATCTATTGTGCACCTGCACTTACTCTGCACAGCATATGCATATAGAAAATTAGTCAAAAGATGAACCTAATTATTGAACTAAATAATAACTTGGCTAATTCCCAAAAGAGAGATAAAGAATTTGCAGGGAATTTTGAAGTTGTAAAGAATTTTCTGCTCGCAAAGCTGGCCCATCCAAGATAATGAATATCTGTGGATCCAATGCCTATGTGCATTAGATACTACCTGATTTAGGTATTAGCTACACCTTCATCATCTCAGATCAGATAGAGACTAGGGAGCCAGCAGCGATACCTAGTGAGCACTTGAGCCTATCCCTTCCTTTGAGAGAGAACCCACCCTAGATTGTCCATATACAATTGGCCAAATAGTGAGAAATGATTGACAGAATCCTGGACGATCAAGCCATATGTACCCAAAATCGTGGCTATCATAGGTACATGGTTCGGTGGCAAGGTCGGCCAGAATCTGAGGACTCGTGGATCAACGTGACGATCTGCAGCACCTCACCCAGACCTACTCGAGCACTATGAGAGCCAGTTATCCCATACCGACGGGATTGAGTTCCTCCCATCCCGGGAGAATTCGTGGGGGGGCACCAGGATCAAACACGGATTACTGGACCCTATTGTTTTACCTAGCCATGTATCAAATTTTGTAATCAACTAGAATTCAGTCCTGTAATAAGTTGAGGTTAGTTGATTTGTCTCAACCCTCAACATAGTCATCATTTTGAGTATATATCAGTTATGAGTCCAATATGAGCTCAATTTTATACAAGAGAGGAGGTTACTAGATTTTGGAGTTCCACCAGGCCACATCCAGGAGTCAGAGGCCACTACATCAGCCCATTTGATTTTGTGTGACAACCTAGGATCCAAGATGCTTCCGGAAACCCTGATCCTTCCAGATGCCTAGATTCCTACCAGATGCCAGAGCATATTCTCAGAACAGGGCACCCATGATTCCAGAGGTCCACCTACATCCAAGCCCAAGAAATCAAGCCCAGGTGCCAAGCTCAAGCTCTTAAGAAGCAAGATTCTAGGAAATATTCCTGCTATCAGGGTAACAGGCCACCCCAGCTTCCAGAGGCCCAAATCCATGCTCCCAAGCCCATTTGGGCCTGCCCCTTGCTGCTCCTTGAGGCCCAACAAGCCCCCCTTAGTCATCCTTTAGGTGTTGACCACATCCAAAGAGGTTTGACTAGGTCCAAGTTGAAGAAAAGTTAAAGAAGACCAAGCCATTTCCTAACCTAGTTGGGATTTCTAATCCTTTAAACCTTGTAATTCTAACCTAGCTAGGAAATGACTTGTATTCCAAATTGGAAGAGGAATTGTAACCCAAATGTAACCATGGTTAGTGAGGGTATGGGAACTATAAATACCCCACCCCTCTCCCTCTGTAAGCATCTCTTTCTTATGAATACAATTTGCTGAAACTTGATTTATTGCCTTGTGTGGTGTTTTATTTTGGTTGTTGGTTTGTGTTCTTGTGCTTGGACGAATTCCTTGCTGCCCTAGCATCATTCCACACCCTAAATCACTACCATCCAAGCCTTCACACATCAAAGGAAGAGTGCCCTAGGCAGCCAAGCAAGGAGATCTCAATAAGCTTCAAACAGCCATCTTCTAACACAATCCTGATTCCTTTCAATCCATAGTTTCTTTCTTATTTATTAATTGCTATTTTGATTACCTTCACTCGAGTAGGGTCCCTGAGGTGCTTCCCCTCCACTGAGGATGCCTTCTTTGCTGCGCGGACTGCCCAGATCAGCCATCAGATTCAAGGAATCGAGGCTTCTTCATAGGCTCCGATTAGAGTGCGTGTGAACCCTTCTGCTGCTGAATTTCAATCTTGACTGGTAAGAAACATTTTCTTCTATTATTATCTGATTTAATAAGAAGAAAAGCTATCCTAAACTAGGAGTTTCTCAACTCTTGGGTCTTGGATATTTATTGGTTTGCATGAGTATGCTGTGACCCGATGATTCTTTACACTGCTAGTCCTTCTGCTAGTTTTACTTTATTTTGGGAATCTAGCTTGCAATAAAAATTATAAAAGTCACAAAAAAAGTATTTTACTATTTTTCATGAATGTTTAGCATCTTAGAGTCATTTGCATCAATGTACATCAATTATGAGTCTAGTATGAGCCCGATATTTATACAAGAGAGGAGGTCACCCTATTTTGGAGTTCCACCAGGTCAATCAGGAGTCAGAGGCTGCTGCTACATCAGCCGAATGATTTTTGTGTGACAACCCAGGATCCAAGATGCTTCCAGAAATACTGATTCTTTCTAGATGTCCTCCAGATGCCCAGCTTCCTCCCCAGATTCCAGAGCATATTCCTAAACTTGGAAATCCATGATTCCAGAGGTCCACCTACATTCCAGTCCAAAGAATCAGGCCCAGGTGGCAAGCCCAAGCCCTTAAGAAGCAAGATTCCAGGGAATATTCCTGATACCAGGCTACCAAGTCACCCATCTTCTAGAGGCCCAAACATGCCCCCAAGCCCCTTTGGGTGGCCCTTTACTGCTCCTAGAGGCCCAACAACCACTAGGTATCCTTGATGTGTGACCAGTCCAAAGAGATTTGACCAAGATATGCTGAAGAGAGAGAAGAAGGATAAGACCAAGTTTATTCCTAACCTAGTTGGGATTTCTAATCCTTTTAAACTTTGTAATTCTGACCTAGCTTGGGAACCATATAATACCCCACACCTTCTCCTTGTAAGCATCTCTTTCTTATGAATACAACTTACTGAAATTTTGAGTTATTTATTGTTTTGGCATTTTGTTTTGGTTCTTTGGTTTGTGTTCTTGTATTTGAACAAATTCCTTGCTACCCTAGCATCCTTCCATGCCCTAAATCACTGCCATCCAAGCCTTCACATGTTCATGGAGGAGTGCCCTAGGACACCAAGCAAGGAGATCTTCAAGAAGCTTCAAACAGCCTAGCTTCTAATCCCTAACCTGATTTCTTCTAAACCTAGTTTCCTTTATTTTTCTAAATTGCTATTTTGATTGACCCTTGACATTTTGTAAGATCCCCGAGGTGCTTCCCCTTCCCTGAGGAGGCCTTCTTTGCTGCCCGGACTGCCTAGATCAGCCATCAGATTCGAGGGAAACAAGGCTTCTTCTTCCAGGCTCTGATCAGAGTTTTGAGTGATCTCTTATGCTATTGGATTTCAATCTCTGATTGGTAAGAAAACCTTCCCTTCTCTTATTATCTAATTTTGATGAAGAAACTATCATAAACCAAGAGTTTCTCAACTCTCAGGTCCTGGATATTTCATTGGTTTGCATGATTATGCCTGCCACATGATGATTCTTTGCACTATTAGTCTTTTCGCTAGTTCTTGCTTTATTTTTGGAATATAGACTGCAAATAAAATTATAAAAAACATAAAAAAAATTATTTTACTATTTTTCATGCATTTTTTATAGTCTTAGAGTCATCCTGCATCATATTGGTATCAGAGTGGGTTTAGGATAGTTTTTATTTGCATCGAATCACAAACTCTAATTCTTCATTTTGTCCACTGCATTAGGTGTCTAGGTTTCATCTGATTTTGGCATCATAAACATTTATTTTTCTATTAAATTTGCACTGAATGTCCTCTATTATATCCTAGTAATTATCAAAATTATAGTAATTTTACTAAAACCCTAAATCTCTAAAATTTGTCATAATAGAAACCCTAATAGAATCCGATAATAATTCTATAGTAGTCAAGAAAACCATAGATTTGCATCATCATATGATTTGTTTCTGTATGAAATTTGGTAGGTTCATCATCACTGTCCATCCTCCGTTACAGATTTTTTTATTTTTTATGCATCAGGATCTATGTCAAACTCTGCAACCACCAAAACATTAATTCATGATTTCTGCTACATTCTGCATATTTACTCAACCTAACCTAATCACCTACCAAACCCCCAGTCCCAAGCCAAACTTTGTTTGATAACCCTAGTTAACCTAAACCTAATTGACACATCATAAATCATTAAAAAATATTTATTTTCTGATTGTTTTAGCTGATCAGGGGTTTCATATCATCCACCACTATCTCCACTTTTACCTGAATCCATGGATAACCTTGAAGCCAAGATTAATGCACTCACTGAGCAGCTAGCCCAATCCATGGCCCAGATGACTACCCAGTTAACTACCCAAATGACTCAGTTGACCCAGTTAGATACCCGAAACTACAATAGACTTGATCACTTAGTCCATAGGTTTGAAACATATAGACAACCGACTAGGAACCCTAGAGAAAACCCATAGGACCTAGACTAAATCCAATATTGATAGCCTCAACCCAGCCCAACCTAGTGAAACCAGGGAGTCCAACCCTAGGAGGACCCAATACTCTGACCCATATAGGGAGCCCAACCATAGGAGAACCCCTTACATGACCCCTATTTGGACCCCAATCCTATGAGGCCACTAGGTACGTTGTGTTGGTAGCACCTAAATTTTGTGATCCTAAGTGTGAGGATTATCTTGCTTGGCAAAGAGATATGGACCTATATTTTGAACAAAATTGGGGTTTCAATTATGAAAGATGTCAGTTCAAGTTGCTAAAGCTAAAGTTAGTTCACCAGGCTAGGTTAGACTGAGATAATGTTGAGAGAATACTTAGTCTAAAAGGCACAAACCCATAACTACTGGAGTGATATGAAACTTGAACAACTGAGAAAGTACCTACATAAGTCCTATCAGTCCAAGAGACCCACAACCTATAGATCTCATGACTCCATAACTATGAACCTAGATCCTATGACTTTAGATCCTATTACCACATCCTATAAGCCTAGTATACCCAAACCTATGGATCTTATGACTCCAAATCCTATGACTCTAGAACCTATGAACCCATATCCCATGAGTCCAGTTGACCCAAGACCCATATAGCTAAACCCAAATCATATGACCCCAAATTTATAATCCCATGACCCATAGATCTTCACCCTTGTCCTATGAGCCCAGGGAGTCCATAACCCCTAGGTATCAGCCTAGTACTAGTCATGCTTCCCCTAGTCAACTGAACCACATAGGATTAGTACCCCTAAATTGAACCAAGTAGTGGCGACTATCCATTAGGCAACCTGAACCTACTAGGAGTAGTGCCCATAATCAGAGACCAGAACCTAGCCAATTTTCCCTAGCCGACCTTCTCCAACCATTCCTGAGATTCACAAGGCTTACATAACATGGAAGTGTATGAAGCTGATGTGAACTTAGTGGATGTGTATGAGGGAGAAGAGGAGGCAACTTTAGAAGACTTATAATTAGTTGACGCGTAGGTACCCAGGTAGAAGCCAATCAAGAGTTAGTTGACCCTGACTATACCCCGCCTAAAGCTATAATGGAAGAACAATTGAGGAAGAGAACCTAAATACTGCTACTAGAATCCTACCTAAGGAAACCATGGAGGAGAGCCAAAGTATAGAGTCTAGTCCTATAATACAAGAACTAGAAGAATTTATTCAGGACCTGATCACTTTGAATCAATACCTTCTTTGATGAGCCTCCTCCTATCATTTCCATTAAGAACCTCTTCCCTAAGATTAGCAACCCATCCTTCATTATACAAACACTGTAGGTAGACCTCAACCTCGTAACGTTAACCTCATTAGTCTAAGATTAGTCCCGGACACGCTGATGGGGGAATAATATGCATGCAATTCTTTTTGTATGTTTTACATTTGAGTTAGGTGATTAATTCCCAAATTTCAGATCAAAATTATTTGTAGGGAATTTTTATAAATTTTTGAAGATCACCATGCAGATTAGGACCTGGAAAAAAGAGCAAAGAAGGACCGCCGGGGCTGAGAAGCCTCGGTTAGGGCAAGTTCTCTACAATAAAACTACTGGAGGTAGAGGGGTGTACCTGACAACATCTGTGAAGATCGCAGTGAAGGGGTCTCTCGGTTCTCGACATATGCGGCCTGGAAACCGAGCCAATGACCCGTGGATACCAGGCTTTCTGCTCGGTGGTCCGATTGAGGCTGGCTGGCTGGAGTCGTTGGATTTGTAGGAACTCAGGGACCTGCAAATGACCTGTCAGGGGTTAGAAAATTCACAAAGGAACAAGAAAACAAAGAAAAAACAGCATGGAAAGGCTTCTTTTGGAGTGGGCGTCTAGGGATCTGGAGGGTTTGTTGGCAGCAGGAAGATGATTGCAAACACCGGGAAGAAGAACTCTCACAAACCCCTTATGCACACAGCAGGGTATCACACAACTCAATAGAAGAACTCAAGGTTTTAATTCATATCAAAAATTAGGTTTCATACAAGAGGCTAGGGTCCCTTAAATAGACCCTTAACCTTGGGCTCCAAGTAAGGGCATATAAGTCTTTACATAAGAATCCCTTTCCCTCTCAAACCTAGCTAGAAAATAAGGAAACATTAGATAGAAAAATCCCTAAAAATTCTCTTTACTTGGCCAACACTCCAAGGATGCCTAGGGGGGCGTGTTGGGCTTCTAGGAGCAGCAAGAGCGAGGCCGGCCCAATGGTGCTCGGGTGCATGGGTTTGGGCCCCTGGAAGCTGAGGTGGCCTGGTAGCCATTTAGCAGGAATATTCCCTGGTATCTTGCTTCTTTAGGGCTTGGGCTTGGCACCTGGGCTTGATTTCTTTGGGCTAGGATGTAGATGGACCTCTGGAATAATGGTGCCCTTATCTATGAATATACTTTGGCATCTGGAAGGAATCTGGGCATCTGGAGGGCATCTGCAAGAAATCAGAGTTTTCTGAATTTTCCTCCTGGGGTCTTCAAATCTTCAAGCTGGGTTGGACTTGGGCTATACTTCCATGTCTTCAATCTAGTTGAACTTGGTCTTCACTTGTATGATATAGTCTTGAGTCTTCAGTATGCTTAGACAGGACTCAAAAATTGAAATTTGCTCAACATGAGCTGACTAGTACTGAACTAGCTCCACAAGAGCTGGACTAATTACAAGACTCAAATGTAGCTAGACTAAGCTTTTACAGGGGACTCAAATATTAACCAAGTGATCCACAGAGGGTTGAGAAGCCTCTGCCTTATTCTGGTGCCTCTGGTGTCCGCACACATTCTCAGGGGTGGGTGGGAGGAACTCGACCCTGTCAAGTGAAGATCAGATTGGCTCACATATCTCTCGAGGTCTGGGGGTTGAGGCATTGCAAGTCCTCTCGAGAAATCCACGAATCATCCGACTCTGGTCGGCCTTGCCATCGGACTAGGAAGTGTTGATAACGCGGCCCCGGGTCGTAATGGCTTGATCATCTAGGATACGCTCGATCCGTTCTCCTCTCTCATGCTAATTAAGGTGGAACACTCTGGGTAAGGATCACTCTCAACAGAAGGGATAGGTCCAAAAGCCTCACTGGGTATCATGCCGGTTCCCTGTACTCAACCAGGTCTGTAATATTGAAGGTAGAACTAATGCCATATCCGAAGGTAAGTCTGCACATAGGCATTTGATCCAACCTTCTTTAATACTTTAAAAGGTCTGGCTCCACGAGCATGAAGCTTCTTAACGGTCCCAGGTGGAAACCGCTCAGGCCTAAGCCTAATCATGAAAGAATCCCCTACATCAAATTCTTTGATCTTCTTCGGGAATTAACCAAATTTTTTATAAGTTTCATTGCTTAAGATTATCTTTTGGTTAATGTCTTTATGCAAGTCTCTAAAATGCTGTGCAAATGACTCTGCGGACTCTGAGACTCGTGCATGAATAGGTAAAGGAATCAAATCAATGGGGCGATTAGGCTTGTACCCATGGACTATCTCAAAAGGGCTCTTACCGTTGTCCTATTTACTGAACTGTTGTAGGCAAACTCTGCTCTAGGTAATAACAAATCCCATGTTCCAACATGTTCACCTACCAGGAATCTAAGGAGGTTCTCTAACTTCGGTTCACTACTTCAGTTTGGCCATCTGTTTGAGGGTGGTAGGCTGTAGAAAACTTAACGCTTGGTCCCTAATAGGTGCCATAAGGTCTTCCAGAAATAACTAGTGAACCTAACATCCCTATCAGATATAATGGTCTTGGGTAGGCCAGGAGTTTGACCACATGATCTAAGAAGAGTTTGGCTACCCTAGACACGTCAAAGGTCTGGGAACAGGGAATGAAGTGAGCCATCTTAGAGAACCTATCAACCACTACAAAGATTGAATCATGTTTCTTTTGGGTCTTAGGTAATCCTAGCACGAAATCCATACTTAGGTCCTGCCAAGGGCGATCAGGCACTGGTAAAGGTGTGTAAAGACGAGTGTTTTGTTTTGCTGTTTGGCAACAGCACAAGTTCGACATCTGGCTACAATCTATGCAATGTGCCTTTTCAATCCTGGCCAAAAGAACTAGTCCTCTATTGCTAAGATCATCTTATTTCTACCGAAATGACCAGCTAAACCTCCAGCATGGGTTTCCCATATTAGGAATTCTCTAAGGGAAGTTTTGGGTATACAGAGTCGATTATTCTGGAAACGGTAACCATCCTGAAGGGTATACTCACCATGGATACTGGATGGTCCTAGCTTGAGGTTTGGTAAATGTCTCCAAAGTCTAGGCAGGTTTCATATTCATCCTTTAACCTATCAAACCCTATGACTTGGGGTGCTAACTGATCCCAATAGTAAAGACCTACGGCTCAGGGCATCTACTACCTTATTTTTAGTGCCGGCACGGTGCTTCAGGATGAAAGTGTAGGCCTGAATGTACTCAATCCATTTACCATGCCGTGGATTCAGTTTCTTTTGGTAGTTCAGGAATCGCAGTGCCTCATGAAAAAAAAAAACAACTTCTGTGGTAGTAAGTAAATGTCTCCAATATCTAAGGGCCTGGACTACCGCAAAAATTCCTTGTCATAGGTAGAGTACTTAGTTTAGCCTCATTCAGCTTTTCACTGAAGAAGGCTACAGTGTGGTTCTCTTGACTTAGTACCACACCTATTCCTACTCCCGAGGCGTCGCAAGCAACCTCAAACACCATAGTAAAGTCAGGTAATCTAAGGATGGGTGCATGGGTCATCTTATCCTAAGCTACTAGGAAGGCCTTATCAGCTGCTTTGGTCCACTCAAATGTACCCTTCCTAATGCAATCGGTGATAGGTGCGACGATTGTGCTAAACCCCTAATAAATCTCCTGTAAAAAGTTGCTAGACCATGGAAACAAACTACTACATCGTGGACACTAGAGGGTGTAGGCCACTCAACAATCGCCCTAACCTTTTCAGGATCTGTAGAAACTCCCTCAGGGGTGACAACAAAACCAGGAAGATAACCCTATGTGTCATGAAATCACACTTCTTAAAGTTGGCATAGAGGCTATTCTCCCTAAGGTTTGGCACATACCAGTCTTAGATGACTAAGGTGGTCCTCTTGGTCCTGCTATAAATCAGAATATCATCAAAGTAGACCACAACGAATTTTCGGTAAACTCTCTCAGGACCTGGGTCATAATCCTCATAAAGGTACTTGGTGCATTGGAAAGTCCAAAGGGCATTACAACCCACTCAAATAGGCCATCCTTAGTCTTGAAAGCAGTTTTCCACTCATCCCCAGGTCTAATCCTAACCTGATGATAGCCGCTCTTAAGGTCTATCTTGGAGAAAACTTGGCTCCGACCATCATGTCTAACATATCATCCAATTGGGGGATGGGAAACCTATATTTCACAGTTATTTTGTTGATAGCTCTACTATCTACACACATCCTCCAGGTACCATCCTTCTTAGGGGTCAGTAGAGCAGGGACTGCACATGGACTCAGGCTCTCCCTAATGAAACCCTTCCTAAGTAATTCTCCCACTTGTCTCTGTAATTCCTGATGCTCACTGGGATTCAGCCTATAGTGAGGAAGGTTTGGTAAAGTGGCTCCTGGAACTAAGTCTATTGCATGCTGGACGTCTCTAAGGGGTGGCAATTGATCAGGTAAATCCTCAGGGAAGGCATCTCGAATTCTTTCAGAGCTTCGACAATTTCTTTAGGGTGTTCCTTTTGGGTTGGCTCTAATATTCTTTGGAGGTCAAGATCCAAACAGGGTTATCCTCAACAATCTCCTTTTCTAACTCTCTAGCCTTAATCAGGTTAACTCCAGGTCTGTTCTTAAGGCTACTAGAACCCTTTTAACTGGGTCCCTAGGGGGAGCTGGATTGATAACAAACTTATTCTCATGGTAGTTGAAGGTACAAACATTGGTTCGACCATACAGGGTTGCATCATGATCAAATAGCCAAGGTCGACCTAAATAATACCACTTACTTCCATGGGGATAACATCACACCAAATCTTTTTCTCATAGGTTTGCAATCTAAGTAAGATTTGGCACCCAACATGAATTTGGATGGAGGTGGAATCTACCCAAGAAACTTTGTACGGGCTAGGATGAGGAACTGTGGTCAATCTTAAAGATTTAACTGTCTTGGCAGAGACGGCATTGACACAACTCCCACTATCTATGATGATCTTAAGAACCTTACCCCCTATCTTAACAAAAGTCTGTAGGATGCTAGTCCTACTCTAATCTTCCCTAACTGGGGTTTGGGTTAAGATGCACCTAACCACTCCTAATTGGTTCTCAGACTTAGGTCCCTCCTCCTCACCTTCATACTCATCAATTAACTGATCATCAGCCTCATAAACTTCTTCCTCAGGTTCGACTACGGATTCAGGCTCTTCTTCCTGCAGTTCACCCAGGTGTAAGGCACTAACTGGACATTGGCTCATAAAGTGGCCTGGCTTATTACATCTAAAACAGGTCTTCTAAGGAGTGTAACTCTTATTGACCTCTACAGATTTTCCTCGATCATCCTTACGGGTCAAAGGATTACTAGGCTGGGGTAGACTCGGGCCTAGCTGACTAGGACTGGGTCGATTCAGGCCTGGTTGACTAGGACTGGGTCGACTCAGCTAGGTCGGCTAGGCATGGGTCGGCTTTGATGGGGCTGGCTAGCTCCTGGATACTGACTAGGGTATCTGGGCTCAGGCCTACGATAAATGGGCCCTTTATGAAAACGCTCATGATCCCTAGCAATCTGGTAAGCATGGTCCAGGTCTCTAACCTCTCTCATATAGAGCTCTTTCTTATGTCATCTCTCAGTCTAGCCCTAAACCTAGATAAGACAACATCCTCAGACTCCCTCAAATCACATCGCATGGAATACTCATCAAATTTGTGTGATGTACTCATCTATGCTCTTGTTACCCTGATTAAATCATTGCCATTGATCTAGTAACCCACTATGATATGTAGCTGGAACGTATCTTGTCCTAAGCTTACCTTCATGGCCCACCAGGTGGTTATAGGATCACGCCCTCCTAGATTAAGGGTTCTCTCAACACTAGCCCAATGTAACCTGGCTTCCCGAACCAACTTAAGCTTAGCAAACCTAAACTTACGTTCCTCTATCATATCATACCACTCAAAATACTGATCCATCTCTCCCTCCCAATCTATATAGACCTTAGGATCTAGACAACCATCAAAAGTTGGGGCATCAAGCTTAACATGTCTATAGAATCTATCCTCATGGTCTACAAAATCCTGATTGGACCTTCTAGGACAAATCTCAGGGATTGGGTCAGGACGATGGTCTCTCCTAGGTTCAGCCTCAAGGTATGGATCAGGGTTTGTAGTCCTCCTAGGCTCGGGATTATAGTATGGGTCAAGCTGGGGGGTTCTCCTAGGTTCACAACTCACAGAATGGATCAAGGTTTGGGGTCCTCTTAGGTTCAGGATTATAGTATGGGTCAGGATGAGGAGCTCTCCTAGGTTCGACCTCATGGTATAGATCAGGGTTTGGGGTCCTCCTTGGTTGAGGGGACTCAAGATCTGGCTCAGACTGTGACCCATGGGTTCTTTGTATGGTCCCTACACGGCCTTCTAACTGGTCAAACCTATTGGCAAGATGGTCAATTCTATTGTTGGTTTGGGTACCAGATGAGTTAACTGGGTAGTCAACAGGGCCATGGATTGGGTTAGATGCTCAGTGAGTGCTTTTATTTGGGCTTGCAAATTTTCCAAGGGTTTAGACATTTTGAAGGAGGTGGGTGATATGAAACCCCTGATCTAGTGCTCATGCAAAACTTGATCATACCGACTACAGCTGACTAGACCTAGAGTCTAAACTAGATGCTAAATCAGGGTGGCAAACTAGCCTATAGTAACCCAGTACTCAGCCTGGCAGGTGTAAGGGGAGTGTTAGGTCCCTGATTGCCAATCCTAGACACCAATCAGAGATTGGCCAATTAGGCGGACCAGCACATAGGCCCTTCGGGATTGAATCCCTAAACCATCGTTATAGACACTAAGCACAAGGAACACACAGGTTAACTTGACACAGTGATCTAACACTAGCTCGGACCCGACCAGTTGGTGTCCCTAGCCCATTAGGGCAAATTAAGTCTAGTTAATTTTAGGTTAAGGCTTGGATCGAATGCAAGGGATGTTGTTTTGGGCTAAGAAGAGGTTATCAACTCCTCCCCTTGTCTGATATAGCAAGAGTGCCCTTAAAAGTAAATTATGCAATGATGGCAGGCAGATGAGGATGCAAATTAGGGTTTAGATGTTTTTGGTATTTTTGGAGAATATGTAATTTTTTTTGGTATTTAATTAAATAGAAGAAAACTTTCAAATTATGGCCTAATATGCAGGAAATATACTAAAATTAAAAGATATGCAAAAATGCTAAACAAAACCCTAAAACTTCCAAAATGTCTTGCTGAAAAAAAAAATAGAGTCAAAAATTTGTAGGCTGTATTTCGGCTTGCAGAAAACTCACAGACCGAATAAAATCTGTAAAAATTTATAAAATTACTGCTAATTATGATAAAACCAAAAAAATAAAATTTATAATTTTTGAGTTTTTATCAGGGGAGAAACAATTAAAATAACAAAAAATATACGGACTGAAAAATTATAGAAAACAAGCCCTAATCTAAGCTCTGATACCAAATGATGGGGGACTAATATGCATGCAATTCTTTTTGTATGTTTTACATGTTAAGTTAGGTGATTAATTCCCAAATTTCAAATCAAAACTATTTGTAGGGAATTTTGTATGAATTTTTGAAGATCAGCATGCAGATTAGGACCTAGAAAAGTAGCAAACAAGGACCGCCGGGGCTGAGAAGCCTCGGTTAGGGAAAGTTCTCCAACAATAAAACTACTGGAGGTAGAGGGGTGTACCTGAGAATATCTGTGAAGATCGCAGTGAAGGGGTCTCTCGTTCCTCGATGGATGCGGCCTGGAAAACCGAGCCAATGACCAGCGGATACCCGGCTTTCTGCTCGGTGGTCCGATTGAGGCTTGGCTGGAGTCGTTGGATTCGTAGGAACTCAGGGACCTGCAAACGACCTGTCAGGGGTTAGAAAATTCATAAAGGAATAAGAAAAAAAGAAAAAACAGTAAGAAGGAAAGTTCTTTTGGAGTGGGCATCCAGTGATCTGGAGGGTTTGTTGGCAGCAGGAGATGATTGCAAACACTGGGAAGAAGAACTCTCACAAACCCCTTTATACACACAGCAGGGTATCACACAACTCAATAGAAGAACTCAAGGTTTTAATTCATATCAAAAATTAGGTTTCATACAAGAGGCTAGGGTCCCTTAAATAGACCCTTAACCTTGGGCTCCAAGTAAGGGCACATAAGTCTTTACATAAGAATCCCTTTCCCTCTAAAACACTAGTTAGAAAATAAGACAACATTAGGTAGAAAAATCCCTAAAAATTCTCTTGACTTGGCCAACACTCCAAGGATGCCTAGGGGGGCGTGTTGGGCTTCTAGGAGCAGCAAGAGGCCGGCCCAAAGGGGCTCGGGTGCATGGGTTTGGGCCTCTGGAAGCTGGGGTGGACTGGTAGCCATGTAGCAGGAATATTCCCCGGTATCTTGCTTCTTTAGGGCTTGGGCTTGGCACCTGGGCTTGATTTCTTTGGGCTAGTATGTAGATGGACCTCTGGAATCATGGATGCCCTTATCTATGAATATACTTTGGCATCTGGAAGGGAATCTGGGCATCTGGAGGGCATCTGCAAGAAATCAGGATTTTCTAAATTTTCTTCCTGGGGTCTTCAAATCTTCAAGCTGGGTTGGACTTGGGCTATACTTCCATGTCTTCAATCTAGTTGAACTTGGTATTCACTTGTATGATATAGTCTTGAGTCTTCAGTATGCTTGGACATGACTCAAAATTGAAATTAGAACATGAGCTGACTAGTACTGAACTAGCTCAACAAGAGTTGGACTAATTACAGGACTCAAATGTAGCTGGACTAAGCTTTATTACAGGGGACTCAAATATTAACTAAGTGATCCACAGAGGGTTGAGAAGCCTCTGCCTTATTCTGGTGCCTCTGGTGTCCGCAGCACCGCCTCCTTTTATCCTATTTTATCCAACTAATCCTGAACCTTTTTTCCTATCTTACCAGACTAATTCTGAACCCACTTCCTATTTTTTGCCCTTTCTAGACACCTCCAGCATTTCTACGATCATTAGATTGCATTTAGTTGAAATTAGCATACTGCATGCATTCATAATGCATGTTAGGTTTGCATCTTACTTCTGGCATACTCTTTGGAATTTGCTAGGAGTTCACTAAAAATTTTCATGTGCATGTCAAGCTAGGATCAATCCTAGAGAACCTATAATCTGTTAGGTTTAGATCCAAAGAGTTCAATAAAATTTCCTTCCATAGGAATGCATAGTCGAATCTGTTAGGTGTAGGTATGAGTCCTTTGCATCACTTGTTAGGAGTCTGCATGTGCCTAGCATGTTCACCACCTACACTAATTTTGAAACAAACTAGCTAATTTACCAAAGAAAGGTCAAGGAATTTGATGTTGTGGATTCTGTCTTGATTAGGCTTAGGCTTGAGCAGTTCTCACCTAGGAACGTTAAGAACCATCATGCTCGTAGAGCCAGACCTTTTAAAGTGATAGAGAGGTTGGACCAAATGCCTATGTGTTAGATTTGCCTTCGGATTTGGCCATTAGTTCTACCTTCAATATCGCAGACCTGGTTGAGTACAGGAAACCAATATTGATACCTAGTGATTCCTTTGGACCTATTCCTTCCATTGAGAGCGACCCTAACCCAGAGTGTCCACTAATTAATTGGCCTGAGAGAGGAGAATGGATCGAGCATATCCTGGACGATAAGCCTTAACGACCCATGGCCATGGTTATCAACGCTTCCTGGTCCGATGGCAAGGTCAGCCAGAGTCGGACGATTCGTGGACTTCTCGAGAGGACTTGCAATGCCTCAACCCAGACCTCCTCGAGAGATATGAGAGCCAGCTTGATTTTCACTCGATAGGGTCGAGTTCCTCCACCCTTGGAGAATTGGTAGGGATACTAGAGGCTACATTCAAGTCCATTGTAATAAAGCTTAGTTCATCTAAGTTATCTTTATTTGAACCTGTATTTGTCAGCTCGTGTTGAGCTAGTTCAGTCAAGTGCTAGTCAGCTCATGTTGAGCTAATTTTATTTTATTTTAAGTCTTGTCCATGTTCATTGAAGACTCAAGACCACATCATACAAGTGAAGACCAAGTCCAACCAGTTCAAAGATATAGAAGTGTGAATCCCAAGTCCAACCCAGCTTGAAGATTTGAAGACCTCAGGATGAGAAATCAGAAACCCTGATTCCTTGCAGATGCCCTACAGATGCCCAGATTCCCTTCCAGATGCCAAAGTATACTCATAGACCAGGGCATCCTTGATTCCAGATTCCCCTTTTTGATGATGACAAAATATTAGGCATGGAAAAACTTTGATATATAAGAAAACTTGTGTATGACTTTCAAATGGAGATATATTTATGTGTATTAACAAGTATCATGAAAGTATTGACAGTATCAGGGTTTATCAACTGAGTATCAAATCTTTTGAATTAGATCTAATGAGTATCAGAGTTAATATCTATCAAAAGTTGCTTTTGCCTGAAATATGTTGAAGTCAAGAATGTATCAGAGCTTAAAAATTATCAAGAGTCAATGTATCATAGTTTAGAAAAATCAAGACAATGTATCCGAGCACAATGAATCAAAGCTTACTCAAAAATTATCAAGACAAACAAAATGCATCAGAGCTTGGTTATAAAAAAAAATGTCGAAGCTTTATAATAAGATTGTATCAGAGCTATTAATAAAGGAAATTGTGAATAGCAGGGATGACCCCCTGTTTCACTCAAACCAAGCATAGTTTTAATAGATTTTGCCAAAAGATTTTTCAAGTTTTCCATGCACATACAAGTACTCCCCTTTTTGTCATTAGTTAAAAAGGTGGTTAGAAACAATTTACTTGATCTTTTTTAATAGAATGAGAACATTGATAACATAATTTCACTTTCTCATAGAATATTTTCAATTTAAATTCTTCATTAAAACTCTGATGAGATGTTTCTCCCCCTCAGTAGGCTAATTAAAGAGATTAAACATTGAGATCATTCAAAGAAGCAATAAGATATATAACAATAAGAGAGTTCATCATTAACACAATAATTTATAAAAGATAGCATTTCATTACTTTGAAGGAAAGTACAATACATCCAAAAGATACAAACTAGTCATCTTCCTCACTAGAGGAAGATCCAATGTCTAGAACAACAACAGATGAGGTTTTGGTTTTCATAGGTTTAAATCTAAGATCCCTATGTCTAGATATAGTAGGGGTCTTAGAAGCTTTAGATTTTGCTTTAGCCCTAGCTTTAGGTTTGGCTCTAGTGGGTGTGTGCTCTACTTTAATGTCAAAAGGTGGCATACAAGGTTCTACTAGAGCTGGTAAAGCAGGCTATGAAGACATAGGTATGGGATCAAATAATCCAAGTGGTACAAATCGAGGTGCCTGAGCAAAGGTGGAGAAGGTGAGTGTGCTGGTGGTTGCCTGGAATAAAGATGCTTGAAGGATTAGAAGACACAAGCAATCCTCAGCTCAATCTTCAGCTCTTCTACTCCCTTCTGAATGCACTGCATCTCAGCTACCTGCTATGCACTGAAGGTATCAACAGCTCCTCTCAATCTACCAAAGTTCGCTGCAGCTTTCTAATAACATAATGAATGTCCTCCTGCAGATGCTGTCTGCTCTCCACTACCTCCACCCTGGTGGTCAACTCTGCCAGCTATGCCCTGATCTCCTATAAACCAGTGTCGACTATCTGACGAAGTTTGCCAATCATCGAAGCAAATGAGCTCATCAAGGTCTCAAAAAGAAGTCTAATCTACTGGGCTATGAAAGCCTATGAAGCTGATGGTGCTGAAGTAGAAGATCCAAGAGCATGTCCAATAGAAGGTACTGGGGGTGTCGTGCGACTATTATGCTCTCTCTGTGTTTGAGCATGCTCATCAGTATTAGCCTATGTACCATCATCTCCTCTGGCTACAGTGGTCTCAGTAACATCAGCTGGATGCCCTGACTGATCATCCTCACCCTTGTCATCATCAGAGGAGGTAGCAACCCTTTGCCCGGATATCCTTTTCGACCAAACACCATCTACTAGATGGTAACCCTTCCTTTGAAGGGATTTTATCGAATAGGTATCTGTGTGGTGTAATGGTCTGCCATATTCTATTCTCAGGACTAATCCAGCCTCCTGAAATAGTAGTGTGAACACCATTCCATATGGAAAGCAAGCCTTTTACCTTTCTTGCTGCCTCTCTCATCTGCACAAGCATGATGTAAGGTTGATTGAGGGCCTCCCCCTCAATCAAATGTCTCATGAATACTAGGTCCCGTTCGCTTACCCAGTCAAAGTGATCGGTCCATGATAGGAAAATCCGACTAATAATATTGTGCAGCAGTCTTATTTCCAATGAGAGCATATTTGCCTGCACATTTTTTATTGTGTCCAAATTTGATCATTCCAATTTTAATCTCAAAGCCCTTTGCTTATTTTTCAGAACCAAGTGATTTACACCCTCATTCGGCATTTGTAAAATGTTGCTCAATTTTTCTTCATCAACAATCAATCTTATCCCTTCTACTATGGATTCAATGTGGTATTCCCCAAGGGTAGGATTCTCAAAGAAAGCTTTCACCAAATTTGGCTAAGTAGGGGTGTCTAAAGAGTAGAAAAATGTCCATCCCTGGTTTTCAATCAATTCCCGTATCCTTACTCCTAATTCATCCAAAAATGAGAATACAATCCTTTTACCACTAGTGACGGGTCTGTTGGCTATCGAAATTACCTGCAATGAGGGTGAAGGTGACTCATTTTCCACTTCCTCTTCTTGCTGCCTTCGAGCTGATCTTCTTCTTCTCTTCTCTTCTTCTTTCACTTTGAGCACTAAAGTCAATAGCCTAAGGATGCTTCCTTACTGCCCGTTTTGGAGCCATTCAGAAAACAAAGAGGTAAAGATGAAGAAATTCAAGGAAAATGGGAAGGAGAGTGGTCCCAAAGATTTGGAAGGGTTTTTGTGGTTTGGCTAGGATTCAACAGTAAAAATGAGCCCTAAATCAGTCTTATGGGTTTTATATAAAAAGCCCTAACTCGATAATCGAGTCGACTTGGCCAGAGACATGTCTACTCGAGTCGGCGAGCAAAATGCTCGAAAAGGCTCTAAAAACATACCAAAAAGAATCCTAAGGGTAGTAGTACTCTAGATAAGGTGGCCATTGTCCTTAATTGATGTAGCAGGTCTTCGAGATAATTTCACTTAATTTTAGAAGAAATTAGATCAAAAAATCTAAAAAGGATCACACAACCCTAATTCACTTTTATTCATTCCAAATATTTCTTCATTTAGTTGCTTAGTAAAAATGTCAGCAAGTTGGTTTTCAGTTGGAATGAATTCAAGTTCAATATCTCCATTTTGTACATGATCTCTAATGAAGTGATGCCTAATTTTAATATGCTTTATTCTTGAATGCTGAATAGCATTTTTGTAAGATTGATAGCACTTGTGTTATCACATTTGATAAGAATTTTAGTCTGTGTAACACCAAAGTATTCTAATTGTTGCTTAATCCATAACACTTGTACACAACAATTTCCTACAGTTACATGCTCTGCCTCAGTAGTGATAGTGCTATGGAGTTTTGTTTCTTACAGCACCATGAAATTAAGCTCAATACTAGAAACTAGCAAGTATCACTAGTGCTCTTTCTATCAATTTTACATCCACCATAATTAGCATTAGAAAAGTCAATTAAATTTAATGAACATTGCTTAGAATACTGTAGACCAAGATTACTTGTTCCTTTAAGATATTTTAGATTCTTTTAACAGTAATCAAATGTGATTCTTTAGGATTAGATTGGAATCTAGCACATATGCGTATACTGAACAAGATATCAGGCCTACTAAAGTTAAGTACAATAGTGATCAAATCAAAGCTCGATAAAGCTTTTGATCAATGTTGTTGCCATCTTCATCTTTGTCTAATCTGCATGTAGGGCTCATTAGTGTGCTCATTTATTTGGATGACTCCATATCAAACTTCTTAATAATTTCCTTGATGTACTTTGCTTTATTAATAAAATTCCTTTGTTTGCTTAATTTGGAGTCCAAGGAAGTAGATCAGTTCACCCATCAAGCTCATCTCAAATCACCTTGCATTAACTAAGCAAATTCTCTTCAAAAATTCTCATTAGTTGCACCAAAAATAATGTCATCTACATAAATTCGTACAACTAACATATCATTTTTTTTTTATAAACAAAGTTGTATCTACATTATCTCTAACAAAATCATTTTCAAGTAAAAACTTACTTGATCTATCATACCAGGTTCTAGGCGCTTGTTTCAATTTACACAATGCTTTATTAAGATTGAAACATGATTTGGAAAAGTATAACTTTCAAAACCTAGTGGTTGTTAACAAAAACTTCTTCAGATATAAAACCATTCAAAAATGCACTCTTTACATCCATTTAAAATAGTTAAAAATTTATGGAGCAAGCAAATGCAAGTAAAAATCTAATGGCTTCTAGTCTTACTAGGGTGCATAGGTCTTATCAAAATATATTCCTCTTCTTGATTATAAACTTTTGCCACTAATCTTGCTTTATTTCTAATTACTTTTCCTTGTTCATCTAGTTTATTCTTATAAACCCATTTGGTTCCTATTGCTGGATGGTCCGAGGGTCTATTTACTAAGGTCTATAATTATTTATTTCAAATTGATTAAGTTCTTCATGCATGGCCATCATCCAATTAGGGTCATATTCAGCCTCTTTAAATTATGTGGCTCTACTTGTGAGACAAAAGCTAGATAGTCATGTGCCTCTCTAAGTGAAGACCTAGTCCTAACACCTGAGAAGGATCACCAATAATTAAATCTCTAGGATGTGAAGTTACATATCTCCATTCCTTTGGTAGATCACCATGATCTTTACTTACCATTTCTTCTCCTTCTTGAGTTGGTTTGTCCTTCAAGCTCCTATCTACCATTTCTTTATCAAGTGTATCTACATCATTATCTATACACTCTTCTTTTTTAAAAGGTGAGGGGTTAGATTCATCAAAGATAACATGAACAAATTCTTCTACTATCAATGTTTTTTTATAAACACTCTGTAAGCTTTTCTATTGATTGAATAACTAAGAAAGATAGCTTCATCATATTTAGCATCAAACATTCCTATGTTATCCTTTCTATTATTTAACACAAAGCATTCTTAACCAAAAACATGAAAGTAATTAATATTAGACTTTTTGCCATTCCAAAGTTCATAGGAGGTTTTCTTCAAAATTGGTCTAATCAAAACATGATTTAAAATGTAGCAGTAGTGTTCATCGATTCTGCCCAAAAGTATATTGGATGATTGCCTTCACATAGCATTGTTTGAGCCATCTCTTCCAAAGTCCTATTTTTCATCTCTACAATACCATTTTTCTGTGGTGTTCTAGGAGTGGAGAAGAAGTGAACAATGTCGTGCTCAATGCAATAATCATCAAATATTGATTTTCAAATTCTATGCCTTGATCACTTTTTATTGAAATAACTGAAAGATTTTTCTGATTTGAAACTTTCTTGTAAAATCTTTGAAAAACATTAAATGCTTCATCTTTGTGTGTAATAAATAAAATCCAAGTAAATCTTAAAAAATCATCTACTATCACGAGTCCATATTTCATACCACTTAGGATTGTAGTCCTAGTTGGTCCAAATCCAAATACGTCCATGTGTATAAACAAGTTCAAAATAAACTTTGAATTTAAGTAAACCTCTATTTAGATCTTTGAAAATTAACGTAGCAATTATATGCATGCAAGCATGATCTAATCTTCTCTGCCAAAATAAGCTAGACTCCTTGATTTTAGCATTCATTGCCATAAGACTTGTACTACTAGACATGGCTAGATCATTAAAATCTACCACATATTTGTTTCCAAGTCTATGACCAATGAGCTTGGTGCTAGAATCAAGTGAGTTAGTTATAATACACATAGATGATTCAAAGACAACCTTAAAGCTATCATATAATTGATTAATACTAGTAAATTATGCTTCAATTTGTCAACTAGCAATACATTTTCAATGAATGTAGAGGGGGGGTTATTCTTATTTTATCGATGCCAATCATTTTCTCCTTGCCATTGTCACCAAAAGTGACCATTCCTCCATCCTTCATCTCTAGGGTGATGAATTGCTCTTTGTCACCGTCATAAATCTTGAGCAGCCGCTATCCAGATACCATCTTTTCTTTGTGTTATAGGCTGCATGACATTCTTGCAAAACAATCATGGAATTATTTTAGGTACCCAAACTTTCTTGGGTCCTTGCAGGTTAGTATAAGTGATTCCTTTGGGAACCCAAATCTTTCTAAATTTTAACATTCTTTTGAACATGCATTGAAATGACTTGTGACCAATCCCATTGCATGCATAACAAATAATTCTTGAATTTTGCAAAGATACAAAAGTTAAAGCTCTAGATGTAGATGTAGAAGCATTTGAAATAAATGACTTTGATTTGAAAACTTAGGAACATAAGCTTTTGAAGGTATAAACATTATAGCTGAAATTCTATTTGTTTGCAAACAATTAGAACAAATTCCAGCTTTATTACTTGAGTCTCTTTGATCTTTCAAAATCAATTCAAGTTATTTGAACTCAATGTCAGCTTTTTAACTAATTGTTTAAGTTTTTCAACTTCTTTTTGCAAGCCAAGATTTTCTTCATGCAAAACCTTGTTTTTCTTAAGGAAAACATTCTTCTCAATTTCAAAACAATATATTTTTTCAGAAAAGGTGTTCAATTCTTTTTGTAAGATCTTATTCTTGTTTGAAATCTTTTCTTTTTCTTTCATCAAAATATCATTACTATTTTTCAAATATTTTATTTTCAAACTGGTCTTTTTATATTCAGCCAACAATTCATGAAATGCATTATTTAGCTCTTCAAAAGTAAATTCTTCATGAGGATCAGGGGACATTACCTAATCTTCAAGAACCATTAGGCTTCTTCTTCTTCTTCATTTGAAGAAGACTCCTCGCTATCGCTCCATGTCGCAACCATAGCTTTCTTCTTCTTCTTTTTGAAAGATTTCTATAAATTTGACAGTATGATCTAAAATGCCTAGGTTTCTTGCATTCATTGCAAATGGATTGTTGCTCTTTATCCTTTTCTTCGTCCTTACTGTGATGGGGGAACCGAAAGACATATAGATTTTCTTTTAATTTTTCAAGTTTTTCTTATTTTTCTTATCCCTGCTATTCCAACTATCCCTTTTATTCCAATTTTATTCCAAGTTTATCCCCATTTTATTCCCAGCTTATTCCATCATCAACCCCTCCCACCCGTTCGTATTCTTTGATAAAACCTAGCCGCCACCCCCTTTCCCCCCCCCATCCGGGCTGTTCGACCCCCAGCGCCCCCGCTTGTCTACCGCCGACACCTGCCGGCCCCCGCCCTCACCGGAGAAACTGCCATCGCCGCCCACGCCCGTGGGAAGACGAACAGACGGAGGAGGTGTCGTCTGCCCACCTGCGACCGTGCCGCCCTGCGCCGCCACCGGCCTGCTGCCCGACGCCGTCCCCGCCGCCCGCCGCCCCGGCCTGGCCGCTGGCCCGGTTCGTCGCCACCCACCGCTCGTGGGAAGATGAACGGACACGGGAGGCGTCTGTCCGTCCCATGCGCCCGCGTGACCACCACCGTCATGCCGCCCTGCACTGCCACCGGCCTGCTGCCCGCGCGCCGTCCCCACCGCCCGCCGCCCCAGCCCGGCCCCGACCCGGTCCATCGCCGCCCATGCCCGTGGGAAGACGAATGGATACGGGAGGCGTCCATCCGTCCCGTGCGCCCGCTTGACGCCACAGTCGTGCCACCCTGCGCTGCCACCGGCCTGCTGCCCGCCGCCGGCCTGCTGCCGCCTCCAGTTGGCCCCCGCCCGGCCGCCGGTGGGGTCTGTCGCCGCCCACGCCAGTAGGAAGACGAACGGACACTCATGCATGCCGTGCGGCCTTCCCACTCATGCGCCGCCTTCCGTACCTGGCCGCCACACCGCCGCAACCGCCCGCCGGCCGTGCTGCTGCCCGCCGCCCCCCCCCCGGCCGACCGGAGTTCGATTTTTTCCCTCCCTGTTGCTCAGCGAGAAGAAGGACCTGCACGCCTCTCAAAGCACCCAAGAAGCCTCTGCATGCTTCTCAAAGTAGTTGGGAGGAGGCTGTATGATTTTTTTGAGCGGCACACGACTTTCAGAGCGGGGAGGGATTTCACTCTCCTTCCCATTTTCCTTGAATTTCTTCATCTTTACCTCTTTGTTTTCTGAATGGCTCCAAAATGGGAAGTAAGAAAGCATCCTTAGGCTATTGACTTTAGTGCTCAAAGTGAAAGAAGAAGAGAAGAGAAGAAGAAGATCAGCTCGAAGGCAGCAAGAAGCGGAAGTGGAAAATGAGTCACCTTCACCCCCATTGCAGGTAATTTCGATAGCCAACAGACCCGTCACTAGTGGTAAAAGGATTGTATTCTCATTTTTGGATGAATTAGGAGTAAGGATACGGGAATTGATTGAAAACCAGGGATGGACATTTTTCTACTCTTTAGACACCCCTACTTAGCCAAATTTGGTGAAAGCTTTCTTTGAGAATCCTACCCTTGGGGAATACCACATTGAATCCACAGTAGAAGGGATAAGATTGATTGTTGATGAAAAAAAATTGAGCAACATTTTACAAATGCCGAATGAGGGTGTAAATCACTTGGTTCTGAAAAATAAGCAAAGGGCTTTGAGATTAAAATTGGAATGATCAAATTTGGACACAATAAAAAATGTGCAGGCAAATATGCTCTCATTGGAAATAAGACTGCTGCACAATATTATTAGTCGGATTTTCCTATCATGGATCGATCACTTTGACTGGGTAAGCGAACGGGACCTAGTATTCATGAGACATTTGATTGAGGGGGAGGCCCTCAATCAACCTTACATCATGCTTGTGTAGATGAGAGAGGCAGCAAGAAAGGTAAAAGGCTTGCTTGCCATATGGAATGGTCTTCACACTACTATTTCAGGAGGCTAGATTAGTCCTGAGAATAGAATATGGCAGACCATTACACCACACAGATACCTATTCGATAAAATCCCTTCAAAGGAAGGGTTACCATCTAGTAGATGGTGTTTAGTCAAAAAGGATATCTGGGCAAAGGGTTGCTACCTCCTCTGATGATGACAAGGATGAGGATGATCAGTCAGGGCATCCAGCTGATGATACCGAGACCACTGCAGCCAGAGGAGATGATGGTACATAGGCTAATACTGATGAGCACGCTCAAACACAAAGAGAGCATAATAGTCGCACGACACCCCCAGTACCTTCTATTGGACATGCTCTTGGATCTTCTACTTCAGCACCATCAGCTTCATAGGCTTTCATAGCCCAGTAGATTAGACTTCTTTTTGAGACCTGATGAGCTCATTTGCTTCGATGTTTGGCAAACTTCGTCAGACAGTCGACACTGGTTTATAGGAGATCAGGGCATAGCTGGCAGAGTTGACCACCAGGGTGGAGGTAGTGGAGAGCAGACAGCATCCGCAGGAGGACATTCATTATGTTATTAGAAAGCTGCAGCGAACTTTGGTAGATTGAGAGGAGCTGTTGATACCTTCAGTGCATAGCAGGTAGCTGAGATGCAGTGCATTCAGAAGGGAGTAGAAGAGCTGAAGATTGAGCTGAGGATTGCTTGTGTCTTCTAATCCAGCTTCAGAGCATCTTTATCCAGGCAACCACCAGCACACTCACCTTCTCCACCACAAGCTCAGGCACCTCGATTTGTACCACTTGGATTATTTGATCCCATAGCTATCTCTTCATAGCTGGCTTTACCAGCTCTAGTAGAACCTTGTATGCCACCTTTTGACATTAAAGTAGAGCACACACCCACTAGAGCCAAACCTAAAGCTAGGGCTAAAGCAAAATCTAAAGCTTCTAAGACCCCTACTATATCTAGACATAGGGATCTTAGATTTAAACCTATGAAAACCAAAACCTCATATGTGTTCTAGACATTGGATCTTCCTCTAGTGAGGAAGATGACTAGTTTGTATCTTTTGGATGTATTGTACTTTCCTTCAAAGTAATGAAATGCTATCTTTTATAAATTATTGTGTTAATGATGAACTTCTTATTGTTATATCTTATTGCTTCTTTGAATGATCTCAATGTTTAATCTCTTTAATTAGCCTACTGAGGGGGAGAAACATCTCATCAGAGTTTTAATGAAGAATTAAATTGAAAATATTCTATGTTTAATGAAATTATGTTATCAATGTTCTCATTCTATTAAAAAAGATCAAGTAAATTGTTTCTAACCACCTTTTTAACTAATGACAAAAAGGGGGAGTACTTGTATGTGCATGGAAAACTTGAAAAATCTTTTGGCAAAATCTATTAAAACTATGCTTGGTTTGAGTGAAACAGGGGGTCATCCCTGCTATTCACAATTTCCTTTATTAATAGCTCTGATACAATCTTATTATAACAGCTTCGACATTTTTTTTATAACCAAGCTTTGATGCATTTTGTTTGTCTTGATAATTTTTGAGTAAGCTTTGATTCATTGTGCTCGGATACATTGTCTTGATTTTTCTAAACTATGATACATTGACTCTTGATAATTTTTAAGCTCTGATACATTCTTGACTTCAACATATTTCAGGCAAAAGCAACTTTTGATAGATATTAACTCTGATACTCATTAGATCTAATTCAAAAGATTTGATACTCAGTTGATAAACCCTGATACTGTCAATACTTTCATGATACTTGTTAATACACATAAATATATCTCCATTTGAAAGTCATACACAAGTTTTCTTATATACATAAAGTTTTTCCATGCCTAATATTTTGTCATCATCAAAAAGGGGGAATCTGGAATCAAGGATGCCCTGGTCTATGAGTATACTTTGGCATCTGGAAGGGAATCTGGGCATCTGTAGGGCATCTGCAAGGAATCAGGGTTTCTGATTTCTCATCCTGAGGTCTTCAAATCTTCAAGCTGGGTTGGACTTGGGATTCACACTTCTATATCTTTGAACTGGTTGGACTTGGTCTTCACTTGTATGATGTGGTCTTGAGTCTTCAATGAACATGGACAAGACTTAAAAAAAAATAAAATTAGCTCAACATGAGCTGACTAGCACTTGACTGAACTAGCTCAACACGAGCTGACAAATACAGGTTCAAATAAAGATAACTTAGATGAACTAAGCTTTATTACAATGGACTTGAATGTAGCCTCTGGTATCCCTACCAATTCTCCAAGGGTTGGAGGAACTCGACCCTATCGAGTGAAAATCAAGCTGGCTCTCATATCTCTCGAGGAGGTCTGGGTTGAGGCATTGCAAGTCCTCTCGAGAATTTCACGAATCGTCCGACTCTGGCTGACCTTGCCATCGGACCAGGAAGCATTGATAATCATGGCCATGGGTCGTTAAGGCTTATCGTCCAGGATATGCTCGATCCATTCTCCTCTCTCAGGCCAATTAATTAGTGGACACTCTAGGTTAGGGTCGCTCTCAATGGAAGGAATAGGTCCAAAGGAATCACTAGTTATCAATATTGGTTTCCTGTACTCAACCAGGTCTGCGATATTGAAGGTAGAACTAATGGCCAAATCCGAAGGCAAATCTAACACATAGGCATTTGGTCCAACCTCTCTATCACTTTAAAAGGTCTGGCTCTACGAGCATGATGCTTTTTAACGTTCCAGGTGGGAACTGCTCAAGCCTAAGCCTAATCAAGATAGAATCCACAACATCAAATTCCTTGACCTTTCTTTGGTAAATTAGACAGTTTGTTTCAAAATTAGTGTAGGTGGTGAACATGCTAGGCACATGCAGACTCCTAACAAGTGATGCAAAGGACTCATACCTACACCTAACAGATTCGACTATGCATTCCTATGGAAGGAAATTTTATTGAACTCTTTGGATCTAAATCTAACAGATTATAGGTTCTCTAGGTTTGATCCTAGCTTGACATGCACATGAAAATTTATAGTGAACTCCTAGCAAATTCCAAAGAGTATGCCAGAAGTAAGATGCAAACCTAACATGCATGATGAATGCATGCAGTATGCTAATTTCAACTAAATGCAATCTAATGATCCTAGAAATGCTGGAGGTGTCTAGAAAGGGCAAAAAATAGGAAGTGGGTTCAGAATTAGTCTGGTAAGATAGGAAAAAAGGTTCAGGATTAGTTGGATAAAATAGGATAAAAGGAGGCGTGTGCTGCGGACACCAGAGGCACCAGAATAAGGCAGAGGCTTCTCAACCCTCTATGGATCACTTAGTTAATATTTGAGTCCCATGTAATAAAGCTTAGTCCAGCTACATTTGAGTCCTGTAATTAGTCCAGCTCTTGTTGAGCTAGTTCAGTACTAGTCAGCTCATGTTGAGCTAATTTCAATTTTTGAGTCATGTCCAAGCATACTGAAGACTCAAGACTATATCATACAAGTGAAGACCAAGTTCAACTAGATTGAAGACATGGAAGTATAGCCCAAGTCCAACCCAGCTTGAAGATTTGAAGACCCCAGGAGAAAATTCAGAAAACCCTGATTTCTTGCAGATGCCCTCCAGATGCCCAGATTCCCTTCCAGATGCCAAAGTATTCATAGATAAGGGCATCCATGATTCCAGAGGTCCATCTACATACTAGCCCAAAGAAATCAAGCCCAGGTGCCAAGCCCAAGCCCTAAAGAAGCAAGATACCAGGGAATATTCCTGCTACATGGCTACCAGTCCACCCCAGCTTCCAGAGGCCCAAACCCATGCACCCGAGCCCCTTTGGGCCAGCCTCTTGCTGCTCCTAGAAGCCCAACACGCCCTCCTAGGAATCCTTGGAGTGTTGGCCAAGTCAAGAGAATTTTTAGGGATTTTTCTACCTAATATTTTCTTTTTCTAGCTAGGGTTTTAGAGGGAAAGGGATTCTTATGTAAAGACTTATGTGCCCTTACTTGGAGCCCAAGGTTAAGGGTCTATTTAAGGGACCCTAGCCTCTTGTATGAAACCTAATTTTTGATATGAATTAAAACCTTGAGTTCTTCTATTGAGTTGTGTGATACCCTGCTGTGTGCATAAAGGGGTTTGTGAGAGTTCTTCTTCCCGGTGTTTGCAATCATCTTCCTGCTGCCAACAAACCCTCCAGATCCCTGGATGCCCACTCCAAAAGAAGCTTTCCTTACTATTTTTCCTTGTTTTCTTATTCATTTGTGAATTTTCTAACCCCTGATAGATCGTTTGCAGGTCCCTGAGTTCCTACGAATCCAACGACTCCAGCCAAGCCTCAATCGGACCACCGAGCAGAAAGCCGGGTATCCGCTGGTCATTGGCTCGGTTTTCCAGGCCGCATCCATCGAGGAACGAGAGACCCCTTCACTGCGATCTTCACAGATGTTGTCAGGTACACCCCTCTACCTCCAGTAGTTTTATTGTAGGAGAACTTGCCCTAACCGAGGCTTCTCAGCCCCGGCGGTCCTTGTTTGCTACTTTTCTAGGTCCTAATCTGCATGCTGATCTTCAAAAATTCATACAAAATTCCCTACAAATAGTTTTGATCTAAAATTGGGAATTAATCACCTAACTTAACATGTAAAACATACAAAAAGAATTGCATGCATATTAGTCCCCCATCATTTGGTATCAGAGCTTAGATTAGGGCTTGTTTTCTGTAATTTTTCAGTCCGTATATTCTCTGTTATTTTAATTATTCCTCCCTGATAAAAACTCAAAAAATTCTAAAATTTATTTTATGGATTTATCATAATTAACAGTAATTTTTGGAATTTTTAAAGATTTTATTTCGGACTGTGAGTTTTCTGCAAGCCGAAATACAGCCTACAAATTTTTGGCTCTTTTTTTTTTCAGCAAGACAAGTTTGGAAGTTTTAGGGTTTTATTTAGCATTTTTGCATATCTTTTAATTTTAGTATATTTCCTGCATATTAGGCCATAATTTGAAAGTTTTCTTCTATTTAATTAAATACCAAAAAAAATTACATATTCTCCAAAAATACCAAAAACATCTAAACCCTAATTTGCATCCTCATCTGCCTGCCATCATTGCATAATTTACTTTTAAGGGCACTCTTGCTATATCAGACAAGGGAGGAGTTGATAACCTCTTCTTAGCCCAAAACAACATCCCTTGCATTCGGTCCCAAGCCTTAACCTAAAATTAACTAGACTTAATTTGCCCTAGTGGGCTAGGGACACCAACTGGTCGGGTCCGGCTAGTGTTAGATCACTGTGTCAAGTTAACCTGTGTGTTCCTTGTGCTCAGTGTCTATAACGATGGTTTAGGGATTCAATCCCGAAGGGCCTGTGTGCTGGTCCGCCTAATTGGCCAATCTCTGATTGGTGTCTAGGATTGGCAATCAGGGACCTAACACTCCCCTTACACCTGCCAGGCTGAGTACAGGGTTACTATAGGCTAGTTTGCCACCCTGATTGATCATCTAGTTTAGACTCTAGGTCTAGTCAGCTGTAGTCGATCTGATCAAGTTTTGCATGAGCACTAGATCAGGGGTTTCATATCATCCACCGCCTTCAAAATGTCTAAATCCATGAAAAATTTGCAAGCCCAAATAAAAGCACTCACTGAGCATCTAACCCAATCCATGGCCCTGTTGACTACCCAGTTAACTCAGTCCGGTACCCAAACCAACAATAGAATTGACCATCTTGCCAATAGGTTTGACCAGTTATAAGGCCGTGTAGGGACCATACAAAGAACCCATGGGTCACAGTCTGAGCCAGATCTTGAGTCCCCTCAACCTAGGAGGACCCCAAACCCTGATCTATACCATGAGGTCGAACCTAGGAGAGCTCCTCATCCTGACCCATACTATAATCCTGAACCTAAGAGGACCCCAAACCTTGATCCATTCCGTGAGTTTGAACCTAGGAGAACCCCCCAGCTTGACCCATACTATAATCTCGAGCCTAGGAGGACTACAAACCCTGATCCATACCTTGAGGCTGAACTAGGAGAGACCATCGTCCTGACCCAATCCCTGAGATTTGTCCTAGAAGGTCCAATCAGGATTTTGTAGACCATGAGGATAGATTCTATAGACATGTTAAGCTTGATGCCCCAACTTTTGATGGTTGTCTAGATCCTAAGGTCTATATAGATTGGGAGGAGAGATGGATCAGTATTTTGAGTGGTATGATATGATAGAGAACGTAAGTTTAGGTTTGCTAAGCTTAAGTTGGTTCGGGAAGCCAGGTTACATTGGGCTAGTGTTGAGAGAACCCTTAATCTAGGAGGGCGTGATCCTATAACCACCTGGTGGGCCATGAAGGGTAATCTTAGGACAAGATACGTTCCAGCTACATATCATAGTGGGTTACTAGATCAATGGCAATGATTTAATCAGGGTAACAAGAGCATAGATGAGTACATCGCAAAATTTGATGAGTATTCCATGCGATGTGATTTGAGGGAGTCTGAGGATGTTGTCTTATCTAGGTTTAGTGCTGGACTGAGAGATGACATTAAGAAAGAGCTCTATATGAGAGAGGTTAGAGACCTGGACCATGCTTACCAGATTGCTAGGGATCATGAGCGTTTTCATAAAGGGCCCATTTATCGTAGGCCTGAGCCAACTAGATACCCTAGTCAGTATCCAGGAGCTAGCCAGCCCCATCAAAGCCGACCCATGCCTAGCCGACCTAGCCCGAGTCGACCCAGTCCTAGTCAACCAGGCCTGAATCGACCCAGTCCTAGTCAGCTAGGCCCGAGTCTACCCTAGCCTAGTAATCCTTTGACCCGTAAGGATGATCGAGGAAAATCTGTAGAGGTCAATAAGAATTACACTCCCCAGAAGACCTGTTTTAGATGTAATAAGCCAGGCCACTTTATGAGCCAATGTCTAGTTAGTGCCTTACACCTGGGTGAACTGCAGGAAGAAGAGCCTGAATCCGTAGTCGAACCTGAGGAGAAGTTTATGAGGCTGATGATCAGTTAATAGATGAGTATGAAGGTGAGGAGGAGGAACCTAAGTCTGAGAACCAATTAGGAGTGGTTAGGTGCATCTTAACCCAAACCCCAGTTAGGGAAGATTAGAGTAGGACTAGCATCCTACAGACTTTTGTTAAGATAGGGGGTAAGGTTCTTAAGATCATCATAGATAGTGGGAGTTGTGTCAATGCCGTCTCTGCCAAGACAGTTAAATCTTTAGGATTGACCACAGTTCCTCATCCTAGCCCGTACAATGTTTCTTGGGTAGATTCCACCTCCATCCAAATTCAAGTTAGGTGCCAAATCTTACTTAGATTGCAAACCTATGAGGAAAAGATTTGGTGTGATGTTATCCCCATGGAAGTAAGTAGTATTATTTTAGGTTGACCTTGGCTATTTGATCATGATGCAACCCTATATGGTCGAACCAATGTTTGTACCTTCAACTACCATGAGAATAAGTTTGTTATCAATCCAGCTCCCCCTAGGGACCCAGTTAAAAGGGGTTCTAGTAGCCTTAAGAACAAGAAACCTGGAGTTAACCTGATTAAGGCTAGAGAGTTAGAAAAGGAGATTGTTGAGGGTAACCCTGTTTGGATCTTGACCTCTAAAGAAATATTAGAGCCAACCCAAAAGGAACACCCTAAAGAAATTATCGAAGCTCTGAAAGAATTCGAGGATGTCTTCCCTGAGGATTTACCTGATCAATTGCTACCCCTTAGAGACGTCCAGCATGCAATAGACTTAGTTCCAGGAGCCACTTTACCAAACCTTCCTCACTATAGGCTGAATCCCAGTGAGCATCAGGAATTACAGAGACAAGTGGGAGAATTACTTAGGAAGGGTTTCATTAGGGAGAGCCTGAGTCCATGTGCAGTCCCTGCTCTACTGACCCCTAAGAAGGATGGTACCTGGAGGATGTGTGTAGATAGTAGAGCTATCAACAAAATAACTATGAAATATAGGTTTCCCATCCCCCGATTGGATGATATGTTAGACATGATGGTCGGAGCCAAAGTTTTCTCCATGATGGACCTTAAGAGCGGCTATCATCAGGTTAGGATTAGACCTGGGGATGAGTGGAAAACTGCTTTCAAGACTAAGGATGGCCTATTTGAGTGGGTTGTAATGCCCTTTGGACTTCCAATGCACCAAGTACCTTATGAGGATTATGACCCAGGTCCTGAGAGAGTTTACCAGAAAATTCGTTGTGGTCTACTTTGATGATATTCTGATTTATAGCAGGACCAAGAAGGACCACCTTAGTCATCTAAGACTGGTATGCCAAACCCTTAGGGAGAATAGCCTCTATGCCAACTTTAAGAAGTGTGATTTCATGACACATAGGGTTATCTTCCTAGGTTTTGTTGTCACCCCTGAGGGAGTTTCTGCAGATCCTGAAAAGGTTAGGGCGATTGTTGAGTGGCCTACACACTCTAGTGTCCACGATGTACTTAGTTTCCATGGTCTAGCAACTTTTTACAGGAGATTTATTAGGGGTTTAGCACAATCGTCGCACCTATCACCGATTGCCTTAGGAAGGGTACATTTGAGTGGACCAAAGCAACTGATAAGGCCTTCCTAGAGCTTAAGGATAAGATGACCCATGCACCCATCCTTAGATTACCTGACTTTACTATGGTATTTGAGGTCGCTTGCGACGCCTCGGGAGTAGGAATAGGTGGGGTACTAAGTCAAGAGAACCACACTGTAGCCTTCTTCAGTGAAAAGCTGAATGAGGCTAAACTTAAGTACTCTACCTATGACAAGGAATTTTATGCGGTAGTCCAGGCCCTTAGATATTGGAGACATTACTTACTACCATAGGAGTTTGTTTTTTTTCTGACCATGAGGCACTGCGATTCCTGAACTACCAAAAGAAACTGAATCCATGGCATGGTAAATGGATTGAGTACATTCAGGCCTACACTTTCATCCTGAAGCACCGTGCCGGCACTGAAAATAAGGTAGTAGATGCCCTGAGCCGTAGGTCTTTACTATTGGGATCAGTTAGCACCCAAGTCATAGGGTTTGATAGGTTAAAGGATGAATATGAAACCTGCCTAGACTTTGGAGACATTTACCAGACCCTCAGGCTAGGACCATCTAGTACCATTGGTGAGTATACCCTTCAGGATGGTTACCATTTCCAGAATAATCGACTCTATATACCCAAAACATCCCTTAGAGAATTCCTAATATGGGAAACCCATGCTAGAGGTTTAGCTGGTCATTTCGATAGAAATAAGATGATCTTAGCAATAGAGGACCAGTTCTTTTGGCCAGGATTGAAAAGGCACGTTGCATAGATTGTAGCCAGATGTCGAACTTGTGCTGTCGCCAAACAGCAAAAACAAAACACAGGTCTTTACACACCTTTACCAGTGCCTGATCGCCCTTGGCAGGACCTAAGTATGGATTTCGTGCTAGGATTACCTAAGACCCAAAAGAAACATGATTCAATCTTTGTAGTGGTCGATAGGTTCTCTAAGATGGCTCACTTCATTCCCTGTTCCAGACCTTTGACGTGTCTAGGGTAGCCAAACTCTTCTTAGATCATGTGGTCAAACTCCATGGCCTACCCAAGACCATTATATCTGATAGGGATGTTAGGTTCACTAGTTATTTCTGGAAGACCTTATGGCACCTATTAGGGACCAAGCTTAAGTTTTCTACAGCCTACCACCCTCAAACAGATGGCCAAACTGAAGTAGTGAACCGAAGTTTAGAGAACCTCCTTAGATTCCTGGTAGGTGAACATGTTGGAACATGGGATTTGTTATTACCTATAGCAGAGTTTGCCTACAACAGTTCAGTAAATAGGACAATGGGTAAGAGCCCTTTTGAGATAGTCCATGGGTACAAGCCTAATCGCCCCATTGATTTGATTCCTTTACCTATTCATGCACGAGTCTCAGAGTCCGCAGAGTCATTTGCACAGCATTTTAGAGACTTGCATAAAGACATTAACCAAAAGATAATCTTAAGCAATGAAACTTATAAAAATTTGGTTAATTCCCGAAGAAGGATCAAAGAATTTGATGTAGGGGATTCTTTCATGATTAGGCTTAGGCCTGAGCGGTTTCCACCTGGGACCGTTAAGAAGCTTCATGCTCGTGGAGCCAGACCTTTTAAAGTATTAAAGAAGGTTGGATCAAATGCCTATGTGCTAGACTTACCTTCGGATATGGGCATTAGTTCTACCTTCAATATTACATACCTGGTTGAGTACAGGGAACCGGCAATGATACCCAGTGAGGCTTTTGGACCTATCCCTTCTGTTGAGAGTGATCCTTACCCAGAGTGTCCACCAATTAATTAGCATGAGAGAGGAGAATGGATTGAGCGTATCCTAGACGATCAAGCCATTACGACCCGGGGCCGCGGTTATCAACGCTTCCTAGTCCGATGGCAAGGCCGGCCAGAGTCGGACGATTCATGGATTTCTCGAGAGGACTTGCAACGCCTCAACCCAGACCTTCTCGAGAGATATGTGAGCCAATCTGATCTTCACTTGACAAGGTCGAGTTCCTCCCACCCCTAGAGAATTGGTGCGGACACCAGAGGCACTAGAATAAGGCAGAGGCTTCTCAACCCTCTGTGGATCACTTGGTTAATATTTGAGTCCCCTGTAATAAAGCTTAGTCCAGCTACATTTGAGTCCTGTAATTAGTCCAGCTCTTGTGGAGCTAGTTCAGTACTAGACAGCTCATGTTGAGCAAATTTCAATTTTTGAGTCCTGTCCAAGCATACTGAAGACTCAAGACTATATCATACAAGTGAAGACCAAGTTCAACTAGATTGAAGACATGGAAGTATAGCCCAAGTCCAACCCAGCTTGAAGATTTGAAGACCCCAGGAGAAAAATTCAGAAAACTCTGATTTCTTGCAGATGCCCTCTAGATGCCCAGATTCCCTTCCAGATGCCAAAGTATATTTATAGATAAGGGCATCCATGATTCCAGAGGTCCATCTACATCCTAGCCCAAAGAAATCAAGCCCAGGTGCCAAGCCCAAGCCCTAAAGAAGCAAGATACCAGGGAATATTCCTGCTACATGGCTACCAGGCCACCTCAGCTTCCAGGGGCCCAAACCCATGCACCCGAGCCCCATTGGGCCGGCCTCTTGCTGCTCCTAGAAGCCCAACACGCCCCCCTAGGCATCCTTGGAGTGTTGGCTAAGTAAAGAGAATTTTTAGGGATTTTTCTACCTAATGTTTCCTTATTTTCTAGCTAGGGTTTGAGAGGGAAAGGGATTCTTATGTAAAGACTTATATGCCCTTACTTGGAGCCCAAGGTTAAGGGTCTATTTAAGGGACCCTAGCTCTTGTATGAAACCTAATTTTTGATATGAATTAAAACCTTGAGTTCTTCTATTGAGTTGTGTGATACCCTGCTGTGTGCATAAAGGGGTTTGTGAGAGTTCTTCTTCCCGGTGTTTGCAATCATCTTCCTGCTGCCAACAAACCCTCCAGATCCCTAGACGCCCACTCCAAAAGAAGCCTTCCTTGCTATTTTTTCTTTGTTTTCTTGTTCCTTTGTAAATTTTCTAACCCCTAACAGGTCATTTGCAGGTCCCTGAGTTCCTACAAATCCAACGACTCCAGCCAAGCCTCAATCGGACCACCGAGCAGAAAGTCGGGTATCCGCGGGTCATTGGCTCGGTTTTCCAGGCTGCATATGTCGAGGAACGAGAGACCCCTTCACTGCGATCTTCACAGATGTTGTCAGGTACACCCCTCTACCTCCAGTAGTTTTATTGTAGGAGAACTTGCCCTAACCGAGGCTTCTCAGCCCCGGCGGTCCTTCTTTGCTACTTTTCTAGGTCCTAATCTGCATGCTGATCTTCAAAAATTTATACAAAAATCCCTACAAATAATTTGATCTGAAATTTGGGAATTAATCACCTAACTCAAATGTAAAACATAAAAAAAAAATTGCATGCATATTATTCCCCCATCAGCGTGTCCGGGACTAATCTTAGACTAATGAGGTTAACATTACGAGGTTGAGGTCTACCTACAGTGTTTGTATAATGGAAGGATGGGTTGCTAATCTCAGGGAAGAGGTTCTTAATGGAAATGATAGGAGGAGGCTCATCAAAGAAGGTACTGATTCAAAGTGATCAGGTCCTGAATAAATTCTTCTAGTTCTTGTATTATAGGACTAGACTCTATACTTTGGCTCTCCTCCATGGTTTCCTTAGGTAGGATTCTAGTAGCAGTATTTAGGTTCTCTTCCTCAATTGTTCTTCCATTATAGCTTTAGGCGGGGTATAGTCAAGGTCAACTAACTCTTGATTGGCTTCTACCTAGGTACCTACGCGGTCAACTAATTATAAGTCTTCTAAAGTTGCCTCCTCTTTTCCCTCATACACATCCACTAAGTTCACATCAGCTTCATACACTTCCATGTTAATGTAAGCCTTGTGAATCTCAGGAATGGTTGGAGAAGGTCGGCTAGGGAAAAATTGGCTAGGTTCTGGTCTTTGATTATGGGCACTACTCCTAGTAGGTTCAGGTTGCCTAAGGGATAGTCGCCCACTACTTGGTTCAAATTTAGGGGTACTAATCCTATGTGGTTCAAGTTGACTAGGGGAAGCATGACTAGTACTAGGCTGATACCTAGGGGTTATGGGCTCCTTGGGCTCATAGGACAAGGGTGAAGATCTATGGGTCATGGGATTATAAAATTTGGGGTCATATGATTTGGGTTTAGCTATATGGGTCTTGGGTCAACTGGACTCATGGGATATGGGTTCAAAGGTTCTAGAGTCATAGGATTTGGAGTCATAAGATCAATAGGTTGTGGGTATACTAGGCTTATAGGATGTGGGTAAATAGGATCTAAAGTCATAGGATCTAGGTTCATAGTTTTTGGAGTCATGAGATCTATAGGTTGTGGGTCTCTTGGACTGATAGGACTTGTGTAGGTACTTTCTCAGTTGTTCAAGTTTCATATCACTCCGAGTAGTTATGGGTTTGTGGCCTTCTAGACTAAGTATTCTCTCAACATTATCTCAGTCTAACTTAGCCTGGTGAACTAACTTAGCTTTAGCAAACTTGAACTGACATCTTTCATAATTGAAACCCCAATTTTGTTCAAAATATAGGTCCATATCTCTTTGCCAAGCAAGATAATCCTCACACTTAGGATCACAAAATTTAGGTGCTACCAACACAACGTACCTAGTGGCTCTCATAGGATTGGGGTCCAAATAGGGGTCATGTAAGGGGTTCTCCTATGGTTGGGCTCCCTATATGGGTCAGAGTATTGGGTCCTCCTAGGCTTGGACTCCCTGGTTTCACTAGGTTGGGCTGGGTTGAGGCTATCAATATTGGATTTAGTCTAGGTCCTACGGGTTTTCTCTAGGGTTCCTAGTCGGTTGTCTATATGTTCAAACCTATGGACTAAGTGATCAAGTCTATTGTAGTTTCGGGTATCTAACTGGGTCAACTGAGTCATTTGGGTAGTTAACTGGGTAGTCATCTGGGCCATGGATTGGGCTAGCTGCTCAGTGAGTGCATTAATCTTGGCTTCAAGGTTATCCATGGATTCAGGTAAAAGTGGAGATAGTGGATGATATGAAATCCCTGATCAGCTAAAATAATCAGAAAATAAAATATTTTTTAATGATTTATGATGTGTCAAATTAGGTTTAGGTTAACTAGGGTTATCAAACAAAGTTTGGCTTGGGACTGGGGGTTTGGTAGGTGATTAGGTTAGGTTGAGTAAATATGCAGAATGTAGCAGAAATCAGTGAATTAATGTTTTGGTGGTTGCAGAGTTTGACATAGATCCTGATGCATAAAAAAATAAAAAAAAATCTATAATGGAGGATGGACAGTGATGATGAAACCTACCAAATTTCATACAGAAACAAAATCATATGATGATGCAAATCTATGGTTTTCTTGACTGCTATAGAAATTATTGGGATTCTATTAGGGTTTCTATTATGACAAATTTTAGAGATTTAGGGTTTTAGTAAAATTAACTATAAATTCTGATAATTACTAGGATATAACAGAGGACATTCAGTGCAAATTTAATAGAAAAATAAAATGTTTATGATGCCAAAATCAGATGAAACCTAGACACCTAATGTAGTGGACAAAATGAAGAATTAGAGTTTGTGAATTCGATGCAAATAAAAAACTATCCTAAACCCACTCTGATACCAATATGATGCAGGATGACTCTAAGACTGTAAAAAATACATGAAAAATAGTAAAATAATTTTTTTTTATGTTTTTTATAATTTTATTTGCAGTCTATATTCCAAAAATAAATCAAGAACTAGCGAAAAGACTAGTAGTGCAAAGAATCATCATGTGGCAGGCATAATCATGCAAACCAATGAAATATCCAGGACCTGAGAGTTGAGAAACTCTTGATTTATGATAGTTTATCTTCATCAAAATTAGATAATAAGAGAAGGGAAGGTTTTCTTACCAATCAGAGATTGAAATCCAATAGCATAAGAGATCACTCACAACTCTGATCGGAGCCTGGAAGAAGAAGCCTTGTTTCCCTCGAATCTGATGGCTGATCTGGGCAGTCCGGGCAGCAAAGAAGGCCTCCTCAGGGAAGGGGAAGCACCTCGGGGATCTTACAAAATGTCAAGGGTCAATCAAAATAGCAATTTAGAAAAATAAAGGAAACTAGGTTTAGAAGAAATCAGGTTAGGGATTAGAAGCTAGGCTGTTTGAAGCTTCTTGAAGATCTCCTTGCTTGGTGTCCTAGGGCACTCCTCCATGAACATGTGAAGGCTTGGATGGCAGTGATTTAGGGCATGGAAGGATGCTAGGGTAGCAAGGAATTCGTCCAAATACAAGAACACAAACCAAAGAACCAAAACAAAATGCCAAAACAAGACAATAACTCAAAATTTCAGTAAGTTGTATTCATAAGAAAGAGATGCTTACAAGAGGGGAAGGGGTGGGGTATTTATATGGTTCCCAAGCTAGGTCAGAATTACAAAGTTTAAAAGGATTAGAAATCCCAACTAGGTTAGGAATAAACTTGGTCTTATCCTTCTTCTCTTCAGCATAATCTTGGTCAAATCTCTTTGGACGTGGTCAACACATCAAGGATACCTAGGGGGGTGTGTTGGGCCTCTAGGAGCAGTAAAGGGCCAGCCCAAAGGGCCTTGGGTGCATGGGTTTGGGCCTCTAGAAGATGGGGTGACTTGGTAGCCTGGTATCAGGAATATTCCCTGGAATCTTGCTTCTTAAGGGCTTGGGCTTGCCACCTGGGCCTGATTTCTTTGGGCTGGAATGTAGGTGGACCTCTGGAATCATGGATTTCCAAGTTTAGGAATATGCTCTGGCATCTGGGGAGGAAGCTGGGCATCTGGAGGACATCTGGAAAGAATCAGTATTTCTGTAAGCATCTTGGATCCTGGGTTGTCACACAAAATCATTCGGCTGATGTAGCAGCCTCTGACTCCTGGATTGACCTGGTGGAACTCCAAAATAGGGTGACCTCCTCTCTTGTATAAATATCGGGCTCATACTAGACTCATAATTGATGTACATTGATGCAGAATGACTCTAAGACTGCTAAACATTCATGAAAAATAGTAAAATACTTTTTTTGTGACTTTTATAATTTTTATTGCAAGCTAGATTCCCAAAATAAAGTAAAACTAGCAGAAGGACTAGCAGTGTAAAGAATCATCGGGTCACAGGCATACTCATGCAAACCAATAAAATATCCAAGACCCAAGAGTTGAGAAACTCCCAGTTTAGGATAGCTTTTCTTCATTAAATCAGATAATAATAGAAGAAAATGTTTCTTACCAGTCAAAGATTGAAATTCAGCAGCAGAAGGGTTCACACGCACTCTAATCGGAGCCTGGATGAAGAAGCCTCGATTCCCTTGAATCTGATGGCTGATCTGGGCAGTCCGCGCAGCAAAGAAGGCATCCTCAGTGGAGGGGAAGCACCTCAGGGACCCTACTCGAGTGAAGGTTAATCAAAATAGCAATTAATAAATAAGAAAAGAAACTATGGATTGAAAGGAATCAGGATTAGTGTTAGAAGATGGCTGTTTGAAGCTTATTGAAGATCTCCTTGCTTGGCTGCCTAGGGCACTCTTCCTTTGATGTGTGAAGGCTTGGATGGTAGTGATTTAGGGTGTGGAATGATGCTAGGGCAGCAAGGAATTCGTCCAAGCACAAGAACACAAACCAAACAACCAAAATAAAACACCAACACAAGGCAATAAATCAAGTTTCAGCAAATTGTATTCATAAGAAAGAGATGCTTACAAGAGGGAGAGGGGTGGGGTATTTATAGAGTTCCCATACCCTCACTAACCATGGTTACATTTGGGTTACAATTCCTCTTCCAATTTGGAATACAAGTCATTTCCTAGCTAGGTTAGAATTACAAGGTTTAAAAGGATTAGAAATCCCAACTAGGTTAGGAAATGGCTTGGTCTTCTTTAACTTTTCTTCAACTTGGACCTAGTCAAACCTCTTTGGATGTGGTCAACACCTAAAGGATGACTAAGGGGGGCTTGTTGGGCCTCAAGGAGCAGCAAGGGGCAGGCCCAAATGGGCTTGGGAGCATGGATTTGGGCCTCTGGAAGCTGGGGTGGCCTGTTACCCTGATAGCAGGAATATTTCCTAGAATCTTGCTTCTTAAGAGCTTGAGCTTGGCACCTGGGCTTGATTTCTTTGGGCTTGGATGTAGGTGGACCTCTGGAATCATGGGTGCCCTGTTCTGAGAATATGCTCTGGCATCTGGTAGGGAATCTAGGCATCTGGAAGGAATCAGGGTTTCCGGAAGCATCTTGGATCCTAGGTTGTCACACAAAATCAAATGGGCTGATGTAGTGGCCTCTGACTCCTGGATGTGGCCTGGTGGAACTCCAAAATCTGGTAACCTCCTCTCTTGTATAAAATTGAGCTCATATTGGACTCATAACTGATATATAAGACTCAAAATGATGACTATGTTGAGGGTTGAGACAAATCAACTAACCTCAACTTATTACAGGACTGAATTCTAGTTGATTACAAAATTTGATACATGGCTAGGTAAACGAAATAGGGTCCAGTAATCCGTGTTTGATCCTGGTGCCCCCACGAATTCTCCCGGGATGGGAGGAACTCAATCCCGTCGAGTATGGGATAACTTGGCTCTCATAGTGCTCGAGTAGGTCTGGGTTGAGGTGCTGCAGATCGTCACGGTTGATCCACGAGTCCTCAGATTCTGGCCGACCTTGCCACCGAACCATGTACCTATGATAGCCACGATTTTGGGTACATATGGCTTGATCGTCCAGGATTCTGTCAATCATTTCCTCACTATTTGGCCAATTGTATATGGACAATCTAGGGTGGGTTCTCTCTCAAAGGAAGGGATAGGCTCAAGGTGCTCACTAGGTATCGCTGCTGGCTCCCTAGTCTCTATCTGATCTGAGATGATGAAGGTGTAGCTAATACCTAAATCAGGTAGTATCTAATGCACATAGGCATTGGATCCACAGATATTCATTATCTTGGATGGGCCAGCTTTGCGAGCAGAAAATTCTTTACAACTTCAAAATTCCCTGCAAAATTCTTTATCTCTCTTTGGGAATTAGCCAAGTTATTATTTAGTTCAATAATTAGGTTCATCTTTTGACTAATTTCTATATGCATATGCTGTGCAGAGGTAAGTGCAGGTGCAAATAGATGATTCAAGGTTGTAAATTTATTGGACTCAAAACTAGTACCTAAAAGACTCGACTAGACTTTCCTATCGAAGAAAATTTTATTGGACTCTATAAGGAACAAAACCTAATAGATTATAGACTCTTTAGGTTTGATCCTATCATGACATGCACAAGAAAATATGACATGAACTCTTAGTAGATGCCAGAGGGTCTTCCATAAGTAGGAAGAAAACATAACTGACTCGATGAATGAATGCAATATGCAAACCTCTATGAAATGCAACCTAATAGTAAAGAAAACAGAAGAAGTTTCCTGAAATGGTAGAAAATAAGAGGTGGATTCAGGATTGGTCTGGTAGGATGAGAAAAAAGGAGATGGTTTATGGTTAATTAAAAAGAGTAGAATATTAGAAGGGGTTTCAGGGATGAGTCCTAGACTATTGAGATTTAACTTATGGGTTTGAGGCATATCTAAAGGGTCTGTATAATGGAAGAAGGGGTCATTGATTTCAGGAAAAACATCAAGTGGTGTAAAAGTGGTGAGTTCATCCTGAGGGCATTGATCTAAAGAGATTAAGTCCTTAATAAACTCTTCTGGTTCATAAATCAAAGGACTGGGCTCTCTAATTGGGCTTTCTTCTAGTGGTTCCTCAAGTAAAGCTCTAATAGTGGGACTGGATTCCTCATGGTCTTCTTCCTTTAAAGGTTCATCCATTATAGGTTGGGTGTGGTTAAAGTCAGCTAACTCTAGGGTGGCTTCAACCTGGGTTTCTACTAGATCAACTAACACTAGGTCGACTTCTAATTTGGTTTCTACTGGGTCAACTAATTCTGGGTTGACTCCTAACTCTTGGTCACCTATAGGTATCTCTTCTTCTAAATCATCTTGGGGAACCAATGGGATGGTAAGAGGGGTTTGGCTAATGGGAAATTGACTAGGGTCTAGGGTAACAGGGTTGGTTAAACTAAGGGTTATATGTTCATAGGTTATAGGTTCAAATCTAGGGGTATTAATCTTATAGGATTCCGATTGATTGAGGGATAATGGGTTACTAGTGAGTTCAAATCTAGGGAATATGGGTTCCTGGGGTTCAACTCTATAGGTCTTGCTTAGGATTCCTACTTGGTTGAACCTATAGTTCATTCGATCAAGCTTAGTATCGGATTGGTCAAACCTATGGTCTATTAGGGTAAGCTGATTTTCAAATTGGACATTGGCTTGGTTCATTTGGGTAGTTAACTAGGCAAGCTGGGCTTGGGTTTGAGCATTCATTTGGGCAAGTTAAGCTAGGATGGTCTCGAAAGTGGGTTCCATGGTTGGGCTGGGTTGAGGTTTGGACTTTTGATATTGTGTGCCTAATCTAGTTGTCATACAGCAAATCAATCAATCAAATCAATCAATCAAAATGAAATGATGCAACCAAGCATGCAAAAGAAAAAGAAAAGGCTAGTACAATCTAGGGTTTCCTAGACCTAGAGCCAGGTAGGGGGTGGGAGTGTGGGAGGCCTCCCTGCTTTTGCAGGGACCCAATTAAAAACCACAACACCACTTAGGTCGTTTGACTCTGGAACCCCAGCCTTAGATACCAGCTTTCAGTAATAGCTAAAAAGGTTAAATGCACTAGTTGGCCCACATAGCTCGGACCCAACCTGTTGATGTCTCCTAGCCCACTAGGGCAAATTAGGTCTAATTGATTTTAATTAAGAATTGGGTGGAAATGCTGGGTGGTTGTTTTGGGCCCAGGACAGGTTATGACCTCCTGCCCTGATGTTATATTGATCGCCCTTAAGATTAGATTAATAGATGATGAACAATCAATGGTCCTGATGCAATCTAAAATAATCAGAAAATAAAATGATTTATAATTAATTTATGAGATGTCAAGTTAACATTAAGTTTACTAGGGTTAGCAAACAAGGTTTGTCTTGGGATTGGGGGGTTAGGAAGTTTTTTAGGTTAGGTTGAGTTAAGTTTGCAGAATGTAGCAGAAATCAAAAAAATTAGGATACAAATAATGCAGAATTTGATATAGATCCTGATGCATAAAAAATTCAAAAAAATCTGGAATAGAGGATGGATGGTGATAATGATGTCTACCAAATTTCATGTAGAACAAAAATCATATTATGATGCAAACCTAGGGTTTTTTAGACTATTACAAAAATTATCAGAATACTGTTAGGGTTCCTATTATGCCAAATTTTAGAGATTTAGGTTTTTAGTAAAAATAATTAAAAACTTATATAAAATAAAGGACTCAACAGAGATCAATTCACACAAATTTCAGAGAAAAATAAAATTTTTAGATGGTCAAAAATAGATGCAAAACTGAAATCTAATGCAGTGGATAGAATGCTGAAATTAGGGTTTGTGATTGCAATGAAAATAAAAACTATCCTAAATCCAATCTGATACCAAACTAATGCAGGATGACTCTAAGACTGCTAAACTTGCATGAAAAATAGTAAAATAATTTTTTTTATAATTTTTATATTTTAATTGCAAGCTAGATTTCCAAAATAAAGTAAAAACTAGCAGGAGTAGCAGTGCAAAGAATCATCGGGTCGCAGGCATATACATGCAAACCAATGAAATATCCAAGACCCGAGAGTTGAGAAACTCCTAGTTTAGGATAGCTTTTCTTCGTTAAATCAGATAATAAGATAAGGGAAGGTTTCTTACCAGTCAGAGATTGAAATTCAGTAGCAGAAGGGTCCACATGCACTCTGATCGGAGCCTGGATTAAGAAGCCTCGATTCCCTTGAATCTGATGGCTGATCTGGGTGCTCCGGGTAGCAAAGAAGGCCTCCTCAGGGGAGGTGAACCACCTAGAGGATCCTACAAGCATCAAGGTTAATCAAAATAGCAATTAAATAATAAGAAAAGAAACTATGGATTGAAAGGAATCAGGATTAGGGTTAGAAGATGGCTGTTTGAAGCTTATTGAAGATCTCCTTGCTTGGCGGCCTAGGGCACTCCTCCTTGGATGTGTGAAGGCTTGGATGGCAGTGATTTAGGGTATGGAAGGATGCTAGGGCAGCAAGGAATTCGTCCAAGCACAAGAACACAAACCAAAGAACCATAATAAAACACCAACACAAGGCAATAACTCAAATTTCAGCAAATTGTATTCATAAGAAAGAGATGCTTACAAGAGGGGGAGGGATGGTGATGCGGGACGATAATCGATGTAACTTGGTTATTTGGAAAACAGGGAAATAACTAAATAAACTAGGACCGCGGGAGGGCTAAGAAGCTTCCCGGGACTAGGGCATACTGACTCTAAAATCATAAGACAGCTGATCTCTTTTGTTTTTAATTTTCTTGGTGGATGTGGCAAAGGAAGGATGGAGATGGGAAACTGGGAACTGGAACTCATGGCCCTAAGACTCACTCTAGCGGGTGATGCACATAGATAGTCAGGGGTCAAAGCCTAAAGCTACCCTCCCGAGGGATCACAGCACAAGCTACCTTGAGCATAAAGCTACCTTTAGCATAAAGCTACCTTCCTGAAGGGGTCACAGCACCAGCTACCGTGAGCTCTCATCGAACCCATAATGCACACAGCAGGGCTCTCACATAGATGTGCTAGGATGACTCTCGAAGGACACGAGGTGATAAAGAAGACGAGATAGGGGATAACTATGGTGCTCATCGAAACCATAATGCACACAGCATGGAATGCCTCACCCCTCATCAAACCCATAATGCACACAGCAAGGAACGAAGGAAAATGGGCCTCAGCCCAGAACCAGAACAGGAACCAACCCAAAAATCTATATCAAATCTCTCTTTTTCTTTCATTATTACAGGGGGAGAGGGGGCCTTTATATAGAAAAACCAAAATCCACAGTTTCTTAGCCTCTAAGAAAACTAAAAAGGAAAATAAATTACATCAAAATTTATGTTGCATCAAAAGTGGTGCTGGTCTGCTCTAAGAAGCGTGTTGGCTTAATGATCAGCTCCAGAAAGTGTGCTGCTCTGAAATTTGGGCTACTTTGGAATCCGTGCAAACTCCTCGTACGGTCGTGCGGAGAATGGATCGCCCGATGGAGCAAATGGCCGGTGACCGGGAAGCAGGCGGACGGGGTCGGCGGATGGCCAGCGGAGGACGGCTGGCGGCGGTCTGCAGCCGAGGCGTCACAGGGACTAGCACGGCATGCCCAGCGTGCCGTTTGGTCTCCCACGGCCGTGGGAGACCTCGTGGGTGCCGGCGTGGCCGGTGGATGGCGGGGGAGGCCGTGACCAGTGGGAAGGTGGCCAGCGGAAAGGCGGGAGGCGGTGGCGGCATCAGGCGATGGACGGCAGTGTCACACGGTCGCACGCGGGCGGACTGACGCCTCCCGTGTCCATTCGTCTTCCCATGGGAGTGGGCGGTGGCGGACCCCACCAACGGCCATGTGAGGGTCGGCGGGTGGCGGGAACGGCGGTGGCAGCAACGGTGGCCGTGGGCCGCGGGGAGCGGACGCCTCCGTGTTCGTTCGTCTTTCCACGATGATTGGGCAGCGACAGTGGCTTCTTCGACGAGGGCGGGGGCCGGCGAACGTCGGCGGTGGTCCGACGGGGGTGGCAAGCGGTCAGGCTACCCGGATCTGTGGTCGGAGGTGGCGGAGGCTATGGTTTGGGCGTTAAAAAAAATTCACGGGAGAAGATTGAATAATGTTGGAATAGATCGGAAATAAGATTGGAATAAAGGTGGAATAGCAGGAATAAGTGGAATAGCGGGAATAGGAAAAATATAAAAAAATCTAAGAAAATAAGAGAAAAATGGAAAAATACTCAGACCTATCCTGGATCCCCATCAGTTTCGATGTGATTACGTTTGGTTTGATCAAGTATGCAGAATAGAAAATAGGGTTTGATTTGATATAGAATTTGGTTCAGTTTCTGATGTGATGGGGAACTAATATGCATGCAATTTTTTTTTGCATGTTTTACATGTTGAGTTAGGTGATTAATTTCTGAATTTCAGATCAAAATTATTTGTAGGGAATTTTGTATGAATTTTTGAAGATCAGCATGCAGATTAGGACCTAGAAAAGTAGAAAAGAAGGATCGCCGGGACTGAGAAGCCTCAGTTAGGGCAAGTTCTCCTACAATAAAACTACTGGAGGTAGAGGGGGTGTACCTGACAATGTCTATGAAGATCGCAGCAAAAGGGTATCTCGTTCCTCGATGGATGCGGCCTGGAAAACCGAGCCAAAGACCCGCGGATACCCGGCTTTCTGCTCGGTGATCCAATTGAGGTTTGGCTGGAGTCGTTGGATTCGTAGGAACTCGGGGACCTGTAAACGACCTGTCAAGGGTTAGAAAACTCACAAAGGAACAAGAAAAGAAAGGGGAAATAGCAAGGGAAGGCTTCTTTTGGAGTGGGCGTCCAGGGATCTGAGATGCTTGTTGGCAGCAGGAAGATGATTGTAGCACTGGGAAGAAAAACTCTCGCAAATCCCTTTATGCACACAGCATGGTATCACACAACTCAATAGAAGAACTCAAGGTTTTCATTCATCAAACATTCTCTCTTCATACAAGAGGCTAGGGTCCCTTGAATAGACCCTTAACCTTGGGCTCCATGTAAGGGTACATAAGTATTTACATAAGAATCCTTTTCCCTCTCAAACCCTAGCTAGAAAATAAGGAAATATTAGGTAGAAAAATCCCTAAAAATTTTCTTGACTTGGTCAAGACTCCAAGGACGTCTAGGGGGGCATGTTGGGCTTCTAGGAGCAGCAAAAGGACAGCCCAAAGGGGCTCGGGTGCATGGGTCTGGGCCTCTGGAAGCTGGGGTGGCCTGGTAGCCAGATAGCAGGAATATTCCCTGGTATCTTGCTTCTTAGGGGCTTGGGCTTGGCACCTTGGATTGATTTCTTTGGACTAGGATGCAGATGGACCTCTGGAATCATGGATGCCCTTATCTATGAATATACTTTGGCATATGGAAGGGAATCTGGGCATCTGGAGGGCATTTGCAATCAATCAGGGTTTTTTGAATTTTCCTCCTGGGGTCTTCAAATCTTCAAGCTGGGTTGGACTTGGGCTATACTTCCATGTCTTCAATCTAGTTGGACTTGGTCTTCACTTGTTTGATATAGTCTTGAGTCTTCGGTATGCTTGGACAGGACTCAAAAAAATAAAATTAGCTCAACATGAGCTGACTAGCATTGGACTGAACTAGCTCAACATGAGCTGACTAGTACAGAACTGAAATAACAACTAAAAAGACTTAAATAACAACTAAAATGGACTCAGATGAGCTAAGCCCTTATTACAGATGGACTCATAAATTATTGATCAATTTACAGAGTGTTGAAAAAGCCTCTGTCTTATTCTGGTGCCTCAGGTGTCCCCACCAATTCTCCTGGGGTGGGAGGAACTCGACCCTGTTGAGTGAAGGTCAGACTGGCTCACATATCTCTCGAGAAGGTCTGGGTTGAGGCGTTGCAAGTCCTCTCGAGAAATTCACGAATCGTCCGACTCTGGCCGGCTTTGCCATCGGACCAGGAAGCATTGATAGTCATGGCCCTGGGTCGTGATGGCTTGATCATCCAGGATATGCTCGATCCGTTCTCCTCTCTCAGGCCAAATTTGCTTGTGGACACTCTAGGTTAGGGTCACTCACAATGAAAAGGAATAGGTCCAAAGGCCTCACTAGGTATCGCTGCCGGTTCCCTATACTCAACCTGGTCTGTAATATTGAAGGTAGAACTAATACCCAAATCCGAAGGCAATTCTAACACCTAGGCATTTGATCCAACCTTCTCTATCACTTTAAAAGGTTCGGCTCTACGAGCATGAAGCTTCTTTTAGGCCTAAGCCTAACAAAGATAGAATCCACTACATCAAATTCTTTGATCCATCTTCGGGAATTAGCCAGTTTGTTTAAAATTAGAGGTGGTGAACATGTTGGGCACATGCAGACTCCTAACAAAATGATGCAAAGGACTCATACTAACACCTAATACACTCGACTTTGCATTCCTATCGAAGGAAATTTATTAGACTTTTATGGGCCTAAACCTAAGAGACTATAGACTCTCTAGGTCTGACCCTAGTGTGGTGTGCACAAGAGTATTTACAATGGACTCCAAGCAAATGCCAGTGCCAGAAGTATAATGCAAACCTAACATGCGTAATGAATGCAAGCAGTATGCTAATCTCAGTTAAATGCAATCTAATAATCCAAGAAATGCTAGAGGTGTTCCACGTCCTTACATTACTAATAATACATTCTTAGGTTCGAGGCGTTCCATGTCCGGGGAAACCTGGTCCCTCCCAATTCCTCCATTACTAATTATGTAGTAGGCGTCGTGAGGGAGGGCTTCTACCACCCGGTACGGGCCTTCCCAGTTTGGTGAGAGCTTGCCGCATTCCCGTGGCTGAGAAGCTTCAGCGCGCCGGAGGACCAGATCTCCGGGACGAAAAAACTTCGACCGCACTCTGGAGTTGTAATACCTGGTCACACGCTGCCTATACGCCACCATCCGAACTCGGGCCTTGTCCCTCATCTCCTCAAAAAGGTCAAGGTTGAGCATCATTCTGGCGGGGTTCTCTGTCTCGTCATATTGCTCCACAAGCAGCGTGGGTAGGCTGAGTTCGATCAGGATGACCGCTTCGACTTCGAAGACGAGGTTGAACGTGGTCTCGTCGGTCGCTGTCCTCGGGGTGGTATGGTATGCCCAAAGGATGCTGGGGAGCTCCTCGGCCCATCTGCCTTTGGCCTGGTCCAGCCGCGTGCGGAGGCCCGGCAAAATGGTCCTGTTCGTGACTTCGACCTCTCCATTGGTCTGGGGATGCACCACCGAGGTGAAGCGATGCCTGATGCCGAGGTCGCCGCAGAACTCTTCAAACTCCCGGCAGTCGAACTGGCGCCCGTTATCGGTAACCACGGTATGGGGGAGGCCGAAACGGCAAACGATGGACTTCCAGAAGAACTTGGCGACGTTTGCCTCGGTGATCCGTGCCAAGGGTTCGGCCTCGACCCACTTCGTGAAGTAGTCGATGGCCACAATCAAGAACTTCCGCTGTCCAGACGTCGGCGGGAATGGGCCCAGAAGGTCTATCCCCCACTGGGCGAATGGCCACGGAGCTGAAAGCTGGGAGATTGGGTTGGAGGGCTGCCGTTGCACCGTGGCGTGATGCTGGCACCGATCGCACCTCTTCACGAAGTCAGCGGCGTCTTCCTTCATCGTCTCCCAAAAGTAGCCCTGACGACGGGCTTTGTAGGCCAATGCTCTGCCCCCCACGTGGTTCCCACAGACGCCCTCGTGAATCTCCTGGAGCACGAGTCCGGCTTCTGCGGGTCCTACACACTTGAGGAGGGGGTAGGAGTAGGATCTTCGATACAATTGCCCATCCATCAGGATGAACCGCACGGCTTTCTTTCTGATGAGGCGGGCCACCTCACGGTCCTCTGGCAGGGTGCTGCTGGTTATGTATTCAGCATATTTGTCCATCCAGCTGGGCTCACGATCGACCTGATGGACCCCCACTGGGGCCTCGTAGCTTGGGGCCTTAAGGTGCTCCACGTGAGCGCGACCCAGCATCGTGTCTGGCAGGGTCGCCAGTCGGGAAAGAGTGTCCGCACGGGCGTTCTCCGTGCGAGGGATGTGGAAGATGTTGAAGCACCGGAAACCAGCCATGCTCGCCCTGACGAGCTCCAAGTATTTCACCATTTGGGGGTCGTGCGCAGCATACTCCCCGGAGACCTGTCCTGCCACGAGCTGGGAGTCAGTGAAGGCCTTAAGGTTGGTCACGCCCAGCTCGCGGGAGACCCTCAGCCCAGCGAGGAGTGCCTCGTACTCCACCTAATTATTTGTCGCGACGAACTGGAAATGGAGCGCACATTCGGCGACGACCCCGTCGCTGTTGGCAAGAATGAGTCCGGCTCCACTCCCGCCAAAGTTCGAGGCTCCATCTACGTGGAGGATCCATGCATCCTCTCCGGGCCCCTCGGTGCCCGCTTTCAGCTGCTGGTGCAGGGGATCCTCCTCGGGCTCCTTGCCCAAACCCGTACATTCGACCAAGAAGTCGGCCAGCACCTGAGCTTTCCTGGCCGACCTGGGCCTATACGCGATGTCGAACTCGCTGAGCTTCAGTGCCCACTTCGCCAATCGCCCCGAGGTGTTGGGTCGGCTGAGCACCGCTTTTAGAGGTTGATCCGTCAGGACAGCGATGGGATGCGCTTGGAAATAGGGCCTGAGATGCTGGGCAGATACTATTAGCGCAAAATCGAGTTTCTCGGGCCGAGAATACCTGAGCTCTGCATCGCGGAGAAGTTTGCTGGTATAGTACACCGGCCGCTGGACTCCTTAGTCGTCAGTCCGAACCAGGACCGAGCTGACGGCTTCCGGGGTGACTGCCAGGTAGAGGATGAGTTCCTCCCCCTCCTCGGGCCAGGAAAGCAGCGGTGGCGATGCGAGCATCTTTTTCATCTCTTCAAAGGCCTCCTGGCATTCCTCGGTCCAGGCGAAGTCGTTCATCTTTCTCAGCACCTTGAAAAAGGGACGGCAGCGATCTGCCGACCTGGAGATAAAGCGGCTGAGGGCCGCAACTCGGCCGGTGAGTTGCTGCACTTGCTTCTTGGAGGCGGGCTGCTCCATGTCCAGGATGGCCTGGACCTTCTCCGGGTTGGCTTCAATTACTCTTTGGGTCACCATGAATCCTAGGAACTTCCCGGCAGAGATGCCGAAGGCGCAATTCGCAGGGTTCAGCTTCATCTGATGACGCCGGAGGTTGCCGAACGTCTCCGCCAAGTCGGCTACGTGGTCCGAATTGGGTTTGCTCATTACTAGCATATCGTCCACGTACACCTGCATGTTGCGGCCGATCTGGTCCTTGAAGATCTTGTTGACCAGACGCTGGTATGTGGCCCCCGCGTTCTTGAGGCCAAATGGCATCATCCTGTAGCAAAAAGTTCTGCGGTCGGTGATGAAGGCGGTATGCTCTTCGTCCTCCGGGCTCATTCGGATCTGGTTGTATCCAGAGAAGGTGTCCATGAATGACAGGAGGCGATGTCCCGAGGTGGTGTCGACCAGCTGGTCGATCTTTGGAAGAGGGAAGCTGTCCTTCGGGCATGCTCGGTTGAGGTCAGTGTAGTCCACACAGATCCTCCACTTACCACTGCTCTTTCTTACCATGACCACGTTCGCTAGCCAACTGGGATACTGGACTTCCCGCACAAAGTCGGCGGCGAGGAGTTTCTCCACCTCCTCGTTGATGGCCTTCTATCTCTCCATGGCGAAGCTCCTCTTCTTCTGGCGGATCGGGTGGCAGCTTGGGTCCACGTTTAGCCTGTGCGTGATGACCTCGGGCGGAATGCCCGGCATGTCGGCCGCCGACCAGGCAGACACGTCTGCGTTCGCACGGAGGAACTCCAGCAGGCGGGCCCGTTCTTCTTCAGGGAGTTGCACCCCGACCTGCACCATCTTCAGCGGGTCCGAACCAAGGGGGTAAGTCAACAGGCATTCTATGGGCCCCCCCTGGGTTCCTTCTCCCTCAGGTCGAGGTCATCAACATCGGGGTCGAGCTCCGTGCCCCGGGCGCCCGGGACCGTCTGGAGGCAATGTGGGACTGGCTGGGTCATCCCCTTCATCACCCCGAGCCTGGAAGTAGTGGGGAACTGCACCAACAGCCTCTTCGTGGAAATCGTGGCATCCAGTTGGTTGAGCCCGGGATGCCCGAGAATGGCGTTGTAAGGCGAAGGGAGCCTGACGACAGTAAACGTCATCAGGACGGTCGTCTGCCGAGGTGGGGATCCGGCGGTGATCGGGAGAGTGATCTCCCCTTCGACCCCCACGGAGTCTCCGGTAAAACCTACCAGGGGGGTATGCACCGGTCTCAGCTGATCGTGGGACAAATTCATCCGAGAGAAAGTATCGTAAAAAAGCACGTCAGCCGAGCTTCCACTATCCACCATAATTCGATATACAGGATGCTTCGCGATGGTCATCTCGACCACCACGGCATCGTTGTTTACATTCTCATTATCCTTCCCCTCCTTAGGAGGGGTTACATTCTTCGGGTTCCAGACTTCCCGGGCTCTCTTCGCCGCTCGCCCGACCCCGCGTGAGATCATGCCCACGGGCTTCTCCGTCGGGCGGTTATCGATTGCACGGACCGGTGGTAAGGCCGCGAGTGGCTGCCCCTCCGGGGGACCTCGTTCCTGACGAACTTCCTGAGGTAGCCCCTCTTGATCAGCTCCTCGATCTCCTGCTTCAGATTGCGACACTCCTCCGTGTCATGACCGTGCTCGCGGTGGAACTGGCAGTACTTCGATTTGTCCCAGATGCCCCTCGGGTTCTGAGGAGGAGGTCGGCGGAGGTAATGCTCGCCCTCAATTTTCATGAGGATCTTTGTCCGAGGTGCGAGGAGAGGGGTGAACCTTCGCTCCGGAATGGCTTCGCCCTTCGGCCTTGGATTCGGGCGAGGGTCGGCAGGTGGCCCGGGCTTTCGAGCTCCTGAAAGATCCCTCGGGGATGGCCTCTTCGGAGTCCTCCCGTCCAGCTCTCGGCGGGTGCGGTCAGCCTTCTCCGCCCGGATGTACTTGTGGGCGCGGAGGAGGAGCTCGGAGTATGTCTTGGGAGGCTTTTTGTCCAGGGAATAGGTCAGGCGGGACGTCTTGAGCCCGCGCTTCAAAGCCAGCATGGCGACAGGTTCGTCCAGGCTGTAGATCTCCAGGGCTGCGATCTTGAACTGGGTTATGTAGTCTCGTAGCAGCTCCTGGTCCTGCTGGCAGATGGGGAAGAGGCTATCCACCTCTTTTGGCACCTTCCGACAAGCGTCGAAGTGTGCCACAAACTTTCCTTCCAGCTGGTGGAAGGAGCAAATGGATCCGGGCTCGAGGCGGAGCAGGAAGAAGAGGCGGAGCAGGAAGAGAGAGAAGCGGAAGAGCGGAAGCAATAGGAGGAGACCGGATACCCCTAGGGATGCCGATGGTGACACCCCCAGGTTGCAGTCGCCTGCGGATCTCCTCCGGGATCGTTTCCTCCTCTGAGGAGGAGGAAGACGGGGTCCTCGGCTGGGACGGACCGGCCTCATCCGGATTAGAGGAAACATAGCGATGGCGCGCCATGACAAAGAAGAAAGAGAAGAAGATTCAGAGAAGAAGGAGAGGGGACCTAAGGAGAAAATGGAGGCACTCACCGAAAATACACCGAGCAGATGCGTGGCAGTGGAAATTGGCCTGCAGCAAACAGCCCACGAAGCAAGGGAAAAGGCCTCATTCCGGAAAGCCCCCTCCTTTTCAAATTCAGTCGACAGCAGTCCTACCCGTCATTTCGCCCCGAGCCACTGGATGATCACCGCGTGGACAAACGTCCGACACCGACGCCTCGTTAGCAGGGTAACGGCCTCTGCTTCGAAGCGATGCATTTATTATGGGCAAGTGGGTGACGCATGGCGGCTTCCTATAGGACTTCGGGCGCACCGAGAAGCGGCGACGAGGATCGCGATAATTATGATGCAAGATCTTCGCCTCCGCACGTCATATCCGTATTTAATCCCGACGTTCCGTTCTAGACGCCCCAACGGAACGGTGGGCTGGGGGGCAACTGTTACGGCCGTAATGATGACGTGGCCGGTCTCAGATTCTGTCAGGAATGATCGAGCCACGTGGAGGTTTCTTCGGCCGAGTCAGCCTCGACTTCCATGCTACCGAGGTCGAGCTCGGCCCTTGCCCCCCCAGGCTACCTCGCCAGGTGATATCCCGAGACATTACCGCCCTCGCCGGAGTCGAGTTCGGTACAGGGCTCCTCCCGCCGCCTCGCCAGGTGTCCACCCAGGAGGGGTCCACCTCGGCCGAGGTCGGCTGCTCCTTCGCTCCTTCGCCAGGTGGCCCCTGAGACGGGTCTACCTCGGTCGAAGCCGAGCGCCCTCCTGCCACCTCGCCAGGTGTCCACCTAGGAGGGGTACACCTCGGCCGAGGTCGGCTGCTTCTTTGCTCCTTCGCCAGGTGGCCCCCGGAGACGGGTCCACCTCGGTCGAAGCTGGGCGCCCTCCTGCCGCCTCGCTAGGTGTCCACCCAGGAGGGGTCCACCTCGGCCGAGGTCGGCTGCTCCTTTGCTCCTTCGCAATGTGGCCCCCGGAGACGGGTCCACCTCGGCCGAAGCCGAGCGCCCTCCTGCCACCTCGCCAGGTTTCTACCCAGGAGGGGTCCACCTCGGTCGAGGTCGGCTGCTCCTTCGCTCCTTCGCCAGGTGGCCCCAAGAGACGGGTCCACCTCGCAGGTGTCCACTCAAGAGGGGTCCACCTCGGCCGAGGTCAGACCGCCCATACAGGGAAGATCCCAAAGAAAGAGGCGCAGGTTCCGAGGTTGGCCCTCGAGCCGTGCGCATCACAGACGGTGCCCCGTACAGATTGCGGCGGCATGCGAAACACCACTTACGTCGGCCTGACAAGTCCTGCAGTCGAGAGGTGCGGTTCTGACAAAACAGGGCCCGTAAACGGACAGCACCGGCACTTAGGAAGGAGAGCGCCCTCACTGGGCCCGAGGTCTGACCGGTCGCCCTGCCGGTGCCACCCCCCTTCTTTTGTCTTTCCCCTTTCCCCGCTGGGCTCGGCGAACGAGGTCGGAAAGCCGCCTGGCCCTCGAAACCAGAAGGGGAAAGAGAAAAGGATGGAAAGAGGGGCCTCCCACGAGCAGAAGACAGGCGGACAGCGGGAGGAGATAAAAGGAAGGAAGTTGGAGGCGACCAGGTAAGCTGGGACAAGTAAGAAACAGTGGCCAAAAGCCCCGCTCTGAGAGTAAGATCCAGGGTCCCGAGAGGGGATCGCTTGGCGTGAGCTTGGCAAGGAGGCCAAGGCCGGGTTTCTGGTCCCTACAGCACCTTTCTTGCTAGTAAATTCTCTGAGTCTGGGACTCCTTCGGGGGCCCGTCTTGGAGAATCTATTCCTTCTCACCGTCTACTAACTTGACCGTCGGAGCTCCCTCGCCGGGATCCCCGGCCAGGGTCTTCTGACCCCCTCTTGCAAGTTCGCTCCAGCCAGGAGGCTCCAGGAGCTAGGCGGTCTGGTAGGATCGGCGGATCCATGGCACGGGCACGGCGGCGAGATCGGCAACAAAAATTAATGTATTTTTTTTATATATATTTTTAGAAGTCGGCTTTGACTCAAAGGAAAGATAAACTAATGTTGAAAGAAACTAAGAAATGACAGAAAGCACAATTAAAAGAAGTGGATTATCAGAGTAACTCAGAAGTAGGATCGCTGGGGATTGAGAAACCCCCAGATCTAGGGTTTGCTCTGAGTTTCAACGAAACAGACAAAGTGAGAAGGGAAGGTTCTTGTTACCTAGCAGTGATATCTCTCCATTTGGTGGAAAAAGACTCTCTCGAGCAGATTATTGGATCCGGGAGTCAAAGTATCTTCGCAATGGATCCTTCGATAATGGTTGATGGCAAAGTTGGCCTCTTCTTGAACCCTAGATCCTGGAGAGAAGAAGAACAAGGTTAGGAACAAGAGACTCAGGGAAGAGAGTTACCCGAGTAGATGAAAGGATGGGATCTGAAGTTCTTTAGCTGATCTAGAACTCCTAGGATGCGGATTTGGGACTTCTTCTCCTAGATCTACTGGATGGACTTTGAAGAAGTGGTAGCTGACTTGAAGATGGTTGGACTGGGGTCCTGGTGGTCGGCCACCCTTTGGAAGAACCTTGGAGATGGTGTAGAGGCTAGCGTTTGGTGGTGGTGGAGTAGAGATGGGTGGACTAAGCTAGGGTTTTGGGGTTGGAGATCTCACACCTCCTCATGGTTCCTAGGGAACCCGGATTTACTCCCTCACGGAGCTCAACACTCAGAATAAGTGTGGAAGAACAAGACTTTGCTAAAAAACAAGGGATTTCTATTCATAAGATTTCATAAGATAAGTTCAAATTACAAAAGGGGGCTAATATATAGACCTGTAAGAAAAATCAAAACCATACAAGTTCCCATGTGGGACTAATAGGACTAATCTACACTTTAGGCATCAAATTCTCTTCCCTTGGCCAACCAAGACTCCTTCCATGAGTGAGCGGCCCAAAAACTCCAAGAAAACTTGAAAATCAGCTCCAAATGGCAGGTTATGGGAGTGTCTCCTAGTATCTCTCCATGAATCAAGGATTTTCCCTTCATGGTTTAGCTCTTTTGGACACCTCCTAGTCTTGCTCCACAAGTTTAGGCTTCTTCTTTTCTTGGCTCTGGCACTTTAGGAAACTTTTGGGTGCCTCCTTGATTTTCTCCCCAAGACATGCTCTCTTCCCTTTTATAACTTGGATTTTTATGGAACATTGTGGGGCACCTCCTTGATCCTCTCTTAAAGAAAAATTCTTGCAATCCTGGCTTGCATTTATCTGGAAAGAAGTTGGCTCCTCCTTGGATTGAGGTATCTTGATGGATTTCTCCCCCAAGTGGTGCAAGAAAAAGGGGAACTTACTTCTTATGGTGTGGGGACCAAAGACACTAGATGGAGATGTGGCAGGGAGTGAGGCACCCACTTGTAGCTGGACCATGGAAGAAAAAATGTGGCACCCTATGGCAAAGGGAATGGCGCCAACCTGGACCTGGACTTGGACTGAGTCAACATGACTCAACTAAAATTGAAATGACAAAATTACAGACTCAAAATTGGGTTGATCAGGTCAATCCTTATTACAAACCCTAATTTTCTCGGGCAAGGTCAATCAGAGATCTAGATGGAACCCTGAAGTCTTCTTCTGATTCTGGTGCCCGCACCATGGTAACATCTGAACCTGAAGAAGAGTTTACATTTGATGAGTTGCATAATGTTTTTGATGAACTTGTTATCGAATTTCAAATACTAAAACTGAAAGATAAAGAACTAAAGAAGCAAAATATGGATTTAGTTAAAACAAATAATAGATTTCTAATTGAAAATGATTGCTTGCTTCTTCAAAATAAAAAGCTAAATGATAAAATTATTCATCTTGAAAAAGAAAAGGAAGGTTTGAAAAATAAAAACTCCCTTGATTCAAATGAAAATTTCATAAAACAAAACAAGGAGATTTTGGAAGAAAACATGAAATATAAAAATGAACTTGAAAAATTAAAACCTTTGTAAAAAAATTTACTTATAGTTCTAAAAAACTAAATATGCTTTTAAACAAACAAAGAGCTATTTTCATAAAGGCCGGTTTGGGTTACAAAATACAAAAGAAACAAAAATTTTTCAAGAATTTCTTTGTGCCTGCTTTCTCTTCAATTACTTGTTATTCATGTGATAAGGTAGGACATAAATCTTTTTTATGTAATGAAAGGAAAATTAGCAAAGTTAAAAAAGTTTGGGTTCCAAAAAGAACCATCACCACTAACCTTAAAGGATCCAAGATGAAGTGTACCTAAAGTCTCCACTTGATTTTATTGTAGGTGTGTCTTGCAACCAACAAAAGAAGACTGTGGTACCTCGACTGTGGTTGCTCAAGGCACATGGCTGGAGATGTGGAGCAGTTCTCCTCACTTGAGTATCAAAGTGGTGGTAATGTTACTTTTGGTAATAATGGAAAAGGCAAGATTGTCAGAATTGGTAAAGTACATATTACCCGTTCTACTTTCAAAGATAATGTTTTATATGTTAATGGTTTAAAGCATAATTTACTTAGCATTAGTCAGTTTTGTGATAAGGATTTTAAAGTTGTTTTCGAATCTTCCATGTGCATTGTTCCTAGTTTTGATGATAACAGCATCAAGTTTATTGGTCATAGGCATGGTAAAATTTATATGGTAGATCTAGATGATCTACATGTTCAAAATGGTCAATGCCTAGTGACAATGGATGGCATGATCAATGAAACTAGTTGGCTTTGGCATTGTATACAGGGACATGCTAGCATGCATTTGATTTCAAAACTTCATAAAAAGGATTTGATAAAAAATTTGCCAAAACTTTGTTTTGAAAAAGATAAGATTTGTACTGCATGTCAACTTGGAAAACAAACAAAATCACCTTTTAAACCTAAAGGAGTAGTCTATATATCTAGACCCTTAGAATTACTTCATATGGATCTCTTTGGACCAACTAGAACATCTAGTTTAGGAGGTAAGAAGTATGGTCTAGTCATTGTAAACGATTTCTCTCGTTTTATTTGGGTGATGTTTTTAGCTCATAAAGATGAAACCCTTTCAACATTCATTAGATTTCATAAAAGAGTTTTAAATAAGAAAGGTATTTCAATTGTTTCCTTAAGAAGTGATCATGGTATAGATTTGAAAATCATGAATTTGAAAAGTTTTGTATTGAAAATGACATTCATAATAACTTTTCTGCAACTAGGACACCTCAACAAAATGGGATGGTAGAAATAAAAAATAAAACAATTGAAGTAATGGCATGCACCATGCTTTACAAAAATGATTTACCTAGATATTTTTGGATGGAAGCCATAAATATAGCATGTTATGTTTTAAATTGTGTTTTGATCCGACTTATTTTAAAAAAAATACCTTATGAGCTATGGAAGGGTAGAAAACCTTCAATCAAATATTTTCAGGTTTTTGGATGTCGTAGTTTCATCTTAAATAATGGTAAGGATAATCTAAGCAAATTTGATGCCATGTCAGATGAGGGTGTCTTTTTAGGCTACTCAACATCTATCAAGGCATATAGGGTCCTTAACAAAAGGACACTTGTTATTGAAGAATCTATCCATGTGGTGTTTGATAAAACTAACCAAAAATCTTTTAGGAAAGAAGATATTCTTATGATGATATAGGTATCAATAGAAATGAAGGAGTGAACAATAATGAAGAACCCACCAAGGAGCAAGATGATAATGAAAGAGATCAAGCACTAGGAGATGAAAACACATCTACAGTTAATTCTTTACCTAAAGAATGGAGGTATGCTCATGGACACCACAAAGAACTTATCATTTGTGATCCATCAAAAGGTGTAAGTACTCGTTCATCTATTAGAATTATATTTGATTTTTTAGCTTTTGCATCTCAAGTAGAACCTAAATATATTGAAGAAGCTAAAAATGATTACAATTGGATTAATGCTATGCAAGATGAACTAAATCAATTCAAAAGAAACAATGTTTGGACTTTGGTTGATAGACCTACTAATGTTTCAATAATTGGCACAAAATGAGTTTTTAGAAATAAGCTTGATGAAAATGATATTATCACTAGAAATAAAGCTAGACTAGTTGCCAAACAATGCAATTAAAGGAAGTGATTGATTTTGATGAAACCTTTGCTCCTATTGCTAGACTTGAGGTAATTAGGCTATTATTGACATTTGCATGTTTTATGAATTTTAAATTATTTCAAATGGATGTTAAAAGTGCCTTTTTAAATAGATTTATAGAAGAAGAGTTTATGTTGAACAACCCCCCAGTTTTGAAAATCTAGAATTTTTAAACCATGTTTTTAAACTTCATAAAGCTTTGTATGGTATGAAACAAGCTCCAAGAGTTTGGTATGATTGATTGAGTTCATTTTTGCTTAAAAATAATTTTACTAGAGGTAATGTAGATACTACTTTATTTCTTAAAAGGAAGAATGATGATCTTCTAGTAGTACAAGTATATGTGGATGATATCATATTTGGTGCTACTAATGAGTATTTTTGTCAAGAGTTTGCTAAGTTGATTCAGGATGAGTTCGAGATGAGCATGATGGGAGAACTCAATTTCTTTCTCGAATTCCAGATAAACTAAACAAAAGATGGGATCTTTATCAACCAAACCAAGTACACAAAGGAAATATTAAAAAAGTTTGGGATTGAGAGCACCAAGCCATTAGGTATGCTTATGAGCTCTTCCTGTAGACATGACAAAGATGAATCAGGTAAATCTGTTGATCAAAAACTATATCGTGGCATGATTGCTTCGTTGTTATATCTAACTGCTAGTAGGCCAGATATTATGTTTAGTGTTTATATGTGTGCTAGATATCAATCTGATCCTAAAGAATCTCATCTTTTGGCTGTTAAATGCATACTTAGATATCTGTTTGGCTCTATTGATATTGGTTTTAGGTACTCTAAAATTTCATCATTTGAATTGATTGCTTACTCTGATGTTGATTTTGCAAGGTGTAAACTTGATCAAAAAAGTACTAGTAGAACTTGTTAGTTTCTTGGAGTCAATTTGATTTCATGGAGTAGCAAGAAACAAAATTTAGTTGCTCTATCTATGGTGGAAGCCGAATATATAGTAGCTAAAAGCTGTTGTGCTCAAATTCTATGGATCAAACAACAACTCGAAGATTTTGGTATCAAACTAACTAAGACATCCATAAGATGTGACAATACTAGTGCAATCAATTTAACTAAGAATCCTGTGCAACATTCAACAAGTAAACACATTGAAATAAAACATCACCTCATAAGAGATCATGTGCAAAACTTTAATGTGATGCTTGAGTTTGTTGGTACTGATGTTCAATTAGCTGATAATTTTACCAAACCCTTGAGTTAAGAAAGATTTAGTATGATTAGAAGAGAGTTAGGAATCGTAGATCCCTTTTCTTAGAACTCTCTCAAACCTTGTCCATGCCCAATTCTTAGCACTCAAATTCAAATTCTTTAAGTCCTAAACTCCTCATTAGAGTTCCCCTAATTTTTAATGATTTTATTGGATTTTTCTGGGATTTTCTTGTCCAAGTGTCGACACTTGAAAAATTCCAAGTATCGATACTCGGGCGAAAAGTTCTATTTTTCTAGGGCATCACCGAACCTTTTGTTTTTATATTTTCCTCTTTCCACTCATGCCCTAGTGGTCCCCCAACCATCCTTAGGCCACAGAACAGTGTTCTTGCCCTCGTGCCCTCCGTTTTTTTTTTTTTTGGTAAATCCCTTAACCTTCTTTCATTTTCTTCGGTCAATCCATGATTTTTGCATTGATTCATCACCATTTTCCATGATTTTTCCATTTCCCACCGAAAATCAATGTTTTATCCTTGGTTCTTGGGATTGTGCTCGAGTTCTTGGTCCTTTCCTCTTTTGGGTCATTTTTGTACTTTATTTTTTCGGTTCATGCCTTGTTTTGGTTGGTTCTTCACGGTTTAACTATTGCATTGAAGTTTTTTGGGCCATTTTCAACCACATTTGATTTCTTCCCTTTTGGACCAAACCCTAATTATTTTTCTTTGAATCCTTATTGATTTAAATCAAAACAAGCACTGATTTCTCTCTTTTTTGGCTCACTTTCTCGATCAATTCCTTGTTTTTGGCTATTTTTCTCCTTATTTCTCATCAATCTCCCATTTGATTGTTCCCTATTCCATATCTTTAACCTTTCTACTTCCTTCCCCCAGCTGGTTATCATGGCTCTTAGAAAGCAGTTGGCCTTTAAATGAAAACTAGGACAGGAATCAACATAAAGGAGAATGAAAGCTCTAGCGGACATCATAATGGCAGTTCAACAGCTCCAGCTTCACCTTCAGCAGAGAGGATGTCTAGGAAGGTGGTCACAGCTGGTAGATAAGTGGATCTTGGATTTTTCGATAGATAGGGCTTTCAGATTGGGTAGGTTCTTCAAGATGCTTGGTTGATCCCCTTCTACACCATGTCGGAGAAGTATTATCCACACCTGGTCTAAGAGTTCTATAGGAGTCTTGACTGCCGACGGATGCTTTGGAGTGCGATAGTGAGGGGCATCCAGATTCCACTTTCAGAGGAGGTATTGAGTCACATCTAGGAGATCCCATACCGTGGGATTGTTTCTTCTGCTATTGAGGATCATGAAAAGGCATTCAGATGCATCTTAGAGTACAAGGATGTTCGTGGCATTGCTATGGTCATCGAGAATTAGTTGTTTGTGGAGATGCATATATTTCACCATATCACTTTCTGGATCCTTCTGCCAAAGACCGGGAGGTTTGACTTCATCACAAAGCGAGAGTTGATGGTGATGACTTGTTTGATTCAGAGGATAGAGATCGACCTCCCAGCACTGATACTTGTTTAGATGAGAGATGCTGCTACTCGAGAAGACATTGCTTACCCTATGGTATGGCATTGACATGCTTGTTCCGAGCCCACTCAGTTCCTTTGGAGGGGGAAACCTCCAAGGATATCCTTCATACGGATGTATATGATGAGTGGTCACTCCATCGTATGGGGTACAAATTGGTCTCTGGTCGCTAGGTACGTAGAGTGTCTGGCCAGGAGCTAGATGAGGAGGACAAGATTCATGAGGTTGAGGCAGGACCACCAGTTTCACCTCCTTGATCAACAGCAGCACCCAGTGAGACTGAGCTAGTCACACCAGCTCCAGCTCCAGCCACTTCACCAGCCGATGCTCCTCCTACTATTGTTGGTTCATCATTCGAGGAGATAGTTAGACAAGAGTTTACAGATATCAAGAGTGCGATGATAGGCTTAGTTGTCCATACCACTTAGTTGCGCATCGAGATAGAGGGCCTTAGAGCCCATACTACTAAGGAGCATGCTCAGATGCGTCGAAACATGGAGGCAGGATTTGCATGCATTGAGGAGTTATTGAGATCCCTCCTACCTCCAGCAGCAGCACCTGTAGACCCACCTCTTGATGATGATGGTGACCACCCAGACGGACACGATGACACAGTTAATGGCGGTGACCGAGATGATTATGGTGATGATAGAGGCATAGATGTTATTGATAGTGATAGTGACAGTGATGACATGGTAGAGGACTTCGAGCTGGTCAACTGAGAGACTCAGACCCCTGCTATTCCACCTGCTGATCCTTGTGATACACCGATCTCCACTGCTCCTATTTTCATGACACCTGCTGAGGCTCTTCCATCGCCTTCCGCACATTCATCCAGGGTTGTACCCCGTATAAGAGCTTCCACTAGGACTAGGAGTCATAGTATCATGAAGACCCTTAGAGCTCTAGTTCATAGATCTAGGATTACAGGTCCTATTTCTTTTGAGATCCCATTTGATGAAGATTAGCCACATAGATGACTATTCTATTGTTTGATGTATTAGAACTTATCGTGTTTCATGTTTATGTGCTTCACTATGTTGTATGTTTCAGTGTATGCTGATTGTTTCAGCAAATTTTGTACTGAAAATACTCTTTTATATATATCTGTATTCCACTTTCTCACTTGATTATCAATCTTGTTCATTTACTCTAATGATGATTGAATTTATAATGTTTAAATTTTTTCTGACAATATTGGCTCTAATACCCTACTCTTTGGCTTTGATACCTGTTAATTATTGCAAAACTAATCTTGTATCATGGCCTTTCTTTGTGTTAATGCATTTATTGATGGGGAGTTTACTCTCCTTATTGCTTAATGTTTGACAAAAAGGGGGAGTAAGATATAAAGTTTCAAGTTTCAAATTGTATATTTTGTTCTTTAATTGAGAAATGCTCTGATACGAAATGCTCCGATACAAAATGTTTCATATCTTAACTCACTGAGGGGGAGAGTAAATTTAATTTTCATACTTAACCTATACCTCTTCTCTATTAAGATTGTGTTGTATGAGCTTTAAGATCATGTTTATGAGTTATCATATTTAAAAATTGAATTTAATGCTTATATACTCAAGGTTTTGTCATCATCAAAAAGGGAGAGATCGTTGGGTTTGCCCTTGCTTTTGATGATTAACAAAATGTTGAGTATATATTTTGTACGAATGTTTCAAATGTAGTTATGAGTTTCAGGATACAGGCACCTCAAATTCTCAAAAGGAAAGTATCTTGAACCTGGGCAAAATTTATGTCTTGAGAAGTCTTCTCACCATGAAAAAGGGCTCAAAAATGTTTTATTATTGTTTACATAAGTGCATCTAAAATTTGATTATATATCCTTATATTTTTGAGAGATTTGGTACTCATTTTGGCAAATTAAGACTCAAGTGTCGACTCAAGTACTGCCAAGTGTCGACACTTTAATGAATGGCATGCAAAAATTCATGTATAGCATGCCAGGTGTCGACACCAGAGTTCCAAGTGTCGACACCTGAGACATAAGTGTCGACACCAAGAATCTATGTGTTGACTCAAGGCCTGAGACTTTTTGAAAATCCAGAACATGCCTTTTGGAGGATTTTTGTATCAAGTGTCGATACCTGAGTTCCAAGTGTCCACACCTGAAATTCAAGTGTTGATACATGCAGGACTAAGTGTCAACACTTGAGAACCAAGTGTCGACACTTGAGAGCCAAGTATCGACTCACGGGTTTTGACAACTCGAATGGATCTATTTTTCTAAGTTACAGATTTATCTTTTCAAGCTCCCAACGGCTAGTTTTGATATATCAATGGTCTCAAATCATTTTTTGGAAGTTTTTGGAGTATTTAAGCTTCACAAAACTCATTCATGAAGCATTAAACTCCATTAAACACTCAAAAGTCAATATTCCCTCAAGAACATCACTTCAAAAGCCATAAAATGAGAGATTCACTAAAAAAGCTTACAAGCCTATCCTTTCATCCTTCCAAAAAGAGAGCTTGAAGAAGATCCCAAAGAGAAGACAAGATAAGCATCTACTAGAGCCTCAAAGCTTCACATTATACTCTTTGAAGAGAGTTTGTCTTATTTTATTTATTTTATCTCTAAATTTATTATTGTTTGACCTAGCTTTTAAGGGTTTCTTGAAAGTAGGTTGTTGTGGTTGTTGGTGAGCCAAAGCGACAAAACTAACTAGGGTTTGACTTGTAAGCCCGAAGACAAAACAAGTTGTAAAGGTTATTGGTAAGCCTAGGTGACAAAACCAACTTAGTTTTTGACTTGTGAGCCTTGTAAAACAAGTCGACTATAATCTTGGAGAGATTATAGCATAATTTCAAAGGGTGGCTTGGGAAGTGGACATAGGTGCATGGTTTGCATCGAACCACTATAAAACTTATGTTTATGTGTGATTGCTATTCTTATTTCTTGTTCTTAGCATTTAATTTTTCTATATCTGCTACACATCTTTGAATTATTCACATTGCTCTCAAACACTTCAAAGACTGGCATATAATTGCTTTAATTTTTTATAGATCCAATTCACCTCCCCTCTTGGGCTCCATTTTTGGGCAACACTTAGTTACTAAATGGTTTACCATTCTCAATCAGACTAACCTAAGGACTTGGGCTCATCATGAAGCAATGAATCAAGTCCATTTAGATGTATGGACTGATCTAACTAACTATTAGATAGATCTATCGAGGAGAGACCTAATTCAACTTTTGATTAGTCTTTTATCTAATTAATCCATTTATCTAAACCTAGATCAAACCCATTTAAGAACCCAATTCTAGCTAACCCAATCAACCCATGGTTTATCAATCATGACATAAGATTAGAATCACATCCTAAATCTTATAGGTTTCAAAGCACATCTAAACTCTCAATTAAGTGTAACATCCCAATTGAAATATTTTCAATTAAACCATATTTTGAATGCCATTGCAAAATCATGTGAAACACTTCATAAAAAAACTTTGAACTTCAAACTTACTGTTTCAAGCTTTTCTAGTCGAGTCAACTCGAGCAAGTTGAGTCAGCTCGTCCAGAATACAAAAATACACAATATGTGCTTTCTGCTGAATTGAGTTGACTTGAGCAGGGGTCGAGTTATCTTGAATCATCAAAGCAGAAACAGTAACTTAAAGTATCAAACTTTTCACTTGAACTTTTCAAAGTTTTTAGATCATACAACTTTTAGATCTTATCTAAACATAGTTATGATCTATCAACCATAGATTAAAACCATTTTAATCTATCAAGTCCCTCACTTTCTTCTTCATAAGGTGATGACACAGTGGCACCCATACATGCCATAAGAAAAACCCTTGGAATGGGAAGAGATGGTCTTTAAACCATGCTTCTCTCCTATAATCGGATAGGAATGGCGAATCCACCTTAATCCAAGTACTTTGTGAAGGAAATAAACCAATTTCATACAAAATCAATAAACTAGACATGCATCACAACCTGAAACTGATACCATTGTTAGGTAATGGGAGCAACGGAAATGAGGTGGACCCTTATGCATGCAGTTTAAAAACTATTTCTAGAGAGCATGGTGTAGCGATAGGAGATAAAACATTTTTATCTATGATAAGTTAATCTAATTAACACAGGCCCCTTACTAGGATCTTGATGCATCTAGAGTAATGTATGTATGAAATCATGCATATATAGTATAAAGCGAAGAACTATTCAAGGAATCACACAATGATGCAGCAAGAATAATAGTCACACATATTTATAATGTAAGCCCATACCTTCGAGATGATGATCACTTGGAAGGCACGTGCTCCACCAGCAAGGAAGAAGAGTAAGCTCTGCGAGCAGCACACATTTACTGCCTTCAGAGGTGGTTCACACTGGGGTATGAGATTACTCCACCATCCTTTGAGGTGCTAGCCTCTCCGAAAATAGTGTCTGTAGTAGGGATTCCTTCAACTCCTTGAAGAACCACGAACTATTTCTTCAACTCTTTCATGAATAGTTACTAAAGCATAGATGGAATAGGACACTTGAGAACCACAGATGGAATAGGACACTTGAGAACCCTTCCCAACTCTTTATCTGATGTGGGACTATTTATGCATGCTGATATGGCAAGACCATTGACAAGGTGTACACTTCGGATCCAACTGGCAGCCAATCGGGTAGATAGTGCCACGTTAGGTTTCTTCTCAAGCTCCTCCGCAAGGTGGCCAAACCAGTGGTCGTGCCCACCTCGACTGGAATCAAGATTGATAGTTTCCGCTCCTTCGCCAGTTGGCTCCCTAAGGATCGAGCCCACCTCGGCTGGAGTCAAGCCCTCCTCCGCTCCTTCGCCAGGTGACTCCCCAAGGGTTGAGCCCTCCTCCGCTTCTTCGCCAGGTGGCTCCCCAAGGGTCGAGCCCACCTCCACTGTAGTCGAGCCCTCTTCTGCTTCTTTGCTAGGTGGCTCCGCATGGATCGATCCCAACTCAACCACAGTCAAGCCGTCCACTGCTCTTTCGCCAGGTGGCTCCCCAAGGGTCGAGCCGATCTTGGTCAGAGTCGAGCCCTTCTCCACTCCTTCGCCAGGTGGCTCCCCAGGGTCGAGCCCACCTAGATCGGAGTCGAGCACTCCTCCGCTACTTTGCTAGGTGGCACCCTAAGGGTCTAGCTTGCCTTGGCTAGATTAGAGCCCTCCTCTACTCCTTCACCAGGTAGCTCTCCAAGGGTCGAGCCCACCTCGACTGAAGTGGAGCCCTCTCCTTGGAAGCATTGAGAAGAATGAAGGAGCCAATCCCAAGATCGCCACCTTATCAGGCGCGTGCTGTGTGGCGCGCCCAGTACGGTGCCCCAAAGCTGGAATGGTATGCGTATCCTCATTTGCATCGATTTGAAAAGGGCACTCCAATCGAGGTGTCGGATCCTGCTACTGACCACCTGTAACTCCTTAAAGGAGAAGGTCGCATTCGGGGTCTCAGACTCGAGGGTGGCTGCACCCGGATTGAGGCTCTACTAAATTTCTCTCCTTGTGAGAACATGCCGGGAAAGACATGCTCCCAACTTAACTCCCTTCTCTAAAGAGAAATGACCTCGAGAGAGCAGCCAATGGATGCCATTAACCCTTGAACCCCCTCTGTGGGGCAAAATCAAGGTACTAGAGCAATCGGCGATCTAAAAAGGCACCCAACAGACAAGAGGAAGGTAAGAGAGAGACAAAAGACTTGAAGGCACGAGGCTCTCTAAAGGACTCCCAGAGGGAGTCCCACGAGCATGGTCACCGCAACTCCAGCATCGCTCTTCTCTAATTTGTCCTACTCAATTTTCTATCAAAAAACCCCCTAAGCATGGTGACTGAAGTGGGATCTGCCTTAGGGGATATGTTCCTCTTTGCTATCCACTAACTTGATTATTGGAGTGCCCTCACCGGGATCCCCAGCCCGGGTCTCTAACATTGTTTTGGAAGATCAAGAACCATAGGATTCCGGAGTAAAGGGGCAGACGTCTGGCACCACTTGATAGTTGCAGGAAACAACGGTAAGGTCGGTAATAGATTGGCACACCAGGAAGGGAAGAAAAGTCCCTGTACAAACAAGCCCCCCACAAGCTTTAGAATAGCTCTACTCATAGCATGGTGGTGACTCGTAGATAGAAAGCTTCCACTAGCCGAGTATGAGATGCCCCCTTTCCCCTAGGCCGATGTAGCCCAGAGAGGGAGCTTCCTGCTCCTCCTTAACCGCCCTCAGTAGATGCCTAGTACGCTGCACTTGTTTAACAGCTACAAGCACTGACCATGGCCGTGAGACAGTTGCAGCAACAGCAGCGCTCCCTGGTCACTCAACCCCAGCTAGGGACCCCCGCGGTAGCTTGCGCTCCATCCAAGGCAGTCCTTCCTATCCATGAGCCATAATTAATCCTCGCGGGAGTCACCAGACCCCAGTAAAGAGGAATCATTCCAGATCAGCAAACCAGGAGAGCTGATCCCCGATGAATGACAAAACCACCGTCAAGCACGGCAAGTACCACCGAGGCAAGGCCCCCCATCGCGATTATCTCCAGCTATCAACACCATCTTTTCCAGTGGCCTTAGTGGAAGGCTCCACTGATGAGGCCATCCGGTGCTTGGCCGAGAGGTGCCTATAAGAACAAGAGTGCAAGCTAGCGGAGCTCTCCTACCAGTTCGCCAGCATACAGGGCTCCTCCTTAGAGCTAGTGGGCTATGATGCCCGACCTCCGTTCTCCCAGAAAATCCAAGAGGATCCAATTCTGGGTCAGTTCCGCATGCCTCAGGTGGATCCCTATGATGGGGTCACCGATCCCCTAGACCACCTGGAGAGCTATAAGGCTCTCATGAGAGTCCATGGGATGACGGATGCCCTCCTGTATATCACCTTTCTGGCCACCCTCCGGAAGGCCACTTGAGTTTGGTTCACCCACCTCGAGCCTGAAAGCATCGACTCCTTCCAATAGCTGAGAAGAGGTTCGTGGTCCACTTCGATGTTTGTTGAAATGTGCCATGAGAGGTGGATAGCCTCTTTTATCTAGTAGCAAGACCACGAGCTCCTACTAGACTATGTGACCCACTTTAAAGCTACCACCCAGGAGAACTATAGCCTAGACAAGCGCGTCACCATGCTGGCATTGAAGTGAGGGCTCAAAAGACCTCTCGCCTGACTTATTCTTTGGACAAGAAGCCACCGAAGACATATTCTGAATTCCTCCTCCACATTCATAAGTACATCCACGCCGAGGAGGCCGACCATACCAAGAGAAAATTGGATGGGAAGCATCCAAAGAATATGGTCTCGAGAGACGCACATGGAACGCGAAGACCTGAGCTACCTACGAACTTCTGATTGGGACCAAAGCCAAAAAGTGGCCCCGTTCCCGAGGAGAGCTACACTCCCCTCCTCGCTCCAAGGTCAAAAATCCTTATGGAGATCGAGGGCGAGCGCTACCTGCATCGACCTCCCCCATTGAAGCCATCAAGCGATCGTGACAAGATAAAGTACTGCTAGTTCCATCGTGACCTTGACCACGACACTAAGGACAGCCGTAACCTGAGAAGGGAAATCGAAGACCTGATCAAGAGAGGCTACCTTAAAAAGTTCGTGAGGAGTGAGGTACCAACAAAGGATCAACCACTTGCAGCTCTCCCCCCTATTCCTGTAGTTGACAATCGGCCCACTAAGAAGCCCATGGGCATGATTTCTTGGAGAATAGACAGTGCATCAAAGAGAGCCAGAGAGGGTAGAGATCTAAAAAATGTACTCCCCTTTATGAAGGGTAAGGAGCGTGAGCAAAAAAATATAAACAACGATGTTGTTGTGATCGAGATGACCATCGCCAAGCATCCTGTAAGGCACATAATGGTTGATAGTGGGAGCTCGATGGATGTCCTTTTTTATGATGCTTTCTCTTGGATGAACTTGTCCCCCAATCGGCTAAGGCCAGTGCACACCCCTCTCATGGGTTTCACCGGAGATTCTATGGGAGTCGAGGGAGAAATTACCCTCCCTGTGACCATCGGGTCACCACCCCAACAGAGCACAATCATGATGACCTTTACTGTCGTCAGACTCTCGTCACCATACAATGCTATCCTTGGCCACCCCAGGCTTAACCTACTCGATGCGGTCATATCCACAAGAGATTGTTGGTGCAGTTCCTGACCCATGTTGGGGAGATGAGGGGGGCACCACAACCTGTCTTGCATTGCTTGAAGGCTGTCCCAGGGGCCTAAAGTGTTGAGCCTGGTTCCAACATTAACAACCTCGACCAAAGGGTGCAGGACCAAAGGGCAGCCCCGTCGAGTGCCTCTTGACATATCCCCTTGGCTCGAACCCACTGAAGATGGTGCAGGTAGGAGCCCAACTACCAGAAGAGGAATGGGCTCACTTGCTAAGTTTCCTTCGAGCGAATGCGGATTTGTTCGCTAGGACTGTGATAGATATGCCAAGGATTCCCCCGGATGTCATCACCCACCAGTTGAATATTGATTCAATGTGCCACCCAGTTCGGCAAAAGAAAATAAGCTTCATCTTGGAAAGGTAGAAGGCTATCAACGACAAAGTGGAGAAGCTGCTCACCATTGGCTTTGTTCATGATGTGTGGTATCCCAGCTGGCTGGCGAACGTAGTCATGGTCATAAAGAGAAACAAAAAGTGGAGGATCAATGTAGACTACACTGACCTCAATCGTGCTTGCCCAAAGGATTGCTTCCTTCTTTCGAAGATCACCAGCTCATGGATGCCACCTCGGGGCACCGCCTCTTCTCTTTCATGGACGTATTCTCTAAGCATAACTAGATCCGAATGCACTTGGAGGATGAGGAGCACACTACCTTCATCATGGACTGTGGGATGTACTGTTATAGAATGATTCCCTTCGACCTAAAGAATGCTGGTGCCACGTACTAGTGACTGGTCAACAAGGTCTTCAAAGACCAAATTTGCTGCAACATGCTGGTGTACGTAGATGACATGCTCTTCATGTGCAGGCCAACCTCGGACCACATTGACGACCTGGCAGAGACCTATCATAACCTTCACACTTTTGGCATAGCAGTAGAAAAATTTCTTGGCTTCATGGTCACCTAGAGAGGGATCGAGGCCAACCCGAAGAAGGTCCGACCAATTTTTGACATGGAGCAGCCCTCCTCCAAGAAACATGTTCAGCGACTTGCCGGCCGTGTAGTAGCACTGAGCTGATTCATCTCATGATCTGTCGATTGTTGCTAACCCTTCTTCATGGCATTGCAAAAGATGTATGACTTCACTTGGATGAAGGAGTGCAAGGAGGCCTTCGAGGAGCTGAAGAAGACCCTGGCATACTGCCACTGCTCTCCCAACCGAAAGAAGGAGAAGATCTTCTCTTGTATATGGCTGTCACCCCGGAGACTGTCAGCTCGATCTTGGTCCGTACAGATGAAGGAGGAATTTAGAGGTCCATGTACTATACAAGCAAGCTTCTCCACGATGCTGAGATCAGGTACTCGATCCGAGAAGTTAATTTTTGTGCTCATTATGTCTGCCAAACATCTCAGGCCTTACTTTCAAGCACACCCAATCGCGGTTCTGATGGATCAACCACTGAAAGCCGTGCTATGCTGCTCTCACACATCCAGATGCTTGGCAAAGCGGGTGCTGAAGCTTAGTGAGTTTGACATCGCCTATCATCTGAGGTCATCCCTTAAGGCATAGGTATTGAATAACTTCTTGGTTGAGTGTGCAGGCCTGGGTGAGGGGCCGGAAGAGAGCCCTCAAAATCAATAGCCAGGACCTGAACTGGAGGGGGACATCTGGGTCCTACATGTGGATGAAGCATCCAACTCCGATGGAAGTGGAGCTGGACTCATCCTTGCCAAAAGCGAATGAGTCATCACTGAGTGCGTGCTCTGCTTCCAGTTCGCTGCCACCAATAATCGGGCAGAGTATGAAGCACTCCTTGCGGGACTAAGTGTCTCTCGCAAGCTGGGCATACCCAATTTGAAGGTCTTCACCGACTCACAATTGGTGGCCGGGCAGTTCTCGGAGGAATTCGAGGCTCGGGACCCCCAAATATCAAAGTACCTGGAGTTGGTGCGTGCAAGTGTGGCAGATTTCAAGAGCTTCAGCATCTCCCACATTCCACATGGAGAGAATGCTCGTGCTGACGCCTTCTCCCGGTTGGTGACTTTATCGGACTCATCCCTGGGTCATGCCTACATCGAGCATCTTTAGATCCTAAGCTATGAGGCACCCAGAGAGGTCTAGTAGTCAACCCGGAGCCTAGTTGGATGGACAAGTATGTCAAGTACATCATTGATGGTACCTTGCCCGAAGATCGAACAAAGACCGCTTCATCAAAAGGAAGGCCATGCACTTTGTGCTGATGGATGGATAACTCTACCAAAGGACCTACTCCTACCCACTCCTCAAATATTTGAGACCCTCGGAGGTAGTAGTCGTACTCCAAGAGATACCGAAGACCTCTACTGAAATCATGTGGGGGGTAGAACTTTGGCATACAAGGAGCTCCACCGAGGATACTACTGGGAAACCATGAAAGATGATGTGACCAGCTTCATCAAAAAGTGCGACATATGCCAGATCATGCTGTTAAGTAATATAGCCTGCTGCACCACTCTCCTAACTCTCTGCCCCCTGGCCGTTTGCCTATTGAGGCATGGACATCGTTGGCCCTTTTCCTCCTGCACCCGGGCAGCGTAACTTCCAGATAGTTGCCATCGACTACTTCACAAAGTGGGTTATGGTTGAATTGTTAGCCCGAATCACAGAGGTGAACGTCAGCAAGTTCTTCTGGAAATTAATCATATGCCACTTCGGGCTCCCCCACACCATCATCACCGATAATGGACGGTAGTTCGACAATCAGGAGTTCGAGGAGTTCTGCGATGACTTCGACATCCACCATCGCTTCACCTCGGTAGCACACCCTCAGACCAATGGAGAGGCCGAGGTGAATAACCGAACTATCCTTCAAGGACTCCGAAACAGGCTGGACCAAGCCAAGGATAGATGGGTCGAAGAACTCCCCATGTTCTATGGGCATACTACATAACGCCGAGGATGTCCATTGATGAAAAACCATTCAACCTCGTCTTCCGCGTAGAAGCAGTGATCTCGATGGAACTAAGTCTACCAATGCTGCAAGTGAAGCAGTACAATGAGGTTGAGAACCTAGCATGGCTTCCGCTTAATCTAGACCTACTTGGAGAGACAAGGAACAAGGCTCGTGTCCGAATGGCATCCTACCGGCAATGGGCGGCCCAATATTATAATTCCAAGGTGAGGTCGAAGTCCTTTTGCCCGGGAGATCTGGTGCTGTGGTGAGCAGAAGCCTCCCAACCTCGAGAGTGTGGCAAGCTCTCTCCGAACTGGGAAGGCCCTTATCGGGTGGTTGAAGCCCTTCCTCACGGGGCCTACTACCTCACCAAGCTCGATGGGACACGATTCCCGCGGGCTTGGAATGCTGCCAACTCGAGGATATATTATCAATGATGTAAGACTTCCTAACACTAATAATGAGATTCTCCTTAGCACAATGCTTGTCTCTCCTCGTAGGACTATTATCGCCTGACCCTAGATCTGGTGACCGAAGATGGGGTGCCAAGAGTCCCACAAGCAGCTGGAAGCTCTAGAAGTCCGGGGACTCAAAACTGGAATCCAGCCCAGGAACCAAAGACCAGAAACTCTTTAAGCCCGGCACTAGAAACTCTTGAAGCCCGGGAACCAATGATCAAAAACTCTTTAAGTTTAGCACTAGAAACTCCTGAGCTCGAAAACCAATGACCGAAAATTCTTTATGCCCGACATTGGAAACTCCTGATGCCCGAGAATCAAAGACCGATAACTCTTTATGCCCGGCATCGAAAACTCCTAAAGCCCGGGAACCAAAGATCGGAAACTCTTGAAGCCCGGCACCTAAAGACCGGAAACCCTGGCAGCCGAAGCTCTAGAAGTCCCGTATTGGAGCTTGGCTTCCAAAAAACTTGCATCCTGACCGAGAGTCAAAGTCAAACTTCCAACCAAAGTTATAAGCATGGCTTCGACACGAATAAAGGGGACCCAGATCCACCATCGACTTCAAGCAAGTCCTTGGACTCTCCCAGAGATTGCCTCAATCTAGCACATACAACTGGATTAAAAGCCCATGGATTATCCTAAAGTCATAGCAATGGCTAGGGTATTCCAGTGAGGATTGAAGCTTGAAGTAAGATAAGATCGAAGCCCATGGAGTTACAAGAGTTGTGATAAGGCAAGACAGAAATGCATTAGTTTGGAAGAAAAAGTACTTCATTGATTCGAACGATTTTTCCTTACAGCAAAAGGGGATCCTGACAAGCCAGGTGACCCTGAAAAGACAAAATCAAAAATCCCTATACTAGATACAAGAAGATAAAATGATGAAAAGTCCCGAAGTCACTAGCCCGCCAGCTCCTTCCCAGATCGGTGAGTCTCTACGTCATCCGCTACCTAGGCCTGTACCAGCACGGACACCTGCTCAGCCGGCCACTCGGCGACCACTTTCTCAGTCTCTCTCGAGGGTGCCTCCACCTCCTCGGAGACTCCAATGATGACACCTCCTAGATCGAGCTTCGAAAAGAGTGAGGCCACCTTCTCCTGGCAGGCCTCGAACTACTTCATGAATGAGTCCATGACTGCTTCATGGATCTCGTCCTCGAACTCAGGCGATGCACGAAATTTTGACATGGCTTCAAGGGCTTCCCTCTTTGTAGCTTCTATCAGTGTTGAGGTGTACTTTGCCCTATCTTTAGCCACTGCTAGCTCTATTGAGATCTTCTCGACCCAGGTCTCGAGGGCTCGGGACCACTCCTCCAAGCGATTGATCTCCACCTCAGTCTCCTCAGAGCGGTGCTGAGTCAGTATCCTTTCTTCGGACTGGGATGTCTCGAGTTCCCTATTGCGTCCCTCGACACGGGATAGATCTCCTCAAAGGATTTTGTTATTCTCCTTCATCTCGCCGCCCCTGTTCATCAGTTCCTTTACATCGGCTGCAAGGTTGCCCAATGTTTTCTCCTTGTCAACCTCCCTTTTTGCCTTGCTGATGAAGAGGTCCTAGAGCAGAAGCACATCAGTTCTTATCTACATCAAAGAAGAGGTTAGACCATATGTAATCCAACTAGAACATTAAAAGAATATCAGATACTCACAAAGAAGAGCTGTGGAAGGATTCCAAGCAAGGCCGCTGAGTAGTCCCAACCTCCCCATGAGCGGCGGCCCCGAGGTTGGACAGCATACTCCATCATCCTCTCTGCTAGGCACTGATCCCGAATGATGGAGGCATTCACTGGAATCCCCATCGGCGCATAGCGGGGCTCGAAGGATGGCTGCACTAGAGCATTATCGACACATGGAGATGTGGGCCGCTAGGCCACCTGATGGGGAACTAATATGCATGCAATTTTTTTTGTATGTTTTACATGTTGAGTTAGGTGATTAATTCCCAAATTTTAGATCAAAATTATTTTTAAGAAATTTTGTATGAATTTTTGAAGATCAACATGCAGATTAGGACCTAGAAAAGTAGCAAAGAAGGACAGCCGGGGCTGAGAAGCCTCGGTTAGGGCAAGTTCTCCTACAATAAAACTACTGGAGGTAGAGGGGTGTACCTGACAACGTCTGAGAAGATCGTAGTGAAGGGGTCTCTCGTTCCTCGACGGATGCGGCCTGGAAAACCGAGCCAAAGACCCGCGGATACCCGGCTTTCTGCTCGGTGATCCGATTGAGGCTTGGCTGGAGTCGTTGGATTTGTAGGAACTCGGGGACCTGTAAACGACTTGTCAGGGATTAGAAAACTCACAAAGGAACAAGAAAACAAAGGAAAAATAGCAAGGGAAGGCTTCTTTTGGAGTGGGCATCCAGGGTTCTGAGATGCTTGTTGGAAGCAGGAAGATGATTGCAGCACTAGGAAGAAAAACTCTCGCAAATCCCTTTATGCACACAGCAGGGTATCACACAACTCAATAGAAGAACTCAAGGTTTTCATTCATCAAAAATTCTCCCTTCATACAAGAGGCTAGGGTCCCTTAAATAGACCCTTAACCTTGGGCTCCAAGTAAGGGCACATTAGTCTTTACATGAGAATCCTTTTCCCTCTCAAACCCTAGCTAGAAAATAAGGAAACATTAGGTAGAAAAAATCCCTAAAATTTCTCTTGACTTGGCCAACACTCCAAGGACACCTAGGGGGGCGTGTTGGTCTTCTAAGAGCAGCAAGGGGCTGGCCCAAAGGGGCCCTGGTGCATGGGTTTGGGCCTCTGGAAGCTGGGGTGGCCTGGTAGCCAGGTAGCAGGAATATTCCCTGGTATCTTGCTTCTTAGGGGCTTGGGCTTGGCGCCTGGGCTTGATTTCTTTGGGCTAGGATGCAGATGGACCTCTAAAATCATGGATGCCTTGGTCTATGAATATATTTTGGCATCTGGAAGGAAATCTGGGCATTTGGAGGGCATTTGCAAGAAATCAGGGTTTTCTAAATTTTCCTCCTGGGGTCTTCAAATCTTCAAGCTGGGTTGGAGTTGGGCTATACTTCCATGTCTTCAATCTAGTTGGACTTCGTCTTCACTTGTATGATATAGTCTTGAGTCTTCAGTATGCTTGGACAGGACTCAAAAAATAAAATTAGCTCAATATGAGCTGACAAGCATTGGACTGAACTAGCTCAACATGAGCTGACTAGTACAGAACTGAAATAACAACTAAAAATACTCAATAACAACTAAAATGGACTCAGATGAGCTAAGCCCTTATTACAGATGGACTCATAAATTATTGATCAATTTACAGAGGGTTGAAAAGCCTCTGTCTTATTCTGGTGCCTCAGGTGTCCCCACCAATTCTTCCGGGGTGGGAGGAACTCGACCCTGTTGAGTGAAGGTCAGACTGGCTCACATATCTCTCGAGAAGGTCTGGGTTGAGGCATTGCAAGTCCTCTCGAGAAATCCACGAATCGTCCGACTCTGGCCGGCCTTGCCATCGGACCAGGAAGCGTTGATAGTCATGGCCCTGGGTCGTGATGGCTTGATCGTCCAAGATATGCTCAATCCGTTCTCCTCTCTCAGGCCAAATTTGTTTGTGGACACTCTAGGTTAGGGTCACTCACAATGAAAAGGAATAGGTCCAAAGGCCTCACTAGGTATCGCTGCCGAGGTCTGTAATATTGAAGGTAGAACTAATGCCCAAATCCGAAGGCAATTCTAACACCTAGGCATTTGATCCAACCTTCTCTATCACTTCAAAAGGTCCGGCTCTGCGAGCATGAAGCTTCTTTTAGGCCTAAGCCTAACCAAGATAGAATCCACTACATCAAATTCTTTAATCCATCTTCGGGAATTAGCCAGTTATTTCAAAATTAGTGCAGGTGGTGAACATGCTGGGCACATGCAGACTCCTAACAAGATGATGCAAAGAACTCATACTGACACCTAAAGACTCGACTATGCATTCCTATCGAAGGAAATTTTATTGAACTCTTTGGATCTAAACCTAATAGATTATAGGTTCTCTAGGTTTGATCCTAGCTTGACATGCACATGAAAATTTACAGTGAACTCCTAGCAAATTCCAAAGAGTATGCCAGAAGTAAGATGCAAACCTAACAAGTGTGATGAATGCATGCAGTATGCTAATCTCAGTTAAATGCAATCTAATAATCCTAGAAATGCTAGAGGTGTCAGGAAAGGGCAGAAAATAGGAAGTGGGTTCAGAATTAGTTTGGTAGGGTAGGAAAAAAGGTTCAAGGTTAGTTGGATAAAGTTTGATAAAAGAAGGCATGTCAGGGACTAATCCTAGACTAATGAGGCTAACCCTACGAGGTTGCGGTACATCTATGGGGTTTGCATAATGGAAGGATGGGTTACTAATCTCAGGGAAGAGGTCCTTAATGGGAACTATAGGAGGAGGCTCATCCTGAAGGTACTGATTCAAAGAGATCAAGTCCTTAATAAATTCTTCTTTTTCTTGTATTTTAGGACTAGACTCTATAATTTGGCTCTCTTCTATGGTTTCCTCAGTTAAGGCTCTAGCAGCAGTACCTAGGTCTCTTCCTCTATTTGTTCTTTCACTATAGCTTTAGGTTGGATGTAGTCAAGGTCAACTACCTCTAGGTTGGCTTCTACCTGGGTATCTATTGGGTCAGGTAATTCTAGGTCATCTAAAGGTCTCTCCTCTTCTCCCTCATACTCATCCACTAAGTTTGCATCAGCTTCATACACTTTCGCATTAATGTAAGCCTTATCAATCTCAGGAATGGTTGGAGAAGGTCGGCTAGGGAAAAATTGGGTAGGTCCTGGTTTTTGATTATGGACACTAATCCTAGTAGGTTTAGGTTGCCTAAAGGGTAGTGGCTCACTACTGGGCTCATATTTAGGGGAGCTAATCCTATGGGGTTCAAGTTGACTAAGGGAAACCTGACTAGTACTAGATTGATACTTAAGGGTTATGGGTTCTCTGGGCTCATAGGACAAGGGTGCAGATCTATGGGTCATGTGATTATAGGATCTGGGGTCATAGGATTTTGGGTCAGCTCTATGGTCAGGTTCTAAGGATGGATCATGGTATGGGGTCCTCCTAAGGTTGGGCTCTCTACATGGGTCGGGATATTAGGTCCTCCTAGGGTTGGACTCCCTATATGGGTCAGAATACTAGGTTCTCCTAGGGTTGGACTCCCTATATGGGTCAGAATATTGGATTCTCATAGGGTTGGACTCCCTATATAGGTCAGAATATTGGGTTCTCCTAGGGTTGGACTCCCTATATGGGTCAGAATATTGGGTTCTCCTAGGGTTGGACTCCCTATATGGGTCAGAATACGGTGTTGGGTCTACAAGGCTCATAGGGTGTGGGTGCATAGGATCTATGATCATGGGATCTAGTGTCATAGGATCTAGGTTCATAGGTTATGGATTCATAGGTTCTAGGTTCATAGGATTTGGAGTCATAAGATCTATAGGTTGTGGGTATACTAGGCTTATAGGGAGAGGGTAAATAGGATCTATCTTCCTGGTCTATAAAATCCTGATTGGGTCTTCTAGGACTAACCTTAGGGATTGGGTCATGACGATGGGCTCTCCTAGGTTCGACCTCTTGGTATGGGTCAGGGTCTGGGGTCCTCCTAGGCTGAGGGTTATAGTATGGGTCAGGATGAGGGGCTCTCCTAGGTTCGACCTCAGGGTATGGATTAGGGTTTGGGGTCCTCCTAGGTTGAGGAGAATTAGGATCTGGCTCAGACTGTGACCCATGGGTTTTTCCTGGGGTCCCTACCCGGACTTCTAACTGCTCAAACCTATTAGCAAGATGGTCAATTCTATCATTGGTTTGAATTCCAGACTGAGTTAACTGGGTCGCCATCTAGGCCATTTGATCAGCTAGGGCTTTTATTTGGGCTTGTAAATTTTCCATTGGTTTAGACATTTGTGAAGGAGGTGGGTGATATGAAACTCCTGATCTAGTGCTCATGCAAGACTTGATCAGACTGACTACAGCTAACTAGACCTAGAGTCTGAACTAGATGCTCAATCAGGGTGGCAAACTAGCATATAGTAATCCTGTACTCAGCCAAGCAGGTGTAAGGAGAGTGTCAGGTCCCTGATTGCCAATTCTAGACACCAATCAGAGATTGGCTAGGTAGGCGGACCAGCGCACAAGCCCTTCGGGATTGAATCCCTAAACCACCATTCTAGACACCAAGCACAAGGCACACACATGTTAGCTTGACACAGTGATCTAACACGTAGCCCGGACCCGACCAGTTGGTGTCCCTAGCCCACTAGGGCAAATTAAGTCTAGTTAATTTTAGGTTAAGGCTTGGGACCGAATGCAAGGGATGTGGTTTTGGGCTAAGGAGAGGTGATCAAATCCTTCCCCCATCTGATATAACAAGAGTGCCCTTAAAAGTAAATTATGCAAAGATGGCAGGCAGATGAGGATGCAAATTAGGGTTTAGATGTTTTTGGTATTTTTTGGAGAATATGTAAATTTTTTTTTTGGTATTTTTTTAAACATAATAAAACATGAAATTTATGCCCTAATATGCAGGAAATAAGCTAAAATTAAAAGATATGCAAAAAGATGCTAATCAAAATGCTAAAACTTCCAAACTTGTCTTGAAGAAAAAATAGAGCCAAAAATTTGTAGGCTGTATTTCAGCTTGAAAAACATTCACAAGACATAATAAAATCTGAGAAAATTCTTAAATTTAATTTGAATTATTTTGAATCTAGAAAAACAAATTTAAAATTTTTTGGAGTTTTTATCAGGGAGAAATAATTAAAATAATAGAGTATATACGGACAAAAAAATTACAGAAAACAAGCCCTAATCTAAGCTCTGATACCAAATGATGGGGAACTAATATGCATGCAATTTTTTTGTATGTTTTAAATTTTGAGTTAGGTGATTAATTCCCAAATTTCATATCAAAATTATATGTAGGGAATTTTGTATGAATTTTTGAAGATCAGCATGCAGATTAGGACCTAGAAAAGTAGCAAAGAAGGACCGCCGGGGCTGAGAAGCCTCGGTTAGGACAAGTTCTCCTACAATAAAACTACTGGTGGTAGAGGGGTGTACCTGACAATGTCTGAGAAGATCGCAGCAAAGGGGTCTCTCATTCCTCGATGCATGCGGCCTGGAAAACCGAGCCAAAGACCCGCAGATACCCGGCTTTCTGCTCGGTGATCCGATTGAGGCTTGGCTGGAGTCGTTGGATTCGTAGGAACTCGGGGACCTGTAAACGACCTGTCAGGGATTAGAAAACTCACAAAGGAACAAGAAAACAAAGGAAAAATAATAAGGGAAGGCTTCTTTTGGAGTGGGCGTCCAGGGTTCTGAGATGCTTGTTGGCAGCAGGAAGATGATTGCAGCACTGGGAAGAAAAACTCTCGCAAACCCCTTTATGCACACAGCAGGGTATCATACAACTCAATAGAAGAACTCAAGGTTTTCATTCATCAAAAATTCTCCCTTCATACAAGAGGCTAGGGTCCCTTAAATAGACCCTTAACCTTGGGCTCCAAGTAAGGGCACATTAGTCTTTACATGAGAATCCTTTTCCCTCTCAAAAACTAGCTAGAAAATAAGGAAACATTAGGTAGAAAAAATCTCTAAAATTTCTCTTGACTTGGCCAACACTCCAAGGACACCTAGGGTGGCGTGTTGGGCTTCTAAGAGCAGCAAGGGGCTTGCCCAAAGGGGCCCGGGTGCATGGATTTGGGTCTCTGGAAGCTGGGGTGGCATGGTAGCCAGGTAGCAGGAATATTCCCTGGTATCTTGCTTCTTAGGGGCTTGGGCTTGGCGCCTGGGCTTGATTTCTTTCAGCTAGGATGTAGATGGACCTCTAAAATCATGGATGCCTTGGTCAATGAATATATTTTGGCATCTGTAAGGAAATCTGGGCATCTTGAGGGCATCTGCAAGAAATCAGGGTTTTCTGAATTTTCTTCCTGGGGTCTTCAAATCTTCAAGCTGGGTTGGACTTGGGCTATACTTCCATGTCTTCAATCTAGTTGGACTTGGTATTCACTTGTGTGATATAGTCTTGAGTCTTCAGTATGCTTGGACAGGACTCAAAAAAATAAAATTAGCTCAACATGAGCTGACTAGCATTGGACTGAACTAGCTCAACATGAGCTGACTAGTACAAAACTGAAATAACAACTAAAAATACTCAAATAACAACTAAAATGGACTCAGATGAGCTAAGCCCTTATTACAGATAGACTCATAAATTATTGATCAATTTACAGAGGGTTGAAAAGCCTCTGTCTTATTCTGGTGCCTCAGGTGTCCCCACTAGCACCACAGCCACCACTGGAGCATTGGCCACAGAAACTGGCAGTGAAGCCAGATGGGCCGGTCGCTTCTCTCCCATCCCCTCATCGACGTCAATGATCTCCATGGAGGGAATCTACTACCGAGGGGGCTGGGGAACTGGATCCACTACCCTCGGCCCCAAAGTCGAGAAGGGCCCGAACCCTTATCCAGTTTCCACCCGGGCCCTCTTTGACATGGTCTCCCGAAGCCTAGCTGAAGCACTCCTCTTGTGAGCCGACTCCATCAGATTCTCCACCGAGTACTTCATCCCTGGAGAAAGAAAAAGGTCAAAGGAAGACCAGCAAAAAAAAAAAGAAAAAAACAGAGAAAAAAGACATGGAGCCCCACCAATCTCTCAGATCGGGATAACCCTAGCCTTAAACAAGTTCCGCTCTAATAGCAGAACCTTGAGGGAGGGAAGCACGTCAATGAGCAATTGGGAGAAGAATTCCCGATCCACAGAAACTACTCGGGCATTTTGGTTCGGGGATCGGTCTAGCTCACTCCTGACCCAGTCAACATCCTAGACTAAGGCAAATAAATACCGGTTCTTCCATCCCTTGATGGATGTAGGGAGGTCGAACCGGAGGCACTTAGGCTGGAGAGAAAGATACCACCACCCATCATCAGTGAAGTGGCATTTCAGGGTGAACAAGGCCCTGAACAATGAAAAATGGGCAACAAACCCGTGAAAGTGGTAGAATACAATGAAGCCGAAGATGACCTTGATGGAGTTAGGAACCAACTGGGCCGGCATGAGATGAAAATGGCTAAGGAAGGATAGAAAAAAAGGATGTAGAGGAAAATGATGACCACCACTGAGGAAGTCTTCGTAAAAGGCGATTCGACTCGGACCGCTCAAGGTAGCCCATTCCCCCTATCTTAGGAGTGAGAGCCGGATGGAATCCGGGACACCATAAAACTCTCGGATCGAGGAAAGGTCCTCTTCGATCATCATCGAGATGATGCCGAAGGAACCGGTCGAATTCGCTACCATCGAAGAAGCAACTATGGGAGCAGAAGAAGCGACAGCGAGAGCAGAAGAAGCGACAGCGAGAGCAGAAGAAGGGACAGGAGCCCTAAGGCTCCCAATGACAATCTCTCTAGGACGCAGGCACCTCCAAACTTCGAGGGGAGTTTCATCCACCTCGTTGGAGGATGAAGGAGTTCTCGGTCGGGAGGGGCCTACGTCATTTGGGTTACTAGAGAAGTGAGGGTGTCGGCTCGAAGGAGTCATTTGAACAAGAAAGGATGAAGACGAAGAATAAGAGGATGGAGAACCTAAGGGAAGGACTCGGTTCACCTATGAAGAAGGGGAGAACTGAAGATCAAGAAGAAGCAAATAAGGGAGAAAAATTCCAAGGTACCCACCTGCTCGTTTGCTGAAGAAGGACAATCCAGGAGAAGAAGGATCGCTGGAACCGCCAACGAAGCATGAGAAAATCGAAATACCTAGTTTCCGGAAAGTCTGCTCTCTTTTAAATACCAGCAGGCAGTGGCCATGCAATCCCTTTTTGCCTCTACCATCGGATGAGCACCACATTTGATGCCACCCAACATCGACACTTCAGTTTACATAAAATCGCCTCGGGTCTAGCACAGCATAATTATGGTCCGTCAAAATAACGGACATGGCACCTACACATTGGGTCTCGAGCGCAACATGCGGAGCGACGACGATCGTGGCAATAATTAAAGCTAGATTTTTGTCCTACCACATCAGCTTTTCATTAACTCCCCTCGTCCCAACCATGACACTTCAATGGGACTTAGGAGTGGAGGGCAAATGATGTGGCAAGACCACTGACATGGGATACACTTCGGATCCAGTCGATAGCCAATCGGGCAAATAGCACCACGTCAGCTTTCTTCTCGAGCTCCTCCGCCAGGTGGCCCCACTAGTGGTCATGCCCACCATGACTAGAATCAAGCTCCGAAATTCCACTCCTTAGCCAGGTGGCTCTCCTTGGATCGAGCCCACCTAGGCCGGAGTTGAGCCCTCATTCGCTTCTTTGTCAGGTGACTCCCCAAGGGTCGAGCCCACCACGACCGGAATCGAGCCCTCCTCCACTCCTTCTCCAGGTGGCTCCCCAAGGATCGAGCCCACATCGACCGGAGTCAAGCCGTCCTCCACTAATTTATCAGGTGGCTGTCTCTCCTTCACTAGGTGGCTCCCCAAGGGTCGAGCCCACCTCGGCCAAAGTCGAGCCCTCCTCCGCTCCTTCGCCAGGTGGCTTCCCAAGGGTCGAGCCCACCTCAGCCGGAGTCTAGCCCTCTTTCGCTCCTTCACCAGGTGGCACCCCAAAGATCAAGCCCGTCTCGGCTAGAGTCAAGCCCTCCTCCGATCCTTCGCCAGGTGGCTCCCTAAGGGTCGAGCCCACCTCAACCAGAGTCGAGCCCTCCTCTGCTCCTTCACCTGGTGGCTCACCAAGGGTTGAGCCCACCTCGGCCAAAGTGGATCCCTCTCCTTGGAAGCATTGAGAAGAATGAAGGTGCCAATCCCATGATCACTGTCGAAGCAGGCGCGCGCAATGCGGCGTGCCTAGTATGGCACCCCAAAGCTGGAATAGTGCACATAACCTCGTTTGCATCAGTTAGGGAAGGGCACTCCAATAGAGGTGTTGGATCTTGTGGCCGACCACCTGTAACTCCCGGAAGGAGAAGGTTGCATTCAGGGTCTCAGACCCGAGGATGGCTGCACCCAGATCAAGGCTTCACTAAATTTTTTCCCTCGTGATAACATGCCGAGAAAGACATGCTCATGACTTAAAACCCTACTATAAGGGGAAATGACCTCAGGAGAGTAGCCAATGGATGGCGTTGACCCTTGAGCCCCTTTTGAGGGGAAAAATCGAGGCACTGGAGTAATCGGTGATCTAAAAAGGCACCCAACGGGTGAGACGAAGGTAAGAGAGAGACAAGCAACTTGAAGGCATGATGATCTCTAACGGACTCCTGGAGAGAGTTTCACGAGCACGGTCACCTCAACTTGAGCACTGCTCTTCTCTAATTTCTCTTACTCAATTTTCTATCAAGAAAACCCCTAAGCACAATGACCGAAGTGGGATTCGCCTTAGGAGATCTATTCCTCCTTGCCATCCACTGACTTGATCATCGGAATGCCCTCACCGGGATTCCCGGTCCTGGTCTCTAACATTATTTTGCAAGATCGGGAATCGTAGGATTCCAGAGTAAAGGGGTAGATGACCGATGCTACTTGATAGCTGCATGCCACGACGGTAAGGTCGGCAACATATGCCAATTAATTTTTTGTTATTAGGCATTAGGATAGGAGTTTGTATCCTGAATTTCAAGACAAGATAATAAGTGGGGAATTCTATAGAAAATATGAAGCGCAGGCATGCAGAAATAAATCCTAAAAGTGAAGAAACAGGAGCGCCAAGACTAAGAAGCCTTGGTTAGAACTAGCTTTTCTGTAACACCGGTACAAGAGGTGTCTAGGGGGTATACATGGTAGAGACTTGTAGATCAATCCACGAAGAGTTTGCTCGTTACTTTCGGATGCGGCCTGGAAAACAAAGCTATCAACCTTGTGGATTCATGGCTTTTAATCTGGTGACCCAAAAGCTTGTTCGATGGAATCCTTGGATTCATGAACTCTGAGGGACATGCAAATCACCTAACATGGGTTAGAAAACAAATAATAAGAAGGCTAAATTGCTAGAAAAGAAATGGAAGGAAGAAGTTTGAAGAGGACGACCAAGGGATGAAGAGGGCTGGCGGCTTGGAGCCAAGGCACAGGGATTGCATAGAAATCCTGAGGGATCACATAGATACCCTTAATCACACAAAAGTTTACTAAGAACTTTGAGGAAAACTCAAGAGAAATTCATTCATAACAATTCATAATAACTGATCATTTGTTATAAGAGGGTGGAGGGGTGGGGTATTCATAGATGTTCCCATGTCCTCTCCTAGTTAGGACAGGATTACATACTTTGATAGGGAGAAGGATTATAAAGTGGCCTAGAACTAGGATTACATAATTTAAGTAGAAATAAAACAAAATCTCCTAGTTAGAAGTGGATTCTTCTCCTTCTTTGACTTTGTCAAGGGGCTTCCTTGTTGGGTTGGGAAGGAATATTCCTTCCTTTGACTTGGTCTTCCTCTTGGGTGCCTGGGCTTGTCATGAATGGGCTTGGGGTGCCAACTGCTTATGGTCTTCTAGGCTAGGGTGTCTATGGGTAGTATATTCTCTTGGGATCTTTGTCACTTGGGTCTTGGATGCCTTATTGAACTTGGGCTTGACTTCAGGGCAGCAAAGGGTGCATGGGCTTGGTCTTGTGTAGCTTCCAAGGTTGGGCACTGGGTTTTGGTGCATGTCCCCCTAGTGGGTTGGAACTCCTAGGTGCCAACATAGAAGTTGATTTATGAAAACCTGGGGCGCAATGGCCTTTGGTCTTGAAGATCTTCTTGTTGATGATCCTCCTCTTCTATGAAACTGGTACTTGACATAGACAAACTTGTACTGGACCTACAAGACTCAATTGGATTGGTAGAAATACTCAACTTATTGCAGGACTCATATCAACTTAACTGGACTAGACTCAACATAAAACTTACAAGACTCATAGGACTCAAAATTGGCTCAACATGAGCTGACTGAACAACTAAGCTCAATTGAACCGAACATATCCCAAAACTTGACTCATAAACCCTAATTTTGTAAGTCGACTCTAAATACAGGACTCAAGTTTAACAAGGCCTAAAAACAAAACTCAAGGCCCAAATATAGGACTCAAATGGCTAACACAGCAAGATTATTGGACTCGAAGATAAAATTTAAATCATGGCTAAGGGATTCAAACTCAGGGACCAATAGTGAACTAGGGTTGACTTGATGTCCCCATCACTATCCCAAACCTTCAACAAAGGTTATGCGCTCAAGAATCCTTCGTAAAACACAATCCCCACTCTATCCCGGAGATCAAATCTCAAAATCTCTCAATGATCATGCAAGATCTCTAACCCAAGAATGTGGTAGAGTCTTGACCTTGATCAAAATCTGGAGTGTGGAATGTAATCCAATTCACCTTCCTCTAGCTTTTTATCATCCCTCAAAACAGTCCCATAATAAAACCATAATGAAGAGATAAAAAGAGATTAATGTGGAGGTTTAGAGTCTCTTGGAATTTAGGATGTTACAAACCCTTGAAATTTTACAACAGTAACAATTAAAACCTTAAACATGCCCACCATTAAATCCCTTATTAGTTGCAAGCATTAATGGAGCAGTTTTGATTTTTAACAGAGTCCGTTAGTCAAGTCGACTCGATTATTCGAGTTAACTCGAGTGAATTTGCTCGAGTTGACTCATCAAATGAGTCGGCTCAAATGAAGTTCTGACAAATTCTTGTCAAAACAAGTCCAGAACGATGCCCAATCATTCCCATGCCAAAAGTCAAGAAGAAACCCCATGGTGTTTGACACCGTAGATTCAAACACTAAATCGGTAGCACAAGAACATTTCCAGTACCAGTCAAAGTCACCATCTAGTAATGACACCCAGCATTCGGGTAGATTGACGGTTGTAGAGCAACAAGAACCTATCAAATATGGAATATAACTGAACTTATTCCTTTAATCTCCTAATGCTCTCGATGGCTTGGGGTTAAACTACCCAACCCTAATCAGTCCATCTCAATATGTCTGAAACAAAGAATCCTTGTAACTCCTTATAAGGAATGCCATGGCCAAGATCATTCTCAATTGAGGCATATTAAGCATTCAATCCAAACCATTTGGAGAGATTAATCCTATCTCGATGATACTATCTTTACACAAGTACTTGACTCTATCTAGTAACCTTCCATCACCGGTTAGAAATCCGGGTAGTTTGGTATCTAAGCACAGTGAGTTGCTTACAAGCTACCATAGTGATCTCAAGTCAAAGGAATAATTCATGTCCATATTCTAATACAAAACTTCACTTTGGCAGAAAGAGAATCTTGCATGAGGGTTATGCTCTCTGAAATGTCGAACACAACACCTGATGTCATACCAGCATCTCCATGCTACTAGGTTAAGAGGACAACCAACAGATATAACATCAACGACCTACTTTTGATACACCGTCATCCTGAAATAGCATATCCTTTGATCACGAACCAATTTATGAACTACACGATGCATCATCTCTATATCGCATGTAAGATAGCTCAAAGGACACCATCATACAAGAGTTCAATTACGAAGATGACATGTGATGAAACAACCAGAATAAATTTTTTATTCAATTTAATAATTCATATACATATACAAGAGTTGCAAAACCGTTTACAGCCTAGATGATTGGCTTTGGGATATATTTTCTAATTAAAAGAGGAGACCCAGACCGAGGATTCTGGCGGGGACATTCCAATAAAAGGAAAACAGAACCTCTATGGCAGAGTGCTTAGAGACTCTCCACATAGAGAATGAAAGATAGAATTGAGATGTAAAGACAAAGTGGAGTTTGGATTAGAGATCTTGGGAGGCTCTCTTGGCTGGTTCCTTTCTCGCTAGCTCTCTATCTCTTATCGATTGCCTCCCTTTCCTCCTCCTCTCTCTGATCTTATATACGTGTGGTGGCCTAAACCTGGTTTGGGTCTTTGTCTAGATATCCCTTTCCTCACACCCTCTCTGGGAGTGGTCTTCCTTTGCCTATGGTCTCTCCCCTATCGGACTGGTCCTTTGAAGGAGCTCCTCCTATTGGAGGTGTTCGCCGGCATGGTACAGATCTTGTCCCTCTAGTGGTGTAGTTCTTTGTGAGAGGGCTGAGCATCATGATGCTGATCCCCGAGCCATTGTGAGATATTTTTATTCTCACAAGGACCATTGGAGTGTCACAGGACCCTAGGGCCTTAATGGAATACTTCTCTTGCAGGTGGCTCAAATTCGTGTCGCGAGGGTTGAAGACCAATGGGTCTATTATGTATGCTATGTTATGTACCAGGCCTGATGTGGCATATGCCTTAGGTATAGCCAGTAGATTTCAGGCTGATCCTAGAGAGGATCACTGGAAGGCTGTGAAAAATATTCTTAAGTACTTATAAAAGACTAAGGATATTTTTCTAATATACGGTGGATCTGATCTTAAATTAGAAGCTTATTCAGATTCTAGTTTTCAATCAGATCCAGATGATAGCAAGTCTATATCTGGGTATGTCTTTACCCTAAATGGAGGAGCTGTAAGTTGGAAGAGTTCTAAACAGTAGACTGTAGCTGACTCAACAACTGAGGCAGAGTACATTGCTATTAGTGAAGCTGCCAAGGAAGCTGTCGGGATGAAGAAGTTCATATCAGAGTTGGGTGTTGTTCCCGAGATTGAAGGTCCAGTACCACTTTACTGTGATAATACTGGGGCTGTTGTCAAGCAAAGGAACCAAGAGCCCATCACAAATCAAAGCACATTCTGAGATGCTTCCATCTTGTTTGAGAGATTGTCGAAAGACAAGAAGTCTGCATTAAAAGAGTTGAAACGAAGAACAACTTAGCAGACTCGTTCACCAAGGCTCTACCATAGCGAGAGTTTGATCGCCACCTCGATTGTATGGGGTTAAAATTTAAATGCGATTAGCTTTAGTGCATGTGGGATATTGAAAGGATTATGCCCTAAAGGTCAATCGAAATATTATATTTCGTTGGGATTTTTCCTTTTCCATCCCAAAAATCAATGTATTGACATTATCATTCAATAAAGGAATTATTTTCATCATACGTTGTGTCTTAATTATTATATGATGAACTCCATAGATTAGGGCTATAGTTCTAGGGTTATGATGAGATCATACCAGTGAGACCTAAAGCCTTAAAACCCTAATCTAAAATATACCTGGTCAATTGGACATTGAGTAGGGGATCAATATTTCTGGTAAAGATTAGCACTTCCTATGTATGAGGGTGACTGATCTCATAGTCACTTGTGTTTGACACTAATACTAGGATGTGGGTGCTCATTAGAGAATGAGTTCACTGAATAGATCCAGATTGAGAATATCTAATGGAACCTTATCTGTTTGTCAATAGATATTTCTCATAGTGGGAGTAGTGCATGTGGTCCTTTGACCGGAGATTGCCATGGTACCTTATATACATGAATCCATATTTTGGTTCACACTCAATCATAACACTGAGTTATGCATGAGGTGATACAGGATATGGTGGATTGTATATGAAGGTTGTGAGTAGGTTAACAGGGAATTGATCAGCCCTAGTAAGAGGATATTGCATCCAGCCAATTTCGATCAAATGATGATTCGAGAAATCTTTGATCAAAGTATGAACATTAGAAGTAGTTTCTAATAGTTCATTAATGAATCATCATTAAAAAGATTGAGCTAGGGATGAATATGAAATTGGATTTGACAAGGTATCCATATCCATAATCATATTCAGGATGCAAGTTGATCAAAGGACTGAATTGCCCGGTAACTCACCATTGAAGGGTATTTTGGTAATTCCACAAAAATTCCACATCTTCCGGATAGACATGATACGTTGTTAGACGTCAATCTTATCTTGTAGGAAAATGATTAAAATTATGATAATTTAAATTAGTTAATTAGAATTAGATTCTAATTGACCAAGTCGAGCTAGCTTGAGTTGACCTAAATCGGCTTAGTTGAGATCTAACTGAATTAATTCAAATAGCACTCGGACCTACTATAGGCTAGATGTGGAACCCAATGGGTCACACACAAAAGAGAGTCAATGAGGAATTTAATTTAGAATTAAATAATTTTGCAGGACAAACACACTAGCATGTGTTGCAGACCCAACTTCTATTCGAATTGGATTCGAATTTGGTTCTGAATTGGGCTTAATTGGGTTCTAATTGAACCTAATTAGAGTCTAATTTAAATTTTGGGACTTTGGGCTAACCCGTGGCTGAACCCATTGATTAAAAATCAATTTAAACCCTTTTCCCAAGACCGCCCAAGCCATCTTTCCCACACGTGCGCACCAAAGGAAGAGTCCACGCGCGTGGACTCCTCTTCACGCGTGTGGGGACTTCTTTTACCATGAAAACCAGATGGGAGGGGGACTGAAATCTTTTCTTTAGGCATCTCATCTGGAGTCCCTTGGATCAAGATCAGATGGCCAGAAGAAATCCGTCGCTTTTCGGTCGCAACTCCGTCTCAGAACATCGCGACTTTTCTGAGGTTTCTTCCGAGGTTTTTCTTCATCAGAAAATCTTGAAATAAATCAGGAAAGGCATGAAAATTCTCAGGGGATGCGTGAGGATGGAAAGAACATGATTCTTGGGATAGCAAAGGGTTGCATTGTTTTTGAAAAGACACCCCTCTGATATCTATAAATAGGGTTGGGTTCTCGGGGGTTTTCATGTAAGATAATTCAGAAATCAGATTCCCTTTCTTCCTCTCCAGAATACTCCTTCCCCTTGTTCTTGTTGGGTATTGTTTCCCTTACAATGGTATGCTCTGTCGAAACTCTAACCCTAAACAAGAATAAGAGGAAGGTCTTGAACGGTAAATGAAAGAAACAGGAAGGGTCTATTTTTTTTCTTGAATTAAGACACAAATTGTCTTAATTTTTCTTCCACTTCAAATAAGAATTTTCTACAAGGATTGATGTTGAGGAAAGGATCAAGAAGAGGAAAGAAGGGAGAAAGGGAATTTTCAAGAAATAAAATTCCAGCCAATAAGTCCAAGAATTGAATTCTTGAAAAAGAATTCAAGAAGAGGATCCAAGATCAAGAAGTTGTTGTCTTCATCTCTTCTCCGTGTGGATCACCATTGGAGGGTGAACATTTGGGCACCTGGTGGAGATTTGCACTTTGGATATTGCGGTACAGGTTAGTACTTACATATATATATATTTAAATCATGTATATGAATGATATATATTTAATTTTTTTTTTAAGGAGATCTAGGGCTAAAGGGTTTGGTATAGATTTTATAAGATAAAAATTTTGAAATCTATGTTTTTGCCTTGGTCAACAAACCCATCATTAGTATCAGAGCCTCCTTATCAAGATTAAAATATATATGCTGATTTTTATAGGCATATGTAGATAATTTACATATGATGTGGTTTGTGTTTGATGTATTGTCACCATTAGGGTTTTCACTTAAACCCTAATTGTTGTAGAGATATGTTTAGTAATCTAGTCATCATTCTAAAATAAGGTTGCCCTAGCATAATGGTGGATCCATTATGTGGTAAATGGTTGTCCTAGAATGATGACACACTAATCACATATTTGTGTTAATTGTGCATATATGTTTGATGTATGCCACTAATTAAGGTTTTCACTCAAACCTTAATTTGTATAGAGATATGTTTAGCCTTCCAGTCATCATACTGAAATAAGGTTGCCCTGCCATAATGGTGGATCCATTATGTGGTAAATGGTTGTCCTAGTATAATGACACACTTGGCACATATTTGCTTGGTTATATGTATAGAATGTGCTTTGTTTTAATAAAGCCCTCTTTCAAATTATATTAAGTTGTAGTGTCATATACCAAAAGTGAAATAATCAATATGATTAATTGATTATTCGGTGTCTAGGAAAAGTGGTTCATGATCGGTAAGGAGGACGGTTTTTAATTGGTTCCGTTGACTGACCTGTCCAATTCTTATTGGTGTCTAAGGAAAGCAACGGGGGGACTCCCACCACTCTCCCACTTACCTGGCCAATAAGATTAACTTAATTTTTGATTAATATGCTTAGTGTAATATTCACTACATATGGCTTTCCTTCAAGCCAAGTCATTATTATGTTATGATTCATATTAGGTTTGTTGTGTACACACAAGGCCTCATATGGTGACTGACATAATTTTAATTTGGTGCATTTGAAGTTTATGGCATGATTTAATATAATACTTTGTTGTGTACACACAAGGGTATTATAATTAATATCTTGACTATATAGCAATGAAGGGACTGACTTAACTAAAATATTATAGTTTGTTGTGCACACACAAGGCTATTAATATTTTAGAGGCCAAGATAAGTTGAGAATTGTATTAGTTACAATTGGAAAGAGTTTTCCTACCTTTAACTTATATAAGATTTGTTGTGTACACACAAGGTCTTTTATAAGGAATTAGGATATCAACCCCACTAAGAAAACCAATTAGAATTTTCTCGATCATCATATGGAGGGTTATGATGCTTGATAAAATAGTGGGAGACATAATTAAGTTAAAGTCCTAATTTAATTATGTTTTGTCAACATTGGTTGTTTGCTTTTGTAATGTTTTTTGTTAATGTAGATTAAATGGCCTCTTCACTCTCACTCCGTAGCATTCTTGATACCAATAAGTTGACTGGACCAAACTATGTTGATTGGTTGAGAAACCTGAAGATAGTACTCAGCCAAGAAAGACTTTCTTATATTCTTGATACCCCTACCTTAGAACCATTAGGGGAAGATGCCTCGCAAGAGGAAAAGACCACATATAACATGTGGCAAAATGACTCACTTACTGTCAAATGTATAATGCTTGCCTCTATGACCAATGAGTTGCAGAGGCAACATGAAAGCATGGACACTAACTCCATAATGCTCAATCTAAAAGAACTTTTTGGAGAACATAGTCGAACTGCTAGATATGAAATATCTAAGTAGTTATTCCATGCAAGGATGACAGAAGGAACATCTGTACAAGACCATGTATTAAATGTTATTGACCTAATCACCCGATTAGGTCAATTGGGTTTTGTTATGGATGGGGAGTTGAATCAGGATTTAATCCTGCAGTCACTACCAGAGTCATTTTCACAGTTTGTTCTCAATTATCATATGAACAAACTTAATTCTTCCTGGCCTGAGCTGTTGAATATGTTGAAAATGGCAGAGAGCCATTTAAAGAAAAATAAGGCTCCACTTCTTCTTGTGGATGGAATAAACAAGAAGAAAACAGGCAAAAAGGGTTCAAGAGGAGGATGAACCCTAAAGGGGGCATCAAGAAAAAGAAAGGAAAGAAGCCCTCCGGACCAAATGACCTGCTTTCATTGTGGCAAGCCGGGTCATTGGAAAAGAAACTGCAAGGTTTACCTTGCAAGTGTGAAGCCTGGTGCTAATGATGCACCAAAAGGTATGTATGAGATACATGCAATTTTGTCATTAGACTCTTCTAATTCGAACTCTTGGGTATTGGATACCGCTTGTGGTCATCATATTTGCAAATCATTGCAGGGACTATGGAACATTAGAGTTTTGAAGGAAGGAGACTTCGAGCTCTACGATGCTGAAGGAGATTCCATACAAGCAGAAGCTGTAGGGACTTATATATTGAAGCTGCCTTCTGGGAAGATTTTAGAGTTGAAAAGTTGTTATTATATGCCTAAGGTCATTAGAAACATCATATCTGTACCCTTGTTAATTAAACAAGGTTATACTATGAATGTAATGAGCAGTGGCTGCTCAATCAGTTTTTCTAACGAAATAATATTTTATGGCATATTTTGCAATGGTCTTTTAACTCTATCTACTGATGACAATATACTTCATGTTAGTAACAAACGAAAAAGAGATGATGTGAACAATACTTTACTTTGGCACTATCATCTTGGACATATTAGTAAGCAAAGGATTAACAAGTTATGCAAGGAAAATTTCCTTAATCCTTATGACTATGAATCATTAGGAACTTGTGAATTATGTCTCATGGGTAAAATGACCAAGACTCCATTTAGTGGACATAATGAAAGGACAACTGAGTTATTAGGACTCATATACACAGATGTATGTGGGCCTATGACAACTCAGGCCAAGGGTGGATACTCATATTTCATCACATTCACTGATGATTTTTCAAGGTATGGATTTGTGTATCTAATGAAACATAAGTCCGAAGCTTTTGAAAAATTTCTAGAGTATCAAAGTATGGTAGAGAAACAAACGGGAAAAAGTATTAAGATCCTTCGATCAGATAGAGGAGGTGAATACTTATCCACCGAGTTTCTTGATCACCTTAAAGAAAAGGGAATCATCTTTGAATGGACTCCTCCTTATACACCACAATTAAATGGTGTTGCTGAAAGGAGAAATCGTACTTTGTTAGATATGGTACAGTCCATGATGTGCTTCACTGAGTTACCTGTTTCTTTCTAGGAATATAACTTGGAAACTGTGGCTAATATTGTAAATAGAGTACCATCTAAATCTGTTTCTAGCAATCCATATGAATTATGGAGGGGAAAGAAACCCAATCTTAAATATCTTAAGATATGGGAATGTCGAGCATATGTCAAAAGAAATTTTGGACATAAACTAGATGCTAGAGTTGATAAGTGTCTATTTATAGGATATCCTAAAGATAGTATAGGATATCTGTTCTACCACCCTACTGAATAAAAGGTTTTAGTCAGTAGGCATGCCACTTTTATGGAGAAAGAATTCATCCTACAAAAGGGCAGTGGGAGAAATATTGAACTTGAAGAGTTCAACAAATAGGTACATTGGTGCGGGCACCAGACTCAGAAGAAGTCTTCAGGGCTCCATCTGGATCTCTGATTGACCTTGCCCGAAGAATTAGGGTTTTCTGGTTTGTAATAAGGGTTGACTTGATCAACTCAATTTTGTCTTGAGTCTGTATTTCCCTATAATTTAAATTTTGTTGAGTCATGTTGACTCAATACAAGTCCTAGTAGTGGTCTAGGTCTTCTCCAGGTTGGTGCCACTTTTTTTTCAGTCAAGTCAAGGTCCAGGGTGCCACATATTTTATCCCAGGCCCAAGCAAGTGGGCGCCACACTCCCAGCCACACGCCAGAGTCCAGGAGGCGCCACATCTCCATCCAGTGTCTTTGGTCCCTACACCACAAGAAGTAAGTTCCTTTTTTTCTTGCACCACTTGGGAAAAAAATCCATCAAGATACCTCAATCCAAGGAGGAGTCAATTTCTTTCTAGATAAACCCAAGCCAGGATGGCAAGAATTTTTCTTGAAGAGAGGATCAAGGAGGTGCCCCACAATGTTCCATAAAAATTCAAGTTATAAAAGGGAAGAGAGCATGTCCTGGGGAGGAATTCAAGGAGGTTCTCAAAAGTTTCCAAAAGTGCCAAAGCCATGAAAGGAAGAAGCCTAAACTTGTGGAGCAAGACTAGGAGGTGTCCAAATGAGCCAAACCATGAAGGAAAAATCCTTGATTCATGGAGAGATACTAGGAGACACCCCCATAACCTGCCATTGAGAGCTGATTTTCAAGTTTTCTTGGAGTTTTTGGGCTGCCCACTCATGGAAGGAGTCTTGGGAAGAGAATTTGATGCCTAAAGTGTGGGTTAGTCCTATTAGTCCCACATGGAAAATGTATAAAATTTTATTTCTTTGTTATGTCTATATATTCAACTCTATGTAACTCTTGAATTTAACTGATGAATGAATCCAATTTATGTGTGAGCAAACTTTGTGTTTCTCTCTTCCGCACTTGTATTCAGGTGTTGAGCTCCGTGAGGGAGTAAATCCGGGTTCCCCAGGAACCTTGAGGAGGTATGAGATCTCCAACCCCAAAACCCTAGGTTAGCCACTTCAACTCCAAACCCTAGCCGCCCATCATCCTCTTCTTTCCACCAAACCCTAGCCTACCCCCATCTCTCACGGCCCCTCTCTCCAAGTAGTGGCCGACCACCAGCATTCAGGTCCAGTTCGGCTACTTCGAATATGGAGCAAATCCCAGAGGAAGCCAGATCAGCATCCAGGAGAATCAGGACTTCAACAACATCAACTTTCAAGTTCTTCTATCTGGTAAATCCTTCCTTGAGTATCTGGTTCCATAAATTGTTCTTCTTCTTTCCCAGATCTTGAGTTCAGGAGAAGCCAACTCTGCCAAAGGATCAGTATTGGAGGATCCATTGCGAAGATATCTGAATTCGGGGATCCAACAATCTGCTCAAGAGAGTCCTTCCACTAAACCCTTCTCTTCTCTTTACTTCTGTCCTGTTGAAAGTTCAGAGTGAAACCCTAGGTCTGGGAGTTTCTCAACCCCCAGCGATCCTTTACTTCTGAACTACTATGATAACCTAGTTTCTTTAAATTATGCTTTCAATTATTACATAGTTTCTTTCAATTTAGTTTAACTTTCCTTTGAGTCAAAGCCGACTTCTGAAAATATATAAAAAAAAAGAATTAGTCTTAATTTACTTCCGCATCGCATCATCTCTTCTTTCGTTCTGCATCATTTTGGTATCAGAGCCCTATCTAGGGTTTCTGTTTTGCTTGCTTGTTTTGAGTCTCTCTCTTTTTACTTTGTCTGCTCGAAGTAGACTCCCCAAGATGTCCAGTCCTAGGAATGAAGCGAGGTGCAAACCTCCTCTTTCCATTCCATGGGGTGTTCCTAGGGCGTGTAGGGGATCCATTGGGTTACAACTTCGTAGCAGGAATTGTAAACGGGGGAAGCACTCTATTTTCAGTCTGTAACTATCCTATTGCAAGAATTTTTTCTCATTGCAGTTAACTCTAAATTATGTAATTTTTATTTTGCTGGAACCAGTATAATTGAAACTATTTTACATAATTTTTCTGTGATTTATTGGTTTCTGTGAAATTTTTGAGAGTTAAATTACAGCAACTCTGTTTCTGTGTTTCTGCAATTCAATTATTTTGAGTGATCATCTCCTAATTCATCTTAAGGGCAATTGAGTATCTAAGATAAGGGGAGGAGTTGATAACCTCTCCTTAGCCCAAAACCACCACCCATTCATCCGATCCTAAGCCTAATTTTAAAATTTATTAGATTTAATTTGCCCTAGTGGGCTAGGGACATCAACAAGTCGGGTCAAGGCTAGTGTTGAGTCAGTTTGTCTAGTTACTCTGTGTGTGCTTTGTACTCAGTGTCTAGAACGGTGGTTTAGGGATTCTATCCCGATGGGCTTGTGTGCTGGTCCGCCTACCTGGCCAATCACTGATTGGTGTCTAGGATTGGCATCTAGGGACCTAACACTCCCCTTACACCTGCCTGGCTGAGTCCCGAGTTACTACAGGCTAGCTTGCCACTCTGATTGGGCATCTAGTTTGGGCTCTAGGTCTAGTTAGCCCGTAGTCGTTCAGTTGAGTCTCATTTGGTGTGTTTGCTTGCATCATCATGTCTACCCGTAATGGAGTACCCTACCAACCTGGTCAAACCCAACCTGATTTAGAGGCCATGGTTAGAGCTCTTACTGAGAGTATGAACAAATTGAGTCAGGATGTGACTGCTACTATTGCCCAGTGTAAAGAATAAGTCCATGAGAATTTTACCCAGCTTAGGGATCGAGCCAAGTACTTGAGAAACGTAGACATCAAAATTGGATCCCTGATCCAAAATTTAATAGGCCCCAACCTCATCCATGCCAGGAGCCTAGGAGGACCTTATACCGTGATCCCGAGCATAACCTTAGGAAGCCTAACCATGATATCTATAGTGTGGATCGAGTCTATGAGAGGTCCTTACACTATTCTAGACCAGTCACTCAACAACCCAAGTCTTCTAGATCAGACCATTTAGATCCACACCCATGCCCAAGTAAGGTCTCTACTAGCTTGAAACCCAGTGTGACCTAGGTTCCTATATCACAAGAATGTTTGTTTTGTGAAGAAAGAGGCCATAAATTTAGTCAGTGCCCATGCATAGGACTGGCTTGTGCACAGCTAAGTGATAAGAATCCTAAGGATGACATTAATGAGGGAGAACCCAAGCCTACCAATGAGGAAGAAAGGTTAGGTACGACAAGCCCAGAATCAGTTGACCCGATTACCACTGACCCGAAACCCATTGAAGATGGCATTGAGGAAGTATATGATGCTGGCTTGAGTCTAGTTGATGAATATGAGGGGGAAGTACTTGAAGAATGTGACATTGATACTATTGGTTCCTTACTGAGGAGACCTTGGAGAGCAACCAAGTGGTAGGACCTAGTTCAGAAATTCAAGAGATTTGTGAGAACCAGGTTCCTTTAGTCAAATACCCCCAGGAAGAACTCATAGTGTTAGCCCGAGCTATCAGTTCATACCGTCTAATGACAGTCATTCCCCAAGTACCAATTAAAGATCTTTGCACTGAACTGTTTAAGTTTGCCCACCCTATTGTAGATCCTCTCCTTAGGATGACTGAATCAAGCCTCTTATAATTGGACCTTGTCCCATGCCCAGCCACTAAGGTCTCTCCCGTAATCTCAGTTGAACATCCTTTTCTTGAGCGGATTGATTCACACAGTCCTGTAGAAGTCCTCCTTATGGCCCTGGACCCCTTCCTTCGCATGACTGAGCTACCCTTCTATAGAGTATACCTTTCCCCACCCATAGGTCAAATTTCAAGTCTTGAGGTCATCATCCATAGGCCCTTCCATGAATCATTCTCTAATCCATTTCTTGAGAAAGTGGATCATTATTTGCTTAGAGAACAAACCTTAACTGTTGCAATCACATGTCCTAGGCTACTCCCCGAACCATCTCTTGATACATTCCTGGGAGTAGCAAACTTTTCCTTTCGTAAGGATGACCAGTTGACATTCATAGATCACCATTCAAACCTTCAGGTCACCACCTTTAGCCAACATGTAATTCGAGACTCCACCTCATATTTCCTCCCTTTCTCTAGGACTTCCAATGCTTCTTACACCATCCAAGTATACTTTGTCGAAGTCTTTAGAGTGAACCACGTGTCAGAATCTATTAGGTTTGCCACCTACTTCTGGAAGACCTTATGGCACCTACTAGGCACCCATGATAAGTTTTCATGCTCTGCATGCCATCCTCCGACCCAAGGTCAAACCTAGAGAGCCGTAGTTTGTTAGGTTTAGACCTAGGGTTCCTTTGAATAAAGTCCATTCTTTAGGAATGCATCATCAGTCGAGTTTAGGACATTGTCTCAGATTTTGGTTGAGTGAGAATACCAAGAATTGGGATTTGTATTTATCCAGGGCTAAATTTGCATATAATGTTTCGATCAATAGGTCTATAGGCTAGAGTCCCTTTGAAATTGTTCATGGATACAAGCCTCACACACCACTTGATTTGATTTCACTATTAGTCCACACACACAAGTCTCTTGATGCACTTGCATAGCATGTAAAGGACTTGCATAAAGAAATTCATGCCAAAATAAATTTAAGTAATGAAACTTATAAGAAGTTGGCTGATTCTCAAAGGCGAGTCAAAACTTTTGTTAAGGGAGACTATGTAATGATTAGGTTAAGGCCTGAACGGTTTCCTCCTGGAATCGTTAGAAAGTTACATGCTAGAGGTGCTGGACCATTTAGAGTGGTGAAGAGAGTAGGGTCCAATGCCTATGTGCTCGAGTTGCCTTCAGAACTAGGCATTAGCTCCACTTTCAACATTACAGACCTAGTAGAGTATAGAGAGCCAGCTATGATTCCCAGTGAGCCTTTTGAGCCTAACCCTGCTCTTGAGAGTGAACCCAACCCTGTGTGTCCACCAACAAACTGGCCTATGAGGAAAGAGCAGATTGAAAAGATCCTGGATGATCAGGTTATCTCTACTAGTAATCGAGGATACCAAAGATACCTGGTCCGCTGGCAAGGAAGGCCAGATTCTGATGACTCTTGGATCTCCCGAGAAGAATTACAAGAATTGGACCCAGACCTCTTGGAGAGATACCAGAGCCAGCTTGATCCATACTCGACAGGGTCGAGTTCCTCCCATCCCGGGAGAATTGGTGCGGGCACCAGACTCAGAAGAAGACCTCAGGGCTCCATCTGGATCTCTGATTAACCTTGCTCGAAGAATTAGGATTTTCTGGTTTGTAATAAGGGTTGACTTGATCAACTCAATTTTGTCTTGAGTCTGTATTTCCCTACAATTTAAATTTTGTTGAGTCATGTTGACTCAATACAAGTCCTTGTAGTGGTCTAGGTCTTCTCCCGGTTGGTGCCACTTTTTTTTCAGTCAAGTCAAGGTCCAGGGTGCCACATATTTTCTCCCAGGCCCAAGCAAGTGGGCGCCACACTCCCAGCCACACGCCAGAGTCCAGGAGGCACCACATCTCCATCCAGTGTCTTTGGTCCCTACACCACAAGAAGTAAGTTCCTTTTTTTCTTGCACCACTTGGGAGAAAAATTCATCAAGATACCTCAATCCAAGGAGGAGCCAATTTCTTTCTAGATAAACCCAAGCCAGGATGGCAAGAATTTTTCTTGAAGAAGGATCAAGGAGGTGCCCCACAATGTTCCATAAAAATTCAAGTTATAAAAGGGAAGAGAGCATGTCCTGGGGAGGAATTCAAGGAGGTTCTCAAAAGTTTCCAAAAGTGCCAAAGCCATGAAAGGAAGAAGCCTAAACTTGTGGAGCAAGACTAGGAGGTGTCCAAATGAGCCAAACCATGAAGGGAAAATCCTTGATTCATGGAGAGATACTAGGAGACACCCCCATAACCTGCCATTTGGAGCTGATTTTTAAGTTTTCTTGGAGTTTTTGGGCTGCCCACTCATGGAAGGAGTCTTGGGAAGAGAATTTGATGCCTAAAGTGTGGGTTAGTCCTATTAGTCCCACATGGGAAATGTATAAAATTTTATTTCTTTGTTATGTCTATATATTCAACTCTATGTAACTCTTGAATTTAACTGATGAATGAATCCAATTTATGTGTGAGCAAACTTTGTGTTTCTCTCTTCCGCACTTGTATTCAGGTGTTGAGCTCCGTGAGGGAGTAAATCCGGGTTCCCCAGGAACCTTGAGGAGGTGTGAGATCTCCAACCCCAAAACCCTAGGTTAGCCACTTCAACTCCAAACCCTAGCCACCCATCATCCTCTTCTTTCCACCAAACCCTAGCCTACCCCCATCTCTCACGGCCCCTCTCTCCAAGTAGTGGCCGACCACCAGCATCCAGGTCCAGTTCCGCTACTTCGAATACGGAGCAAATCCCAGAGGAAGCCAGATCAGCATCCAGGAGAATCAGGACTTCAACAACATCAACTTTCAAGTTCTTCTATCTGGTAAATCCTTCCTTGAGTATCTGGTTCCATAAATTGTTCTTCTTCTTTCCCAGATCTTGAGTTCAGGAGAAGCCAACTCTGCCAAAGGATCAGTATTGGAGGATCCATTGCGAAGATATCTGAATCCGGGGATCCAACAATCTGCTCAAGAGAGTCCTTCCACTAAACTCTGTGAAGATCACTGCCTGGTCTGTAACCCTTCTCTTCTCTTTACTTCTGTCCTGTTGAAAGTTCAGAGTGAAACCCTAGGTCTGGGAGTTTCTCAACCCCCAGCGATCCTTTACTTCTGAACTACTATGATAACCTAGTTTTTTTAAATTGTGCTTTCAATTATTACATAGTTTCTTTCAATTTAGTTTAACTTTCCTTTGAGTCAAAGCCGACTTCTGAAAATATATATAAAAAAAAGAATTAGTCTTAATTTACTTCCGCATCGCATCATCTCTTCTTTCGTTCTGCATCATACATCTCAACCAAATCATAACATAGTTAGTATAGAACCTGAACACACAACTCCTATCCGTAGTTCTGATAGGATGCGACATGCACCTGAGAGTTATGGGTTCATTATTGAAAATAATGAAGCCCAAATCATTGAAAATACTGAGCCTCTAACCTATATGGATGCTGTCATGAGTAGTGACTCAGACAGATGGTTGGAAGCTATGAGATCCGAAATGTACTCCATGTATGTCAACCAAGTCTGGACTTTGGATGATGAACTAGAGGGTGTTAACCCTATTGGATGCAAATGGGTCTATAAGAAAAAGATTGGGGCAGATGGCCAAGTTGAAACGTATAAAGCCAGATTAGTAGCTAAGGGTTTCAGACAAAAACAGGGAATAGATTATGATAAAACATTTTCTCCTGTTGCCAAGCTCAAATCTATTCGGATCATGCTTGCTATAGCAGCATATCATGATTATGAAATCTGGTAGATGGATGTGAAAACCGCATTCCTCAATGGTTTCCTTGAGGAAGAGGTTTATATGTCACAGCCAGAAGGTTTTATCTTGGAGACTAGACCTAATCAGGTATGTAGGCTGAAGAAATACATTTATGGATTAAAACAAGCATCAAGGAGTTGGAACATCCGATTTGATAAGATAGTCAAAGAATTTGATTTTATCAAAATGAGGATGAACCTTGTGTGTATAAGAAGACTAGTGGGAGTGCCATAGTTTTCATGGTTCTGTATGTAGATGACATACTCCTCATTGGGAATGATATCTCAATGTTACAATCATTTAAGGTATGGTTATCTAAACATTTTTCCATGAAAGACTTGGGAGAAGCATCTTATATACTAGGCATAAAGATTTATAGAGATAGATCCAAGAGGATGCTAGGTTTATCCTAGTCTAGGTACATTGACCAAGTGCTAAAAAGATTTAGCATGGAGGAAAGTATAAGAGGTTACTTACCTATTGGTCATGGCATACATCTTTCTAAAAAGATGTCTCCTAAGACACCTGAAGAAAGAAATAGAATGAATTCTATACCTTATGCTTCGGCAGTAGGGTCTATTATGTATGATATGTTATGTACCAGGCCTGATGTGGCATATGCCTTAGGTATAGCCAGTATATTTCAGGTTGATCCAGGAGAGGATCACTGGAAGGCTGTGAAAAATATTCTTAAGTACTTAAGAAGGACTAAGGATATTTTTCTAATATACGGTGGATCTGATCTTAAATTAGAAGCTTATTCAGATTCTAGTTTTCATTCAGATCTAGATGACAGCAAATCTATATCTGGGTATGTCTTTACCCTAAATGGAGGAGCTGTAAGTTGGAAGAGTTCTAAATAGCAGACTGTAGCTGACTCAACAACTGAGGCAGAGTACATTGCTGTTAGTGAAGCTGCCAAGGAAGCTGTCTGGATGAAGAAGTTCATATTTGAGTTGGACGTTGTTCCCGAGATTGAAGGTCCAGTACCACTTTACTGTGATAATACTGGGGCTGTTGCTCAAGCAAAGGAACCAAGAGCCCATTACAAATCAAAGCACATTATGAGACGCTTCCATCTTGTTCGAGAGATTGCCGAAAGACAAGAAGTCTGCATTAAAAGAGTTGAAACGAAGAACAACATAGCAGACCCGTTCACTAAGGCTCTAGCACAGCGGGAGTTTGATCTCCACCTCGATTGTAAGGGGTTAAAATTTAAAGGCGATTGGCTTTAGTGCAAGTGGGAGATTGAAAGGATTATGCCCTAAAGGCCAAACAAAATATTATATTTCATTGGGATTTTTCCTTTTCCATCCCAAAAATCAATGTATTGACATTATCATTCAATAAAGGCATTATTTTCATCATACGTTGTTTCTTAATTATTATATGATGAACTCCACAGATTAGGGCTATGGTTCTAGGGTTATGATGAGATCATACCAGTGAGACCTAAAGCCTTAAAACCCTAATCTAAAATATACCTGGTCAATGGGACATTGAGTAGGGGATCAATGTTTCTGGTAAAGATCAGCACTTCTGATGTATGAGGGTGACTGATCTCATAGTCACTTGTGTTTGACACTAATACTAGGATGTGGGTGCTCATTAGAGAATTAGTTCACTGAATAGATCCAGATTGAGAATATCTAATGGAACCTTATCTATTTGTCTATAGATATTTCTCATAGTGGGAGTAGTGCATGTGGTCCTTTGACCTGAGACTGCCATGGTACCTTATATACATGAATCCACATTTTGGTTCACACTCAATCATAACACTGAGTTATGCATGAGGTGATACTGGATATGGTGGATTGTATATGAAGGTTTTGATTAGGTCAATAAGGAATTGATCAGACATAGTAAGAGGATATTGCATCCAGCCAATTTCGATCAAATGATGATTCAGGAAATCTTTGATCAAAGTATGAACATTAGAAGTAGTTTCTAATAGTTCATTAATGAATCATCATTAAAAAGATTGAGGTAGGGATGAATATAAAATTGGATTTGATAAGGTATCCATATCCATAATCATATTTAGGATGCAAGTTGATCAAAGGACTGAATTGCCCGGTAACTCACCATTGAAGGGTATTTTGGTAATTCCACAAAAATTTCACATCTTCCGGGTAGACATGATACGTTACTAGATGTTAATCTTGTCTTGTAGGGAAATGATTAAAATTATGATAATTTAAATCAGTTAATTAGAATTAGATTCTAATTAACCAAGTCGAGCTAGCTTGAGTTGACCTAAATTGGCTTAGTTGAGATCTAACCGAATTAAGTCAAATAGCACACGGACCTACTGCTAGCTAGATGTGTAACCCAATGGGTCACACATAAAAGAGAGTCGATGAGGGATTTAATTTAGAATTAAATCATGTTTGCAGGACAAACACACTAGCATATGTTGCAGACCCAACTTCTATTCGAATTGGATTCGAATTTGGTTCTGAATTGGGCTTAATTGGGTTCTAATTGAACATAATTAGAGTCTAATTTAAATTTTGGGAATTTGGACTAACCCGTGGCTTAACACATTGATTAAAAATCAATTTAAACCCTTTTCCCAAGACCGCCCAAGCCATCTTTCCCACGCGCGGGCACCAAAGGAAGAGTCCATGCCCGTGGACTCCTCTTCATGCGCGTGGGGACTTCTTTTACCGTAAAAACCAGATGGGAGGGGGGCGGAAATCTTTTCTTTAGGCATCTCATCTGGAGTCCCTTGGATCAAGATCAGATGGCCAGAAGAAATCCGTTGCTTTTCGGTCGCAACTCCGTCTCAGAACATCGTGACTTTTCTGAGGTTTCTTCGAAGGTTTTTCTTCATCGAAAAATCTTGAAATAAATCAGGAAAGGCGTGAAAAATCTGAGGGAACGTGTGAGGATGGAAAGAATGTGATTCTTGGGATAGCAGAGGGTTGCGTTGTTTTTGAAAAGACACCCCTCTGATATCTATAAATAGGGTTTGGTTCTTGGGGGTTTTCATGTAAGATAATTCAGAAATCAGATTCCCTTTCTTCCTCTCCAGAATACTCCTTCCCCTTGTTCTTGTTGGGTATTATTTCCCTTACAGAGGTATCCTCTATCGAAACTCTGACCCTAAATAAGAATAAGATGAAGGTCTTGAACAGTAAAGGAAAGAAACATGAAGGGTCTCTTTTCTTTCTTGAATTAAGACATTACTTGTCTTAATTTTTCTTCCACTTCAAATAAGAATTTTCTACAAGGACTGAAGTTGAGGAAAGGATCAAGAAGAGGAAAAAAGGGTGAATGGGAATTTTCAAGAAAGAAAATTCTAGCCTATAATTCCAAGAATTGAATTCTTGAAAAAGAATTCAAGAAGAGGATCCAAGATCAAGAAGTTGTTGTCTTCATCTCTTCTCCGTGTGGATCACCATTGGAGGGTGAACATTTGGGCACCTGGTGGAGATTTGCATTTTGGATATTGTGGTACATGTTAGTACTTACATATATATATATTTAAATCTTGTATATGAATGATATATATTTTAATTTTTTTTTTAAGGAGATCTAGGGCTAAAGGGTTTGGTATTGATTTCATAAGATAAAAATTTTAAAATCTATGTTTCTGCCTTGGTCAACAAACTCATCAGCATGAGCGCAACCTCGACCAGGAGCTGGCCTCAAATGGAGGGCTCGCCCTATGTGCACGACCCCGGCTAGAAGCTGACCTCGGTATGAGGTATCATCTTGGCAGTATGAGCACGATCCCGACCAGGAGATGGCCTCAGATGGAGGGCTCACCCTATGAGCATGACCTTGCTCAGGAGCTGACCTCAGTAGGAGGGCTCGCCTTAGCAGCATAAGCATGACACCGACCAGGAGCAAGCCCTAAATGGAGGGCTCGCCCTGGCAGCATGAGCACGACCTCAACTGGGAGTTGACCTCAGTAAGAGGGCTCAGTCTCGCATTGGCTCTCCATCTGGCCCCTATGTGGTGTGGACACCAAGGCCAGAAGGAATCGACAGGTCAATTCCACATCCCTATGGATCACCTGTGAATAAAATCCTAAGTCCTAACCCTAGATCACTTGTAAATGGCAATTTTAAGATCTATTATTTTGGCTTAGTTGGATTCAGCCCTAAACCCCAAATTCTACTGAGTCATGTACATATACACACAAACCCTATTTACCAAGTTGAGTCAGTATTTAATTTTTATTTCGTGAGATTATGCCTTTTGATCAAATTTGGTTCAATTTGATTAAGTTGGGTTTATAGTTAGCCCTTTAATTATTTAGTTGATTGAGTCATGTAATTATTTATTTCGGTTAAGTCATGTAATACAAGAGGAGACCAATTCAAGACACCATGTGATAAATCAAGACACCATGTGCCAACCCAAGAAACCAAGTGCCAACCCAATGCAAGACATCCAACCAATTCTTGGTGCCACACCATCACATGCTATGTCATCATGCACCACATCACCACTACCTTGGACGCCTATGCCACATCACCTTGGATGGCCAATTCTATGTCAAAGAAGGTTGTCTTTTATTTTTATCAAGACATCAAGACATCAAGACATCAAGACATCAAGACATCAAAACATCAGGTCATTTAGACATCATTTGAAATTCAAGTTTATCCAAAAGGGGGTGCCCACAAATTTTCTTTAAGAGGAGTAAAAAGGAAGGACTCTACATTTCTCATATCATTTGTCACCCATATAAGGAGCGCCTCATTTTTATCCATTCCTTGACATGAAGAAGTTTGGATTCAAGGGGCACCAAACATGAAAGAGTCCTACTTCAAGGGGAATCCTAGTCTCATCTCATTTTGTTGCCCAATTTGAAGATGACTCTCATTTTTTTTTGTTGCCCAATATCATGAATCAAGGGAGCGCCAATCTACTTCAAGGAGTCCAAAGAAAATATGAGTCCAACCTTATCTATCGACATTATCTATCGACATTATCTATCTTGTATTTAAAACATCTTTATCTACCTTTCAAGAGTATGAAGGAGTCCAAAGAGAAACAATGCCATGGAGGAGAATTACTGCCCATCCACTTCTCATTTGGAATTCATGTTCTCACACATTTAAAATCCAAGAGGAGCACCTCATTCTTGTCACCCAAAGGAAAGAAGTTTATCAAGAGTTGTTGCCTAACCTATGAAGTCAACCACTTGATGATGTCTGAGAGGAAATCAATACCAAGAATCCAAGATGCCAAGCAGATACCAGTCTGACCCTGGTGAAGCTCATTGGAAAGTGGTAAAGACCATCCTTAAGTATTTATGAAATACTAGGGACCAATGGCTGATTTATGGGGAACCTGACTTAAAACTTTCAGTGTATACTGACTCCAGTTTTTAGTCAAATAGAGATGATAGCAAGAGTATGTCAGGATTTGTCTTTACCCTAAATGGAGGAGCGAACTGCTGGAAAAGTTCCAAGCAACCAACTATGGCAGACTCAATTTGCAAAGTAGAATACATTACAGTATCGGCAGCAAAGGTTGTGTGGTTACAAAAGTTCCTTGGTAACCTGGGAGTGACACCTTCCCTGGATGGTCCTATTTCGATATATGTGACTGCATTGGAGCCATTGCTCATGCCAAAGAGCCGAAGTCTCATCACCGCACAAAATACATTATGCAGTGCTATCCCTTGTACGAGAGATCGTGGAACGAGGTGATGTTGACCTTCAAAAGATCAATAGAAAAGAGAACCCGGTCGACCCCTTTACTAAAGCCGTCAGAGTTCAAGAGTTCGGTAGTTATAAAACAAAAATGGGAATAAGATTTTGTACTGATTGACTTTAGTCCAAGTGGGAGTTGTTTGAAATTGTGTCCCAAAGCTGATCGTCTAGACTGTAGACAGTTGTGCTATTTTACAATTGTATATGAATTTCCTAATGAATAAAAGTTATTCTATTAGCTGTTCATCACATATGCATTTTTCTAAAAGGAACTCTTATGTGATGAAGTCCTTAGAACTACATTATATTTGATATAGAGAGAATATATTGAGTAATTCTAAAACTGATTCACAATCAAAGGATATATTATTATAGGATGGTGATGTTTCAAATGTAGGTTGTTGTATGTCATAATTGTATGTTGTCCTCTTAACCAAGGAGTATAGAGACACTAGTGTGACATACAGGTGAAAGTATGACATCTTACTGAATGTGACCAACTGCAGAGCTCCATTCTGCCAAAGGGTTGCACATGAAGGAATATGGATAAATGTGTCCCTCAGATCTGAGGTCACCATGGTAGCTTGCAAGCAACTCACTGTACTTTGGTGCCAGACTACCTGGATTTCTAATCCAGTGATGAAAGTCTTCTGAGTATAGTCAAGTACTTATAGAGTGGTGGTGGATCAAGATGGAATTGATCCCTCCAAATTGTTTGGAGTGAATGACTCACTATGTCTCAATTTAGCAAAACCTTGGCCAGGGTAGTTCTTGTGACGAGTCACAGAACTTGTAAGGTTGAGACACAATCTAAATGTACCAAGTTAGGGTTGGCAGTCAAATCCTAGGTCATCCTAAGCATTTTAAGGTCAAAGGGATGAATTATGTGGTAACCATATGCCAGAGATTCTAGAAAGTTGCTTTGCAATCTTCAACCTATCCGGACATCTAATATCATTGCAAGAAGATGAATTTGACTGGTACTAGAAGTGTTCCAGTACTATTAGCTTAGTGTTCGAACCTATGGAGTCACACATCATAGGGGTTTCTATCTGATCTAAAGGCTGATCGATGATTGAAAATCATTTGCCATCACTGGAGGTCAATATGATTGACCATGTTCCAAGTGTCGACACTTCCAAGTGTCAATACTTCTAAGTGTTGATACTTCCAAATGTCCACACTAGGAAGTGTCGACACTTGGCTATGACGAGCAAAAATTCTAGGAAGAATTTTTGCAAACTTTTGACCTCAATTTGAATTTAGCGTTCTGGTTGGTTTTGGCTCCAAGCCTTCATGGAATGATGGTCATTCTTTGGAAAGTTTTGACCTTAATTCAAATTTCGAATTTTGGTTAGTTTTGGCTCCAAGCTTTCATGGAATGATGGTCATTCTTGTCTTATGAGCTTAGAGCCAATTTAGTATTTCCCTTGACCTTCTTCCCCAATCACTCGTCCTTCTTCTTTCTCCCTCTTATGGCTACCTCTATAAATAAGTATTATTTTAGGGGCTGCTGGTCAAGAGAAAAAAAAAAGGAGTTTTCTTATCGAATGAGATTGCTAAAATTTTGAGAGAGAAAAAAAAAGGAGTTTTCTTGTTGAATGAGATTGCTGAAATTCTGAGAGAGAAAAAAAAGGAGTTTTCTTATTGAATGAGATTGCTAAAATTCTTAGAGGAAAAAGAAAAGGGACTTGGGAGGACTAGGGTTTCGGGCATGTGACTACCTTGCACTCAAGCTAGGTCTTGGCAAGAGAGCTAGTTAGGAAGGGTCCACCTCTCCTCCTTGTTTTCCAAGAAGAAGTAGATCGGCCTCAAGGATCCGAAGGAGCTAGCACTCTGAGGGAGTTGATCAAAATTGAGTCCTGGTGTGAACTACTCATAGAGGCTAGACACAAGTCTGGCTCGAGGGCCTTTCACAACCTCCTCCCAAAGGTATAATAGTAAGGTATCCTTATGCCTTTTGATTCTTTTCCTGCTTATGATTTCTTTTGCATACTACATTAGCATACTTGTTCTTGTTGCAGGTAGATTGATAGATCATTTTGATCAATCTAATAAGCCTTTCGTTGTGCTTATTTTAAAATTATTTTAAAATATATTTTTTTTTGCCATGCTTGCTCATTTTGCTTTTCCTTCAATGGTATCAGAGCCAGGTTCTTTGTAGTAAAATAATGTTAGCATCTTTAACATCATAGTTTCCTTTTAAAATACTTTGATTGAGTGCTTCACTATGGCCGTCCGGTCATAGGAGAGAAGTAGGGCTGCATGACTCTCTCTTTCCATTCAATGGGACTCCTAAGGCATGTAGGGGTGCCGCTTATGATTGACTCATGAAGAAGAAAAATAAAAGAAAATGTAGATTAAAATGTTTTAATCTTATGTTTTGTTCATAAAACAAATTTTGATGAGATCTAAGAATTTTATTTTGATCGATTTTGATTAAAAGTTAAAAAAAAAACTTTGGATTTAAAATCACTATTTTTGCCTTGTGACATGCCTTGAGATGACTCATGCGTGCATACAGAAAATATGACTATCTGTTCACACTCTGTCTCAAGCCTTGAGTCGATACTTGAGTAAACTCATGAGTACGAAATGTCGACACTTGAGTCGACTCATGAGTGCATAGTGTTGACAATTGACCTGAGAATGCAAAAAGATAGTGAATTCAAATTCTAATTCGTTGTAAAATTATTTTACATTTTAAATTATAATTGTTTTAATTTATAAAGGCTATTGAACTTAATTGAGAATTAAGTTACCTTGAATGACAAAGAACTTTAGGAATATGATTCAAAGATTTTAAGTCATTTCAATAAGCCTTAAGGGTCATGGGTTAGCTTCTATTAGGCTCTTAATTGGGTTAGACCTAAGTTTAGATACATTGGACTATGAAGAGAACCAATCTAATCAAATGTTAAGTTAGGATTTCTTCTCTATAGATCTCACTAATAGTTAGATTGATTAGTCCATAAATCTAAATGGACCTAATTTGTGGCTCGGTGGATAGCCCGAGTCTTTAGGCTTGTCTAATCGAGTCTGATGAACCAATGGTGTCCAAGGCCAGATGATTAAAGACAGAACCCAACCCATGATCTTACTTACCTGGCCAATGTGGTCGATCAGAATTGATTGGATAGCTCACTGACTAGAAATAGGGATCTTAGATTTAAACCTATGAAAACCAAGAACTCCTCAATTGCTTTCGAAATTGGCTCTTCCTTTAGTAAGGAAGACTAGTTTGTATCTTTGTGTTGTTTCTTTTTTATGTATCTTTTGGATGTATTACTTTCTGATATATTATACTTTCCTTCAAAGTAATGAAATGCTTTCTTTTGCAAATAATTGTGTTCTTTGATGATGAGCTCTATTATTGTTATATCTTATTACTTCTTTAAATGATCTCAATGATTGATCTCTTTAATTAACCTAATAAGGGGGAGAAACACCTTACCAGAGTGTTAATGAAGAATTTCAATTGAAAAAATTCTATGAGAAAGTGAAATTATGTTATCAATGTTCTTATTCTATTTAAAAAGATCAAGTAATATGCTTCTAAGCATCTTTTTGACTAATGATAAAAAGGGGAAGTAATTGTATGTGCATGGAAAACAAAAGAAAACTCTTTTGGCAAATCTATTGAAACTGTGCTTGGATTGAGTGAAAAAGGGGGAGTTATCCATGTTATTCACAATTTGCTGTTACTGTAGCTTTGATATTCTTTGATAACCAAGCTCTGATACATTTTGTACACTGATATATTTTGTCTTGAAAATTTTTTATCTAAGTTCTGATACACCCTATCTTGATACCTTTTTTTAAGCTCTGATACATTTTTTACTTCAATTTTTTCTAGGCAAAAGAAACTTTTGATAGATATTAACTCTGATACACATTAGATCTAATTCAAAAGCTTTGATACTCTGTTGATCAACTCTGATACTTTCAATACATTCATGATACTTGTTGATACACATGAATATATCTCAATTTTAAAAGTCATACACATGTTACTTTGATACGTTTAAATGTTTATATAACTGTAAAGATTTTCCATGCCCAATATTTTATCATCATGAAAAGGGGGAGATCGTTGACCCATGGAATGATTTTGATGATAACCAAATATTAGAGCATGAATTTGATTACTGACTATCTTTCAAGTGTTTTTAAAGTTTTTGTAGGATGTTTCCATTGAACAAACTTCCTTCCTACATCATTGTAAAATGTCAAGTTAATTTTTGTTGAAATACTATGTAAAGAAGAGCCCAAAAAAAATAAATCATGTATTCATAAAAAAGGGCCACTTCTATATAGTTTTCTAGTATAATTTTCTCAGGGTCAGCATTTAAAGGAGTTGGAAAGATTTTGAGCTATTTTGAAGTCACTGGAAGAATTCTGAAGAATATTGAATAATTGAGGACCTAAGTCACAAGAGCCGACTCAAGACTTGCGAGCCGACTTAAAGTTTGGCATGTCAAGAAGTATTATGGCATGCAGACATTCGAGCCGATTCGAGCATAGTTCAATTTTGAAGTTCTTAGACATTCAAGCCAACTCGAGTTTGAAGAGGTGACTCAGGCAGAGTATGTTTTCTGAAGTTCTAAGAATTCGAGCCGACTCAAAGATATCCGAGCTAACTCATCCAGAGTGAATTTTTCTCAGGCTAACAGGTGACTCGACTTGAGTACTGAAGAGCCAACTCTTCCAGAGTGTTGAAAATCTCAGTTCTGGAGAACCAGCCAAGTTAGCTGACTTAAAGCAGAAGAGCAGACTCGACTAGAGTATCATTTTGACCAAATAATGAATCCAAGCTGACTCGAAGCATAAGAGCTGACTCGACTAGAGTGAAGTTTTGACCTATCTGAGGATCCGAGCTGACTCGACCCATCCAAGCTAACTCGAATGACTATTTCAGGTTAGTAACTACTAGTTCTAGAACTCTTATTTTGAAACCAAAATGATCTCCAATGGCTATATTTCAAATCCCAATGGTCTGCAATGGCTATAACCACTTGAAATCTGTTGGATAGAGTATTTATAAGTGATTTGAACTACTTTTGGAGAATTTAATGACAAGGGAATGAGAAATTAAAGAGCTTTCACTGAACATTCAAAAGAACTCAATAGAGAGCATTCAAAGAAAGCACTAAAGACTTCACCAATTCTTATCAGAATCTTGAGGCATTCATTGAGGAAGTTAAGAAGCTTGGAAGAGTATTCAAAGTGCAATCAAGAGGGCTTCCCAAGTGCTACAACTGTAACCATTCGACATCTTCGGTTTGTCATATTGTTGCTTTGTTTTTCTAACTAATCTTTTGAGTTGTTCCAAGTATAGCAAGGGGCTATAACTTGGAGTTTATTAGGTTATTGGTGACCGTTAACAACCAAGTGTAGTAGGTTGTTAGTGATCCCATTCAAAACTAACTTTGTATTGGGTTTTTTGTTAGCCCGGGATAAAACTATGTCTAGGTTTTGGATTATGAGCCCGTTAAAATAATCCGGCTATATTCCGAGAGTGAATATAGTGAAAATCCTAAGTGGTATTTTGAATAGTGGATGTAGGAGCGAGGTTGCTCCAAACCACTATAAAATTTTTTGTGTTTATGATTATGTTTCCTGTTCTTACTTGTTTCTGTAGTAGTTAATTTAATTCACAACACATAGCACACTAAGAACTTAAAAAGGAGCACATACTTGCAATAATTTTTTAAATACCCAATTCATACCCCCTCTTGGATATGCTACTTGGGCAATAACTGGTATCAGAGCGGTGTCTTTGAATTTTAATTAGATTAAAGATTAGTGGCAAATCCTATGAGTACCTCTTTGGCCGAAGGCCAATCCACTAATAGACCACCACTATTCACAGGCACTAACTATGCTTATTGGAAAGCTCGAATGAAAATATATATCAGGCTGTGGACTTTCAAATATGGAAGGTCATTTTTAAGGGACCTCAAGTATCCATGACAAAAGTTTATGGCATGGATGTCCCAAAACTTGAAGAGGAATGGGAAGAACACGACATGAAAATGGGTGAGCTGAATGCCAAAGCCATGAACTTGTTATATTATGCTTTGGATGCCAACGAGTTATATGAAATTTTTACTTGCACACCAGCAAAAGAAATTTGGATAAACTTGAGGTAACTCATGAAGGAACTTTTCAAGTGAAAACCTCAAAGATTAATCTTCTTGTACGTAATTATGAACTATTCAAGATGAAACCCAATGAGACTATTTTTGCCATGTTCTCATGTTTTACAAATATTATTAACTATTTAAAGAGTCTTGGAAAGACTTACTCTAATGCATATCTTGTGCAAAGGATATTAAGATCACTTCCAGATAAGTGGGACCTAAAAGTAACTGCCATCCAGGAAGCAAAGGATTTAAAAACTCTACCATTGGATAAGCTATTAGGATCCCTGATTACTCATGAGCTAGCTATGCAGCATGGAAGTGAAGATGACCTAAAAAAGAAAAAGTCAATTAACTTCAAAGCTGCTGCAGAGATGAAGAAACAAGAAGAAGAAATTGATGATGAAAGCCCCTTCTCCGAAGATGATCTTGAAGATGAAGATATTGCACTTATAGTGAGGAGATTTAAAAAGTTTATGTGCAAGAAAAAGAAAAGATATTGGAGAAAATTCCATAGAAAAGGAGAATACAGCAAGGAAAAGGAAAAGAAAAAAAAGGATAAAGAGCAATAGCCCATCTGCTATGAATGCAAGAAACCAGGGCATTTTAGATCAGATTGTTCGAACTTGAAGAAAACTTTCAAAAATAAGAAGAAGAAAGCTATGGTTGTGACTTGGAGCGATAGTGAGGAGTCCACTTCAAATGAAGAAGAAGAGTCCAGCAAAATAGCGAACATATGTTTAACGGGTCTTGAAGATGAGGTAATGTCCCCTGATCCTCATGATGAATTTACTTTTGAAGTGCTAAATAATTCATTTCTTGAATTATTAGCTGAGTATAAAAAAGTAGGTTTGAAAATAAAATCTTTGAAAAATAATGATGATATTTTGATGAAAGAAAAAGAAGAGATTTTAGAAAAGAACAAGATTTTACAAAAAGAATTGTGTGGCTTTTCTGAAAAATATACTGCTTTGGAAACTGAAGAGAATGGTTTTCTTGAAAAGAACAAAAATTTATATGAAAAAAATGTTAGCTTGCAAAAAGAAGTTAAAAAACTTAAACCTTTAGTTGAAAAGCTAATATTGAGTTTAAATAAACTTGAATTGATTTTGAAAGATCAAAGAGACTCAAGTAATAAAGCTGGAATAAATTATAGTTCTTTATAAATAAATAGAATTTCAGCAACAAAGATTATACCCTTAAAAGCTTAAGCACCTAGTTTTCAAATCAAAGGTCATTTGTATCAAATGCTTCTACATCTGCATCTGGAGCTTCAACTTTTGTATCTTAGCAAAATTTAAGAATTATCTGTTATGCATGCAATGGGGTTGGTCACAAGTCATTTCAATGCAATTTCAAAAGAAATATTAGAAATAAGATTAGAAAGATTTGGGTTCCCAAAGAAACCACTCCTACTGATCTGCAAGGACCCAGAAAAGCTTGGGTACCTAAAAGAACTCGATGATTGTTTTGTAAAAATGTCTTGCATCCCAGAATACAAAAAAAATATGGTATCTGGATAGTGGCTGTTCAAGACATATGACGGGTGACAAGGATCAATTCATCACCATAGAGCTGAAGGATGGAAGAATGGTCACTTTTGGTGACAGTGGCAAGGGGAAAATAATTGGCATCGATAAGATCAGAATAATTCCTTCTACATTCATTAAAAATGTATTACTAGTTGACAAATTAAAGCATAATTTGCTAAGTATTAGTCAATGTGATAGAGGTTTCAAGGTTGTCTTTGAATCATCTATGTGTATTGTAACTAACTTACTTGATTCTAGCACCAAGCTCATCAGTCATAGACTTGAAAACGTATATGTGATAGATTTGAATGATCTAGCCATGTCTAGTAGTACACGTCTTATGGCAATGAATGCTAAAACCAAGGAGTCTAGCTTACTTTGGCATAGAAGATTAGGTTATGTTAACATGCATACAATTGCAAAATTTATTTCCAAAGATCTAGTTAGAGGTTTATCTAAATTCAAAGTTAATTTTAAACATGTTTGTGATGCTTGCCAAGTATGTAAAAAACTAGGGGGAGTTTTAAATCGAAAAATATGGTTTCAACTTCTAGACCTCTTGAACTACTACACATGGGCCTATTTGAACCAACTAGGACCACAAGCATAGGTGGTATGAAATATGGACTCCTGATAGTAGATTTTTCGAGATTTACTTGGGCTTTATTTATTGCACACAAAGATGAAGCATTTAAATTTTTTTAAAAATTTTACAAGAAAATTTTAAATCAGAAAAATCTTTTAGTTATCTCAATAAGAAGTGATCACAACATCGAATTTGAAAATCAATATTTTGATGATTATTGCACTGAGTACGGCATTGATCACACTTCTTCGCTCCTAAAACACCATAGCAAAATAGTGTTGTAGAGATGAAGAATAGGACATTGGAAGAGATGGCCCGAACAATGTTATGTGAAGGCAATCTTCCAATGTACTTTAAGACAGAAGCGGTGAGCACTGCTTGCTACATTTTAAATCGTGTTTTGATAAGATCAATTTTAAAGAAAATCCCTCATGAACTTTGGAATGAGAAAAAGCCTAACATTCATTACTTTCATATTTTTGGTTGTAAATGCTTTGTGTTAAATAATTGAAAGGATAACCTAGGAAAGTTTGATGCTAAATTTAATGAAGCTATTTTTCTTGGTTATTCAATCAATAGCAAAGGTAATAGAGTATTTAATAAAAGAACATTAACAGTAGAAGAATTTGTTCATATTATCTTTGATGAATCTAACCCCTCACCTTCTAGAAAACAAGAGTGTATAGACAATGATGCAGGTACACTTAATCAAGCAATGGAAGACATGAGCTTAAAGGATAAACCAACTCAAGAAGGAGAAGAAATGGTAAGTAAAGATCATGGTAATCTACCAAAGGAATGGAGGTATGTAACTTCACATCCTAAAGATTTAATTATTGGTGATCCCTCATAATGTTTTAGGACTAGGTACTTAGAGAAGCACATGACTATCTAGCTTTTGTCTCATGAGTAGAGCCACATAGTATAGAAGAGGCTGAAAATGACCCCAATTGGATGCTAGCCATGCATGAAGAACTTAATCAATTTGAAAGAAATAATGTATGGACCTTAGTAAATAGATCCTCAGACCATCCAGTAAAAGGAGCCAAATGGGTTTATAGGAAAAAGTTAGATGAATATGAAAAAGTAATTAGAAATAAAGCAAGATTAGTGGCAAAAGATTATAATCAAGAAGGTGTAGATTTTGATGAGACTTATGCATCCATAGCAAGATTAAAAGCTATTAGATTAGTACTTGCATTTGCTTGCTACATGAATTTCAAATTATTTTTAATGAATTTAAAGAGTGCATTTTTGAATGGTTTTATATATGAAGAAGTTTTTGTAGAACAACCACCAGGTTTTGAAAGTCATACTTTTTTAAATCATATTTTCAAACATAATAAAGCATTGTATGGATTGAAAAAAGTACCTAGAGCCTGTTATGATAGATTAAAAAAGTTCTAACTTGAAAATTATTTTGTTAGATGAAATATAGATATAACTTTGTTTATCGAAAAGAAAGGAACTGATATGTTAGTTGTACAGATTTATGTAGATGACATTATTTTTGGTGCAACTAATGAGGATCTTTGTAGAGAATTTGCTCAGTTAATACAGGATGAATTTCAGATGAGCTTGATGGGTGAACTGACTTACTTTCTTGGACTCCAAATTAAGCAAACAAAGGAAGGAATTTTTATCAACCAAGCAAAGTACATTAAGGAAATCATTAAGAAGTTTGGTATGGAGTCATCCAAAGAAATGAGCACACCCATGAGCCCTTCATGCATATTAGACAAAGATGAAGATGGCAATAACATTAATCAAAAGCATTATCGAGGTATGATAGGATCACTGTTGTACTTAGTTGCTAGTTGGCCTGATATCTTCTTTAGTGTATGCATATATGCTAGATTCCAATCTAATCCTAAAGAATTACATTTAATTGTTGTTAAAAATCATAAAATATCTGAAAGGAACAATTAATCTCGATCTATGTTATTCTGAACAATCTTGATTAAATTTAATTGGTTTCTCTGATACTAATTATGGTGGATATAAAATTGATAGAAAGAGCACTAGTGGTACTTGTTAGTTTCTATGATTGATCTTAATTTCATGGTACTATAAGAAACAAAACTCCGTAGCGCTATCTACTGCTGAGGCAGAGTATGTAGCTACAGGGAGTTGTTGTGCACAAGTGTTATGGATTAAGCAACATCTAGAAAACTTTAATGTTATTCAAAATAAAACTTTTATCAAATGTTATAATATATGTGCTATCAATCTTACAAAGAATTATATTCAGCATTCAATAACAAAGCATATTGAAATTAGACACCACTTCGTTAGGGATCATGTACAAAATGGAGATATTGAATATGAATTCATTATAATTGAAAACCAACTTGCTAACACCTTTACTAAGCCACTTAATGATGAAAGATTTGAAATGATTAGAAGTGAATTTGGTTTATATGATCCTTTTTAGATTTTTTTGACCTAATTTCTTCTAAAATTAAAAAAAATTATCTAGAAAACCTTCTACATCAATTTAAGGACAATGACCACCTTATCTAGAGTGCTACTATCCTTAGAAATCTTTTTGGTAGTTTTTTAGAGCCTTTTCGAGCATTTTTGCTCGAGCCGACTCGAGTAGACATGCCTCTAGCTAAGTCGACTCGATTGTCTGGTTATGGCTTTTATATAAAACCTGTAAGACCGAACTAGGGCTTATGTTTACTGTTGAATCTTAGCCAAACCTCCAAAAACCCTTCCAAACCTTAGGAACCACTCTCCCTTCCCATTTTCCATGGGTTTCAACCTCTTTCCATCTTTGATTTCTGAAATGGTTCCAGAAAGGGTATTGAGAAAATGCTCTCGGAGAAGCAAAAGAAGCGAAGAAGAAGAATCAGCTTGAAGGCAACAAGAGGAAGAAGAAATGGAAAATGAGTCAACTTCATCCCCAAGGCAGGTAATTTCAATGGCTAACCGACCTGCCACTAGTGGTAGAAGGATAGTGTTCTCATTTTTAGAGGAATTAGAAGTAAGGATAGGGATTGGATTGAAAACCAGGGTTTCACCTTTTTCTATTCATTAGACACCCCTACCTACCCAAATTTGGTGAAAGCATTCCTTGAGAATCTTACCCTAGGGGAGTATCACATTGAATCAATAGTAATGGGGGTAAGACTAATTATGGATGAGGAACAGCTAAGCAACATTCTGCAAATGCCAAATGATGGTGCGAATCACTTGGTACTGAAGAACAAGCAAAGAGCATTGAGGATAATTTTGGAAAGATTAGATATGGACACAATTAAGAATGTGCAGGCAAATATGCTCTCATTGGAAATGAGATTGCTGCACAATAGAATCAGTAGGATTTTCTTGCCTTGGACTAGTTGGTTTGACTGGGAAAGTAAACAAGACCTAGTATTCATGAGACATTTGATTGAGAGGGAGGCCCTCAATCTACCATACGTCATGCTGGAACAGATGAAAGAGGCAGCCAGAAAAGTAAAGGCTTGCCTGCCATATGGAATGGTCTTCACCCTGCTATTTTTGAATGCTAGGTTAGATTTGACTTGAGAGGATGGCAGACCTTTACATCAAATGGATACCTATTCGATGAAATCCCATCACAGGATGGGTTACCATCTGGTAGAAGGAGTTTGGTCGAAGAGCATATCTTGATAGAGAGTTTCTACCTCTTCGGATGATGATGAGGATGAGGATGATCGGACAAGGTATCCAGCTAGTGATACTAAGACTATAGCAGCCACAGGAGATGATCGTACATAGGCTGAGACTGATGAGCATGGTTAGACATAGAGAGAGCCTGACAGTCCCAAGACACCCATAGCACCTTCTATTCGACATGCTCCCGGACCTTATACTTTAGCATGATTAGCTTCACAGGCCTTCATAGCCCGGTAGATTAGACTACTTTCTGAGTCTCGACGATCTAATTTTCTTCAATATTTGGTGACCTTCGTCGAACAATCAACACTAGATTACAAGAGATCAGGGCATTGCTGGCATAGTTTACCACCAGGGTGGAGGTGGTGGAGAGCAGATCGCACCCGCAAGAGGACATTCATTCTATTATTAGAGACCTGCATTGGGACTTCGGTAGATTAATTGGAGCTGAGATGCAAAAACTGATTACAAGAGCTGATTCTTTCGGTGCCTAGCAGGTAGCTGAGATGCAGTGGATTCAGAGAGGAGTAGAAGACTTGAAGAATGAGATGCAGACAGTTTGGGTCTTCATATCCAAATTATCATCCATTATCGAGGAATTCAGAGCATCTTCTACCAGGCAGCCACCAGCATACTCACCTTCTCCACCATCTCAGGTACCACCTATTGTACCACCAAGTCTATTTGATCCTACACCTATTTCTTCACAACCTACTTTACCACCTTCAGTAGAACCTAGTGTGACACCTTCTAATGGTAAATTAGAGCCAAACCTAAATCTAGGGCTAAAAGAAAACCTAAAATTTCTTTGGCCCCTACTAGGACTACAAATAGAGATCTTAGATTTTAACCTATGATGAAAACCAGGACCTCCTTAATTGTTTTAGAAATTGGCTCTTCCTCTAGTGAGGAAGAAGACTAGTTTGTATCTATGTTGTTTTTTTTTGGCGTATCTTTTGGATGTATTTCTTTCTGATCTTTTGTACTTTCCTTCAAAGTAATGAAATAATTTCATTTGCAAATCATTGTGTTCTTTGATGATGAGATCTCTTATTGTTATATCTTATTGCTTCATTAAATGATCTCAATGATTAATCTCTTTAATTAACCTAATAAGGGGGAGAAACACCTCACCAGAGTGTTAATGAAGAATTTCAATTGAAAAAATTCTATGAGAAAGTGAAATTATGTTATCAATGTTCTTATTCTATTTAAAAAGATCAAGTAATATGGTTCTAAACACCTTTTTGACTAATGACAAAAAGGAGGAGTAATTGTATGTGCACGGAAAACAAAAGCAAACTCTTTTGGCAAATCTATTGAAACTGTGCTTGGATTGAGTGAAACAGGGGGAGTCATCCCTATTATTCACAATTTGCTATTATAATAGCTCTGATACAATCATGCTATAATATCTCTGATATTCTTCGATAACCAAGCTCTGATACATTTTATGCACTGATATATTTTGTCTTGATAATTTTTTGTCTAAGCTCTGATACATTATGTCTTGATACTTTTTTTTAAGCTCTGATACATTTTTGACTTCAATTTATCATAGGGAAAAGTAGATTTTGATAGATATTAGCTCTGATATACATTATATCTAATTCAAAAGCTTTGATACTTTGTAGATCAGTTATGATACTTTCAAAACATTCATGATACTTATTGATAGACATGAATATTCTCAATTTTAAATGTCATACACAAGTTACTTTGATATGTTTAAATGTTTATATAACTGTGAAGTTTTTCATTGCCTAAAATTTTGTCATCATCAAAAAGGGAGAGATTGTTGACCCCTGGAATGATTTTGATAATAACCAAACATTGGAGCATGCATTTGATTACTGACTATCTTTCAAGTATTCTCAAAGTTTTTGTTGGATGTTTTCATTGAACAACCTTCCTTCCTACAACATTGTAGAATGTCAAGTTAATTTTTATTGAAACACCATGTAAAGAAGAGCCCAAAGAAAAATCAATCATGTATTCATAAAAATGGGCCACTTCTATGTAGCTTTCTAGTTTAATTTTTTCAAGATCAGTATTTGAAGGTGTTGGAATGTTTTTAAGCTATTTTGAAGTCACTAGAAGAAGTCTGAAGAAGATTGAACAATTGAGGACCTAAGTCACAAGAGCCGACTCAAGACTGGCAAGCCGGCTCGATGTTTGGCATGGCAAGAAGTATTCTGGAATGCATATATTCAAGCCGACTCGAGTGGAGTTCAATTTTGAAGTTCTCAGACATTCGAGTCGACTCGAGTCTGAAGAGATGACTCGGGTAGAGTATGTTTTCTGAAGTTCTAAGAATTTGAGCCAACTCGAGGGTATCCGAGTTGACTCATCCAGAGTGAAGTTTTCTTAGACTGATAAGTGAGCCGACTCAAGTATTGAAGAGCCGACTCTTCCAGAGCACTAAAAATCTCAGTTCTGGATAACCAGCCAAGCGAGCCAACTCGAAGCAGAAGAGCCCACTCGACTAGAGTGTCATTTTGACCAACTACGAATCCAAGCTGACTCGAAGCAAGAGTGCTGACTCGACCAGAGTGAAGTTTTGACCTACTAGAGGATCTGAGCCAACTCGACCAATCCGAGTCTACTCGAATGACTATTTCAGGTTAGTAACAGCTAGTTCCAAAACTCTTATTTTGAATCCAAAATGGTCTCCAATGGCAATATTTCAAATCCCAACAGTCTATGTTGGGATATCCTAGTTCAGCTACAAACAAAACACTGGTTCAGCTGGCCGAAGACCTTTTCTCTGGACCACGGTCTTCGGACCAAGGAAAGGCCAACTACAGGTGACCCAAGGCTTCTCACCGATCCACAACATCCAAAGGTCAGAGCTTCGGATGACGTCTTCGGTCTTAACCAAAGACCAGACTCCTCATCAACTTCCGAAGACACGCTCTTTGGCTTCTTCTAGAGACATGATCTCCGACCCTGGATAGACTCTAAGTCTCTGGCCCAAGCAGAGGGCTAAGTCTCCGACCAAGAATCTCTCTAAACAGGGAAAATCCAATGATGGGACCACAATCTGGCCCAGATAGGCAACTGTAACCAATGGTTACAATCAACAATCTCCATGCCACGATCATGGTGCGCAACTCCAACTGCCACGCCTCCGATCTGGCGGAACCGCTCAATAACAACCCACGATCGCCAATCATGAGGAGAAATTGACTCCCTATAATCACCGAAAAAAGGGTGGGCCGAAGACCGGAGGCCTCCTCTTAAATAGTGGTATGAAGAATGGCTCGAGGGAGGTACGCAAACCCACACTCATACACTCACGCATATTCCAAGAGCCTTTCCCTCATACTCTCGACACTCTTCTCCATTCTGTGGCTGGGATCCGCGACTGACTTAGGCATCGGAGTGTCCCCCATTGGAACAACTCCAGCTAGGGACCTGTTTTGCAAGTGAACCAGGGAGCGGTCCTACGGTGCAGTAGCTCCGACTGACCGATACAGGGACTCCACCCAATAGATTGGCACTCCAGGAAGGGGGCAACACAGCACTCTTTAGGCTCCCTCTTAGAAAAGGGGAAGTAAGAAGTTCCCGATGGCAAGAGGAAAGACTCAGATAGCCTCCACAAGTCGAAATCGTGCTCCGTCCCAAGGGGGCATGCCCCGGAGGAGAACGATGCCCCACCTCCCATAGTTGTTGTGGGATTACAGCAGTTCGAAGCCCTTGTGAACCAGGTCACTAATCTCATGGCCATGGTTCAGGACTTCTAGAACAGAGCTTTTCCAATGGGAAACCCGCCGGCTGCCTCTAGACATAGCTCTTGGTCCCAAAGGAAGAGAGCACCATAGGAAGATCCCACACATCTCTCCCCCCATTCTCGGCCCTCTCCTGATGGACGAACTTCGAGACTGCCTTGGTCCACCGATTCTCCATAGAAAGAGAAAAGGCCTAGGCAAACTCCCTCACCCTCCTTCGAAGACTCCACCTCCATGGAGAGGGAGCCGAAGCAGACTCCCGATTACGATGAGAGATTCAGAGCCATCGATATAGAGATGGTGAAGGCGTGGGAACAGCGAATGTGAGATCTGAAGGATCCCGATGATTTGATTGTTTGTGATCTACGTCGACCCTACACCGACTTTATCATAGCCGAAGTCGTTCCTCGGCACTTCAGGATTTCCCAGATGGAATCCTAAGATGGCACCTCCGATCCCCTCGAATACTTGGGCAGTTTCAAGGCCCATATAATGATCCAAGGAGCTTTGGACATGATGTACTGCCTCGCATTCCCGGCCACCTTAAAGAAAGCTGCTCGGATGTGGTACTCGAGCTTGTGCCCAGGTACCATTAACTCTTTTTCTAAGTTAGAAAAATTGTTTGTCTTGCATTTCAGGACCTACCGCAAGACTCCCCGGAATACGGACACACCATTCCTCCTTCATCAGAATGAAGGAGAAAGCCTGCGAGATTACATCTGTAGGTTAAATATGGCCACACTTGAGATCCCCGATCTCAATGAACACGTGGCCATGTCTGCACTGAAGAAGGGGCTTCATACCTCTAGGCTTACCTTTTCCCTAGACAAGAAGTTCCCTAAAAGCTATGCTGAGCTCTTGTCAAGGGCTCAAAAATATGTCGATGCTGAAGTGCAGGAAGCTAACCGACGATTGATTGAAGGGGAGCCCCATTCAAAAAAGAAGAATAACAAGGGACAAGGTCTCCCAACTTCCAATAACAATGGCGGCAAATATACCGACCGTCGAAGAAGTCCTCTTAGGCTTAGAGCAACGTGAAGAAGATTCGACTTCTACACCCCCCTCAACCTCCCTCGAGAGAAGATCCTCATGGAGATAGAGAAAGAAAATTATCTCCAACGACCCGTCCCATGAAGGCCTCCTCTTCCGTAAGGAATAGGAACAAATAATGTCGATTCCACCGGGACCATGGCCACAACACTGAAAGTGCATCCAGCTGAAGGATGCGATCGAGGATCTTATCAATAGAGGGTATTTGGGGTGGTACATTGGTCACCAAGGAATTTGATCGGAAGCAACTATTCCCCAACCACCTCTCGAAGAGGCCGAACTGCCAAATCAAAGGCCCACCAACGGAGGTGTAGGGATGATACACCGACCCACCAACTGGAGAAGGGATGAGGACGATGCCCCAAAGTAACTCAAGGACAACAATGCTATCCTCTTCTCCGATGATGACCTTGCGGGAGTTCGGCTCCCACATGATGATCCCCTTGTAATCTTGGTCGCAATGGCCAATTATGATGTACAGTGAATCCTTGTTGATAATGGAAGTTCGACTGATGTCTTGATTTACGATGCATTATCTAAAATGTGTTTGCCTAGACATCAACTACGAAGATCCCCCATACCGCTCATCGGTTTTGGGGGCAATCAAGTTCATGTCGAGGGAGAGATAGTGTTGTCTGTAACCCTTGGCACTAAACCTCGACAAAAGACAATGCCGATCAACTTCACAGTGGTCCGCATCCCCTCAAGCATACAACATCATTCTGGGATGGCCTGCCTCGAACAGGTTCCGAATCGTGATCTCCTCTCACTACCTCTTGGTGCGCTTCCCCATCAGGAATGGTGTCGAAGATGTTAGAGGAGACCAGAGGACAGCGCGGCAATGCCTGATGATCCAAGATAGGCATTTCAACGATTCAACAACTCTGGATCAGCTGGATCCGAGGGATACAACCACAAGCCTTGGTGAATCCAAGGAGAGGTTTGTCCTGGTACCTTTGACAAAGGAAGACCCCTCCAGAGTTATGCAGATTGGGAGTGAACTCGATGAGGAAACCAAAATAGAGTTGATCCGTTTCCTCAGAGACAACACCGACATCTTCGCCTGGTCAACAACGGATATGCCGGGGATTCCTGTCAAAGTAATCACTCATCGGCTAGAAGTTACCCCTAGGTATAAGCCAGTGCGGTAGAAGAAAAGAAGCTTCGCTCCTAAAAGATAGCAAGCTGTGGATGAAGAAGTCGGCAAGCTCCTTAAAGCAGGGTTCATCCGAGAGGCCCACTACCCCGAGTGGTTGGCCAATATGGTAATGGTGAAGAAAGCCAGTGGCAAGTGGAGGATTTGCATCGATTATACAGATCTCAACAGGGCTTGCCCAAAAGATAGCTTCCCTCTTACGAAGATTGATCAACTGGTCAATGCTACTACCGGCCACCAGTTGCTGAGCTTCATGGATGCTTTTTCTGGCTATAAAAAAATTAGAATGGATCCACAAGACGAGAAGAAGATGGCTTTCATCACTGACAAAGGTCTCTACTGCTACAAGATGATGCCGTTCGGCCTCAAGAATACCGAAGCAACATTTCAAAGACTGATCAACAAAGTATTCAAAAAGCAACTGGGAAGAAACATGGAGGCCTACATTGACAACATGATCGTCAAAATCCTCCTCCGAAAAGATCACATCCATGACTTAGAAGAGTCATTCAGTGCTCTATGGTGCTACCACATGATGCTAAACCCAGCAAAGTGCGCCTTTGGGGTCACTTTGGGTAAGTTTTTGGGCTTTCTTGTCACCAAACGAGGGATTGAGGCAAACCCTGAGAAGATTCAAGCTCTGAGAGATATGAGACATCCATCCTGCAAAAAGGAAGTCCATTTGTTAATAGGAAGAATTGCCTTCCTAAGCAGATTCATTTATCGGTCAGCCGAGAAATACCTCCCATTCTTCAAGGTACTCCGACAGTCAAAGGGCTTTGAATGGTTCGAAGACTGTCGCACTACCTTTGAGGATTTGATGAAGTACCTGGAAAAACCGCCACTACTCTCCAAACCACAAGAAGTGGAGGTTCTCTACCTATACCTCTCTGCTTCAAATGAAGCCATTAGTTCGGTCCTTGTCCGGAGAGATGAAGACGGATCCCACAAGCCAATCTACTATATCAGCAAGGTCCTGCATGATGCCAAAATATGATATGCGAGGATGCATAAGCTGATCTACTCTCTGATGATTAAGGCGAAGCAATTTTGGCCATGCTTCCACGCCCATGCCATTATGGTGCTGACCAATCACTTCCTTAAGGCCGTTCTCCGATCTCCGGATACCTCTGGAAGGATAGCCAAGTGGGTTGTGAAGTTAAGTGAATTTTGCATCAGTTTCCAGCCCTGAGCGGCTATGAAGGCCCAGGTGCTCTCTGATTTCTTGGATGAATGCACCTGAAAGTCCGAAGACAAAGCATCTTCGGTAGAAGATGAAGTTCCAAAGGAGACGAAGTCTGTCTGGGTGATTCATGCGGATGGTGCTTTCAATGCTACTAGATGGGGGGTTGGGCTTATGCTGGCCGAACCTGACAGTCAAACCATAGAGTACGCACTTCGGTTCTCCATCCATGCTTCCAACAAGTAGGCCGAATATGAAGCCTTGCTCGTCGGACTTTGGATTGCCAAGAATTTTGGGGTTCAGCAACTCCGAACCTTCTCAGACTCCTAGTTGGTTGTAAATCAAGTTAACGGAGAGTATGCAACCAAGGATCCAACTATAGTGCAGTACCTAGAGAAGGTATGAGCGTTATCCTCTCAATTGAAACATTTTGAGATCATCCATGTCCCAAGATCAGAGAATTCCCGGGTTGATGCATTGTCTCGACTGGCAACTAAAGCACCGGAATCTCTCGGGCACATCTTTGTTGAATATCTAGAAACTCCAAATATAGTCGAAGAGGTTGTGGAGGTGCACCAGATCAACACCGAGCCAAGCTTGATGGATCCTATCTTCAAATTTCTAAATGAAGGTGTACTGCCAGAGGACAAGGCAGAGGCTAAGAAGATCCGCTGGATGGCATCTCAATATGTCATCTTAGATATGACCCTCTATAAGAGATCCTTCTCTCAACCACTGCTAAAATGCTTGGGACCGACAAATGTAGATTATGCCCTGAGTGAGGTCCACGAAGGCATATGCATTGACCACCTGGGGGGCAGATCACTGGCATACAAGATCATTTAACAAGGATATTACTGGCCGTCCATCTAGAAGGATTCAGCTGACTTTGTGTGAAAGTGCGACCAGTGCTAGTGGTACACCAATATCTAGAGATAGTCTGTGACTCACCTGACCTAACTAGCAGCCCCTTGGCCTTTTGCCCAGTGGGGAATGGACATTCTCAGCCTATTCCCGTTGGCATCAAGGCAAAGAAAGTTCCTTCTTATGGCCATCGACTACTTTACAAAGTGAGTAGAAGCCAAACCACTGGCCCAGATCATAGAAGGCAAGGTGGAGAGTTTTGTAAAAAATTTCATCATATTCCAGTTTGGCATCGCACATGTCATAATCACGGACAACGGGAGACAGTTCGATAACCCGAAGTTCAAGGACTTCTGCGCTCGGTATCATGCTCAGTATCGGCTGACTTCCGTTGCTCATCACAGTCCAACGGAGAATTCGATGTCAATAATCGAACCATTCTCCATGTTCTGAAGACGAGGTTGAATGCCGCCAAAGGGCTTTGAGCCAAAGAACTGACCTTCGTTCTCTAGGCATACCGAACTACCCCAATAATGGCTATCGGCGAGTCTCCATTCAACCTGGCATATGATACGGAAGCTGTACTGCCTATTGAAGTCTCCTTGCAGTCCCTGAGAATTGACAACTATGAAGAGCCTGGGAACTCTGATCATAGAAGGATCGACCTGGATCTACTGCCAAGTGCCAGACTTTAGGCCCAGATAAGAATGGTGGTGTACCAACAAAAGGTCGCCAAATACTACAACTCAAGGGTGAAAGAACATGTTTTCCACACAGGGGATATGGTACTGTGAAGGACAGAAGTATCCATTTCAACAGAACAGGGTAAACTCTTCCCCAACTGGAAAGGTCCATATCAAGTCGAAGAGGTCGTTCGTTCAGGAACATATCGACTTAAGACCCTGGAGGGGAAGACTCTATCCTGGCTATGGAATGTACAAAACCTTTACAAATATTACCAATAAACGAGTTCCAAAATTTCCTGTGCAAGATTGCTCAACCCTACTCAACTTGAAATGTCTGGTTGCTTCGACTGAACGACAACAGCCTAAATGACCTGATCTGAAAAATCGGTCAACTACGCAAAGGAGAGTCTGATCTACTCACCTTATGGATATGCCCGATGAGCGCAACGGATGGCCTAACCAGGCCACCAAGAAGATCAAAGGCGCAGGGATGGTTTTCGTAACCTATCCTATGGTGAACCCGAAGATGCGCCGGGGCGGGCCTGAACAGCCTACCTTGATCACGATAGAAGTGCACATGTATAGTGTAAGCACCCTACCCTACGGTAAATCCGAAAACATGCCTAAAAGGACCACTATCGTCCTTTCTGTCAACAACAGACATTCCAAGAATGGTCCAACTGACCTCACTTCTTCCCTAAAGATCAAAAAGCATGATACAACATATCATAGAAAGCATAAAGGGAGAGGTAAGAAAAATATATTTTATTTCTTTTTTGATTTTTACAAAAAAAAATGAGAGAAAAAGAAACTCTCATAAAGAGAGAACAAAAAAAAAGAGAGACTCTCAATAAAGAGAGACCAGAAAAAAAAAAAAAAGGAGTAACATTGGAAAGATGCGGGAAACTTTTCAATAACCTCCCATCGTATTTTTTCCATACTGGCAGGGGAAGATCTGGAGGGACGATGAAGGGGCCCTGAGGTTCCCATCCGAACCAGAATCCAACCCCTCATCGGAGTCGGAATCAAATTCATGCCCCGAAAAGGGAATGGAGGGCTTGATGTTGTCCAGGTCCTTCAAGTCGTAAAACTTGAAGGCCTTCCCTCTGCATTCCTGGAACCCCTGATGGTAGGAGTCCAGAGCCACCTCGACGACCTCCTCCCTGAAGGTAGCGGATGCCTTAAAGTCTGAGATAGCCTTCGCCGCCTCCTTCTTGGCCTCCACTACCTCCGTGACTGCCTCCGCGACTAGGCCCTGGCCAACCTCAGTTGGGCCTCCAACAAGCGGACCATCTTCTCCCGACGGTCTATGAGAGGCTCCTCGTTATTCCCCGGCTCGAAGAACTCCGGACTCCTTTTCTTCTTTGGATCGACAGCCCTTCTTTCCATGGCCCAACGAAGTTCGAAAGTGCTGAACCTCATTTTTAATTGGAAGAAGGAGTCTACGAGAATAATGGCCCTTGACGGCAGAAGGCAATGTCCTATTTATAGAGTCCCTGCACCCACAACATACTACAGGGAGGTGTGCTCCACATCTTTTTACAGCCGCATCAAAGAGCGCCACGTGTCTGAGCGACGCTTCGAGAACCAGAAGGCCGCTCGGGGGTCATTCCCAAGACAACAACTGCCGGCGCTTTGAATTTGGGGAAATCATTATCGTGTGACAGCAACATTAATGGCTCCTTTTAAAAAAAGAAGACCCAGCAGCACACAAGGCGCAAGAAATCATGACTATCGATATGCCACGTGGATAACGAGAAATGCGATCAAACTTTCCTAATCACCGGTTGATGGGGAGTTGATGCCTGTCTACACCAACGAATGGATTTAGCATCCAAAGGAGGGTGACACCGGCCTAATTTATTGTAGACGGTCTTCGACAATGGAGTTCATCTTCATCAACTACTAGTTTAATGGCCTTCGGCCATGGCCGTTCGACCAAGCCGAAAAAAGAACGGTAAAACTAGTTCAAGCTACGTACGAAATGCAACATTGCATATACAGAGAAAAAAAGGTTATTTCAAGATCTAGAAGAGTTGTCATACAAAATCCATTGACAATACAAAGGGGAAAAGAAGAAAATACATCCAAAGCAACTTGAATCACTCAATATCAACAGGAGAAGACCCCACACCACATGACTGAAGCAACTTGTCAACCTATGCTGAAAGGATCTCATTAATTTGGGACGGGACCGGAGAACCTTCGGTTTGGACTCCCCCAGCCTGAACCTCCTCCTGAACCTGAATCGGAGTTAGGGTCACCCATAGATTTTCGACTGAGGCAGAGGCCTCCTCACCCAGGCATGGCATCTCTTCGGCCTCTACTGCAACTTCGGCCTCCTCTACCTCCTCTTCTTCTTTGGCTATGTTGAAGGGAGGGATGCCAAAAAGATCAAGGTGAGGGAAGGCCTCCTTTACCTTGGAAAGTCCATCGTTAAAGCCATGCTGGTAGCTGTACAAAGATGCTTCATTCATTAGCTCATGGAATTGTGAAGATATTTTGAAGTCTGCTACAGCATCGTCCACCTGCTTTCTCAGGGACACGGACTCCCTCTTGGCCACTTCGGACTCCATAATTGCCTCTTCGGCCCTCCTAGAAGCCTCCTCCGCTGCCTTGGTCAAGCTTTTTATCTTTTCTTGATACTTCCTGGCAACTTGCTCTAAGGAGTCAATCTGTTTCCTACTTTTCCTCCACCCTGCCCCTTGCTCCGCTATTATCAGATGGGCATTCTTCAATTCGCCCTTCAGGTCATGAACCTCATAATTCACCTAGACAAGGCGGTCCACCATAGACTGTCTCAACTCTTCGGCCACTTCTTTTACGGCCCTAGCAGCATGGAGCTCCTCCTTGAGGCCATGGATGAGGCCGTCAACATTTCCCAGGCCCTCCTCTATAAAGGTAAGGTGATAGACCAACTGCATAAAAAATGTGGAGTTATAAAGTGAACAGTTCTGAAAACAAAGGAGACGGTAAGAATCATACCTATTGCTGGGCGAAAAATGCAGAATCGGATACCTTGGAAAGGTTCTGATTTCGAAGAACTGCCAAGTTATGCGGCAGCAGTATACCCTTCAACGCCTGCCTGGCTACGGTGGGGACCAGCAGTGCCCTCGTAGGTGAAAGCTTCGAAGAGTTCACCGAATGGCTTCTAGCTGGAGAGGCCTCGTGAATGAAATCACCCTCGACTTGCCATGCTTTGCCCCTATCAAATGCAGGAGGGAAAAATGATGGCACACCGATCGCCTGAGGTGGACTCCCTATTGTGCGATCCGAGGAAGCAGCCACCGGTGGAGTTTTGATAGGACAAGGTCTCGATGGAGCCCCTTCCGTGGGTGCCAAATCTTCCCCTGAGGTTCCCCGGGAAGATGAAGAGCTCCGGTCCCTTCGAGCCTTCTTCTGAACCGTGACCTAGTGAGAGGGGCTTGTGCTACCCTTTCTCAGAGGTCTGATGGAGCCAGCTCACACCGGGCTTCATCCTGCCACCTACAAGCAAAAGAGTTTATTTCAATCAACAGAGCTACAACAAAACTGTGGGAAGGGGAGCACAAATTTCCATCACCATACCTAATATGAGAAATTTGCTAATTCCGGCGAGATAGAGATTTCTCTCTTCCAACAACTCACGGATAGAGGCAACTTCCAAATCGACCAAGAGATCGTAATCTGATTAATCAGCTGCCAAGACCTTCTTCCCGGCATTGCCAGTTAAACGAGGCTTCTTCCAAACAGTGTCGAAGCCCCATGGATCAAAAGATAATACAAACACAAAAATGGGTTTCCACCTATGGATGGTATTGGGCATGTCCTTGATAACCTTGCAGCTTGATCGAGGGTCAATCACCCACCATCCTTTGCTATGGAAATCCCTCTTGGGTATGAAGAGCGCCGTGAATAAATTGGTCCTAGGTTTTATGTTTGCAATGCTGCACAAGACCAGGAACCCGTACATATTCCGGATGCTGTTCGGGGTCAATTGCACCGGCACCACTTGGTATAGGCGGAAGATCTTGACGAAGAAGGGGTGCAGGGAAAACCGAAAACCAGCTTTCAGATGACCTTCATACATAGCTAGACACCCAGGGGGAGGTTTGTTAACCTGTTCCTCTTGTGCAGGGAGATCAAAAGGAAACTCCTTAGGAATGCGATAGCAATCCCAAAGAAGGGCCGTCTTTTCTTGAGAAACTGAACTAGAGATCGACTCCGGACCTACTACATCGCCAGACCCCGAGGGCCCAACTTTTTTCCCCTGACTTTCTATATTTTCTTCCATGATAAAAGAATGAAGCAAGGGGGCAGAAGGAAGATTCTACCTGCAGAATAGACTGGTAGTCCAGAACAAGGAAAGCTGGACGAAGGATGAGATAAGGTTGAAGAAGCTTCTTTAGCTGGACCTTCTCCCTTTCCCAAGAGGAAAACAGGGGTCTCTGAAGACCTACAAAGTTGATTTTGATACAGAACAAATAAGATGATGCGATGCGGAAGTAAATTAAGACTAATTTTTTTTTTTTTTTTATGTTTTGTTAGAAGTTGGCTTGACTCAAAAACAAGGATAACTAATATTGAAAGAAAATATGCACTGAAAGGAAGCACAATTCAAAAGAGTAGATTATCAAAGTAATAAAGAAGTATGATCACTGGGGATTTAGAAACCCCCAGACCTAGGGTTTACTTCACTTTCAAGAAATAGACAAAGAGAGAAGAGAAGGTTTTATACCTGACTATGATATCTCTCTTTGCTTCAATTAAAGGACACTCTCAAGCAGATTGTAGGATCCTTGGAGATGGGGTATTTTCGTAATGGATCCTCGGATTGTAGTCCTATGGCAAGGTTGGCCTTCTTCTCGTACTCTAGATCTGGAAAGGATGAAGAATAAGATAAGGATGTAAGAAACTCAAGGAAGATACCTTTACCTAGGATAGCTCCGAACTGCTCGAACTTTGAAGATGACGGAAGAGTATGGAGGTGGCGGTGGAAGATGGAGTGGATTTAGGATTTGGTTGGTAGGGCAGCGGCTTGCAGATGAAAAGGACCTAGGGCTTGATAGAGTGGGCGGTGGCTTGGAAAAGGAGATGGCGGCCTTGAATGAAGTGGGAATACGGTTTAGGAATTTGGGTGTTGGCGGCTAGGATGATGAAAGGAAATTAGGGTTGGCGGCCAGGGATGAAAGCAGGGCAGGGTTTTGGTAACTTTGGAGATCTCTCATCTCCTCAAGGCTCCAATGGAACCCGGATTTACTCCCTCACGGAGCTCAACACTCAAAGAAGTGCGGAAGATGAGAACACAAGGTTGCTCAACATAAGAAAAGATTTCATTTACTCATTCCCATCAAAAGATTACATGAGGGTCCAATATATAGACCTTGCAAGAGAAACAAAATTATACAACTTCCCATGTGGGACTAAACATTCATCCTAAGCATGAATAACTTTCCCTTGACCGACCAGGCTTCTTTCCTTGGAGTGGGCTGCCTCAAATGCAAGGTGATGGCTTCATATGGAAAGTATGTGGGGCACCTCCTAGTTCTTCTCCTTAAGTCATGGGTTTTCCTTTCATGACTTGCTCTTTCTTGGAAGAAAATACTAATCTCCTAGTCTTTGTCCCCAAGGCTAGGCTCCTTCCATTCATATTCAGGTACTTTAGGCAGGTGTGGGTGCCTACCTTGAAGTCCTCTCCAAGAAAAATTCCCTGCTCCTTTAGCTTGGTTACTTTTGGCAGCTTGTGGGCGCCTTCCTTGACTTCTCCTAAGAAAATTTTCTTGATCTCTTGGGCGTGGGGACCAGGGACACTGGGATGAAATGTGGTGCCAACTGGTCCTGTGAGTGTGGCTGGGAGTGTGGCGTCCACTTGCATTTGGCCTTGGAAGAAAAAATGATGCCCTAGGTGAAAGGGATATGCCCTACAAGCCAATCTATATTGTATCTCCCAAACTATTGTAATTGACAATATTCTAATAAAGGCATTATTTTTCATCATACGCTGTGTTTATATTATATGATGAACCCCATAGATTAGGGCTATGATTTTAGGGTTATGATGAGATCATACCAGTGAGACCTAAAATCTTAAAACCTTAATCTAAAATATTCCTAGTCAAAGGAACCCTGAGTAGGGGATCAGGGTTTTTCCGGTACGACTAGCACATCCCATGTATACTGGAGAGGGTGATTGCTCTCACAGTCACTTGTGTATGACACTAATACCAGGATGTGGGTGCTCATTAGAGAATGAGTTCACTGATATGATCCAACATTAGAACATCTAATGGAGTCTTAGCTATATGTCAATAGAAGGTTCTCATAGTGGGTGTGGTACAAGTAATCCTTTGACCTGAGACTACCATAAGTACCTTATGTACATGAACCCATGCTTTGGTTCAATTCTAATCATGACACTGAGTCATGCACAGGATTGATACTAGGAATGGTGAATTGGATATGAAGGTAAGGAGTAGTTCAACAAGGAATCGATCACTCTTAGTAAGAGGAGATTGCATCCAGCTAGTTATCAATCGGATGATGATTTAGGGAATCTTTGATCAATGTAAAGATATTAGAGATGATTTCTAATATCAAGATAACTGAATCATCAATATAAGATTGAGCTAGAAACGAATGTAATATTGGAATTGACATATATCCATATCCATAATTATATTCTCGGTGCAGGCTGATCGAAGGATTTAATTGTACGGTAACTTTCTACTGAAGGGTAGTTTTGGTGTTTTCACCAGAATTTCCATATCTTCCAGATAGACGTGACACGTTGCTAGACGTCAATCTTGTCTTGTGGGTTGATTAAATTGAATGATCACTTACTAGGAGGAGTCCTAATTGATCATAATCGGGTAAGCCCGATTTGACCTAAATCGATTAGAAAGAGTTCTAATCAAAATAGGTCAACTTGTATTCGAACCCACTACTGGCTAGATGTGGAACCCAATGGGTCACACCTTAAGGGAATTGATCAAGGGTTTAATTTTGTAATTAAATCATTTTGCATGATGACACTCTAGCAGGTGTTGCAAATCCTAGCTTCTATTCGAATTAGATTCGAATTAGGGTTCCGGATTGGTTCAATTTGGGTTCTAATTGGATCTAATTAGACCCTAATTCAGTTTATAGGGATTATGGCTAACCCTATTGGCTAACCATGCACCTAGGCTGCCCCCCCCCAACCCCTTAGCATTTTCATGCCAAAATGCCAAGAGTCCATGCGCTAGTGGACTCTTGGCGCGCCATTTGGAAGAGTCCATGGCGCATGGACTCTTGGCATGCCCCACTTAATTCTCCGATGAATTAAGATGGGGCGGCCTCCTTTCTTAGAGTTAGCGCCTTAGATATGCCCCCTTGGATTGGAATCCAACGGTTGATGGGTTTTTAAGAAAGAAAGAAAGCGCTGTTTCTTCCCGGTCATGCAAAATAACATCTATTCGGAGATGAAAAGTCGCGACTCCTTTCTTTTTAAAATATCGTGACTTTTCCTTTAAGAAAGGCCATGGGATTTAATTTGGAAGACCGTGAGAAGGAGGGAAGGGGTGTGAGAAAATGAGAAGTGCGTGAGAAAAAGAGTTTACGGAGAGTTGTGTGGGCACCTCTCTGAAAACTATTTAAGGGGTCAGGAAAATCAGAACTCGGGATTGAAAATCTGTAATGTTTTTATTTTTCTTCTTCCTCTCCAAAAGACTCATTCCCTCTTTTCTTGTTTTTCATTGTTTCCTTTACAGAGGACTCCTCTGTCGAAACTCTGTTGCTGAACAAGAATAAAAGAGAAGGTCTCCGACGGTAAAGGAAAGAAGGAGTTCTGATATTCTTTCGTTTCTTTCTTACATCAAGACATTTTTGTCTTAATTTCTCCTCCAACTTAAGACAAGCCTATATCCTCTTAGGACAAGGTCTTTTCTTCAAGACAAGGGTGTCTAAAGGGCCAAGGTCTTAGTGGAAGGAGGAGAAGAGATCAAAGAAAGGTAGGCAACCTCTTGTGTAGAAGAATTCCAGCCATAATCCGACGAATTGAGTTCTAGGAAGAAGAACTCAAAAGGAGGAACCATTGGACAAGAAGATAGTGTTCTTGATTATTGCTCTGTGTGGATCACCATCGGAGGGCGGACACCTGGATGCCTGGTGAATTCAGTTAGCCCCTTCAACTTCAAGTTTGTTGGAATAAGCGATTACAGGTTGGTACCCTAATCCTAATTTGCATAGATATGCTTGTCATATGTTCTAGTCTTATTTAAGGAGTTCCTGGTTTAGGGTTTTTGGTGTGAATTTAGTTTCAATTTTGAAATTACCCTTCCATTGCATTGCACTGGAACCCAACAGTGGTATCAGAGCCACCTTAATTAGGACTATAATCTATGATAGTTTGTATGTTACATATTAGTGTTTTTTTAAATCCTAATATGTTACTACACTTAGCATATCTTCGATTGCATATATGTTTTGATGTATGCCACTAGTTAGGGTTTTTTCACTCAAACCCTAATTATTATAGAGATATGTTTAGTTTTGAAGTCATCATACTGAAATAAGGTTGCCCTAGCATAATGGTGGATCCATTATGTGGTAAATGGTTGTCCTAGTATGATGGCACACTTAGCACATATTTGATTATAAGAGTGATATGTTGATTGTGATACGTTCTATAAGAATGTGCTAGCAATTTATAAATCCCTCCTTTTAAAAATTATATTAAGTCTTAGTATATTTAACTAATAAGCATCACTAGTCATGATGTATAATTGATCATTCGGTGTCTAGAAAGGTGGTTCTGGAAAGGTAAAGAGAATTGTGGTTTTTAATTGGTTCTGTTGTCTGACCTGGCCAATTTTTATCGGTGTCTAGGAAAGCAACAGGGGGACTCCCACATCTCTTCCACTTGCCTGGCCGATTTGATTAAATTTAAATCTTGACTAAAATGCTTAGTGTTAAAAATACTATATATTGGCCTTCCTTCATGCTGGATCATTATTGTGTTATGAACCACATTAGGTTTGTTGTGTTATCTGCAAGACCTAATATGGTGATTGACAGGATACTAGTCTAGTGCATAGATATGCTTACAATATATTTAGTATAATGCTTTGTTGTGTTATCTGCAAGGGCATTATATTTGAGTATTGACTGTATAGAAATGAAAGGGTCTTGACTTAACTAGAACATTATGGTTTGTTGTGTTTTCTGCAAGACTAATAATGTTCTAGAGGCCAAGTTACTTCTTAAAAATTATATAAGATATAATTGGAAGAGTTTCCTACCTTTGAGCTTATAAAAGATTTGTTGTGTTTTCTGCAAGATCTTTTATAAGTTATTAGGATCTCAATCTCACTAAGAAAAATCGATCAGAGTTCTTCTCGATTATCATAGTGAGGGCTATGATTTTTGATAAAATAGTGAGAGACATAATTAAATTGAATACCTAATTTAATTATGTAAGTCATTTCATGGTTGTTTGCTTATGTATTGTTCTTTACTAAATGTAGATAAATGGCATCTTCATTATCACTGCGAAGTATTTTAGACACCAACAAACTGACTGGTCCAAACTATGCGGACTGGTTGAGAAATTTAAAGATTGTACTGAGTTCAGAAAAACTTTCTTATATTCTTGATACCCCTAGTCTTAATCCACTAGGGGATGATGCCTCAAAGGAAGATATAGCCACATACAAAATGTTGCAGAATGACTCCCTTACTGTCATGTGTATCATACTAGCCTCTATGACCAATGAGTTACAGAGACAGCATGAAAGCATGGATACTCAATCCATAATGCTCAATTTAAAAGAGCTTTATGGAGAACATACCAGAATGGCTAGATATGAAATATCTAAGCAATTATTCCGTGCTAGGATGATAGAGGGAACATCCATTCAGGATCATGTTCTGAAGGTAATTGACTTAATCACCAGATTGGGTCAATTAGGTTTTATCATGGATGGGGAGTTGAAACAAGGATTTAATCCTACAATCACTCCCGTAGTCATTTTCTCAGTTTGTCTTGAATTATCACATGAACAAACTGAACACTTCCTTGCCTGAGCTGTTAAATATGTTAAAAACAGCAGAGAGCCACGTTAAGAAAGAAAAGGCTCCCCTTCTTCTTGTTGATAAGACCATTAAGAAGAAATCAGGCAAAAAGGGTTTTAATAGGAGGCTAAACCCTAAGGGTGGCATCAATAAGAATAAGAAAGGAAAGAAGGCCTCAAAATAGTCAACCTGTTTCTTTTGCAGCAAAGCGGGACATTGGAAAAGGAATTGCAAGGCTTGCCTTGCAACTGTGAAGCCTAGTGCGTCAGATGCACCAAAAGGTATGTATGAGATACATGCTATATTGACATTAAATTCGTCTATATCAAATACTTGGATATTGGATACCACTTGTGGTTACCATATATGCAAATCTTTGCAGGACCTCCACTAGCTTAAAGTATTGAAGGAAGGTGACTTCAATCTCTATGGTGCTAGTGGTGATATCATCCAAGCAGAAGCTGTAGGGACCTATATTCTGAAGTTGCCTTCAGGGAAGATCTTGGAGTTAGAAAATTGTTATTATATGCTTAAGATTATTAGGAACATTATATCTATTCCTTGTTATTAAAACAAGGATATGTAATGGATGTAACGAGCACTGGTTGCTCGATAATGTTGTCTAATAAAATTATTTGTTCTGGCATTTTTAGCAATGGGCTCTTAACTCTTTCTTCCAATGATAGTGTTTTTCATGTCAATAATAAAAGAAAAAGAAAAGACTTTAATGATACTTTACTTTGGCATCATCGACTTGGTCATATTAATGAGTCTAGGATAAGCAAGTTATACAAGGAAAAATTCCTTGATCCTTATGAGTATGAATCATTAGGAACTTGCGAATCATGTCTCATGGATAAGATGACCAAGACTCCATTTACTGGACATGGAGAAAGGTCAACTGAGTTATTAGGACTTGTACATACTGATGTATGTGGTCCAATGACAACTCAGGCCAGAGGTGGATACTCATATTTTATCACTTTTACAGATGATTTATCTAGGTTCGGATGTGTGTATCTTATAAAACATAAATCTGAAGCCTTTGATAAATTTAAGGAGTATCAAAGCATGGTCGAAAAACAAACTGGGAAAAGTATTAAAGTTCTTCGTTCTGATCGAGGAGGAGAATACTTATCCATGAAGTTTTTAGACTATCTTAAAGTTAATGAAATTCTTTCTGAATGGACCCCTCCTTATACACCATAGCTAAAATGGTATAGCTGAAAGGAGGAATCGTACCTTATTAGATATGGTACGATCCATGATGTGCTTCACAAATTTACCCATTTCCTTCTGGGGTCATGCCCTAGAAACTGCTGTTTACATTCTGAACAAGGTACCTTGTAAATCCGTTGTTAGTACTCCATATGAAATTTGGAGTGGAAAAAAATCGTATCTTAAATATTTTAAGGTATGGGGATGTCCAGCTTATGTTAAAAGAAATTTTGGACATAAGTTGGAACCTAGAGCGGATAAATGTCTATTTGTAGGATATCCTAGAGAGTGTAGAGGATATCTGTTTTACCATCCTACTGAACAAAAATTTTTGTCAGCAGGCATGCCACTTTTATAGAAAAAGTGTTCATTTTAGAAAAGGGCAATGGTAGAACTATTGAACATGGAGAAGTACAAGAAACACAGATAGACAGTTCTTAACCATTAGAACATATAGTTAGGACAGAACCAGAACACAAAACTCCTCCCCGTAGGTCTGATAGAGTGCCACGGGCACCTGAGAGGTATGGATTTATTATTGAAAATAATGAAGCCCAAGTCATTCAAAATGATGAACCTCTGACTGGAAGCTATCTTGAGTACTGATCCAGATAGATGGCAAGAAGCCATGGAATCCGAGATAGACTCTATGTATGTAAACCAAGTATGGTCTTTGGTCGATGCACCAGAGGGTGTTAATCCTATTGGGTGTAAATGGGTCTATAAGAAAAAGATTAGGGCTGATGGCCATGTTGAAACCTATAAAGCCAGATTAGTGGCAAAAGGTTTTAGACAAAAACAGGGAATTGATTATGATGAAACATTCTTACCTGTTGCCATGCTCAAATCAATCCGGATTTTACTTGCTTAGCAGCATACCATGATTACAAGATCTGGCAGATGGATGTGAAGACTGCATTCCTCAATGGTTTCCTTGAGGAAGAAGTCTACATGTCACAGCCAGAAGGTTTTATTTCAAAGAATAAACCTAATCAAGTATGCAAGCTAAAGAAATCCATTTATGGATTAAAGCAAGCTTCAAGGAGTTGGAACATCTGCTCTGATGAAACTATTAAAAGATTTGGTTTTATCAAAAATGTGGATGAACCCTGTGTTTATAAGAAGACTAGTGGGAGTGCCATAGTCTTCTTGGTTCTGTATGTAGATGACATACTCCTCATTGGGAATGATATCCCAATGTTGCAATCAGTCAAGGTTTGGCTATCAAACCAGTTTTCCATGAAAGATTTGGGAGAAGCATCCTATATACTAGGTATTAAGATCTACAGAGATAGATCTAAGAGGATGCTAGGTTTATCCCAATCTAGGTACATTTACTTATTGCTGAAATGATTCAGCATGGATGAAAATAAAAAAGGTTATCTTCCTATGAGTCAAGGCATACATCTTTCGAAAAGGATGTCTTCTAAGACACCTGAAGAAAGAAATAGAATGAATTCTATACCTTATGCTTCGGCAATAGGGTCCATAATGTATGCCATGTTATGTACCAGGCCTGATGTGGCATATGCTTTAGGCATTGTCAGTAGGTTTCAGGCTGATCCAGGAGAGGATCATTGGAAAGCAGTTAAAAATATACTTAAGTACCTGAGAAGGACTAAGGATATTTTTCTGGTTTATGGTGGTTCTGATCTTAAACTAGAAGCTTATTCTTATTCTAGTTTTCAATCAGACCCTGATGATAGCAAATCCATTTCGGGATATATTTTTATCCCAAATGGTGGAGCAGTGAGTTGGAGGAGTACCAAGCAGCAGACTGTAGCTGACTTAACCACAGAGGCAGAATAAATAGCTGTCAGTGAAGCCGCCAAGGAAGTAGTCTGGATGAAGAAGTTCGTCATAGAGTTTGGTGTTGTTCCTGAGATTGAAAACCCAGTGCCACTTTACTGTGACAACACTGAGGCTGTTGCACAAGCTAAGGAACCAAGAGCTCATCATAAGTCCAAGCACATTCTGAGACGCTTCCATCTCGTCCGAGAAATAGTAGAAAGACAAGATGTCTACATAAATAGAGTTGCTACAAAGAACAATGTAGCAGACCCGTTCACTAAGGCTCTACCACAGCGAGAGTTTGATCGCCACCTCGAGTGTATGGGATTAAGATTTAAAGGCGATTGGCTTTAGTGCAAGTGGGAGATTGAAAGGGATATGCCCTACAAGCCAATCTATGTTGTATCTCCCAAACCATTGTAATTGATAATATTCTAATAAAGGCATTATTTTTCATCATACGCTGTGTTTATATTATATGATGAACACCATAGATTAGGGCTATGATTTTAGGGTTATGATGAGATCATACTTGTGAGACCTAAAATCTTAAAACCTTAATCTAAAATATTCCTAGTCAAAGGAACCCTAAGTAGTGGATCAGGGTTTTTCCGGTAAGACTAGCACATCCCATGTATACTGGAGAGGGTGACTGCTCTCACAGTCACTTGTGTATGACACTAATACTAGGATGTGGGTGCTCATTAGAGAATGAGTTCACTGATATGATCTAACTTGAGAACATCTAATGGAGTCTTAGCTACATGTCAATAGAAGGTTCTCATAGTGAGAGTGGTACAAGTAATCCTTTGACCTGAGACTACCATAAGTACCTTATGTACATGGACCCATGCTTTGGTTCAACTCTAATCATGACACTGAGTCATGCACAGGATTGATACTGGGAATGGTGAATTGGATATGAAGGTAATGAGTAGGTCAACAAGGAATCGATCACTCTTAGTAAGAGGAGATTTCATCCAGCTAGTTATCAATCGGATGATGATTCAGGGAATCTTTGATCAAAGTAAAGATATTAAAGATGATTTCTAATATCAAGATAATTGAATCATCAATATAAGATTGAGCTAGAAATGAATGTAATATTGGAATTGACATATATCCATATCCATAATTATATTATGGGTGCAGGTTGATCGAAGGATTTAATTGTACGATAACTTTCTACTGAAGGGTAGTTTTGGTGTTTTCACCAGAATTTCCATATCTTCAGCATAGACATGACACGTTGCTAGACGTCAATCTTGTCTTTTGGGTTGATTAAATTGAATGATCACTTACTAGGAAGAGTCCCAATTGTTCATAATCGGGTAAGCCCGATTTTACCTAAATCGATTAGAAAGAGTTCTAATCAAATTAGGTCAACTTGTATTCGAATCCACTGCTGGCTAGATGTGGAACCCAATGGGTCACACACTTAAGAGAATTGATCAAGGGCTTAATTTTGTAATTAAATCATTTTGCATGATGACACTCTAGCAGTTGTTGCAAATCCTAGCTTCTATTCGAATTAGATTCAAATTAGGGTTCTGGATTGGTTCACTTTGGATTCTAATTGAATCTAATTAGACCATAATTGAGTTTATAGGAATTATGGCTAACCCTATTGGCTAACCATGCACCTAGGCTGGCTCCCCGCCAGCCCCTTAGCATTTTCATGCCAAAATGCCAAGAGTCCATGTGCTAATGGACTCTTGGCGCGCCATTTGGAAGAGTCCATGGCGCATGGACTCTTGGCGCGCCACACTTAATTCTCCGATGAATTAAGATGGGGCGGCCTCCTTTCTTAGAGTTAGCACCTCAGATATGCCCCTTTGGATGAGAATCCAATGGTTGATGGGTTTTTAAGAAAGAATGAAAGCGATGTTTCTTCCCGGTCGTGTGAAATAACATCTGTTCGAAGATGAAAAGTTGAGACTCCTTTCTTTTTAAAACATCATGACTTTTCCTTTAAGAAAGGCCATGGGATTTAATCTGGAAGGCCATGAGAAGGAGGGAAGGGGCGTGAGAAAATGAGAAGGGCATGAGAAGGAGTTTACGGAGAGTTGTGTGGGCGCCACTCTGAAAACTATTTAAGGGGTCAGGAAATCAGAACTCGGGATTGAAAATCTGTAATGTTTTTATTTTTCTTCTTCCTCTCCAAAAGACTCCTTCCCTCTTTTCTTGTTTTACATTGTTTCCTTTACAGAGGACTCCTCTGTCGAAACTCTGTTGCTGAACAAGAATAAAAGAGAAGGTCTCCAACGGTAAAGGAAAGAAAGAGTTCTGATATTCTTTCCTTTCTTTCTTACATTAAGATATTATTGTCTTAATTTCTCCTCCAACTTAAGACAAGCCTATATCCTCTTAGGACAAGGTCTTTTCTTCAAGACAAGGGTGTCTAAAGGGCCAAGGTCTTAGTGGAAGGAGGAGAATAGATCAAAGAAAGGGAGGCAACCTCTTGTGTGGAAGAATTCCAGCCATAATCTGAAGAATTGAGTTCTAGGAAGAAGAACTCAAAAGGAGGAACCATTGGACAAGAAGATAGTGTTCTTGATCATCGCTCTGTGTGGATCACCATCGGAGGGCGGACACCTGGATGCCTGGTGAATTCAGTTAGCCCCTTCAACTTCAAGTTTGTTGGAATAAGTGATTACAGGTTGGTACCCTAATCCTAATTTGCATAGATATGCTTGTCATATGTTCTAGTCTTAATTAAGGAGTTCATGGTTTAGGGTTTTTGGTTTGAATTTAGTTTCAATTTTGAAATTACCCTTCCGCTGCGTTGCACTGGAACCCAACACCCAAGCCCCTTTGGGTTGGCCCCTTGCTTCTCTTAGAAGCCCGACACGCCTCCCTAGGTGTCCTTGGAGTGTTGGCCAAGTCAAGAGAATTTTTATGGATTTTTCTACCTAATGTTTCCTTATTTCTAGCTAGGGTTTGAGAGGGAAAATGAGTCTTATGTAAAGACTAATGTGTCCTTACTTGGAGCCCAAGACTAAGGGTCTATTTATAGGACCCTAGTCTCTTGTATGAGAAAAGATTTTTGATACGAAATAATCCTTGAGTTATTCTATTGCTTTGAGTGATTACCCTGCTGTGTGCATAAATGGGTTTGAGAGTTCTTCTTTCCGGTGCTGCAACCATCATCCTGCTGCCAGCCAATCCTCCTGAGCCTTGGCCACCCACTCCAAAATTCCTTTCCCCTTTGCTATTTTTCTTTATTTTCTTGATGTCCTTTGAGTTTTCTAACCCCTGATAGGTCGTTTGCAGGTCCTCGAGTTCCTACGAATCCAACGACTCCAGCCAAGCCTCAATCGGACCATCGAGCAGAAATCCGGGTATCCGCGGGTCTTTGGCTGAGTTTTTCAGGCTGCATCCATCAAGGAACGAGAGATCCCTTCACTGCGATCTTCACCGATTGCTTCAGACATCGTCAGGTACACCCCTTCTACCTTCAGTCTTTATATTGTAGGAGAACTTGCCCTAACCGAGGCTTCTCAGCCCCGGCGATCTTTCTTTAGTACTTTTCTTGGTTCTAATCTGCATGCTTGGCTTCAAAAATTCATAAAAAAATTCCTACAACTAATTTTGATCTAAAATTCAGGAATTAATCACCTAACCCTAAATAAAATATACAAAATAAATTGCATGCATATTAGTCCCACATCATCAAGTCTTGTAAATTCATTTTTAATGAGTATCATTATTATCCGTCTTTCATCTTAAATGTCATTTATGTAGGCCAATTGACCATGTATGGTTATGAACTATCAGTAAAAATTGACATTAGCAAAATCAATTAGAATGATTTTATTATGATGAATGGACATATGAACAATGGTATTTATGTACTATCACGACCTATTAGTATAGTGTACACGTCTAGCAAATATCCTAGGATAGATAATGTTAGCGATGCATACCAATGGCATTATAGACTAGGTCATATTAACAAGAACAAGATAAAGAGGTTGAAAAGTGAGGGTCTCCATGAGATTAGTAAAAGTGATTCATTACCAACCTATGATTCCTGTCTTCTTGGAAAGATGACAAAATCATCTTTTACTAGAAAAGGTGAACGAGCCAAAGAGATTCTAAGTATGGTACATACTGTATATGCGGACCCATGAATATTAGTGGCAGAGGTGGGTACAGTTATTCATTATGTTTACAAATGATCTTTCAAGGTATGGTTATGTCTTCTTGATGAGACATAAATTTGAATTATTTGAAATATTCAGACGATATCATAATGAAATAGAAAAAAAACTAGATGGTATATCAAAACCCTTCGATCAGATCAAGGTGGTGAATATCTTTCTGGTGAGTTTCAAACATATCTTAATGAGAATAGGACTGATTCTCTCTGAATGGACACCTCCAGGGACACCTCAGTTACATGGAGTGTTTGAAAGGAGAAAATTGAATCCTATTAGACATGGTTCGGCCTATGATGGGCATCGCTTCTCTACCGCTATCCCTTTGGGGATATGCTCTAAAATCAACCTGTTACCTTTTGAATAGGGTATCGAGTAAGTCCGTTAGCAAAATCCCATATGAGATATGGACTGGACGTAAGCCGACACTCTCACACCTTCAGGTTTAGGGTTGCTCAACTTATGTAAAATGTCTGGGAACGGGTAAACATGGACCTAGGTTTGACCGGTGCTGATTTGTTGGGTATCCAAAAGAGTCTAAGGGGTATTACTTTTACTTGGTTGAGGAATAAAAGCTGTTCATCAATCTTTGGGCTATCTTTTGGAAAAGGAGTTCTTTAGTGAAAGAACTGTAGCCGCTAGGATTGAACTTAGTGAAGTTCAATAAGTAGATGAACCGACATACTTAAGGGACAACATAGAAACGGTTGTGATTAGTTCACACCCAGAGCTCACACAAGAACCATTAAGGAGATCCGATAAGATACCGAGTCGACCAGACAGATACTACGGTTTCTTAGTCCATGATGGTGATCCCATTGAACTCAATGAGAATAATGAGGATTCGATCTCCTATATGGATGCGATGTAGAGGTCCAACTCTAAGAAATGGCTAGGAGCCATGAAATATGAAATGGAGTCCATGGAAATCAATAATGTATGGACATTGGTTGATCCACCTAAGGGGATAAAACTCAATGGGTGCAAATGGATTTTTAAAAGAAAAAGGGGCATAGACGTGTAGGTAAAGCCCAATAAATCCCGTCTGGTTGCTAGTGGGTATCATCAACGTTATGGCGAGACATTCTCTCCTATGGCAATGTTTAAATCCATTCGGATCATGGTTACTTTTATTGCACACTTTGACTATGAAATCAGGCAAATAGATGTCTGAACAGCTTTCCTGAATGGTAAGCTAGAAAAGGAAGTGTATATGATACAACCTGAAGGATTCACATCCACAAAAGAGTCAAAGGTGTGCAAGCTTCAAAGGTCCCTTTATGGACTGAAACAAGCATCATGGAGTTAGAACATGTGATTTGATAAGTGTATCAAGTCATATGGCTTCGTTAGGAATGGAGAAGAACCTTGCATTTACAAATGGATTAATGGTTCTATGATTGTGTTCCATGTGTTTGATGTGGGACGAACTCGATGTACCCCGGATTATTTGGAAAGGAAAACACATAAACAAACTAGGACCGTGGGAGGGCTAACAAGCCTCCCGGGACTAGGGCGAATTGGAACTAAACCCTAAAACAACTGAACTCTTTTGGTTTTCAATTTTCTTGGTGGAGGAACAACGGGAAGGAGGATAGAAAACATGGACACTCTAGGACTGGGCACTCAACTTCACGGAGAAACGTCGCACCTTTAGGGCATCTCACCTACCCTACTAGATGTAGTCTAGGGTGTCCCACCCATCTCACTACATGCGGAGCCCAGGGCATCCCACCCAAATCGCTACCTGGGGCTGTAAAGAAAAATCCATAAGACCTAGAGGGGGACACGATGGAAAAGGGGGATAACTAGGGCCTCGCGCCCCTCGACGCTCGCATGGAGCGAAGGAAGTGGGGTCTCACACCCCTCGACACCCGTAGGTGAAGGAAAGACGAGCCTTAGCCCAGAACCGGAACCAATGGCTTAACCAAAAATTCATAACAAATTTTATTTTTACAAGAGGGGGAGGGGGCCTTTATATAGAAAAACCAAACCCCTCACTTACTTAGCCTATAAGCAACCCAAAAAAGTAAAATAAACTACATCAAAATCCATGCTACATCAATATTGGTGCTGATATGCTCTGGAAAACATGTCGGCTTGATGAAGTTCTCTGAAGAGCATGCTGCTCTGAAAACTAGACTGCTCCAAAATCCATGCAGAATCCTCTCGTGGCCGTGCACAGGGAAAGAGAATGATCTCCGGCGGCAACCGGTGGTTGGCCGGTGGCCGAGAAGCTGGCGGTGGATGGCCGACGGATAGCGAGCGGGCTGGGGGGCGGCACAGAGGTTGCACGGCACGCCCAAGGCATGCCGTTTGGTTTTCCACAGCCGTGGGGTACCCCTGGGCGCCAGCGAGGTCACTGGAGGCCGGACTTTGGCTGGCGGATGATGGGACGGTGGCGGACGGTGGGCGGTGGCCAGGCGGTGGACTGCGATGGTGGCTAAAGGCGGGACAACGGCAAGCGGTGGCACGGCACGCTTGCATGCCATTTCATCTTCCCATGACGTGGGGCCATAGGCACTGGCTAGGACCTCCAGCGGTCGAGCATGGGCCGATGGACGCCAGGCGGGGGGACGGTAGCAGGCCGGAGGTGGTATGCTGTAGCGACGGCCGTGGGTCGGCGGTTGGTCTTCCCACAGCCATCCCTTCATCTTCCATGAGCGGGGGCGGTGATTTTCCAGCGAGGGCGGGCCCGGCGTGCACTGATGGGCGGACCGGCGGGGTCAGCCAGGGGTCGGGATGCCCGGATCTGGGGCGGCACGGTGGTGGAATAGGGTTTTGGAGGTTTTAAAATTCACATGATGAAAATGGAATAATGCAGGGATAAGGTAGAGATAAGTTTGGGATAACGCTGGAATAGTGGGGATAGGTGGAATAGCGAGAGTAGGAAAAATACAAAAAAATGTTAGAAAATAAGAAAAATAGGAAAAAGAATCCGAACCTGCCCTGAATCCCCATCATTCTCCTAAACCGCAAAGAACTCGACTCCGTCGAGTTCAAAAAAGGAGCACACCCTAATCCACAACATGGCTTTGATACCCTACTGATGTAGAACGAACTCGATGTACCTCGGATTATTTGGAAGAGGAACACCTAAACAAACTAGGACCGTGGGAGGGCTAAGAAGCCTCCCAGGATTAGGGCGAGCTGGAACTGAACCATAAAATAGCTGAACTCTTTTTTTTTCGATTTTCTTGATTTAGGAACAATGGGATGGAGGATAGAAAACATGGTCACTCTAGGACTGGGGACTCACCTTCATGGATAGACGTCGCACCTCTTGGGCATCTCACCCACCCCACTACATGTAGTCTAGGGTCCCACCCGTCTAACTACACGTAGAGACTAGGGCATCCCACCCAAATCGCTACCTTGGGCCATAAAGAAAAATCCCTTAGACCTAGAAGGGGACTCAATGGAAAAGGGGGATAACCAGGGCCTCGCGCCCCTCGATGCTCGCATGAAGTGAAGGAAGTGAGGTCTCACACCCCTCGACACTTGTAGGTGAAGGAAAGACGGGCCTCATCCAAGAACCAAACCAGTGGCTAAACCAAAAATTCAGAACAAATCTTATTTTTACAAGAGGGGAGGGGGCCTTATATAGAAAAACCAAACCCTCACTTAGTCTACAAACAACCCATAAAAGGAAAATAAACTACATCAAAATCCATGCTACATCAATATTGATGCTGATATGCTCAGGGAAGCATGTCAGCTTGATGAAGTGCTCTAAAGAGCATGCTGCTATGCAAACTGGACTGCTCCAAAATCCATGAAGAATCCTCTCATGGCCGTGCACAGGGAAGAGAACGATCTCCGGCAGTAACCGGTGGACGGCCGACGGCCGGGAAGCGGGCAACGAATGGGGCTGGTGGACGGCGAGTGGCGGATGGACTGCGGTGGCTGCGGGCAGAGCGACGGCACAGAGCTGGCACGGCATGCCCACGGTGTGCTGTTTGGTCTCCCATGGCCGTGGGGGACCCCTGGGCGCCGATGAGGCCTCGGCAGTCAGACTTTGGCCGGCCGACAGCGGGACGGCGGTGGACGGTCTACGATGGCCAGGTGGTGGACAGCGGCAATGACTGCAATTGGGGTGGCGGCAATCGACAGCATGGCACACTTGCATGCTATTTCGTCTTCTCACGGTTGTGGGGCCCTGGGTGCTGGCGAGGACCTCCAGCAGTCGGGTGTGGGTCGGCAGACGACGGGCGGGAGGCTAGCAGCAGGCTAGCCGTGGCTGGTGCAGCGATGGTTATGGGCCGGCGGTTTGTCCTCCCACGGCCGTCCCTTCATCTTCCACTAGCAGGGGAGGCGAACGTCGGTTTTCCAGCGAGGGCGGGCCGGCGGCACCGACGGGCGGGGGGGCGTGGGCGGTCGGGTGTCGGGCAGCCTGGATCTGGGGGCGACGGGGTGGTGGGCTAGGATTTAGGAGGTTTTAAAATTCATGGGATGAAGATGGAATAAGGCATGGATAAGGTGGGGATAACTTTGGGATAAAGCTGGAATTGTGGGGATAGATGGAATAGCCGGAATAGGAAAATACAAAAAAATGTGAGAAAATAAGAAAATATAGGAAAAAGAATCTGGACCGCCCTAGATCCCCATCATTAACCAGAACCTGTGGAAATACCCAAAAAAAAATTTTCAGATCTACAGTAGTTCTAGATTCTTTTTCCTATTTTTTTTTATTTTCTCACATATTTTTATATTTTTTCTATTCCCGCAATTCCACCTATCCCCACTATTCTTGCTTTATCCCAAACTTTCCCCACTTTATCCTTGCCTTATTCCATCTTCATTTCGTGAATATTAAAACCTCCCAAACCCTAGCCCACTGCCCCACCATCACCAGATCTGGGGTGTCGACCCCCGGTCGCCCCCGCTGGCCCACCCACCGATGCTTGCCGACCTCGCCCTTGCTAGAAAACTGGTGTCCGCCGCCCTCGCCCATGGAAGATGAAGGGACGGCCATGGAAAGACCAACCATCACCCCACGGTCGCCGCTGCTGCCCCCGCCGCCGGCCTGATGCCAACGGCCCGCCCACCATCCACCGGCCCATGCCTAGCCGCCGGAGGTCCTCGCTGGAGGTCCTCGCTTGCACCTGGGGCCCCACACCCGTGGGAAGATGAAACAGCATTCTTGCACCGCCGCCGTTCGCCGCTTGGCCGCCCCCCACCGTCTACCGCCTTCCTGACGTCCGCCGACCAAAGTCTGACCACCGGAGGTCTCACTGGTGCACAGGGTTCCCCCACGATAGTGGGAGAGCAAACGGCATGCCATGGGCATGTCGTGCCACCTCTGTGCCGCCGCCCCGCCTATAGTCGCTGCCGGCCGTCTGCCATTCATCGTTCGCTAGCCCTGTCCATCGCCCGCTTCACGTCCACCGGCCATCCACCGGTTGCCGCCGGAGATCGTTATCTTCCCATGCGCAAGGCTACGAGAGGATTCTGCACGGATTTTGGAGCAGTCCAATTTTCAGAGCAGCACACTCTTCAGAGTACTTTATCAAGCCGACACGCTTCCCAGAGCATATCAGCAACAATATTGATGTAGCATGGATTTTGATGTAGTTTTCTTTTTTTTTTTTGGTTGCTTGTAGGCTAAGTAAGTAAGGGGTTTGGGCTGAGGCCCATCTTTCCTTCACCTACGGGAGTCGAGGGGTGTGAGACCCCACTTTCTTCACTCCATGCGAGCGTCGAGGGACACGAGGCCCTAGTTATCCCCCTTTTTCATCGAGTCCCCCTCTAGGTCTTAGGGATTTTGTTTACGGCCCCAAGTAGTGATTTGGGTGGGATGCCCTAGGCTCCGCATGTAGTGAGATGGGTGGGACGCCCTAGACTACTTGTAGTGGGGTGGGTGAGATGCCATAGAGGTGCGATGTCTATCCATGAAGGTGAGTCCCTAGTCCTAGAGTGTCCAAGTTTTATATCCTCCATCCCATTGTTCCTCCACCATGAAAATTGAAAACCTAAAAAGTTCAGCGATTTTAGGGTTTAGTTCCAGTTCACCCTATCTCGGGAGGCTTCTTAACCCACGGACAGTCCTAGTTTGTTTAGGTGTTCCCCTTTCCAAATAATTGGGGTACATCGAGTCCGTCCCTCATCAACTAGATATCCCATGGCCGTCGCTTCGTCTTCCACGGCGAGGGCGGCGGACACCGATTTTCAGGCGAGGGCGGGGCCGGCAGGCACCAGCATGCGGGCCGGCCGAGGGCGGGCAGCCCGGATCTAGGGGTGGCGAGGTGGTGGCTAGGGTTTGGGCGTTTTAAAATTCACGTGATGAAGATGGAATAAGGTATGAATAAGGTGGGGATAAGTTTTGGATAAAGCTTGAATAGTGGGGATAGGTGGAATAGTGGAAATTGAAAAATACAAAAAAATATGAGAAAATAATAAAAAATAGAAAAAGAATTTGGAACTACCCTGGATCCCTATCAGTGTTTTATGTTGTTGACATTCTCATAATCGAGAATCACATCCCAACACTATAAGGAATAAAGGTCAGGTTGTCATCTGAGTTGTCTATGAAGGACTTGGGTGAAGCCTCTTAAGTTTGGATATGAAGATCTATTGAGATAAATCTAAGAGGCTTCTAGGCCTGTCCCAGTCTACGTACATCAGCATAGTGCTGAAGCTGTTCAGCATGAAAAATTTCAAGAAAGGCTATCACCTGATATGCACTGGAATTGCTCTCTCCAAAAGGGATTATGCGACAACGCTTAAGGAGAGAGAGCGTATGAGTAGAATCCCGTATGCTTCGATAGTGTGTTCTATCTTGTACGCCATGATATGTACTAGACCAGACGTGGCATACTTACCAGGTGTAGTGTGCGGATACCAGTCTGACCCAGGTGAAGCTCATTAGAAAGTGGTAAAGACCATCCTTAAGTATTTACGAAATAGTGGTGATGAGGGAGGTAAGGGGGTTAGGGCTAGGGATGCTGGGATGGATGCTTATGATGCAAGGAATTTCTTTTTTTTTATGTTTGATGAGTTTTAGATATTTTTTTTTTAGGGTTTCGATTCCCGATCACAAGCAAAGTTAAGAAATATGAAGAGCAGTAATGGAAACTTAAGCTAGCAGTTCAAAGCCCTAAAAGTAAAAACAAGAACAGGACTCCAGATTAAGAAACCCCGGTAGGACTAGCTCGACCTATAATTTCTACATAGGAGATAAAAAGAAGGCTAACCTCAAACTTCTAAAGTGCCCGGTGCAGAGATCGCTCAGCTCGGTGGATGCGGCCTGGATGCTAGAGTAGTCGAACCCGTGGGAGCTCTGGCTTTGGGTCTGGAGGTCGCGATGGCAAAGCTGACTGTCTCCAATGCTCGAGATGCCAGGGAGGACCTGTAGGCAAAAAAAAGAAAGGTCAGTGGAATGTGGAGATGCACGGAAAGGAATTGAACTGGAGTTGGGAAGGGGCTTCGAGCCCGGTGTCCGGCTGGATTCCGAAGTCGAAGTTGGAGAGAACTTGGGGCCTCGCACCCCGCGATGTCCTAGAGGACGAAGGAATGTGGCCTCACACCACGCGACGTCCTAGAGGACGAAGGATTCGCGATGCCCTGGGCCGATGGATAGGTGGCCTCACACCACTCGACGTCCCTGGGGACGAAGGCAATTCCACTCGAACCTAGCCTAAGAGACAATGGTTGGAGGGTGGAAGAAACTCAAACTTTCATTAATCACTCAATCATTCATTCATTCATTCATTCATTCATTCATTCATTCATTAGTTCTACAAAAGGAGGGTTTGGGTCCTTTAAATAGGCACCCAAGGCCCTTTTGAAATTCAAAATACAAATCTCATGGTGGCACCAAAAATTTTCAACATCCCTATTTTTTTGGCCGACCAAATATTTGGAGTTGGGCGTGGCATGAGCAAAGGCTTGGAGGGGGGGATTGGTCCCTTGACTTCTTTCATTAGCATGCTTAATTTGGGAAGAGGAGTGGGGCATGGCTTGCTTGGAAGGATGTGTTCCCTTGGGCTCTTCACGCCATCTTCTAGTAATGATTCTTGCTGACCAAGGGAGAACTCCATGGGGCGTTGCATGGTTGAGGGCTTGAAGAGGGGAGTGTGTCTTTTGACCTTCCTTCATTGCAAGATCACCTTGGGAAGAAAACTTGGGAGGAGGCTTGCTTTGAGCTTGGTTCCCTCAAGGATCTTCAACGCCCTCTTTAGATGGAACAAGGCGTGATGTGGGGGAGGGAAAAGGGGGATGTGTCCAAGGAGTGTGGAAAGCAAGAGGAGGCCACTTTGTTTCCCTTCTTGGATGCCCAAGTGTCAGCTGATATGGCGCCACGTAGGTAGCTGAGTTGGCATTATCCCAAGTAGAAGGGGTGGGTGGGTTGGCCCACCAGAAATGAGTGGTGAAGAAAACCAGAGTGACTTCAATTAGGCATAGGCCCAAACCAAACTCAGACTCGAACAATACAGGACACAGACCTAACTTGACCCAAATGGCCAAGGTACAGGACAACAACTTTGACAGAAATTTAACAATGTTTTGGGCTCAAGGCCTTATTACAGACTCATAGAAAGGGGAACCCTAATCTGAGATCCACAGAGGGTTGAGGAGCCTCTATCGGATCCTGGTGCCACACCAAGTAGGGACCAATGGCTGATTTATAGAGAACCTGACTTAAAATTTATGGGGTATATTGACTCAAGTTTTTAGTCAGATAGGGACGGTAGCAAGAGTGTGTCAAGATTTCTTTACCCTAAATGGATGAGATGTACTGGAAAGTTCAAGTAGCTTACTATGGCGGACTTTGTATGCGAAGCAGCAGAATATATTGTAGCATCGGATGCAGCAAAGGAAGCAGTGTGGTTATAAAAGTTCCTGAGTGAGCTGGGAGTGGCACCTTCCTTGGATGATCCTATTTCGGTGTATTATAATAGCATTGGTGCGATTGCTCAAGCCAAAGAGCCGAAGTCTCATCACAATAGAAATTATTCTGGGAGCTATCACCTTGTATAGAGATCATGAACGAGGTGACATTGACCTTCAGAAGATCGATGGAAAGAGAACTAGCCGACCCCTTTACTAAAGCCATCAGAGTTCAAGGTTTCGATAGTTGTAAATGGAAAATGAGAATAAGATTGGCTTTAGTCCAAGTGGGAGTTGTTGGAAATTGTGTCCCAATCCATTATCTAGACTATAGATGGTTGTATTATTTTGTAATTGTATATGAATTTCTTAATGAATAACAGTTATTCATTTGGCTGTTCGTCACATATGCATTTTCCAGAAAAGAATTCTTATGTGATGGAGTCCTTAGAACTACATTATATTTGATATGGAGAGGATATATTGAGTAGTTCTTAAACTAGTTAACAACCAAATGATACATTATTATAGAATGGCAATGTATCAAGTGTTGGTTGTTGTATGTCACAATTATTGGTTAATCTTTTAACCAAGGAGTGTGGAGATACTGATGTGACATAAGGTAAAATATATGACATCTCACTGAACGTGACCAACTGTGGATCTCCCTTCTGCCAAAGGGTTGCTCACGAAGGGATATGGATATATGTGTCTCTCAGACCTGAGGTCACCATGGTAGCTTGCATGCAACTCACTATACTTTGGTGCTAGACTACCGAGATTTCTAATCCAGTGATGAAAGGCTTCTAGGTATAGTCAAGTACATATGGAGAGGTGGTTGATCCCTCCAAATGGTTCAGAGTGAATTACTCACTATGTCTCATTTTAGCAAAACCTTGGCCATTGTAGTTCTTGCGAGGAGTCACAGAGCTTGTAAGGTTAAGACATGATCGGAAGTACCAGGTTAGGTTTGGCAGTCAACCCCTAGGTCATCCTGAGTATTTTGAGGTCAAAGGAATGAATTATGCGATAACCATGTACCAGAGGTTCTAGAAATTGCTCTGCAATCTTCAACCTATCCGAATATCGGGTATCATTGCAAGATGATGACTTTGATTGGTATTGGAAGTGTTCCAGTGCTACCGGCTTAGTGTTCAAACCAATGGGAGAGAAGGTCAATGGGAGTTGAAGTTGGGAATTCAAATCCCTTGCTTCAAGCACTCCAATCAAGTCTTCTTCCCAAATTGTTTGAACCACTTTGGAAGGGAGAGACAAGATCCATGGCCGCCTCCAGCTCACACTCCCCATGTCTTGCCTTGTACCAAAAAAAAGGATGCCAACCAAGGAAGGTAGAAGAACACTTGCCTTGCTCTAAGCCTCTCTTCATGCTTTCTTCCAAAACAAAGATGCTTCTTTCCAAGTTCAAGGCACCAAGGTCCCTCCTCCTAGCATTGCATCATGCCATGCCCAATCAAATCAACTCTTGGTCGGCCAAAGAGAGAAGAAAGTCAAGGGTTTTGGGCACCCATTCAAGAAAACTTGTATTCTTTCATTTGAAATTCAAAAGGGTCCAAAGGTGCCTATTTAAAGGACCTAACCCCTCCTTTGTGAATTTTAATTTTGATGAATGAAAAAATTATATTTCTTGAGTTCAATCTCTTGCTAGTTGCCTTCGTTTGCTAGGAACGTTGATCTCCATGAGGGAGCGCCTTCACCTTCGGGCATCGAGAGGTGTGAGGCCTCAAACTATCGTCACTTCCACAACTCCATCATCCAACTCCTAATCAAGAAAAATCCACCATCTCAAAAACCCTTTCCTTCATTCTTCCACTATTTTCCTTCTGATTGAAACTTAACCTTTATCTACTTTGAATGCTTGTAGGTCCTCCAGGTGACATGAGTACGGAGACTGTTTTACCTTTTCCATCGAGATCTTCGGACAGCCAGCCGACGCCTCTGCAGGGTTGATGGCTCGATCATCCAGGCCGCATTTGCCAAATGAGAGGCATCAGGCAATTCCGATCTTTGAGGTTTGCCCCCTGACTCCTAAGTAGATCTTGATCAGAGAGCTAAGTCCTACGGGATTTCTCAATCCCGGGGTCCTCTCTTTATCATTGCTTAGGGACTAATTCACCTGCTCGTAGTTCTTGTTATTATTGAATCCTAGATCACTCTTACTTATTTTCGAGAATCCAAAGAAAATCATAAAATATAAAATCATAAAATCCTAAAAATCACTTGCATCATCATTCTTCATATTTCATATAGTTAGTCCCTCATCATTTCTGGTATTAGAGCATGGTTAGGACTTTAGGCCTTCTTAAGTACTTGGTAAGGTGCTTCACCAGGACGTCTAGTCTAGAAGAAAAGTAGGGTTTCAAGACCCTCTCCTCCCATTCCACGGGGTCTCCTAAGGCATGTAGGAGTTCCACTGTGATAGGCCTTTGAATAGGAACTCAGAAGAATAGGTTTAAAAGAACCAAAAAGATTTTGCATCTTAGATTTCATCTTTAATTTCTGCAGTTTTCCTTCCGCACATGGTCTGTTGTTTTAGGTGGTACTACCTGTAAGAATCTCCAAATTTTATGATTTTGTTATGATAGATCGCATATAATTAAAAGTATTTGAGGTAATTTTCTTATATTATATTTCAGTTTGTAAAATTTCTACAAGCCGAATATTACCTGAGAGCAAGTTTTATTCAGAGAATTCCAGCAATTTGCATTTTCTTGTATTTTCAATTATCATCTAGTTTAATCATGCATTTAGAGTATATCATTTCATTCCCATCATCTTAACTCTGTCTTCATATATCAACAACCAAAAACATAATTATTGACATCTCATTAGAACATTTGCTTGCATTCATTTTCATAAATCACTTTAAGGGCGGCAATTTGACATAGGTCAGGATTTCATTACCTGTCCCTAGCCCAAAAATCACAACCTGACATATCGAACCCAAGCGCTATCTAAAATCAATTAGACACTTAATTTGCTCTAGAGAGATTAGGGACACCTATTGGTCGAGTCAAGACTAAGTGTCTATTCTTGTCGTCAGCCCATTTTGTGTGTGCTTTGCCTTTGGTGTCTAGGCTTGGTGATTCAGGGCTTATGAGTTTGGTCCTCCTACCTGGCCAATCCTAGATTATTGTCTAAGGTTGGCGTTCAGGGACCTACACCTCCCTACACCTACCTGGCCAAGCCCAGAGTTACTACAGACTGGTTTGCCACCCTGATTTAGGCAACTGGTTGAGATTCTAGGTCTAGTAGATCTTAGACATTTTTGTGTGTTTATCCCATGTCCACTAGAACAGGAGTACCCTATCATCCCCACCATTCACAAGCCGGTGAACCTATGGAGGACGAGAGGGAAGTTCAACTTAAAGATCTTCTTGAGCAATTGAATAGGATGAACAGTAAACTAGATAGGCTTGAAGAGAGAGTTAGAACCTTAGAGAGGAATAGTCCTAGGCCATCTGACGAGCTTGAGTCTGGATCACCTTTTCCCCTAGTGATTATCCTCACCATGAACCACCCATAGAGCTGAACCTAAGGACTGCCCCGTGTTACCAGCCCTAGAGTTGAACCTAGGAGACCGAATCCCGAGATCATAGACCAAGAAGAAAGGGCCCTTAGGAACATCAAGCTAGAAGCCCCTACCTTTGATGGTAGTCTAGATCCTAAAGTGTATGTAGATTGGGAGGAGGATATGGAGCAGTATTTCGAGTGGTATACCATGACTAAAAGGATGAAGTTAAGTTTGCCAAGACTAGGGTTTTTCGCCAAGCTAGGTTATTCTGGAATAGTGTTGAGAAGCTGGTAGCACAGAGAGATGAAGAACCTATAGCAACATGGAGAGGTATGAAAGCCAAACTTAGGGAGAAGTATCGACCACATTCCTACACCTAGAGTTTATTAGACCAGTGAAAGAATCTGAGTCAAGGGAACAAGGTTGTAGCTGACTACATTGTGAAGTTTAATAAGTATGTCATGCGATGTCATGTCAATGAATCTGCTTCTATGACTGACGCGGGACATGACCCGGATCAATGTTTTATTCAAAGAAGGTCGGACCGTGGTCGCTAGGAAACGACCCTAGGCTAGGCTTTATTCCAAACCAAATTAAATTTTTTTCTAATTTTTTATTCCAATGAAACCCACTTCTTTTTTTTGATATATTTTTTCTTTTCTTTTTTTTATAATCAAAAACCTCTCTTTTTTTTTTTTTTTTTTTTTTTTTTTTTTCTTTTTTTTTTTTCACTTTTTTCCCACGTTTTCACTCTAAAGTCGGCATTTGTGCCCGGCTTTGCTCTGAGGACCGTGCATGAGGGGAACTTGACCCCGAAAGCCGAGTCTGCGTTCACAATCGTGCAGGAGGGTGCCGGTCCTTGGAGGGCAGATCCGGCAGGCATCGTCGGTGACGGGGCTGAGGACGAGGATGGCTGCCGGGAACGTTGGAGCGGCCTTGCTTTGGCAAACGGCGATGGCATGGTGGTGAGGGGCGGCACGGAACAGCGGCTGCGGATGACCTCGCTGGCGTCGGCGTTTGGCGGAGTTTGTTCGGCAGGCAGCAACGGCGGGGCGACAGCTGGGGCATCGGTGGCAACGGCTTGCACGGGCGGAGGAGATCCGGATGGTCGGCTGGGGTGCTTGGTGGCGACGCGGACGTCATAACAGCAGAGCGATGGGGCTTCGAACGGTGGAGAGGAGGCCGACGGTGGTTCCGTGAAGGAGAGACAGATGAGTTGGACGGTCGGCTGGGACTTCCGGTCGGCGGGTGATTTGCTCGAACGGGCGGATCCGCGGACTTGGCGATGGCACGGATCGGGCGGAGATGGCAGGAAGGCGGAGGAGCCCGGAGGGCTTCGCCGGCGATCTTGAATGAGCTTCGCGGAGACGGGCAGCGACATGGTGGGACGAAGGCGGCACGGACCAGCGGGTGATGGAGGCCATGGCAGAAGGCTTCACGGGCGGAGGAGATGTCTGCGACCGGTGGTGGCCAACGGCGACGGCCTGTTGGTAGTAGTGGGAGACGCGATGGCGGCAGCGTCGGCGAACAGCAGCGATGACGGGCGGAGACGGGTTGCAGGCATGGAATGGAACTTGGGGACTTCGTCGATTGGCTCTCCGGTGAGGTTGGCGAACCGGGAGGCGGCCGGGTGATGTTTGTTGCCTGCTGATGGTTTACGGATGGCTGCTTCTTTTTTTAGAAATCGAAACAAGGGAGAGGGAGAGGAGAGGAAGAAACCCAGGATGAGGTAGAAGAGGTATAAGAAAGGAGGATCAAGACAAGATAAGGAGGAATAGCTATCAGAGATAAGAGGAATAGAAGAATCATAGAATAAAGGAATAGAAGAGCAGGGGTAGAGAATTAGGAGAAGAGAAGAAGAATCAGGAAAAAGAAGAATCCGAGAAGAGACGGAGAGGAGGAAAAGAGTCGAGAAGAAGAGAGGGGAGAGAAGAAGAAGGAAGAAGAGAAGGGGAGGAGTCGGGACGCACCCAGATGATTTCTCAATATTCTTCATCATCGCTCATTTATTCAATAACCAGACTCTTAAATAGAGTCATCTAAGATATCCGATAACTTGATCGGATTTCTCCCTAACAAACTCAAACTAAAAAATCCAAAATCCTAAAAACAAATATTCAAATTAAACCATCAAATCCTAAAACAAATTTCAAACAAGTGAGATAAATCCTAATATCCTAATCAAATCTCGAATTTAAATTATGCTGGATCGCATCAGGATCTGCATCGGGATCGGTGCTGATGATGACTTCAGGATTGTGCTCATCGACTCCAGGCCTTGGCCCAGGGTTTGGGCTAGGCTGGGCTGGGCTTCAGGTTCTGGGTTGGGCTTCAGGCTTGGACTGAACTGTGCTTCAGATTCTGGGCTGGGCTTCTGGGTTCTGGGCTGGGCTTCTGGTTGGGTTCAGGTTTAGTCTGGGCTGCTTCAGATTCTGGGCGATGTCCCCATCATTTCCCCTGAAGTGGGGAGAACTCGACTCCGTCGAGTCAAGCTTCAGCAATCTTCTAGATTCTTCTGACTCCAAGATGCACCACTGATCTGCAAACTGAATTTTTTTTTTTTTTTTACAAATAATGCAAATGCAATTAAAATAAAATTGGCTACCTAACTAAACCTAAACTTGCTCTGATACCAAGTTGACGCGGGACATGACCCCGGATCAATGTTTATTCCAAGAAGGTCGGACCGTTGGTCGCTAGGAAACGCCCTAGGCTAGGCTTTATTCCAAACCAAATTAAATTTTTTTTCTAATTTTTTATTCCAGAACCCACTTCTTTTTTTTATATATTTTTTTCTTTTCTTTTTTTTATAATCAAATAACCCTGTTTTTTTTTTTTTTTTTTTTTCTATTTTCTTTTTTCTTTTTTTTTCACTTTTTTCCCACGGTTTTCACTCTAAAGTCGGCAGTGCCCGGCTTTGCTCTGAGGACCGTGCATGAGGGGAACTTGACCCTGAAAGCCGAGTCTGCATTCACGATCGTGCAGGAGGGTGCCGGTCCTTGGAGGGCAGATCCGGTAGGCATCGTCGTGACGGGGCTGAGGACGAGGATGGCTGCCGGGGAACGGTGGAGCGGCCCTGCTTTGGCAAACGGCGATGGCATGGTGGTGAGGGGCGGCACGGAACAGCGGCTACGGATGACCTCCTGGCGTCGCGTTTGCGGAGTTGGTTCGGCAGGGCAGCGACGGCGGGCGACAGCTGGGGCATCGGTGGCAACGGCTTGCACGGGCGGAGGAGATCCGGATGGTCGGCTGGGGCGCTTGGTGGCGATGCGGACGTCATAATAGCAGAGCGATGGGCTTCGAACGGTGGAGAGGAGGCCGACGGTGGTTCCGTGAAGGAGAGACAGATGAGTTGGACGGCCGGCTGGGACTTCCGTCGGCCGGTGATTTGCTCGAACGGGCGGATCCGCGGACTTGGCGATGGCGCGGATCGGGCGGAGATGGCAGGAAGGCGGAGGAGCCCGGAGGGCTTCGCCGGCGATCTTGAATGAGCTTCGCCGGAGACGGGGCAGCGACATGGTGGGACGAAGGCAGCACGGACCAGCGGGTGATGGAGGCCATGGCAGAAGGCTTCACGGGCGGAGGAGATGTCTTCCACCGGTGGTGGCCAACGGCGATGGCCTGTTGGTAGTAGTGGGAGACATGATGGCGGCAGCGTCGGCGAACAGCAGCGATGACGGGCGGAGACGGGTTGCAGGCATGGAATGGAACTTGGGACTTCGTCGATTGGCTCTCCGGTGAGGTTGGCGAACCGAGAGGCGGCCGGGTGATGTTTTGTTGCCTGCTGATGGTTTACGGATGGCTGCTTCTTTTTTTAGAAATCGAAACAAGGGAGAGGGAGAGGAGAGGAAGAAACCCAGGATGAGGTAGAAGAGGTATAAGAAAGGAGGATCAAGACAAGGATAAGAGGAATAGCTATCAGAGAATAAGAGGAATAGAAGAATCATAGAATAAGAGGAATAGAAGAGCAGGGGTAGGAATTAGGAGAAGAGAGAAGAATCAGGAAAAAGAGAATCCGAGAAGAGACGGAGAGGAGGAAAGAGTCGAGAAGAAGAGAGGAGAGAAGAAAGAAGAAGAAGAGAAGGGGAGGAGTCGGGACGCACCCAGATTTTCTCATATTCTTCATCATCGCTCATTTTATTCAATAACCAGACTCTAAATAGAGTCATCTAAGATATCCGATAACTTGATCGGATTTCTCCCTAACAAACTCAAACTAAAAAATCCAAAATCCTAAAAACAAATATTCAATTAAACCATCAAATCCTAAAACAAATTTCAAACAAGTGAGATAAATCCTAATATCCTAATCAAATCTCGAATTTAAATTATGCTGGATCGCATCAGGATCTGCATCGGATCGGTGCTGATGATGACTTCAGGATTTGTGCTCATCGACTCCAGGATCTTGGCCCCAGGGTTTGGGCTAGGCTAGGCTGGGCTTCAGGTTCTGGTTGGGCTTCAGGCTTGGACTGAACTGTGCTTCAGATTCTGGGCTGGGCTTCTGGGTTCTGGGCTGGGCTTCTGGTTGGGCTTCAGGTTTAGTCTGGGCTGCTTCAGATTCTGGGCCGATGTCCCCATCAATGACCCTATCTAGGTTAAGGGCTGGCCTACACCTAGACATCCAGAGAGCTTTATTTTAGAGAGGTCACCGATTAGAGTATGCTTACTAAGTTGCAAGGAATTGTGAGCGTTTCCAGAGGGCTCCTACCTATCTTAAACCTAAACCCTTTAGAAACCCTAGTCGACTCCCAGGACCTAACCCAGGGTATAGTCAAGCTTACCCAAGTCCCCAATCCTTACCGACCTGATCTGAGTCGACCCGACCCTAGCCGACCCAGCCCAAGCCAACCATATCTGAACCGACCCCATTTTAGCTGAGAGGAAAAGGGTAAAGCTGTTGGAACCCATAGAGTCCCACTCCCCAAAACACTTGCTTTACCTCATAAACCTGGACATAGAGCTAGCCAATACATCTCCACAGCCCTAGTCATAGAAGAGCCCACTGAGAATGAGATAGAACCCATTGCTGAACCAGAGGGAGAAGTCCGTGAGCTGGAAGATCAGTTACTGGAAGAATATGAGGGAGAGGAAGAGCAATTTGAATCTGAAGACCTTCTAGGGGTAGTTAGGTGCATCCTTACCCAAAATGTAGCACAGGAGATTGGCCTAGGATAAACATCCTACAAACCTTTATCAAACTAGGGGATAAGGTTTGCAAAATCATAGTTGATAGTGGGAGCTGTGTCAATGCTATCTCTTCTAGTACTATCAAAGCCCTAGGATTGACCTCAGTCCATCACCCCAACCCGTACAAGGTCTCTTGGATTGATTCAACCTCTATACCCATAAAATCTAGGTGCCGAGTCTTAATCAAATTGCAGTCTTATGAAGAAAAGATTTGGTGTGATGTCCTTTCCATGGGCTTCAGTAGTATTATTTTAGGACGATCGTGGATTTATGATCATGATGCTACTCTTTATGATCGGACCAATAGTTGTACCTTCAATCACCATGGAAAGAAATTATCGTTAACCCAGTTCAGCCTAAGGACTAGGCTAAGAGAGGATCAAGTAGTTTTAAGGAGAAGAAGCCTGGAGTCAACCTAATCAAATCTAAGGAACTGGAGAATGAGATTGCTGAGGGAGCCCCTGTTTGGATTTTGACCACCAAAGATAGTCATGAACCGACCGAAATAGAGCGCCCCCAAGAAGTAGTTAAGGCTCTGGAAAAATTTAAGGATGTCATCCCCGAAGAATTACCTGATCATCTACCACCTCTTAGGGACTTCCAACATGCCATAGATTTGGTCCCAAGAGCCACCTTACCCAACCTTCCCCTTTATAAGTTGAACCCGACCGAACATCAGATTGCAGAAACAAGTGGGAGAGTTGATTAGGAGGGTTTTCTTAGGGTGAGTTTAAGTCCCTGTGCCATCCTTGCTTTGCTAACCCCTAAGAAAGATGGAACCTGGAGAATGTGTGTAGATAGTAGAGCCATAAACAAGATCACGATCAAGTATAGGTTTCCCATCCCCCGTTTAGATGATATGCTTGACATGATGGTCGAAGCTGCTATTTTCTCCAAGATAGATCTTAAGAGTGGCTAGGACCAAATTAGGATCAGACCCGGGGATGAATGGAAGATGGCTTTTAAAACTAAGGATGGCCTTTTTGAATGGGTAGTGATGCCTTTTGGACTTTCTAATGCTCCTAGCACCTTTGTGAGGGCATGAACCAAGTCCTGAAAGAATTTGCTGGAAAATTTTTGGTGGTTTATTTCGATGATATTTTGATTTACAGCAGGACCAAAGAGGACCATCTTAACCATCTTAGGTTAGTCTGCTAGACCCTTAGGAAGAATAGCCTTTTTGCCAACCGAAAGAAATGTGAGTTCATGACAATAAGGGTTATCTTCCTAGGCTTTGTGTCACCCCAGAAGGAGTCTCCGCTGATCCTGAGAAAGTTAGAGCCATAGTTGAGTGGCCAGTCCCAACTAGTGTCCATGATGTGCATAGTTTCCATGGCCTAGCAACTTTTTATAGGAGATTTATTTGGGGATTTATTTCAATCGTAGCACCCATCATTGACTGCACCAGGAAGGAAGGCTTCCAATGGACCAAAGCTGCAGATAAAGCCTTCCAAGAAGTCAAAGAAAAGATGATATAAGCACCTATCCTAAGATTACCTGATTTTACTAAAGTTTTTGAGGTTGCTTGTGATGCTTTGGGAGTTGGCATTGGAGGAGTATTTAGTCAGGAAAACCACCCCATGGCCTTCTTTAGCGAGAAACTCAATGAGGCCAAAGTTAAGTACTCAACTTATGATAAAGAGTTCTATGCAGTCGTCCAGGCTCTTAGGTATTGGAGGAATTACCTGTTACCCCAAGAATTTATCCTTTTCTCTGACAATGAAGCCCTTCGGTACCTAAACTCCCAGACAAAACTAAACCTGAGGCATGCTAAGTGGGTAGAATATATCCAGGCCTATACCTTTGTGCTTAAACATCGTGCTGGTATCGAGAATAAGGTAGTTGATGCCCTTATCCATTGTGCCCTATTACTGAATACCGTTAGGACTGAGGTTATAGGATTTGATCGATTGAAAGAGCAATATAAGTCCTGTCCTGACTTTGTCGAGATTTTTTCCAATCTAAGAAACACCAACCATCTAGTGCCTTTAGTGAGTACACCCTCCAGGATGGTTATCTTTTCAATGCAAATAGGTTGTGCATTCCCAGGACCTCTCTTCGAGAATTCTTAGTTTGGAGACCCATGCAGGAGGCCTAGCTGTTCACTTTAGTAGGAAAAAGACCATCTTAGCAGTAGAAAACCATTTCTTTGGGCCTAGTCTGAAGAAGGATGTAGCTAACATTGTTTTCCGATGCCGAACTTGTGCTGTCGGTAAACAACAGAAACAGAATACTAGCCTGTACACCCCTCTGCCTTTGCCTAGTCGCCCTTGGGAAGACCTTAGCATGGACCTTGTAGTAGGATTGCCCAAGACCGCAAGGAAGCATGATTTAGTCTGTGTAGTGGTAGATAGGTTCTCCAAAATGGCCCATTTCATACCCTGCTCCCAGACCCTAGATGCTTCCAAAGTTGCCAAGCTCTTCCTTGATCATGTGGTTAAATTACATGGCCTTCCAAAAACCATACTGTCCGATAGGGATGTCCGATTCACTAGCTACTTCTAGAAAATCCTTTGGCACTTTCTAGGCACCAAGCTTAAGTTCTCAACTGCCTACCACCCGCAGACGAATGGCCAAACTGAGGTAGTCAACCACATCCTAGGGAACCTCTTGAGATGTTTAATAGGTGAACATACCAGAAACTGGGATCTTCTTTTACATCGAGCTGAGTTCGCCTACAATAGTTCTGTGAATAGGACCACCGGGAAAAGTCCTTTCAAGTTTGTGAGTGGTTACAAGCCTAATCGACCCCCTTGATTTGATCCATGCTCGTGTGATGCAGAACGAAAGCTCTGATACCAAAATGATGCAGAACAAAAAAGGATGATGCGATGCGGAAGTAAATTAAGACTAATTCTTTTTTTGTTATTATTATATTTTTAATATTTTCAGAAGTCAGCTTTGACTCAAAAGAAAGTTAAACTAAATTGAAAGAAACAATGTAATAATTGAAAGCACAATTTAAAGAAACTAGGTTATTAGAGTAGTTCAAAAGTAAAGGATCGCTGGGGGTTGAGAAACTCCCAACCTAGGGTTTCGCTCTGAACTTTCAACAGGACAGAAGTAAAGAGAAGAGAAGGGTTACAGACAACCAGTGATCTTCACAGAGTTTAGTGGAAGGACTTTCTTGAGCAGATTGTTGGATCCCCGGATTCAGATATCTTCGCAATGGATCCTCCAATACTGGTCCTTTGGCAGAGTTGGCTTCTCCTGAACTCAAGATCCGGAAGGAAGAAGAACAATTTATGGAACCAGATACTCAAGAAGGATTTACCAGATAGAAGAACTTGAAAGTTGATGTTGCTGAAGTCCTGATTCTCTTGGATGCTGATCTGGCTTCCTCTGGGGTTTGCTCCATATTCGAAGCAGCCGAACTGGACCTGGATGCTGGTGGTCGGCCACTACTTGGAGAGAGGGGCCGTGAGAGATGGGATAGGCTAGGGTTTGGTGGAATGAAGAGATGATGGGCGGCTAGGGTTTGGAAGTGAAGTGGCTAACCTAGGTTTTGCGGTTGGAGATCTCACACCTCCTCAAGGTTCCTGGGGAACTCGGATTTACTCCCTCACAGAGCTCAACACCTAGATGCAAGTGTGGAAGAGAGAAACATAAAGTTGCTCACACAAAATTTGAATTCATTCATCAATTGTCTTTTCAAACTTACAAGAGGGGTTTATTTTACAGGTCTTTACAAGAGGTCAGGGTTTTACATCTTCCCATGTGGGACTAATAGGATGGAACTTCAAATTAGGTTTGTAGAATCAATTTCTTCCCATATGGCCGGCCAAGAGCTTCAAAAGTGTTTGATTGATGGTTTCAAATGGTAAGTAGGTGCGCCTCCTAGCCTTGCTCTTCAAGAAAAATTTTCTTCCTTCCATGCCTGGTTTTATCTGGAAATATTTGGGCGCCTCCTAGTCTTGCTCCCCAAACTTTTCTCCTTTCTTTTCATAGCTTGGCTCTTATGGAAATATTTTGGGTGCCTCTTTGGATTGAGGATTCTAAGTTGATCTCCCCTTAAGTGGCGCATGAAAGAAGGGACCTGCTTTCTTGTGGTGTGGGGACCAAGGTACACTGGATGGAGATGTGGTGCCCCCTGGACTCTGGCGTGTGGCTGGGAGTGTGGCGCCCACTTGCTTGGGCCTGGGAGAAAATGTGGCACCCTGGAGAAGACCTAGACCACTACGAGTCAACATGACTCAACAAAATTAAATTGCAGGGAAATACGGACTCAAGCTAAAATTGAGTTGATCAAGTCAACCCTTATTACAAAACCAGAAAATCCTAATTCTTCGAGCAAGGTCAATTAGAGATCCAAATGGAGCCCTGAAGTCTTCTCCTGAGTCTGGTGCCTGCACCAATTCTCCCGGGGTGGGAGGAACTCGACCTTGTCGAGTATGGATCAAGTTGGCTCTGGTATCTCTCCAAGAGGTCTGGGTCCAATTCTTGTAATTCTTCTCGGGAGATCCAAGAGTCATCAGAATTTGGCCTTCCTTGCCAGCGGACCAGGTATCTTTGATATCCTCGATTACGAGTAGAGATAACCTGATCATCCAGGATCTTTTCAATCTGCTCTTTCCTCATAGGCCAATTTGTTGGTGGACACACAGGGTTGGGTTCACTCTCAAGAGAAGGATTAGGTTCAAAAGGCTCACTGGGAATCACAGCTGGCTCTCTATACTCTACTAGGTCTGTAATGTTGAAAGTGGAGCTAATGCCTAGTTCTGAAGGCAACTCGAGCACATAGGCATTGGACCCTACTCTCTTCACCACTCTAAATGGTCTAGCTCCTCTAGCATGTAACTTTCTAACGGTTCCAGGAGGAAACCGTTTAGGCCTTAACCTAATCATTACATAGTCTCCCTCAACAAAAGTTTTGACTCGCCTTTGAGAATCAGCCAACTTCTTATAAGATTCATTACTTAAATTTATTTTGGCATGAATTTCTTTATGCAAGTCTTTTATATGCTATGCAAAACTTCAGCAGATTCGGAGACTCGTCTGTGGACTGGTAAAGGGGCTAGGTCAAGAGGTGTGAGGTTTGTAACCATGCACAATTTTAAATGGACTCTTACCTGTAGACCTATTAACCAAGTCATTGTATGCAAATTCAGCTCTTGGTAAGTACAAATCCCAGTTCCTAATGTTTTCACCAACAAGACACCTTAACAGATTGCCTAAACTACGGTTCATTACTTCGGTTTGGCCATCAGTTTGGGGATGATAGGCAGTTGAAAACTTAAGTTTTGTCCCTAACTTATGCCAAAGGGTTTTCCAGAAATAGCTGGTGAACCGGACATCCCTATCTGAAACAATTGTCTTAGGTAGGCCATGGAGTCGAACTATCTAATTAAAGAACAGGGTGGATACCTTAGACGCATCAAATGTTTAGGAACAAGGCAAGAAATGGTCCATCTTAGAAAATCGGTCGACTACAACACAGATAGAGTCATGCCTCCTCTGGGTCTTAGGCAAACCTAACACAAAGTCCATGCTCACATCTTGCCAAGGACGATCTGGGACAGGGAGTGGGGTATAAAGGCCGGTGTTCTGTTTTCGCTGTTTGGCAACAACGCAGGTCCGACACCTAGCCACAATGTGTGCTACATCTCTTTTTAAGCTAGGCCAGAAAAGTGGTCTTCAATAGCCAGGGTGGTCTTGTCTTTTCCGAAATGGCCAGCTAGACCTCCAGCATGAATTTCCCAAATCAAGAATTCTCTAAGAGAAGTTCTAGGGATGCAAAGCCTATTTTTAAAGAACAAAAAGCCATCTAGAAGGGTATAATCCTTATGATCACTAGATGGTCCTTGAGCTAGATCCTGGTACATAGTCTTAAAATCCGGACACGACTCATATTCCTCTTTGATCTGCTCAAACCCTACGACTTCAGCCCTAACAGAACTCAATAACAAAGATCGACGACTAAGGGCATCAGCTACCTTATTTCAGTCCCAGCCTTATGTTTCAAAACAAAAGTATAGGACTGGATATACTCTGCCCACTTATCATGCCTAGGGTTAAGCTTCTTCTGGGAATTCAAGAATCTAAGAGCCTCATGGTCCGAAAACAGCATAAATTCCAGCGGTAGCAAATAATGTCTCCAGTAACGCAAAGCTTGCACTACCGCATAAACTTCCTTATCATAGGTAGAATACCTAAGCTTAGCATCATTAAGTTTTTCACTAAAGAATGCTACGGGATGGTTCTCTTGGCTTAGGACTCCACCTATACCTACTCCTGAAGCATCACAGGCAACCTCAAATACTTTAGAAAAGTCGGGTAACCTCAAAATGGGTGCCTGGGTCATCCAATCCTTAAGATCTAGGAAGGCTTTATGGGCTACTTTAGTCCACTGAAATTCTCCCTTCCTAATACAGTCTGTGATAGGAGCAACTACAGTACTAAACCCCTTGATGAATCGCCTATAGAAGGTAGCCAAGCCATGGAAACTTCTGACTTCATGCACACTGGTCGGCTCTGGCCATTCTACTATGGACCTAATCTTTTCTGGATCGGCAGCCACGCCGTCAGGGGTTACTACAAAACCAAGGAAGATAACTCTATTGGTCATGAATTCACACTTTTTGAGATTACCGTAGAGACTATCGTCCCTCAAAACTTGGCAGACTTGTCTAAGGTGGCCTAGGTGGTCTGCAGGGGTCTTACTATAGATCAGGATGTCATCAAAATAGACCACTACAGACTTCCCTATGAAAGCTCTAAGCACCTGGGTCATAATCCTCATGAAAGTACTAGGGGCATTGGACAACCCAAAGGCATAACAACCCATTCGTAGAGACCATCCTTAGTTTTGAAAGCGGTTTTCCACTCATCCCCTGGTCTAATCCTAACCTGATGATAGCCGCTCTTGAGATCAATTTTGGAAAAAATCATTGCACTAGCCATCATATCTAGCATGTCATCTAGTCTAGGGATGGGGAACCTATACTTAATTGTGATTTTGTTGATGGCACGACTATCAACACACATCCTCCACGTGCCATCCTTCTTTGGGGTCAGAAGTGCAAGGACTGCACAAGGACTAAGACTCTCTCTAATGAACCCCTTCCTCAACAATTCTCCAACCTGCTTTTGCAGTTCCTTATGTTCAGATGGATTCATCCTATAATGGGGCAAGTTGGGTAAAGTAGCTCCTGGGATAAAATCCATGGAATGCTGGATATCCCTAAGAGGTGGAAGGTGGTCTGGCAGATCCTCGAGAAAAACATCCTCAAATTCTTCTAACAAAGGTTTAACTTCCTGAGGAGGCTTTGAGAGTGTAGGAGTCCTAAGTTCCTTAGTAGCCAACATCCAAATGGGTGAACCACTATGAATTTCTTGTTCTAGATCCTTAGCACTAATTAGGTTCACTCCAGTCTTCATCTCTCTGACCTTATTAGGTCCTTTAGCTATCTTGTCCTTAGGAGGGACTGAATGGATTATGATTTTTTTCCCATTAAACTAAAGACACAGGTATTGGATTTTCCTAAGAGGGTGGCATCATGATCATATAACCAAGTTCTTCTAAGAATTATACTGCTCACCCCCATGGGCAAGACATCACACCAAATCTTCTCTTGATAGGATTGCATTTGGATTTGGACCTGACATCTAGACTGGATGGGTATAAAGGTAGAGTCTACCCAAGAAACCTTATAGGGGTTGGGGTGGGGGACTGGGGTTAAGCCTAACATTTTGACAGTGCTAGCAGAAATGGCATTCACACAGCTCCCACTATCTATGATGATCTTACATACCTTACCCCCTAGTTTAAGGAAAGTATGTAGGATGTTAGTCCTATGCCAATCCTCCTGAACTCTATTCTGGGACAGGATGCATCTCACAACCCCTAACTGGTCAGACTCTGTGGATTCCTCCTCCCCTTCATACTCATCAACCAAATCATTCCGGCCTCATAAACTTCTTCTTCAAATTCTTCATTGGGCCCAGAATTCTCTTCCTCTCCTTTCTTCTAAGTAAAGGGATCTACGAGGGCACTGGCTAGAAACATGACCTACCCTATGGCACTTAAAACAAGCTATGGCTGTGCACTGGCTGGAGATATGACCGGGCTTCTGGCACTTAAACAGGTGATACTAGGGGTTCTCTGGGTGTCAGGTGCCTTACCTTTGTCCATGGGCCTAAGGGTGGAATACCCTGACTAGGTTTGCTAGGGGTAACTTGGCTAGGTCCATTTCTTGGGATTGGGGCACTAACCCTAGAAGCATAGGTCCTCTCTGAAACTTCTCAATGTTCAGTGCAATCTGATAGGCTTGGTCTAGGTCAGTAACCTCTCTCAGAAACAACTCCCTGTTAATGTCTTCCCTAAGTCCAGCCCTAAACCTAGACAAAGTGACCTCATGGGCTTCACTCACATCATATCTCATCAGGTATTCATCAAAGGTGGTTATATAGTCTGAGACAGATCGGTTCCCTTGTTTCAAGGTTTGCCATTGGTCTAATAGATTCTGCTGGTATGAAATGGGTAGGTACTTATCTCTAAGCTTCTCTTTCATACCCTGCCAAGTGGTTATGGGCTCAACATTTTGTCTTCTAGTGGTAAGCTCAATGTTCCCCCAGTATAACCTAGCTTGATGTACTAACTTCATCTTGGCAAACTTGAACTTCCTTTCCTCTGACATGGCATACCACTCAAAGTACTGGTCCATCTCACCCTCCCAATCAGAATACACCTTAGGGTTTAAGCTACCATCAAAAGTGGGTGCATCTAATTTGATGTTCCGAATGAACCTATCATCTCTATCTTCAAACTCTGGGTCAGGCCTCCTATGATTAGGTTCAGGATCTCTGTATAAAGGTCTTCTAGGCTCCTGGTGTGGGTGAGATTGAGGCACATTAAAATCTGGGTCAGGAGTCCAATTATGATGCCTAGATTCCTCAAGTACTTGGATTCGATCCCTAAGCTGGGTAAAATTCTCATTCATATCCTGACTCAATTTGTTCATACTTTCAGTAAGAGTTCTAACCATGGCCTCTAAATTAGGTTGGGTTTGACCAGGTTAGTAGGGTACTCCATTCCGGGTAGACATGATGATGCAAGCAAACACACTAGATGAGACTCAACTGAGATGACTATGGGCTAACTAGACCTAGAGCCCAAACTAGATGCCCAATTAGAGTGGCAAGCTAGCCTGTAGTAACTCGGGACTTAGCCAGGCAGGTGTAAGGGGTGGTTAGGTCCCTAAATGCCAATCCTAGACACCAATCAGAGATTGGCCAGGTAGGCGGACCAGCACACAAGCCCTTCGGGATAGAATCCCTGAACCACCATTCTAGACACTGAGTACAAAGCACACACAGAGTAACTAGACAAACTGACTCAACATTAGCCTAGACCCACTGTTGGTGTCCCTAGCCCACTAGAAAAAATTAAGTCTAATAAATTTTAAAATTAGGCTTAAGATCGAATGAATGGGTGGTTTTGGGCTAAGGAGAAGTTATCAACTCCTCCCCTTATCTTAGATGCTCAATTGCCCTTAATGAATTAGGAGATGATCACTCAAAAAAATGAATTGCAGAAACACAGAAATAGAGTTGCTGTAATTTAACTCTCAGAACTTTCAAAGAAACCAATAATTACATAAATTATGTAAAATAGTTTCAATTATACTGGTTCCAGAAAAATAAAAATCATGCAATTTAAAGTTACCTGCAAGGAGAAACAATTCCTGCAACAGGATAGTTACAGACTGAAAATAGAATGCTTCCCTCGTTTACAATTCCTGCTATGAAGTTGTAACCCAGCGAATCCCCTACACGCCCTAGGAACACCCCATGGAATGGGAAGAGGAGGCTTGCACCTCACTTCGTTCCTAGGACCGGACGTCCTGGGGAGTCTACTTCGAGCAGACAGAGTAAAAAGAGAGACACTCAAAACATGCAAGCAAGTCAGAAACCCTAGACAGGGCTCTGATACCAAAATTGATGCAGAACGAAAGCTCTGATACCAAAATGATGCAGAACAAAAAAGGATGATGCGATGCGGAAGTATATTAAGACTAATTCTTTTTTCATTGTTTTTAATATTTTCAGAAGTCGGCTTTGACTCAGGAAAGTTAAACTAAATTGAAAGAAACTATGTAATAATTGAAAGCACAATTTAAAGAAACTAGGTTATCAGAGTAGTTCAGATGTAAAGGATCGCTGGGGTTGAAAAACTCTCAGACCTAGGGTTTCGCTCTGAACTTTCAACAGGATAGAAGTAAAGAGAAGAGAAGGTTACAGATCAGGCAATTATCTTCACAGAGTTTAGTGGAAGGACTCTCTTGAGCAGATTGTTGGATCCCCGATTCAAATATCTTCACAATGGATCCTCCAATACTGGTCCTTTGGCAAAGTTGGCTTCTCCTGAACTCAAGATCTAGGAAAGAAGAAGAATAATTTATGGAACCAGATACTCAAGGAAGGATTTACCAGATAGAAGAACTTGAAAGTTGATGTTGCTGAAGTCCTGATTCTCCTGGATGCTGATCTGGCTTCCTCTGGGATTTGCTCCGTATTCGAAGCAGCTGAACTGGACCTGGATGCTGGTGGTCGGCCACTACTTGGAGAGAGGGGCCGTGAGAGATGGGATTGGCTAGGGTTTGGTGGAATGAAGAGGATGATGGGCGGCTAGGGTTTGGAAGTGAAGTGGCTAACCTAGGGTTTTGGGGTGGAGATCTCACACCTCCTCAAGGTTCCTGGGGAACCCGGATTTACTCCCTCACGGAGCTCAACACCTGGATGCAAGTGCGGAAGAGAGAAACATAAAGTTACTCACACAAAATTTGAATTCATTCATCAGTTGTCTTTTCAATCTTACAAGAGGGGTTTATTTTATAGGTCTTTACAAGAGGTCAGGGTTTTACATCTTCCCATGTGGGACTAATAGGATGGATCTTCAAATTAGGTTTGTAGAATCAATTTCTTCCCATATGGCCGGCCAAGAGCTTCCAAAAGTGTTGATTGATGGCTTCAAATGGTAAGTAGGTGGTGCCTCCTAGCCTTGCTCTTCAAGAAAATTTTCTTCCTTCCATGCCTGGTTTTATCTGGAAATATTTGGGCGCCCTCCTAGTCTTGCTCCCCAAACTTTGCTCCTTTCTTTTCATAGCTTAGCTCTTATGGAAATATTTTGGGCACCTCCTTGGATTGAGGATTCTAAGTTGATCTCCCCTTAAGTGGCGCATGAAAGAAGGTACCTGCTTTCTTGTGGTGTGGGGACCAAGGTACACTGGATGGAGATGTGGCACCCCCTGGACTCTGGCGTGTGGCTGGGAGTGTGGCGCCCACTTGCTTGGGCCTGGGAGAAAATGTGGAACCCTGGAGAAGACCTAGACCACTACTGAGTCAACATGACTCAACAAAATTAAATTGCAAAGAAATATACACTCAAGCTAAAATTGAGTTGATCAAGTCAACCCTTATTACAAAACCAAAAAACCCTAATTCTTCGGGCAAGGTCAATCAGAGATCCAGATAGAGCCCTGAAGTCTTCTCCTAAGTTTGGTTCCCGCACCATCGTGTCTCTGAGTCCACCGAATTGTTTGCACAGCATATTGGGGACATACATAAGGAAATTAGAAATAAAATTAACCTAAGTAATAATGCATATAAAAAAATGGCTGATTCCCAAAAATGAGCCAAAGAGTTTGAAATTAGGGATTCTGTAATAATTAGGATTAGGCCTGAACGGTTTCCACCAGGAACCATTAAGAAACTTCGTGCTCGTGGTGCTGGCTCCTTTAGAGTGATAAAGAGAGTCGGCCCTAATGCCTATGTTCTTGAGCTACCCCGAAATTATGGCATTAGCTCGACTTTCAATATCTCGGACTTAGTCAACTACTAGGAACTAGCAAACATTCCTAGCGAGCCATTTGGGCCTAACCTTTCTTTTGAATGTGAACCCGAACCTGAGTGTCCACCTCCAATTATACCTGATAGAGGAGAGCGGATCGAGCATGTCTTGAATGACAAGGCTACCACTACCCGGGGCAAAGGTTATCAACATTTCTTAGTCCGATGGCAAGGCCGACCTGAGTCCGATGACTCGTGGATTACCTGGGAGGACTTGCAGTGCCTCGATTCCGACATTCTGGAGGAGTACCTAAGCCAACTCAACTCTTACTCGACAGGGTCGAGTTCCTCCCACCCCGAGAGAACTGGTGTGGGCACCAGAATCCGACAGGGGCTCCTCAACCCTTTATGGATGTCCAATTAGGGTTCCAATTTTTCTAGTCTTATAATAAGGCTTCAAGCCTCAACCTTGTAATTTTCTTTTACTTTGAATTGAATCTGTACTTTGACCAATTATGTCAAATTGTGTCCTATACTGAGTCCAGTCACAAATCGAGTCTAGTATGAGTCTATTAGAAGTATAGGTCCATTGCAAGAGTTGGTCTTAAATTTAGTCTCCTTGGAGCCTAGCCTGGACAAAATCCAAGTCAACTCAGGGCCCACCTTTTCATCCTATGTGGTGCCATGACAACTTGCCATGTGTGCAGCATACTTGTCATCCTTGGACGCCCAAAGAGGAGGAACACATCACGTGGCTCTAGCCCTTTTTCCCTCCCCCTATCAAGCTCCTTTCCAAGCAAGGGTGGTCAGCCATAGAGAAGGTCAATGGGAGTTGAAGTTGGGAATTCAAATCCCTTGCTTCAAGCCCTCCAATCAAGTATTCTTCCCAAATTGTTTGAACCTCTTTGGAAAGGAGAGACATGATCCATGGGCACCTCCAGCTCACACTCCCCATGTCATGCCTTGTACCAAAAAAAAGGATGCCAACCAAGGAAGGAAGAAGAACACATGCCTTGCTCCAAGCCTCTCTTCATGCTTTCTTCCAAAACAAAGAAGCTTCTTTCCAAGTTCAAGGTGCCAAGATCCCTCCTCCAAGCCTTACATTATGCCACGCCCAATCAAATTAGCTCTTGGTCAGTCGAGGAGAGAAGAAAGTCAAGGGTATTGGGTGCCCATTCAAGAAAACTTGTATTCTTTCATTTGAAATTCAAAAGGGTCCTAAGATGCCGATTTAAAGGACCTAACCCCTCCTTTGTGAATTTTAATTTTGATGAATGAAAAAATTATATTTCTTGAGTTCAATCTCTTGCTAGTTGCTTTCGTTCACTAGGAACGTCGATCTCCATGAGGGAGCGCCTTCACCTTCGACCGTCGAGAGGTGTGAGGCCTCAAACTATCATCACTTCCGTAACTCCATCATCCGACTCCAAATCAAGCAGAACTCCACCATCTCAACAACCCTTTCCTTCATTCTTCCACTACTTTCCTTCTGATTGAGACTTAACCTTTACCTTCTTTAAATGCTCGCAAGTCCACCAGGTGACACGAGTACGAAGATGGTTTCCTTTGCCATCGAGATCTCGGATAGCCAGACGGTGCCTCCCGCAGGTTGATGGCTCGATCATCTATGCCGCATCTGCCAAAGTGAGTGATCTCTGCATTGGGCACTTTAGATCTTTGAGGTTTGCCCCCTGAATCCTAAGTATATCTTGATCGGAGAGCTAAGTCCTACGGTTTTTCTCAATCCCGGGGTCCTCTCTTTATCATTTCTTAGGGACTAATCCACCTGCTCATAGTTCTTGTTATTATTGAATCCTAGATCACTCTTACTTATTTTTGGGAAACCAAAGAAAATCATAAAAATCTAAAAATCACAAAACTCTAAAATCACTTGCATCGTCATTCTTCATATTCGCATCTAGTTAGTCCCCCATCAGTTTGCCATCACTGGAGGTCAATATGATTGACCATGTTCCAAATGTCGACACTTCCAAGTGTCAACACTAGGAAGTGTCAACTCATACATGTGTCGATACTTGGAAAGTTGACTCTAGCAAGTGTCAATACTTGGCTGTGATGAGCAAAAATTCTTTGAAGAATTTTTGGGAACTTTTGACCTTAATTCAAATTTTGAGTTCTGGTTGACTTTTGGTCCAAGCCTTCTTGGAATGATGGTCATTCTTTGGAAGGTTTTGATCTTAATTCGAATTTTGAATTTTGGCTGGTTTTAGCTCCATTTTTCATGGAATGATGGTCATTCTTACCTTATAAAGCTTATAGCCAATTTCGTATAGCCCTTGACCTTCTCCCCCAATCACTCCTCCTTCTTCTTTCTCCCTCTCATGGCTGCTTCTATAAAAAGAATTGTTTTAAGGGCTGCTGGTAGAGAGAAAAAAAAGTTTTCTGGTTGAATGAGATTGCTGAAATTCTGAAGAGAAAAAAAAGGAGTTTTCTCACTGAATGAGATTACTGAAACTCTGAGAGAGAAGAAGAAAAGCAGTTTTCTTGTTGAATGAAATTGCTAAAATCCTGAAAGGAAAAAGAAAGGGGCTTGGGAGGACTAGGTTTTTGGGCATGTGACTACCTAGCACTCAAGCTATGTCTTGGGAAGAGAGCTAGTTAAGAAGTGTTCCACCTCTCCTCATTGTCTTCCAAGAAGAAGTAGATCGGTCTCAAGGATCTTAAGGAGCTAGTACTCTAAGGGAGTATATTAGAATCGATCCCTGTGTGTGAACTACTCATAAAGGCCAGACATGAGTGTGGCTCGAGGGCTTTTCATAACCTCCTCCTAATGGTATAACGGTAAGGTATCCTTTGCCTTTTGGTTCTTTTCCTGCTTATGATGTCTTTTGCATGCTACATTATTATACTTGTTCCTATTACAGACAGATTGGTAGATCATTTTGATCAATCTACCAAGCCTTCCACTGTGCTTATTTTAAAATTACATTAAAATATACTTTTTTTGCCATGCTTGCTAGTTTTTCTTTCCCTTCAGACACTAGGGACAAAAAGAATCAACAGGTCAATTCCATATCCTTGTGTATCACCTGTGAATAAGCCCTAAGCCCTAACCCTAGATCACTTGTAAAAAGGCAATTTTAAATTTTATTATTTTAGCCCAGTTGGATTCAGCCCTCAACTCCAAATTCAACTGAGTCATGTATATATACACATAAACCCTATTTACCAAGTTGAGTCAGTATTTAATTTTTATTTTGTGAGATTATTCCTTTTGATCAAATTGGGCTCAATTTGATTAAGTTGGGTTTAGAGTTAGCCCTTTAATTATCTAGTTGATTGAGTCATGTAATTAGTTATTTCAATTGAGTCCTGTAATACAAGAGGGGACCAATTCAACATACCATGTGCCAAATCAATACACCATGTGCCAACCAAAGACACCATGTGCCAACCCAATTCAAGACATCCAACCAATTCTTGGCACCACACCATCACATGCTATGTCACCATGCGCCACATCACCACTACCTTAGACCCCCATGCCACATCACCTTGGATGGCCAATTCTGTGTCAAAGAAGGTGTCTTTTATTTTTATCAAGACATCAAGACATCGAGACATCGAGACATGGGATATCGGGACATCAAGACATCAGGACATTTAGACATCATTTGAAATTCAAGTTTATCCAAAAGGGGTGCCCACAAATTTTCTTCTCCTTGATGCCCACATCCAAGTAGTCACTAATTTTAAGAGGAGTAAAAAGGAAGGACTCTGCATTTCTCATATCATTTGTCACCCATATAAGGAGCACATTATTTTATCCATTCTTTGATGCAAAGATGTTTGGATTCAAGGGGCGCCTAACATGAAGAGTCTTACTTCAAGGGGACTCCTAGTCTCAGCTCATTTTGTCACCCAATTTGAAGACGCTTCTCATTCTTTTTTGTCACCCAATATCATGATCAAGGGAGAGCCAATTACTTCAAGGAGTCCGAAGAAAATATGAGTCCAACTTTATCTATCAACCTTATCTATCTTGTATTTAAAACATCTTTATCTACCTTTCAAAAGCAAGAAGGAGTCCAAAGGGAAATAATGCCAAAGAGGAGAATTATTGCCCTTCCACTTCTCATTTGGAATTCATGTTGTCACACATTTAAAATCCAAGATGAGTGCCTCATTCTTGTCGCCTAAAAGAAATAAGTTTATCAAGAGTTGTCACCCAACCTATGAAGTCAACCACTTGATGAAGTCTAAGAGGAAATGAAGACCAAGAATCCAAGATGCCAAGAAAATGGTATTTTAAAACTATTTTAAAATATGTAGCAGAAGAATCGGTAGATAAATCAAAACGATCTACCAATTTGCCTATAACAGGAACTAGTATAACAATGTAGCATGCAATAAAACATCAACGATAAGAAAAAAGTCAAAAGGCATAAAGGTACCTTATGCTATACCTAAAGATAGAGGTAGTGAAAATATCTCAAGCCACGCACGTGTCTGGCCTCTACGAATAGTTCACACTAGGGCTCAACTCTGATCAACTCCCTCGGAGTGCTAGCTCCTTGGGATCCTTCGGGCTGATCTTCATCTTCTTAAACGACAAGGAGGAGAGGTGGAACCCTTCTTAACTAGCTCTCTTTCCAAGACCTATCTTGAGTGCTAAGTATTCTCACACCCAATGCCCAAGTCCTCACAAGCCTCCTTTTTTTTCTTTTCCCTCATTTCTCATTTCTTTTTGTGTTGTATTGTAACCAGTAGTAGCCCTTAAAATAACCTTTTTTTATAGGGGCAGCCAAGAGAGGGAGAAAGAGGAAGGATGAGTGATTGGGGGAGAAGGTCAAGGGCCATATCAAATGGGTCCAAGCTAAAAAGGCAAGTATGACCATCATACCAAGAAAACCTGGAGCCAAAAATGACCAAAATTCAAAATTCTAATTCAAAATTTGAAGTCAAAACATTCTAAGAAAACTTTCCAAAATTTTTGCTCGTTAGTCAAGTATCAACACTTCCATTTTATCAAGTGTCAACACTTGCAAGTATTGACCCTTCCAAGTGTCGACACTTCGAACATGGTCAATCACATTGACATCCAATATGGCAAACGATTCTCAATTGTCGATCAACCTTTAGATCAGATAGAACCCCTATGGTGTGTGACCCCATAGGTTCGAACACTAAGCTAGTAACACTAGAACACTTCCAATACCGGTCAAAGTTCTTATCTAGCAATGATACTGAACATCCGGATAGGTCGAAGATTATAGAGCAATTTTCTAGAACCTCTAGCATACGGTTACCGCATAATTAATCTCTTTGATCTCATAATGCTCAGAATGACCTAGGGTTCGACTGCCAATCCTAATTTGGTTCATCCAGATCGTGTCTCAATATTACAAGTTCTGTGACTCTTCACAAAAACTATCCTGGCCAAGGTTTTGCTATATTGAGACACAGCAAGTCATTCACTCCAAACTATTTGGAGGGGTTAATTCCATCTTGATCCACCACCGTTTCACAAGTACTTGACTGTACCTAGAAACCTTTTATCACTGGATTAGAAATCCAGATAGTCTAGCACTAAAGTACAGTGAGTTGCTTGCAACCTACCATGGTAACCTCAGGTCTGAGGGACACATATACCCATATCCCTTCGTGAGCAATCCTTTGGTAGAAGGAGCTCTACAGATGGTCACATTCAGTGAGATGTCACATATTCACTTGTATATCATATCAGTGTTACTACACACCTTGGTTAAGAGGACAACCAACCAATATAATATACAACAACCTATACTTGATAAATCGTCATTCTAAATAATGTATCCTTCGGTTATAAACCAATTTAAGAACTACTTGGTATATCCTCTTTATATCAAAATAATATAGTTCTAAGGACTCCATCACACAAGAGTTCTTTTCAGGAAAATGCACATGTGGTGAACAGCCAAAAGAATAACTTTTATTTATTAAAAATTCATATACAATTATAAAATAGCACAACCGTCTACAACCAAGATGATTGGCTTTGGTACACAATTCCCAATAGTTTGCTATCCAAGAAAAGCCAATTCCAAGAATTTCATGCCTCTTCAACAATAACTCAACATTTGTAACCCTTACTCATCTTGTATATGGCCTATAAATACCCCATCAACCCCTTTGAATTAAAAAAAAAAATCTTTTTGAAAAAAAGTGAGGGCTTTCTCTTACTTCCTTTACTGTATAGCATTGAGGGGTGTGAGGCCCTAGTTTGTCTTTATTCTTTGGAACATCGAGGGGTGTGAGGCCCTAGTTATCCATCTATCAACCATCCATCAGAAACCCTAGCCACCACCTTCAAACTTTCTTCTTTTCCTCCTCTTTCAATCTTCATCTTCCTTCCATGCCCTCTAACCTGAGTATTTGTGAGTGTTTGCAGGTGATCAAGATCTGAAGTAAAGGTTTTACTAGCTTTGTAATCCAGTTCATTATAGATCGGAACCAAAAGAACGAGAGTCTTGAAGTCTTGCCGTGAAATCCTATAGTGCTTAACCAGATCCACTTCAAGAGCACTATAAAACATCGTTGGTAATTCTAAAACTCTTCCTTTCTCTTTAGTTCTGATTCATTGAAAGTAGAAACCCTAGCTTATGGTGATTTCTCAATCACCAAATCTTGAATCTTAACTAGTTTTGCATGATTTACATTGCTGGTAGCGTAACTAGTTGACTATTTTGCTTCATCAATTACTTTAAGTCTGATTTTCAAAAAATTATAGTAATTAATCTCTATATAATCTTAGATAAATAAACATATAATCAATAGGTTTAAGTTTGCATCTTCTGTCCCACATCAACTTTCGTATCAAAGCCAGGTTAAACTAGGATTTAATTGCTCTTTGTTGAAATTTCTGCACATATAGTTTTTAGGCTAAAACTAAATTGCTTAAACCTACATAAAAGATATTAAAAAATTAATAATTAATTTATTGTTAATCTTTTGCTAATCTACCATCTAATCATAGAAAAGATTTGAGAAAAAAAAATTATATTATTTTTTCTGGTGGAAGAAAATCATGCCTCCTAAGTGGGTATGCGAAAGTTTACTATCATGACCCATGAAAGTAATGAGCTATGGCTGGACATGATAGCCTGATATCAAAAATCTAAAAACTAATTAGATTTGAAATCCAACCTTGAAATAAAAAAAAAGATTTTATTTTTTGCTATTTTATATTTTAGTTTCATTATGCATTAGGGTTTCATATTATGTTCTTGCATCATTAAATCAAGTTAAGGGCACTTTACTATCTCAGATAAGGGAGGGATTTCATCAACCTTCCATGGCCCAAAACAACCACCTTGCATCGAACCTAAGCCTAATTAAAATCGATTAGAAACCTAAAGCAGCTTATGGACACCAACAAGGTCGAGTTCCAAGTATTATGTGAAAGCTAGTGAACCCAATCATTTTGATTATCTCTTGAATATGGTGTCAAAGGATGGAGATTCAGAGTTAAACATCCTAAGCAGACTCGTGGCTTTTAATTAGGATCCTATGAAAGCAATGAGAGCCTCCCAAGATCCCATCTCTTACCTGGCCAGTGGACAGGGTAATTGCTAAATTGGTTGTAATTTGAGTTGACTCATTCTACTTGAGCTCTAGATCTAGGAATCCTAGTTCGATTTCTTATGTGAATGCATTGCTTGTCTATTAGATCAGGTACACCATTTCTTCATACTCAAACCCAACACAATTTTATCACGGATCCCAATTTTGAAACCTTTCTGTTGCCTAGGTGGCTTTTCCGAAGAGGGGGGTGAATTGGGAATATAAATTTTCTTGCAAATATGTGCACAAATAATTCTTTTTAGTGGTGGAGTGTTTGTGTTAATGAGAATATTGAAGTAAAAAGTAAATAAAGCACAACACAACATGAAGTTATAGTGGTTAAATAGCTTAAACTAAATTAACTGGGATTTCCCTTATAATCCAATCAATATGAAGGCTCTCCCCCTTACATTTGGTTTTTAACATCACCAAAGAAACAATAGGTTTCAAGGATAGCAATGTTTTAAGCTCCCCCTATTATTTTTTACAGCTCACAATAACATATTCTATGAGTATATTTAAAAGCAACAAAATCAAAAGGTTATGGTTGCAATGCAGCTCAGTGAAGCTGATTAATGTCTCAAACTTCATGGCTTCCTTTCTCAAAAGAGAGATTCTATAAAGTTGGTAAGTCTTAAGAGATAAAGCTCAAGTGCTTCTTCTTCCTTTAAAAATTCAATAATGCTTAATAACTCAAGTTTCTAAATGTTCCAAAATATAAGACTACTCCTTCCAGAATGTTCCTTGGGAATGACAGGTTACTTGCACCATCAAGAACTAGGTTGGAGGAGTCTTCCAGAGTGCATGAGGTGGAGGTTCGGGTGGTGGGTTGAACCCAGTTGGCTTGGACAGGAGAAAAAGGTCCTCTAGAGTGGCTAGGTTAAATCCTGTCGGCCATTCTTAGATTCACATTTCAACCTTTCTGCTCGTGGGACTTGTTAGCCTCTTCTTTCCAATTTCTTTCTTGTATACAGAGCTTGGACATCAGCAAATGCTTCAGCAGACCTCAATCTCCAAACTCTTATGCCAAGCTTTGAAGACTTCCTTAAGTCTTCCTACAATGTCAATAATTGGTTCATTTAAAGTTCTTATTATTTAATGTTTATCAAAGATTCTTCACTTACAACTAAAGAATAAGATTGTAGGTTGAGTATGTCAATGTTGAAGTTGACTATAGCTACAACTTTTCTTGTAAATTGTGAAGTTGTTAGCTTAAAAGTTGCTATCACATACTATTTTAGATATCAAACAGGAAATAAGATCCCTTGTGTGAATCAGTTAAAGCTATTTATCTCAATGTAACTTTGAATGTTTGATGAGTGTAGCTACAGTTGTAATATCATGTAAATCAAATTCAAATGCAGGATCAAGTCAGCTAAAATACACAGCCTCTCAAAAGTAAGGCTCAGAAATAAAGTGATTTAGTCATGCAGCATTAATGTATGGTATAGATTAACTATAGCAAGCAGTAGTTCTTGCAAATTCTTGTTTTAATTACTGAGTTCAGTGCTTATTACATGTCCAATTTCTTCCCCAAACATTTCAAGAATTGGATGTAACCATTCTAATCATTGAGTTGTAGAATTGTAGGAGCTGTTAATCATTCATTTGAAACTATTTCAGGATAAAGTATTAGCAATTAATATTAAGCATGATTGCCTTTCTAATGTCTCCTTCATTCATAATGATAATTAGGATAGAGTTATAATAATCTTCTTATGATGTTCATAAGCTCTTTTTCACTTACTAATCAAGTCTTCCTGCCTTGTAAATATTCTCATTTGTAGAAATCAAAAGAGGTATACAAAAGCTCAATTTAAAAGTTAGATTGTATCAAAATTTATTTGAGATAATTTCACTTTCTCAATTTAGAGAGAGAATTCTATTTACAAAATATATACAGTGTTAACAGGATAAAAGAAATACAAAAAAGATATTCATTGCATTTCCATCAAAAGATTCAGTACATCAAGCATTACATAAACTTCAAAAAGTTTCCAAAAAGTACCGAAAATACTAAAGACCTACTCACTACCAGAATCTTCCTTAGGTACATCGATAGGTGTACTTGCACCATACCAAGAAGTAGGTCAGGAGGTCTACTAGAAGATGCATGAGGTGGAGGTGCTCTAGGATGGTGAGAAGTGGTAAGAATCCTAGAGGAAATAGGAGAAGGATCATAAAGAGGTCCAGTCCTAGCAGTGATCTCCAAGGATCTAACAGTGCCATAGATAGAAACCATCTCCATCTAGATTGCACCAAGCTGTTGTTCCATATCCTTTATGCTTGTAGGTACCTTGTTCACAGCCTCTTTCATTTCACCAATTTCCTTTTACATTGATATAAGTTCAGAAGCTTGGACATTAGCAAATGCTTCAGCAGATCCTCTAAGTCTTCCAAGTTCTTACCTGATAGTCCCAATGCCTCTTGTATAGTCATCTACCATTTGTCTTGTCTCTACAATTGTTCCCAATATGCATTTGGCTTCATTCAATTCAGTTCTATATTCATTTAATGTTGTATCAACAGATTTCTTTATAGCTTTAGAACTAGAAGAAATAAGATCTAGGATAGGTTGGAGTTCAACTTGAGGTGCAGATCTTGAAGTTTCTATAGCTTCAACCTTTTCTTGTAAACTTGTGACAGTTTCTTCTAGCTTAGAAAGTCTACTATCCACATACTATTTTAGATAACCAAACAGTGAAATAATAGTCCCTGTCAGTGAATCAGTTAAAGCCTTCATTTGATCTTCAATCTAACTTTGAATGTTTGGATGATGTGTAGCTACCGGAGTGAAGTGAGGTAAAGGAATATCAGCTGTAGGCAAATCAAATTCAAGTGCAGGCCTATCAAGATCAGGAAAAGGTACATCAGCCTCCTCAAAAGTGGCAGCAGGCTCAGAAATAAGTGATTTAGGCTCAGGTGCAGGCACAATGGATGTTCTAGCTTCAACTATAGCAATGGCAGTAGGTTCTTCGCCTTCTTCTTCTTCTTCTTCACTGCTTGAGCTGCTTATTGCCCTGACATTTGTCCCTTTCTTCCTCCAAACACTTTCAACTTGGATGTAACCCATTCTTTCTAGTGATTTGGAGGTGTAGACATCTGTATGGTGCTGTTCAACTCCATCATCACCTTCCAAACTCACTCTTTGAGACTTAAACTGTAGGGTTAGCATCATTCCATATGGTAAGCAAGACTTGGCCTTTCTAACTGTCTCCTTCATTTGCATAATGATAATGTAGGATAGATTTATAGTAGTCTTCTCTATGATGTGTTCCATAAGGCACAGGTCTTTTTCACTTACCTAATCAAATCTTCCTGTCCTTTGTAAAATATTCTGCAAATGAAATTATGTAGCAATCTCATTTCAAGAGATGAGGTATTAGCAAAAACTATTCCAATTCCACTAACAACTCTCTGTTTAGGATTGTTCTTAAATCCTTTTCTCTATTGTCAATCACTAGGAATTTCACTCCATCAGTAGGTAAGTCCAGTAGACCATGTAGAAATTCTTCATTGATAATAATTTTTTTCTTTAACAGTAGACTCAACATGATTTTTCCCAATCTCAGATTTTCATAAAATTTCTAACAAGAGAGGGGTAGGTCTTCTCATTTAGGGAGCAAAACTTTCTCTAACCTTGATCTTCAATCAAATCATCGATTTCAACCTAATCTCCTTAATAAATTCAAAGTTAATGCGATGGCCAGAGGTTACCGATCTTGCGGACATGGAAGGGATTTGAATTGGAATAGTTGGAGCATCCCTTGCAACTTCTTCCATATGTTCCTCATTGTGAAAAGTGGCAGTTGGCTCTTCTTGATGCCTTTAGACCTTCTTTCCTTTCCACAATTAGAGCAGCCTTAGTAGAGCATTTCCTGGTAGAACATTTGGAGCCATTGCTAGGAAAGAGGAAGAAAGGAGTGATTGGAGAGCTTAGGAGGGAGATAGGAATCTTTGGAGTAGGATTAGGAGAGGAACTAACCGTTAGAGAAGATAATATAGAGGTTAAATGGCTCAGAGAGGGGTTTATAACCCAAAGTAAAAAACTCAGGCATGAAATTCTAGTCGACTCGAATAGGCCCTAGAAAGGCTCGAGTCGGTTCGGCCAGAACTCTCCCAAAATACTCAGAGAATCTAGTAGACTCGAAAAGCTCAAGCCGGCTAGGCCAAAACTCGCTTAAAATACTCAGAGAATCCAGTCGACTCGGTTTAAGAACCAGTTGACTCAAACAGAGAAATCAAGTTTTGGAAATTTTAATCATAAATCTGAGAGATTTTGAAGAAAATTTCTAAGGAAGTTTAGGCTCTATGAAGTCAGGAGGTTCTCTAGATAATGTTTCCTTAAATTTGAAGGAATTAGATTAGAGAATTTTGAAAGGATCGCAAAGTCCTAATTCACTCATAATTAGTTCAAATCTATCTTGATTAAGTGGCTTAGTAAATATGTCAGCTAATTGATCTTCAGTAGGAACAAAATCAAGCACTATATTACCATTTGAAACATGATCTCTAATAAAATGATGTCTAATTTAAATATTCTTGGTTCTAAAGTGTTGAATTGATTCTTTGTCAAATTGATAGCACTTGTGTTATCACATCTATTTGGAATTTAGATTGTGATACACCAAAGTCTTCTAGTTGTTGTAATCCATAACACTTGAGCACAACAACTACCAGCAGCCATGTACTCAGCCTCAGCGGTGGACAAGGCTACGGAGTTTTGCTTCTTACAGTGCCATGAGATTAAATTCAACACTAGAAATTGGCATTTATCGCTAGTACTTTTTCTATCTATTTTACAACCAGCATAGTTAGCATCAGAGAATCTAATCAAATTCAAGGTAGAATGTTTAGAATACCGAATTCCTAAATTATTTGTTCCTTTTAAGTATTTAATTATCATTTTAACAGCAAGCATATGTGTTTATTTTGGTGATGACTGAAATATAGCACATACACATACACTATAATATGTCAGGTCTACTTGCAGTCAAATACAATAAGGATCCGATCATACCTCTATATAGCTTTTGGTCAATATTGGATCCATTTTCATCTTTGTCCAATCTGTAAGTTGGGCTCATGAGTGTGCTCTTTGATTTGCTACTCTCCATACCAAACTTTTTGATGATTTCTTTGATGTATTTGTCTTGGTTGATGAAGATGCCTTCCTTTGTTTGTTTTACTTGAAGTCCAAGGAAATAGTTTAGTTCGCCCACTAAGCTCATTTCAAATTCTCCCTGCATAAGCTTAGCAAATTCTTTACATAGAGATTAGTTAGTTGCACCAAATATGATATCATCAACATATATTTGTACAACTAAAATGTCATCATTCTTCTTTTGATAAATAAGGTTTTGTCTACATTTCCTCTTGAAAAATCATTTTCAATTAAGAAAGTGCTAAGTCTATCATACCAGGCTCTAGGTGCTTGTTTCAAACAATACAATGCTTTGTTTAGTTTAAATACGAGGTTTGGAAAAGTGTGATTTTCAAAACCTGGTGGTTGTTCTACAAAAACTTGTTCAGAGATAAAATCATTAAGAAATGCACTCTTTACATCCATTTAAAAAAGTTTAAAATTCATGTAGTAAGCAAATGCAAGTAGTAGTCTAATGGCTTCTAGTCTTGCTACAGGTGCATAGGTTTCATCAAAATCAATACCTTCTTCTTGGTTATATCCCTTAGCCACTAATCTCGCTTTGTTTCTTATTATGTTTCTCTGTTCATCTAGTTTATTTCTATAGACCCATTTGGTTTCTATTATTGGATGGTCACTAGGTCTATCTATAAGTGTCCATACCCTATTTCTTTCAAACTAGTTAATTCTTCATGCATTGCCATCATCCAGTTTGGGTCAGTCTCAGCTTCTTCTAGGCTATGGGGTTTTATTTGTGATACAAAGGCTAGGTAATTATGTGCATCTTTTTGTGCAGACCTAGTCCTAACACCATGTGAAGGATCTCCAATGATTAATTCTTTAGGGTCATATGTAATATACCTCTAGTCCCTTGGTAGATCGGTGTGATCCTTACTTACCGTTTCTTCTCCATCTTGAGTATCTTTATCTTGAATGCTCAAGTCATCCTTTCCTTTTTGCAATGTACCTGCATCATTTTCTATGCACTCTTCTTATCTAGAAGGTGTAGGGTTAGTTTCAATAAATACAACATGTATTGACTCTTCAACAGTAAGAGTCCTTTTATTAAAAACCTGATATTCTTTGCTATATAATGAATAACCTAGGAAAATTGCATCATCAACATTAGAATCAAATTTCCTAAATTATCTTTTCCATTGTTATGCACAAAGCATTTGGATCCAAACACATGAAAGTAATTAATATTGGGTTTTCTATCATTCCAAAGTTCATAGGGGGTTTTCCTTAAAATAGGATAGATCAAAATGTGGTTTAAAACATAGCATGCAGTGTTCATCGCTTCTGCCCAAAAGTACTTTGGAAGATTGCCTTTGCATAACATTGTGCGAGCCATTTCTTCCAATGTCTTATTTTTCCACTCTACAACACCATTTTATTGAGGTGTTCTAGGAGCGGAGAAGTTGTGATCAATGCCAAATTCAGTACAACAATCTTCAAAAAATTGATTTTCAAATTCAGTTCCATGATCACTTCTAATTGAAATTAAAGATAAGTTCTTTTGATTTGAAACCTTTTATGGGATTTTCTGAAAACATGAAAAGTTTCATCTTTTGAAGCAATAAACAAAACACAAGTAAATCTTGAAAAATCATCTATTATCAAAAGAGCATATTTCATACCTCCTAGGCTTGTGATCCTAGTAGGTCCGAAAAGATCCATGTGACATCGTTCAAGTGGTCTTGTCGTAGAAACAATATTCTTTGATTTAAAACTCTCCTCATTTTTTTACCCATTTGGCATGCATCACACACATGATCAAAATCAACGTTAAACATAGGCATGCCTCTAACAAGATCTTTAGAAATCAATTTGGCAATAGTATGCATGCTAGCATGACCTAGTCATTTATGCCATAGTAAACATGACTCTTTGGTCTTAGCATTCATTGCAACTAGACTGGGGCTATTTGACATGGCAAGATCATTAAGATCTACCATATAGATATTCCCAAGTGTATGTCCAATGAATTTATTGTTATAATCTAAAGAGTTAGTTACTATACACATAGAAGATTCAAAGACAACCTTGAAGCATTTATCACATAATTGACTTATGCTTAAGAGATTATGCTTCAACTTGTCTACTAGCAGAACATTTTTAATAAAAGTGAAGGGAGTTATTTTGATCTTACAAATACCGATTATTCTCCCTTTGTCATTGTCTCCAAAGGTGACCATGCCTCCTTCTTTCATTTCAAGGGTGATAAACTGGTCCTTGTCACCCGTCATATATCTTGAGTAGCCACTATCTAAGTACCACCTTTTCTTCAATCTTTGGAATGCAAGACATTCCTGCAAAATAATCAACGAATTCTTTTAGGTATCCAAACTTCCTTGGATCCTTGCAAGTCGGCAGAGGTGGTTCCTTTGGGAACCCAGATTTTTCTTACATTTTTATGGACATTTCTTGAATTATTGCAATCAAAAGCTTTATGTCATATTCTTTTATAAACATAACATACAACTTTAGAGTTTTTAATAGGAGCAGACTTAGAAGTTCTAAAAGTTGATGCAATTGATGCAGATTTTGAACCTTTTGAAATATAAACATTTTTGCTCAAGTTCTTAGGAACATATAATAAAGACTTTGAGTTGAAACAGTTTTGGTATAGCCAAAACTTTTTAAGATAAGATGTTTTCAACAGGTCCTTTAGATTTCGCAAAAGTAGTTGCTGAAATTCCATTCATAATAGATGTTTTAAAATCAATTCCATCTTTGTTTCCTGAAATTTGTTGTTCTTTTAAATTAACTCAAGCTTATTTGAAGACAAAGTATGTTTTTCAACTAAGGACTTGAGTTTGTAACCTCCTTTTTTAGTTCAATATTTCAATAAGTAAATCCTTGTTTTTCTTTTCAGATAAAAGATTTTCATTTTTCAATTTTTCATTTCTTTTAGAAAAGTCATGCAGTTCTTTTGTAGTAATAGGTTCTTTTCAAAAAATTTTATTTTCTGTTTGAGTAAAGAGTCATTCATATTTTTCAATGATTTTATCATTACTCTAGCTTTCATAAATTCAGATAATATATCATGAAAAGAAAATTTTAATTCATTAAATGTAAATTCAATACAATTGTTAGGGAATGTTACCTCATCTTCGAGACCCATTAAACACAGATTTACAGTCTTGGTGGTCTCTCTTCTTCAGATGAAGATGATCTTCACTATCGGACCATGTGGCAACCATGTCTTTCTTCTTCTTTTCTATCTGAAGGATTTCTTCAATAGAGGACAGTCTGGACGAATGTGCCCCGGCTTCTTGTATTCATAGCATGTGGGGACTACTTCTTTATCTTTCTCTATGTCCTTTTCTTTTTTTTTCATAATCATTCCTATGGAATTTTTGGTTGTATCTTCTTTCTTTCTTCCCATGAATTTTTTAAATCTCCTCACAACCATTGCAATATCATCATCTTCTAGGTCATCATTAGAGGAGGTGCTTTCTTCTTCAAACTCTTCATCATTCCTCTTTGATTCGGTAGTAGCTCTGAAGGCTATAGTCTTCTTTTTCTTCTGTTCATCTTCAGTTATGTGCTGCATAGTCAGCTCGTGGGTGATGAGTGATCCCAGTAGTTCATCTAGTAGAAATGTGTTAAGGTCTTGGCCTCCTGGATTGCAGTCACTATGGGATCCCACTTGTCAGGTAATGATTGGAGTATCTTTTGAACTAGATCAACATTTGAGTATACCCAGCCAAGAATCTTTAAACATTAATAATATCTGCAAATCTAGAGAACATGGCAAAAATTATTTCAGAAGGTTCCATTTTAAACAGTTCGTAGTTGTGAACTAAAAGATTTATCTTTGAGATTTTCACTTGGGAAGTTCCCTTAGGTCACTTCGAGTTTGTCCCAGATTTTCTTTGCTGAAGAGCAAGTGGAAATTCGGGTTGAACTCATTTTCATCCGAAGCACAGTATAGTAAATTCATTGCTTTGGCATACAATTCCCCCATTTTCATTTCATGATCATCCCAGTCCTCTTCAGGCTTAGGGATGTCCACGTCATCAACTTTGATCGTGGGAATGTGTGGCCCTTTTAAGATGATCTTCCATAATTGAAAATCTATAGCTTGAATGCAAATTTTCATTTGTGCTTTTCAATAAGATTAATTAGTGCCTGTGAATAGTGGAGGTCTATTTGTTGAATGGCCTTCGACCAAGGATGTACTCATGGGATGAGCCATCAATCTTTACTTAAGTAATCAGAGACTCTGCTTTGATACCAGCTATTGCCCAGGTGGCTTTTCCTAAGCGGGGGGTGAATTGAGAATTATAAAATTTCTTGCAAATATGTGCACAAATAATTCTTTTTAGTGGTGGAATGTTGTGTTAATCAAAATTAGATGCAGAAGCTTAAAAGTAAATAAAGCACAACACAAACAAGGCAAGTTAATAGTGGTTCGAAGCAACCCAACTCCTACGTCCATTACCCAAGTTCACCACTCGGGATTTCCACTATATCTCCCAAACCGGAATACAGTCGGATTGTTTTACAGGCTCACAATCCCAACCTCTACACTTTGGTTTCAAAACCGGGATCACCAAAGAGAACCCACACTAGGTTTTCACAGGCTCACCTATAACCTCTACACTTTGGTTTTAAGAAAAATCACCAAAGAAACCTATTTGGTTTTTACAATCGGGCTCACCAATAACCCAAATATTCTAAGAGTAGAATAAAAAAGCAACAAAAATGACAAACTTAGTTGTTTGGTGGGTTGCTAATGCAGCTCTAGTGAAGCTCAATTGAATGCTCTTCAATGCACTTCAATGACTTCTTTGCTTTCATCAAAAGATGCTTCAAGCTTCTAATAAGAGTTGTGAAGGCTTGAAGACTGACTTCAAAGCTCATGTGCTCTCTCTCTTCTTACTTTAATAAATTTCAATAAATGCTCAATAACTCATTAGTCTCTCTAAAGATGTTCTCATACCTCATATATAGAGACTTCAACTACCTTCCCTGATTTTGAACATTGTAGACCGTTGTTGGGAAGTGACAGGTTACCGTTTGAGCACGTTTGGAATTCAAAATCAAAAAACTGAAACTAGCCGTTGGAAGTGACCCCGTCACTCCAGTTGGCTTGGATCAGGTTCGCGTCAGCTGGGTTGAACACCAGTCGGCTAGGTTCCACAGTGAGAGAAAAAGGTTCACTCTGGATGAGTCAGCTAGGCTAAAATCCGGTCGGCTAGGATTTTTGAGATTCATAGAACGTTCTGAACCAAGTTCTGGACGAGTCAGCTAGGACTTGGTGCCACTCTGCTGGATCTGTGTGCTAGAGATCTTCTTTCTTATGCTAGTACTAGAGTCGGCTGGTTCCTTCATAGTCGGCTTGAAATTGGTTCTTCGACCAGACCAAATTCAATTCTCCAGAACTCTTATGCCAAGCTTTGAAGACTTCCTCAAGGTCTTCTTACAATGAAATCAAGAAAAATTGAAGCTTTAAAACCATTAGAAGTAACCCTTTATCCTGATTTAAGGAGGAAATTTTTGTTGGGTTCTTCTTTACAAGATTCTAATCACCTACAACTCAACACAAAGTAATAAAGATTGTAGGATTTAGAAAGTATGTCAATGTAGTCGTCCTACAAAAACTTGTCAACCATTTGAAGAGTTGTTAGATAACCAAATGTATGCTCCAATTTTGTTATCATCAAAATAACTTTAGGGTTCAACACTTTCTAAGGTTCATGACTGAACAATGTGCCCAAATGAACTATAGGTTTGACCAACTGGATGAGCGATTCAAAAACATAGAGAGAATCCATAAGACCCGTACTAACCCTGGTTCACCAAAACCAACTGCATTTTACCCCAGAAGTGATGCAGGACATGGATGCGATGCAGTACTAATGGTTGATTTAAATTTTATGTTAATCGAGAGCAAATATTCATTAACCTAATAGCCTATTGAACAATACATTAAAAGAATCTATAGAAAGCAACTAAATACTGGATTACATCACCTGCATGCATACCTAACAAAATAATTAATTAAATAGATCACGATGATTGAGAAACCATGCTAGATTAGGTTCCTACTTTCTGAAAGGGTTATGCCCTACAAGCCAATCTATGTTGTATCTCCCAAACCATTGTAATTGATAATATTCTAATAAAGGCAGTATTTTTCATCATACACTGTGTTTATTATATATGATGAACCCCATAGATTAGGGCTATGATTTTAGGGTTATGATGAGATCATACCAGTGAGACCTAAAGTCTTAAAACCTTAATCTAAAATATTCCTAGTCAAAGGAACCCTGAGTAGGGGATCAGGGTTTTTCCGGTAAGACTAGCACATCCCATGTATAGAGAGGGTGACTGCTCTCACAGTCACTTGTGTATGACACTAATATTAGGATGTGGGTGCTCATTAGAGAATGAGTTCACTGATATGATCCAACTTGAGAACATCTAATAGAGTCTTAGCTACATGTCAATAGAAGGTTCTCATAGTGGGAGTGGTACAAGTAATCCTTTGACCTGAGACTACCATAAGTACCTTATGTACATGAACCCATCCTTTGGTTCAACTCTAATCATGACACTGAGTCATGCACAGGATTGATACTGGGAATGGTGAATTGGATATGAAGGTAATGAGTAGGTCAACAAGGAATCGATCACTCTAGTAGTAAGAGGAGATTGCATCCAGCTAGTTATCAATCGGATGATGATTCAGGGAATCTTTGATCAAAGAAAAGATATTAGAGATGGTTCTAATATCAAGATAATTGAATCATCAATATAAGATTGAGCTAGAAATAAATATAATATTGGATTTGACATATATCCATATCCATAATTATATTTTGGGTGCAGGCTGATCGAAGGATTTAATTGTACGGTAACATTCTACTGAAGGGTAGTTTTGGTATTTCACAAGAATTTCCATATCTTCCAGGTAGACATGACACATTGCTCGACATCAATCTTTTCTTGTGGGTGATCAAATTTAATGATAAATATTAGAAAGAGTCCTAATTGATCATTATCGGGTAAGCCCGATTTGACCTAAATCGATTAGAAAGAGTTCTAATCAAATTAGGTCAACTTGTATTCGAACCAACTGCTGGCTAGATATGGAACCCAATGGGTCACACACTTAAGAGAATTGATCAAGAGTCATTTGCATGAAGACACTCTAGCAAGTGTTGCAAATCCTAACTTCTATTCAAATTGGATTCGAGATTAGGGTTCCGAATTGATTCAATTTGGGTTCTGATTGGATCTAATTAGACCCTAATTGAGGTTTTAGGGATTATGGCTAACCCAATTGGCTAACCAATTACTTAGGCTAGCATACCACCCGCCATTAGCCCTTGCATGCCAAAAACACCAAGAGTCCATGCGCTTATGGACTCTTGGCGCGCCATATGGAGGAGTCCATGGGTGCATGGACTCTTGGCGCGCCCACTTAATTCTTCGATGAATTAAGATGGGGCAGCATCCTTTCTCATTTTTAGCACCTCACTTATCATCCCTTGGATGGTAATCTAACGGGTGGTGGGGTTTTAAGAAACAAAGAAATCGTTGCTTCTTCCGGGTGCGTGAAATCGTATCTCTTCGGAGATTCAAGTTTCGCAACTTCTTTCTCCCAATCGTCGCGACTTCTTCCTTTGAGAAAAGCCATGAGAATTAATCCAGAAGGTCATGAGAAAGAAGAGAAGGGCGTGAGAAGAAGGAAAGGGCGTGAGAAGAAGGAAAAGGGCATGAGAAAAATGTTACAGAGAGTTGTGAGGGCGCCTCTCTGAAAACTATATAAAGGAATGGAAATCAGAACTTCGGTAATTCTAAAAATTATATTTTTTTCTTCTTCCTCTCCTAAAGACTCTTCTCCCTTTTCTTGTTTTGCATTGTTTTCTTTATAGAGTACACCTTTGTCGAAACTCTGCTACTGAATAAGAACAAGAGCGAAAGTCTTCGACGGTAAAGGAAAGATAGAGTTTTGTTTTTGTTCTTTCCTTCCTTCTTACATTAAGACATTATTATCTTAATTTCTCCTCCAATTTAAGACAAGCCTAAATCCCCTTAGGACAAAGTCTTATCTTTAAGATAAGAGTGTCTTAGAGGGTCAAGGTCTTAGTGGAAGGAGGAGAAGAGTTAAAAAAAAAAAAAAAAAAGGAGGCAACCTCTTGTGTGGAAGAATTCCAGCCATAATCCGAAGGATTGAGTTCTATAAGAAGAACTCAATACGAGGAACTATTGGATAAGAAGATAGTGTTCTTGGTCATTGCTCTGTGTGGATCACCTTTGGAGGGCGGACACTTGGATGCCTGGCGAATTCAAATCGCCCGTTGATCTTCAAGCTTTAAGTCTTCATAAATTGGAATTAGCGATTACAGGTTGGTATTCTAATTCAATTTGCATAGAAATGTTTGTCTTCATATATTCTAGTCTTATTAAGGAGTTCCTGGTTTTAGGATTTTTGGTGCATATTTAATTTTAATTTTGAAACTACCCTTCCGCTACGTTGCACCGGATCCTAACACTTTCTAACATCCGATCTAGAGGAAGGAAAAGATCTTGAGTTGCCGATATGCTTAGAAGCCTCTTCTAGTGAAGATCTGGATCACTGCACTCTAGGATTGAAGAATCGGACTCCAAACTGATCGCTCCTGGCATCAAAATTTCGAACGAACTGATTCCAAAGCATGAACACCGATCTTCAGAGTCGGATCTCAAGAGAATCTACCAAAAATACCAAAAAATAGCAATTAAACATTGGAAATCAAAAGCTAGAAGGAAGGCTAGCACCAAGGTTGTTGGTCCTCCCGGGGATCTTCTTCTTTGGTTAGCTTCCAGGATCTCTTCAAAGCATTGGATGAAGGCCTTGAAGAGATAAAGGGATCAGATCTGATGGAGGGATTGGATGGATAAACAGGGCATTGCACCTCGGTATATCTTGGATGTTGCACCCAAGTGTTATAGGCATCACACCTAGCACCTATCAGTCATCGCAGCTAGAAAGGAATTGGGAGAAGAACTCGACAGAGTTTCATTTTATTTCATCAAAAAATCATTTATTACAAGGGGGCAGGTGTAGGGGTATTTATAGAACCCTAACCAGAGAAGTGAGGGACTCAAATACAAGAGTTTCATTATAACTCTAGACTTCAAGTTTACATTGCCTGGACTGCTGCTGGAAGAAAAAAAATGGACTCCTATCCATAGTTGGCGCCAAGATGAGACTTTGATGGAGGGTCATGATCACTTCTTGGTTGGTCATGATGATTGGGCTCCAGTGTCTTGATAATGTATTTTTTTAGAGCTGCCTGGACTCTTCAGTCTGGATTAGAGAGAACTCTAGAGTCCTGCTGAAATTCTAGAATCCTTGAAGAATAGTTAGCAGCTTATTTGAATGGAATGCTAGGAACACTTAGACCTCCAACACTAGGTGAGAAAAAATTTCCAAACTCCTTTGAATGCTTGGCCGACTTCTCACTTTGGCGTGAAATATTATGAGTAGAAGGGCGCCATCTAGGTGAGGTCCTTCACAATTACTCCTCTTAAAAATTTTGTGCGCCTTTCTTCATGGGCCGATAAAAAGAAATTGTCTTGATGAGTGTAGCTTGTCCAAATCTAAGTGGTAGGCCATGTGTCATTGTCCTCCTGGTGGCGTGACAATAGTAGTCCTGAAATCATGCAAAGTTGACATGCAAAATAGGCTAGCATATGATAAGAGCTTGTGCTAGCACATGGGTCATATGGACTTGTCTTGAACTAGCATATAGGTTTATTTGAGTCACATGGGTATTATAATTGGTCTCCCCTGTAATACAAGACTCAACAACTAATTTTTACAGGACTCAATAAATAACTAAAGTTCTATTTGATAAATTGGAACCCAATTTGATCAAAAGGGCAAGACATGTAAATACGTAGTTCAACTTGGTAAAAGGGGTTTAGCCCAAAATGCTAAATAAATAAAACCCTAATTCCAGTTGGTAAAAGGGGCTAACCCTAACTAATCCAAAATAACAAAAATTAAAATAAATTATTTACATGGATAAAAGGGTTGGGTCCATGGTTTCATTCACAGGTGATCCACAGGTTGTGGGTTCAACCTGTTGATATTTCGGGCCCTAGTGTCCTCACCAATTCTCCCAAGATGGGAGGTACTTGACTCCGTCGAGTAAGGGTTAGACTGGCTCAAGTACTTCTCTAGCAATTCCGGGGTGATCTTCTGCAGATCCTCCCGAGTTATCCAAGTGTCATCAGACTCGGGATATCTTTGCCAACGAACCAAGTATCGCTGGTAGTCCTTTTTTTGGGTAACAATCATCTTGTCATCTAGAATTCGTTCAACCCTGTCTCTCCGATTTGTGGATTTGGCTATTGGAAACTCATGGGTTGGTTCGCTCTCAAGAACAGGATCAGGCCCAAGAGGCTCACTATGTAGCAACATCGGCTCCCTAATCTCTAAAAGATCTGATATGTTAAAAGTTTACTTATACCCAAATCTAAAGGTAGGTCTATCTCATAAGCATTAGGTCCAAACATATCAATTACTTTATATGGTCCCGCACTCCAGGCATGTAACTTTTGATAGTTTTAGATGGAAATCATTCAAGCCTGAGCCTAATCATAACTTGGTCCCCTACTTTAAACTCTTTGAACCTTTTGCTTAAATTAGCTGTCGTGCATATGAATCATTGCTCTCTTTAATTTTCTTATTTTATTCTTGATGCACGTTTTTTATATGCTATGCAAAAGACTCAGCTGACTTAGATATACATGCATGAATAGGTAAGGGAATTAGATCTAATGGCTTCCTAGGCTTGTATCCATGAACGATTCAAATGGGCTCTTTCCTGTAGATGTGTATACGAGGATATCATCAAAATATACGACCACGAATTTTCCAATAAATGATCGTAACACTGAGTCATAACCCACATAAACGTACTTGGAGCATTTGATAATCCAAACGGCATCACCAACCACTCATATAGGCCATCTTTGGTCTTGAAAGCCGTTTTCCACTCATCACCGATTCTATCACTCACCTGATGGTAGCCACTTTGAAAATCAATTTTTGAAAAGATGGTCGATCCGGCCATCATGTCTAGCATGTCATCGAGTCGGGGTATGGGAAACCGATACTTTATCGTAATCTTGTTAATAGCCCGGCTGTCTATGCACATCCTCCAACTGCCATCCTTTTTATGAGTCAAAAGTGGTGGGACAGCACAAGGACTCAAACTCTCCCTAATAAATCCCTTTTTCATAAGATCCCCTACTTGTCATTGTAGCTCTTGATGTTCCATAGGGTTCATCCTATAGTGTGCGAGGTTTGGCAATGTGGCTCCTAGTACTAAATCAATTGCATGTTGAATATCTCTTAATGGTGGCAATTGATCCGGTAAATCTCCAGGATCGACATCTTTAAATTTCTCTAATAAATCTAGGATCTCCTTAAGGTATTCTAGTTTTTGTTGATCCTGAGCTTCATTGGTAACTAAAATCCAAATTGGTGACCCTCTATCGATTTCTCGTTTTAACTCCTTTGCAGAGACCAAATTCAGATTAGACTCTTTTTCCTTTAAGTGACTTGACCCTCTCGTAACGTTGTCCTTTGGTGGGGTCACATTAATCACTATCCTCTTTCTTATATGGTGAAATGCACACGAGTTCAATCATCCAAACAGGGTGGCATCGTGGTCATACACCAAGGTCTTCCTAAAATGATGTTGCTAACCACCATCGAAAGAACATCGAACCAGACTCTTTCTTGGTAGGATTGTACCTGAATTGTAACCTGGCATCACAACCGGATGGAAATGTTGGTTGCATCGATCCAGGATACCTTATAGGGGGTCGGGCGTGGAACAGTTAGTAAGTCTAGGCTCTTAACTGCATTAGTAGAAATTGCATTGACACAACTCCCACTATCAATTATGACCTTACATACCTTATCCCTATTTTAATAAAGGTCTGTAGGATGTTAGTCCTACGCAACCTCATCCTCTTAGTTTGAGTCAGGATGCATCTGACCACTCCAAATCGGTCTGAGTCTAAGATCTCTTCCACCTCCTCATATTCTTCCACTAACTCAACTTCAGCCTCATAAACCTCTTCATCACAAGGGTCACTAATCTCAGGGTCCTCTACTTTAGGTTCCCCTATATGTAAGGCTCGCGATGGACAATGGGTAGCATAATGACCAATCTGAATACACTTAAACCATACTGGGATTTGTTTTCGATCCTTTTGAACCATAGGTGCCTTACCCTTGTCACCTCTATGAATGGGCTGGGGATTTGGTCTAAGTTGATTTGCAAGAATTTGGTTATGGTTTGGCCTATTTCCAGGGGCATTAAATCTAGATGAATCAGATTGATAGGTAGGTTTCCTTGAAAATCTCTCAACATCCCTAGCAACCTGATAGGCATGTTCTAAATCATTCACTTCTCATAGAATTAGTTCCCTCTTAATATCCTCATTCAGGCCTGCTCTAAACCTAAACAAAGTAAACGACTCAAACTCGGACACACCACACAGCATAACATCTCATCGAAAATGGCTATGTATTCAGACACAGTCTAATTTCCTTGGGTCATCTTCTACCACTGATCTAAAAGCCTTTGTTCATAAGAGAATGGTAGGTATTTGGCCCTTAATTTTAGTTTCATGTCCACCCATGTAGCAATATGTGGGTCTCTTCTATGTCGGCTTAACCTTTCCACATTATCCCAATACAATCGTGCTTGTCGGATCAACCTAAACTTAGCGATTTGACCTTACGCTCATCTGACATGGTATACCATTCGAAGTACTGATCCATATCACTTTCCCAATCAGAGTACATCTTCCGATCTAAAGTACCATCGAATGTAGGAGCTTGTAGTATGATACTCCTATGGGCTCGTGCTTCCTGATCATCTATGTCATACTGCTGCCTCGTAGGAATAGAATCACGTGTAACCTCTCTACGTTGGGCTCGATGCCTTGGAATTGGATTAGGTATGGCCTCTCTACGTGGGGCTTGATGTTTGGGGATTGGATCATTTGTAAGCTCTGGAAGTTGGTGATGGGGACATCGCTAGCACGGATCCCAGAGCAAGCATGAATCATGAAGCTGCACGAATCTCGGAGCATATCCAGAATAAAGTAGTTTGGGATTTTATCTTTTGTTTGAAATTTAAATAAGGATTTGGTTGGTTAGAATTTAGATATGGAAAGGCTTGTCTTATCCTATCTTATGTTTGAATTTGAATTATCTCTATCTTTTTATCCTGTATTCAAATTCAAATGAGGGTGGACAAGTCTATAAAACCACCCTCGGTCCTTTGTAAAAAAAAGATTTAGGAGTTTAGTCAAGTTTTGGGAATGAAAATGAGTTTTAGAAAGAGTGATTTTTTTATTTCACTCCGTGAGGAGGAGAGGGTGTGAGGCCCAATCCCAGGACATAATGTAAGGTCATGCCTAGTTATCCCCTTCCCATTCCATCTTCTTTATCCCCTCATGGTCTTTGAGATCCATCCTAGCCCCTCCAGTATCGAGGAGGGTGTAATGCCGTAGAGGTGAGAAGTCTCTTTGTTAGGTGAGTCCCAAAGTCCATGAGATCCAGATCCCTATCCTACATCTCCACTATTCCTTCGCCATCCCTAGAGAAAAAATACCAAAAAAAAATATTACCCTAATTTAGGTGACTTCTAGGCTCACCAACAGTCCTACCCATCTCTGTCCCTCATCAATTTTGGTATCAGAGCCCAGAAAATTAGGGTACATTTTATCATCCAAGAATCCCTTTTATCATTCGTCCCTCTACTTCCCAGATTCAAAAAAAAAAAAAAAATTCCCAGTTTATCAAGTCACCATCATTTTCTTCTTCCCTCTTCTGATCATGTTGTTGAGCATATGCCGGCGCCTGCCTTCCCTGCCGTGACTCCTCCAAAAACTACACCGGACTCCTCTCTGCTGCAGCGACGCTTGCAACCACCAAGCCTTCTCCTTGGATTCGCCTGTCTAACTCAGTCGGTAGAGCAACAAGGTCTACACCCGGAAAATCGCACAACAGACCCCAAAGCCCACATCCAACCCTCGGCCCCTGTCCTCCTCCACCAAACCCAACGCCGACTGCCGGAACCAAGTCGGATAAGCCCTTGCTACTCCTCTGCCTCTCCCACCGCAAAGCCAACTCCTGATCCATCTACTCCCTCGAAGAAGATGACGACTCTGATGACGTTACTGCTGCCATCACCACAGCCGCCGGATCCTAGCCATCGAGCAAAGATCTAGGAGATCTTCTTGCGCTCCAGCCCATCCGTGCGATGCAACCGTGACTATGAGGGGTGCGAGGGCCCCATCCAGTCCAGTACGTCTTCCTCCAATGACCATCTCATCCTCCGCCCGACTCCCTTCTCTGGTCTACGTCACCGAATTCCCCTCCTCCAGCCCACGATGCAATTCTCAGCCCCAGATCACTACACCACGGAGTTTCGACCCAAGCCCGGCTCACCTCCCTGCTCCTCGGGCTCACCGCAGCACTTCCGGGTAACCCCGATGCCGGCCTCTTCTCCGGACCACCTCTCCTCGTAGTTCTCGCCTGAACCAGGTGCTCCTCCCTTGTTCCCAAGCCCACGACGTCCCTTCCGGATGTTCCCGAACTCCCAGCTCCTTCCGAGCGTCTGCCCCGAGGTTCTCCCACCGTAGCTCGACTCCCCGTCGAAGGACGACGCCCCGTCCTCCCTCAGAGCTCGCCCCACTGCCAGCCTCTTCTCCGGACCAAACCCCCCAATAGAGTTTCCGCCCAAGTTCCGGATCCTCCCCTCCCTGCTCCCGAGCTCGCGGCTTCTTCCCCGGATGACTGCTACCATTTTTTCTACTGAAGTTCGACTCCTTCCCTACTTCTTGAATGATGCCCCATCCTCCTTGGAGATCGCATGACGCCCGCTCCTTCTCCGGACCACCAACCATGGAGTTTCCGCCCCATCTACGGACCGGTACCCCTATTTTCATGAAGCATCCAATGGCTGTTGTGAAGAAAACTCATCGATCTGCTATTGAAGAAGACTGGAATAGCTATTCTAGCTATTCTGGCTATTCCATGTATATCCCAGATTTATTTCAGCTTGGAATAAATCCTATTTACTTTAAATTGGGTCATGTGCATCCCAGAGCCAGCCTAACTTGATGGAGTCGAGTTTTCTCCACCTCAGGGGAATGATGGGGACATCACTAGCTTGGATCCCAAAGAAAGCACGAATCCTGAAGATGCACGAATCTCGAAGCATATCCAGAATAAAGTAGTTTGGGATTTTATCTTTTGTTTAAATTTAAATAAGGATTTGGTTGGTTAGGGTTTAGATATGGATAGGCTTGTCTTATACTATCTTGTGTTTGAATTTGAATCATCTCTATCTTTTTATCCTGTATTCAAATTCAAATGAGGGTTGGACAAGTCTATAAATACCACCCTCAGTCCTTTGTAAAAAAAAAGTTTTTAGAGTTTAGTCAAGTTTTGGGAATGAAAATGAGTTTTAGAAAATAGTGGTTTTTTAATTTCACTCCGTGAGGAGAGGGTTTGAGGCCCAATCCCAGGATATGATGTGAGGTCATGCCCAGTTATCCCCCTTCCCATTCCATCTTCTCTATCCCCTCGTGGCCTTTGAGATCCATCCTAGCGCCTCCATATATCGAGGGTGTAATGCCCTAGAGGTGAGAGGTCACTTCGTTAGGATGAGTCCCAAAGTCCACGAGATCCATATCCCTATCCTACATCCCCACTATTCCTTCGCCACCCCTAGAGAAAAAAATACCAAAAAAAAATATTAATGTAATTTAGGTGACTTTTAGGCTCACCAACGGTCCTACACATCTCTGTCCCCCATCAGCTGGGGTCCTGGACCATACTGTGGGGTAAATTCCAGTGGTGTAGGGTCAGGTTGAGACACATGGGATCCTTCTAATGAACCTATTCTTTCATTCATTTGATCAAACCTCTGGTCGACTCTAGCACTAAACTGCCTCTGCTCAGCACTAAGCTATCTCATTTGCTCAGTCAAAGAGCTCATGAAAGTTTCCATCGTGGGGTCGTTGGATGTACTATGTTGGTCCTGGGGGACCTGGTATGTGGGGTTCCTGACCTAGTAGTCAAGCAAGGATATAATGCACTCAAACAAACCTAATCGAGTATGGATAGCTAGACCTAGAGTCCAAACTAGATGCCTAATCAAGGTGGCATGCTAGTTTGTATTAACTCAAGACTTGGCCAGGCAGATGTAAGGGGAGTGTAGGTCCCTGATTGCCAAACCTAGACACTAATTAGAGATTAGCAAGGTAGGCGGACCAGCTCACTTTCACTTTGGGACGTAATCCCTGAACCACCATTCTAGACACCAAGAAATGGCATACACAGATTCAATTGACATGATTGACTTGACACTAACTCGGACCCGGCCAATGGTGTCCCTAAGCTCTCTAGAGCAATTAGGTTCTAATCAATTTTAATTAGGGCTTGGGCTCGAAAGCAAAGTGGGTGGTTTTGGGCTAGTGAAAGGTTATGAACTCCTCCCCCTATGTTATATTGTATGCCCTTAAAAATCAATTAGAAAATGAATGCAACAAGCAACTAATAAAACTAAACCCTAATGATTTTTTTTTTTTTTGGGCAGAACATATTATCAAGCCAAAAATAGAGAACTGCAGTTTCAAACAAACCGTAAATTATAAAAAATTAATGAAAATACTTTGAATTTCATTGAAGCTAACACAATAAATTACATATTTTTTTGATTTTTATACATATAGAAACAATTAAAACAACATAGCATATACTAGAAGGCCGAGATGTAGAATTTAACTAAATGCAAGATTAACCTAATCTAAACCGTGTTCTGATGCCAAATTTGGTGCAGGACATGGATGCGATGCAGTACTAAAGGTTGATTTAAATTTTTGTTAATCGAGAGCAAATGTTCATTAACCTAATTGCCTATTAAACAATATGTTAAAAGAATCTATAGCAAGCAACTAAATACTGGATTACATCACCCGCATGCATACCGAACAAATAAATAATTAAATGGATCATGGTGATTAAGAAACTATCCTAGATTAGGTTCCTACTTTCTAACATCAGATCTAGAGGAAGGGAAAAGATCTTGAATTACCGATACGCTTAGAAGCCTCCTCTGATGAAGATCTAGATCACTGCACTCTAGGGTTAAAGAATTGGACTCCAAACTGATCGCTCCTGGCATCAGAATTCTGAACGAACTGATTCCAAAGCCTGAATGCCAATTTTCAAAATTGGATCTCAAGAGAATCTGCCAAAAATACCAAAAAGTAGCAATTAAACATTGGAAATCAAAAGCTAGAAGGAAGGCTGGCACCAAGGTTGTTGGTCCTCCCAGGGATCTTCTTCTTTGGTTGGCTCTAGGATCTTCGCAAGGAAGCCTGAAGAGACAAAGGGATCATATATGATGGAGTGATTGGATGTATAAACAGGGCGTCGCTCTCCGGTAGAACTTGGATGTCGCACCCAAGTGTTTTAGGCATCACACCTAGCACCTATCAGCCGTCGCAACTAGAAAAGAATTGGAAGAAGAACTCGGCAATGTTTCATTTCATTTCATCCAATATTCATTTATTACAAGGGGGAGGTGTAGGGGTATTTATAGAACCCTAACCAGAGAAGTGAAGGACTCAAATACAAGAGTTTCATTACAACTCTAGACTTCAAGCTTACATTGCCTGGACTCCTGCTGGATGAAAACAAATGGACTCCTATCCATAGTTCGCACCAAGATGAGACTTTGATGGAGGGTCATGATCGCTTCTGGGTTGGTCATGATGATTGGACTCCAGTGTCTTGATAACGTATTCTTCTAGAGCTGCCTGGACTCTTCAGTATAGATTGGAGAGAACTCTGGAGTCCTGCTGAAATTCTAGAATCCTTGAAGCTTGAACAGTTAGCAGCTTATTTGAAAGGAATGCTACGAACCCTTGGACCTCCAACACTAGGTAAGAAAAAATTTCCAAACTCCATTGAATTCTTGGCCGATTTCTCACTTTGGCATGAAATATTATGAGTAGAAGGACGCCATCTAGGAGAAGTCCTTCACAATTACTCTTAAAAATTTTGTGCACCTTTCTTCATGGCCCAACCAAAAGAAATTGTCTTGATGAATGTAGCTTGTCCAAATTTAAGTGGTAGGCCATGTGTCATTGTCCCCCTGGTGACATGACAATAGTAGTCCTGAAATCATGCAAAGTTGACATGTAAAATAGGCTAGCATATGACAAGAGCTTGTGCTAGCACATGGGTCACATGGGCTTGTCTTGAACTAGCACATGGGTCTTGATTTGAGTCACATGGGTTTTATAATTGGTCTTCCCTGTAATACAAGACTCAACAACTAATTTTTACAGGACTTAATAAATAGCTAAAGTCCTATTTGATCAATTGGAGCCCAATTTGATCAAAAGGGCAAGACATGTAAATACGTAGTTCAACTTGGTAAAAGGGGTTTAGCCTAAAAGGCTAAATAAATAAAACCCTAATTCCAGTTGATAAAAGGGGCTAATCCTAACTAATCCAAAATTACAAAAATTAAAATAAAATATTTACATGGATAAAAGATTTGGGTCCATGGTTTCATTCACAGGTGATCCACAAGGATGTGGGTTCAACCTGTCGATATTTTCGGCCCTGGTGTTCTCACCAAGAAGCCATAGACCCAAACCACTAGGATCAATGGTCATAGTCAAAACCCAGGTACTATTCAGGTTTCCCTTTGCTAACCCTTCCCCATTACCCCAGATCCTAGTCTATGTCTCCTTAGCCATCCCACCCCTATTATCCAATTGGTCCACCAAGATGCCATTGAAGAAGATGTGTATGAAGCTTGTTATAGCCCATCGGTCCGCCGCCGGACCGGACCGGTCCATCTTTGCGGCATGACCGGGCCGCTCTTCTAAAGCTCCAACAGCCACAGCTTTCAGAATACGACCCACTGAAGCAGAGGTCCCAATGACCAACTCTTGCTAGGATCCGACACACTACTCTCCTGTAGAATTCCAACCAACTAGAGTAGAGGTCCGAACGACCCACTCCTGCTGGGATCCGGCCCATTACTCTACTGCAGATGTCCGACCCACTAGAGCAGGGTCCAAACGATCCACTCCTCCTAAGATCCGGCCAATTGCTCTCTTGCACAAGTCTGATCTCCTGTCCGATCGACTGGCCCTCTTGGTCGGCATCCGATAAATATGTTCCACGACCTAGAGGATTCCAGAACCCCCTTTCTATTTCAACGGAATCCTGCCACACCAGCAGTCCTACTCCACTATTCCCATGGTGTCGCCCTATCGGGTGCCACGTTTCCACTCTCCAGATTCTCCCAAGGGTAGATCGGTCTTTCTCAGCTGCTCCCCTAACAGATTTTGGAGTGTTCCAAGCCTATATAACGTAACCAAGGGACCCCATTCAAAGCTAAGTGCTCTCTTCCCTCTCCAAGCACCATTTCTCTGATTCCTCCATTCTGTTGCCTTCAAGCTCCTACTGACTTAGGCATCAAGGGTCCCTCGCCAAAACAACACCAGCGCCTTGGGGACTTTGTTGCAGGTTGACTGACAGAGGAGTGATCCAGCATAACCGACCTAGCCCGTCCAGGAGAAGTCATCGTAACATATTGGTGCTAGAGGAAGGGGAACCCTTCTCTAAAAGGTGGAATCCATTTGCCCTGCCAAGCAATGGCTAAAAAAAGAGCTCCAAATGCCACTGCCAGATGAGGTCTTTCCCCATCCAGGTCCGAGGGACCTCCCATGGAAAATGATGCCATCGTCGCTATCGCTGATCCTACCATTACCCTGGGATTGTAGTAGTTCCAGATGTTAATAGACCATATTGAATGCTAACCATCATGATTCAACATTTCCAGGAGATGGCTGATAATCGACGGCAATCGCTAGATGCTTCCTGTGCTAATCCTCTAATAGTTGGAGAGGGAGAATGATAGCCGGAGGTCCTTCAGCATTATTCTTGCACAACCACGGAGCTCAAAAGATCCTTGGGCTCTCGCACCGATGGCAAGAGTGCAAGATCTGCTTCGCTGTCCTTCACCGAATCCATCACTATCGATGTTTGGCCTGCCGCCGAACTACCGAAAGACTACACCAGCAAGATTTTGCACATGGAGAAGCGCATTGCAGAAATTGGCAACTGGCAGAAGGCCGAAGGGGGGTAGGTATATGATTCACATCCCCCATTCTTCGATGAGATCCTGGTGGAGATGATTCTCCGCCACTTCAAAATCCCTCAGATGGACCCTTACAATGGCACCACCGACCCAATAGACCATCTGGGCACCTACAAGTCCTAGATAATGGTATAGGGCACATCCGACACCCTCCACTGTATCGCATTCCCAGTAACCCTGAAGAAGACCGCTCGGATGTGGTTTAACGCCATCCGACCAAGTACGATCTACTTTTTCTCTCAGCTTGAAAACTTTTTTCTTTCTCATTTTAGGACCTACAGTCGAACCCCAAGGAACACCGACTGCCTCATCCTCATACAGCAAAAGGAGGGAGTGACTCTCCTAGATTTCATTGCCCGTTTCAACTTTACGGCCATGGAGATCCCAGATCTAAATGAAGACATAGCTATGTCAGCCTTCAAGCGAGGGCTCCGCTCGTCCAGGCTTACTTTCTCCTTTGACAAGAGGTTTCTGACAAGCTACATTGAGCTCCTTGCCAGGGCGTAGAAGTACGCCCTGGCAGAAGAGCAAGCGGCTGGTCGATGCTAGGTAGAGAGGAGGCCGGCCCCCAAGAAGCGGAGCGACAAGGCTTCTAAAGTCTGACCTTTGAATGACAGCAATCAGTCAGCCCAGCACTGAAGTCCGAAGCCAAAGGACTTCCCTAGGAGGTTCGAGACCTATGCGCCCCTCTCCCTTCCAAAGGAAAAAATTTTCTTGGAGATCGAGAACGAGACCTTCCTTCAGAGGCCTCGACTGATGAGGGGCCTCGCTGCATATAGAAATAGAGATAAATTCTATCGGTTCCACAAAGATCACGGGCATAGCAATGAAGAATGCCTATAGTTGAAGGATGCCATTGAAGTCCTCATCCGGAGGGGTACCTGCACAAATTGTCCAACCCCATCAGGATCGGGCCAAAGCCTCAAGCACCAGGAACCCTCTGGAGGATGTGAAGCTTCCCAACCAACGACCGACCAGTAAGGATGTTGGCATGCTGCATCGAAGGTCCGAGTGGAGCTATGAAGATGGTCCAGACATTATCAAGAGGCCCAGGAGCTCCGATGCAATCACATTCTCCAATGAAGACCTCCTGGATTCCCATGTCTTTTAAAAATTATCCTGTAGTTGTGTCGGCAGTAATTGCTAACTACGATGTAAGATGGATACTTATTGATAATGGAAGCTCCACGGAGGTATTACTGTATGATGCTTTTATGAGAATGAACTTATTTTGGTCCATGCTGCAAGAATCTCCTATATCGCTGACTGGTTTTGGTGGCAATTCCATCGAAGTTGAAGGAGAAATAGTTCTCCCCATGACGATCGGGATGGAGCCCTTCAGGAAAACTCTCCCAATCAACTTTTTGGTTGTCTAGATGACCTCGGCTTATAATGCCATTTTGGGCTGACCAGCATTTAATAAGTTCCGGCCATCATGTCAACTTATCACTTGTTGGCAAAGTTTCCAACCAGCGGGGTTGGAGATATGATGGAAGACCGTTGGATGGCTAGGCAGTGTTTAACTATTACGAACCAGCAGTCAGAAGGCCATCCTACTCTGGTGCAACTCGACCCGAGGGCTGATGCCGATGGCCGTGGTCAGCCGGATGAAAAAATTCTATTTGTACCCTCTGCGAGGATGACCCACCAATGTTCTCCTATTGGAAGTTCCCTCAGCAAAGACCTCAAGTTAGAGCTGATTTGCTTTCTTAGATGCAACACTGATGTGGTGCGGACACCAAAGGCACCAAAATAAGGCAGAGGCTTCTCAACCCTCTGTGGATCACTTAAATGACATTCGAGTCCAATGTAATAAAGCTTAGTCCAGCTGAGTTGTTTTCATTTTAGTTCTGTAATTATTTAGCTCATGTTGAGCTAGTCCAGTCCAATGTTAGTCAACTCATGTCGAGCTAATTTTATTTTTGAGTCCTGTTCAACCATATTGAAGACTCAAGACCACATCATATAAGTGAAGACCAAGGTCCAACATGATTGAAGACATGGATGTTGAGCCCGAGTCCAACCTAACTAGAAGACATGAAGATCCCTGGAGGAGAATTAAAACAAGTGCAAACCTGAAGCCTGGAGACCAGCCAGAAGAAAACTGGGCCAGCCCAGGCCCAGGAGAAATTATGGCGCCCCTCCTTAGAATTACCTTCCCCTTGGTCGGCCACTTATGGTCACCCCCTTGGCCGACCAAGACAAGGAGAGGGAGTCCCATTCCATTTAAAATTTTTCTACCTAGGTTGCCATGTATTACTAGTTAGAGTTTGTAAGGGAAAAGGAGTCCTATGTAAAGTCTAAAGTACCCTTACTTGGGGCCCAAGGTTAAGGGTCTATTTAAGGGACCCTAGCCTCTTGTGAAGTTAGAATTTTTGATATGAATTAAAACCTGAGTTCTTCTATTGAGTTGTGTGATACCCTGCTGTGTGCATAAAGGGGTTTGTGAGAGTTTTTCTTTCCAGTGCTGCAATCATCTTCCTGCTGCCAACAAGCATCTCAGATCCCTGGATGCCCACTCCAAAGAAGCCTTCCCTTACTGTTTTCCCTTTGTTTTCTTGTTCCTTTGTGAGTTTTCTAACCCCTGACAGGTCGTTTACAGGTCCCCGAGTTCCTACGAATCCAACGACTCCAGCCAAGCCTCAATCGGATCACCGAGTAGAAAGCCGGGTATCCGCGGGTCTTTGGCTCGATTTTCCAGGCCGCATCCATCGAGGAACGAGAGACCCCTTCGCTACGATCTTCACAGACATTGTCAGGTACACTCCTCTACCTCCAGTAGTTTTATTGTAGGAGAACTTGCCAACTGAGGCTTCTCAGCCCGGCGGTCCTTCTTTGCTACTTTTCTAGGTCCTAATCTGCATGCTAATCTTCAAAAATTTATACAAAATTTCCTATAAATAATTTTGATCTGAAATTCGGGAATTAATCACCTAACTCAACATGTAAACATACAAAAAAAATTGCATGCATATTAGTCCCCCATCATTTGGATTGGTGCGGACACCAAAGGCACCAGAATAAGGCAGAGGCTTCTCAACCCTCTGTGGATCACTTAAATGACATTCGAGTCCACTGTAATAAAGCTTAGTCTAGCTGAATTGTTTTCATTTAAGTCCTGTAATTATTTAGCTCATGTTGAGCTAGTCCAGTCCAATGTTAGTCAGCTCGTGTCGAGTAATTTTATTTTTGAGTACTGTTCAACCATATTGAAGACTCAAGACCACATCATACAAGTGAAGACCGAGTCCAACCTAATTGAAGACATGGATGTTGAGCCCGAGTCCAACCTAACTAGGAGACATGAAGATCCCGGAGGAGAATTAAAACAAGTGCAAACCTGAAGCCTGGAGACCAGCCAGAAGGAAACTGGGCCAGCCCAGGCCCAGGGAGAAATTAGGGCGCCCCTCCTTAGAATTACCTTCCCCTTGGTCGGCCACTTATGGTCACCCCCTTGGCCGACCAAGACAAGGAGAGGGAGTCCCATCCATTTAAAATTTTCTACCTAGGTTGCCATGTATTCCTAGTTAGAGTTTGTAAGCGAAAAGGAGTCCTATGTAAAGTCTAAAGTACCCTTACTTGGGGCCCAAGGTTAAGGGTCTATTTAAGGGACCCTAGCCTCTTGTATGAAGTTAGAATTTTTGATATGAATTAAAAACTTGAGTTCTTCTATTGAGTTGTGTGATACCCTGCTGTGAGCATAAAGGGGTTTGTGAGAGTTTTCTTCCCAGTGCTGCAATCATCTTCCTGCTACCAACAAGCATCTCAGATCCCTGGATGCCCACTCCAAAAGAAGCCTTCCCTTTATTTTCCCTTTGTTTTCTTATTGCTCTGTGAGTTTTCTAACCCATGGCAGGTCGTTTACAGGTTCCCGAGTTCCTACGAATCCAACGACTCCAGCCAAGCCTCAATCGGATCATCGAGCAGAAAGTCGGGTATCCGCGGGTCTTTGGCTCGATTTCCAGGCCGCATCCATCGAGGAATGAGAGACCCCTTCGCTGCGATCTTCACAGACATTGTCAGGTACACCCCTCTACCTCCAGTAGTTTATTGTAGGAGAACTTGCCCTAACCGAGGCTTCTCAGCCCCGGCGGTCCTTCTTTGCTACTTTTCTAAGTCCTAATCTGCATGCTGATCTTCAAAAATTCATACAAAATTCTCTACAAATAATTTTGATCTAAAATTTGGGAATTAATCACCTAACTCAACATATAAAATATACAAAAAGAATTGCATGCATATTAGTTCCCCATCATTTGGTATCAGAGCTTAGATTAGGGCTCATTTTCTACAATTGTTTAGTCCATATATACTCTATTTTCTAGATTTTTTCTTCCTGTTAGAAACTCCAAAAATTTTGAAATTTATTTTTCTGGATTTGGAATAATTCATAGTATTTTATTAATTTTTGAAGATTTTATTATGGTCTGTGAATTTTTTTCAAGCCGAAATACAGCCTACAAAGTTTCGGCACTATTTTTTTCAGCAAGACAAGTTTAGAAGTTTTAGGGTTTTATTTAGCATTTTTTGCATATTTTTAATTTTAGTATATTTACTGCATGTTAGGCCATAATTGCATGTTTTCTTCTATTTAAGAAATACAAAAAAAAAATTACATATTCTCCAAAAATACCAAAAACATTTAAACCCTAATTGCATCTCATCTGCCTACCATCATTGCATAATTTACTTTTAAGGGCACTCTTGCTATATCAGATGGGGGGAGGATTTGATCACCTCTCCTTATCCCAAAACCACATCCTTGCATTCGGTCCCAAGCCTTAACCTAAAAGTAACTAGACTTAATTTGCCCTAGTGGCTAGGGACACCAACTGGTCGGGTCGGGCTAGTGTTAGATCACCGTGTCAAGTTAACCTATGTATGCCTTGTGCTCAGTGTCTAGAATGGTGGTTCAGGGATTCAATCCCGAAGGGCTTGTGTGGTGGTCCGCCTACCTGGACAATCTCTAATTGGTGTCTAGGATTGGCAATCAGGGACCTAACACTCCCCTTACACCTGCCTGGCTTAGTACAGGGTTACTATAGGCTAGTTTGCCACCCTGATTGAGCATCTAGTTTGGACTCTAGGTCTAGTCAGCTATAGTCAGTCTGATCGAGTCTTGCATGAGCACTAGATCAGGAGTTTCAATCACCCACCTCCTTCACAAATGTCTGAACAATGGAAAATTTACAAGCCCAAATAAAAGCCCTAGCTGATCAAATGGCCAGATGGCTACCCAGATGACTACCCAGATGACCCAGTTAACTCAGTCTCGTATTCAAACCAATGATAGAATTGACCATCTTGCCAATAGGTTTGATCAGTTAAAAGTCCGGGTAGGGACCCCAAGAAAAACCATGGGTCACAGTCTGAGCCAGATCCTGATTCCCCTCAACCTAGGAGGACCCCAAACCCTGATCCATACCTTAAGGCTGAACTAGGAGAGCCCATCGTCATGACCCAATCCCTAAGGTTAGTCCTAGAAGACCCAATCAGGATTTTATAGACCAGGAAGATAGATCCTATGCACCCACACCCTATGAGCCTAGTAGACCCAACACCCAATATTCTAATCCATATAGGGAGTCCACCATAGGAGAACCCAATATTCTGACCCATATAGGGAGTCCAACCCTAGGAGAACCCAGTATTTGACCCATATAGGGAGTCCAACCCTAGGAGGACCCAATATCCTGACCCATATAGGGAGCCCAACCTTAGAAGGACCCCATACCATGATCCATCCTTAGAACCTGACCATAGAGCTGACCCAAAATCCTATGACCCCAGATCCTATAATCCCATGACCCATAGATCTGCACCCTTGTCCTATGAGCCTAGAGAACCCATAACCCCTAAGTATCAGCCTAGTACTAGTCATGCTTCCCTAGTCAACTTGAATCCCGTAGGATTAGTATCCCTAAATATGAACCAAGTAGTGAGCCACTACCTCTTATACAACCTGAACCAACTAGGAGTAGTACCCATAATCAGAGACCAGAACTGGTGCGGGCACCAGACTCAGAAAAAAGACTTCAGGGTTCCATCTAGATCTCTGATTGACCTTGTCCAAGAAAATTAGGGTTTGTAATAGGGATTGACCTGATCAACCAATTTGAGTCTGTAATTTTGTCATTTCAATTTTTGTTGAGTCATGTTGACTCAGTCCAAGTCCAGGTCCAGGTTGGCGCCATTCCCTTTGCCATAGGGTGCCACATTTTTTCTTCAATGGTCCAACTACAATGGGTGCGACATACCCTGCCACATCTCCATCCAGTGTCTTTGGTCCCACACCATAAGAAGTAAGTTCCCTTTTTCCTTGCACCACTTGGGGGAGAAATCCATCAAGATACCTCAATCCAAGGAGGAGCTAACTTCTTTCCAGATAAACCCAAGCCAGGATGGCAAGAATTTTTCTTGAAGAGAGGATCAAGGAGGTGTAAATAAAAATCCAAGTTATAAAAGGGAAGAGAGCATGTCTTGGAGAGAAAATCAAGGAGGCACCCAAAAGTTTCCTAAAGTGCCAAAGCCATGAAATGAAGAAGCCTAAACTTGTGGAGCAAGACTAGGAGGTGTCTAAAAGAGCCAAACCATGAAGGGAAAATCCTTGATTCATGGAGAGATACAAGGAGACACCCCATAACCTGCCATTTGGAGCTGATTTTCAAGTTTTCTTGGAGTTTTTGGGCCGCTACTCATGGAATGAGTCTTGGTTGGCCAAGGGAGAGAATTTGATGGCTAAAGTATAGATTAGTCCTATTAGTCCCACATGGGGAATAAGTTATTAGACCCCTTTTGTAACTGAACTTATCTTATGAAATCTTATGAATGAAATCCCTGTTTTTGGCAAAGTCTTGTTCTTCTGCACTTATTCTGAGTGTTGAGCTCCGTGAGGGAGTAAATTCGGGTTCCCTCGAACCTTGAGGAGGTGTGAGATCTCCAACCCCAAAACCCTAGCTTAGTCACCATCTCTACTCCACCACCACAAAACCTAGCCTCTACACCATCTCCAAGGTTCTTCTTCAAAGGGTGGCCGACCACCAGGACCCCAGTCCAGCCATCTTCAAGTCAGCTACCACTGCTTCAGAGTCCATCCAGCAGATCCAGGAGAAGAAGTCCAAATCCGCAGCCTAGGAGTTCGATCAGCTGAAGACCTTCAGATCCCATCCTTTCTTCTACTCGGGTAACTCTCTTCCCTGAGTCTCTTGTTCCTAACCTTGTTCTTCTTCTTCCAGGATCCAGGGTTCAAGAAGAGGCCAATTTTCAAGGACCATTATCAGAGGATCGATTATGAAGATACCTTGATCCCGGATCCAATAATCTGCTCGAAGAGAGTCTTTTTCACCAAATGGAGAGATATCATGCTAGGTAACAAGAACCTTCCCTTCTCACTTTGTCTGTTTGTTGAAACTCAGAGCAAACCTAGATCCGGGGGTTTCTCAATCCCAGCAATCTACTTCTGAGTTACTCTGATAATCTACTCCTTTTAATTGTGCTTTCTGTCATTTATTAGTTTCATTCAACATAGTTTATCTTTCCTTTAAGTCAAAGCCGACTTCTGAAAATATATATAAAAAAAAAATACATTAATTTTAATTTGCTTCACATTCCAATATCTGTTTCTGTATCATTTTGGTATCAGAGCTTTCATCTGCATCAATAACTAACCAATTTCATGCTAGCCGACCTTCTCCAACCACACCTGAGATTCGCAAGGCTTACATTAACGCGAAGTGTAAGCTGATGCCTAGTTAAGTCTGCTAGCCGACCTTCTCCAACCATTCCTGAGATTCGCAAGGCTTACATTAACGCGGAAGTGTATGAAGCTGATGTGAGCCTAGTGGATGAGTATGAGGGAGAAGAGGAGACACCTTTAAATGACCTAGAATTAGCTGACCCAGTAGATACCCAGGTAGAAACCAACCCAGAGCTAATTGACCTTGACCACATCCAACCTAAAGCTATAGTGGAAGAACAAATAGAGGAAGAGAACCTAGGTACTGCTGCTAGAGCCTTACTTGAAGAAACCATAGAGGCAGAGCCAAATTATAGAGTCTAGTTCTAAAATACAAAAACTAGAAGAATTATTAAGGACCTGATCTCTTTGAATCAATACCTTCAAGATGAGTCCCTCCTATAGTTCCCATTAAGGACCTCTTTCCTGAAATTGGCGACCCATCCTTCCATTATGCAACCCTGTAGATATAGCTCAACCTCGTAAGGTTAACCTCATTAGTATAGGATTAGTTCCTGACACCCGTATTTTATCCTACTTTATCCAAGTAACCATGAGCCTTTTTCTCTACCTTACCAAACTAATTCTGAACCCACTTCCTATTTTCTACCCTTTCCTGACACCTCTAGCATTTCTAGGATCATTAGATTGCATTTAGCTGAGATTAGCATACTGCATGCATTCATCAAGCATGTTAGGTTTGCATCTTACTTCTAGCATACTCTTTAAATTTGCTAGGAGTTCACTGTAAATTTTCATGTGCATGTCAAGCTAGGATCAAACCTAGAGAACCTATAATCTATTAGGTTTAGATCCAAAGAGTTCAATAAAATTTCCTTCGATAGGAATGCATAGTCGAGTCTGTTATGTGTCAGTATGAGTCCTTTGCATCATTTGTTAGGAGTCTGCATGTGCCTAGCATGTTCACCACCTGTACTAATCTTAAAAGAACTGGCTAATTCCCGAAGAAGGGTGAAAGAATTTGATGTAGGGATTCTATCTTGGTTAGGCTTAGGCCTAAAAGAAGCTTCATGCTCGCAGAGTGGACCTTTAAAGTGATAGAGAAGGATTGGATCAAATGCCTATGTGTTAGACATGCCTTCAGATTTGGACATTAGTTCTACCTTCAATATTATAGACCTGGTTGAGTATAGGGAACCGACAGCGATACCTAGTTAGGCCTTTGGACCTATTCCTTTTATTGTGAGGGACCCTAACCCAGAGTGTCCACTAACAAATTGGCCTGAGAGAGGAGAACGGATCGAGCATATCCTGGATGATCAAGCATCATGACCCGGGGCCGTGACTATCAATGCTTCCTGGTCCGATGGCAAGGCCAGCCAGAGTTGGACGATTCATGGATTTCTCGAGAGGACTTGTAGCACCTCAACCCAGACCTCCTCGAGAGAGATATGAGCCAACTTGATCTTCACTCGATAGGGTCGAGTTCCTCCCACCCCGGGAGAATTGGTGCGGACACCAAAGGCACCAGAATAGGCAGAGGCTTCTCAACCCTCTGTGGATCAATAAATGACATTCGAGTCCACTGTAATAAAGCTTAGTCCAGCTGAGTTGTTTTCATTTATGTCCTGTAATTATTTAGCTCATGTTGAGCTAGTCTAGTCCAATATTATTCAGCTCATGTCGAGATTTTATTTTGAGTCCTGTTCAACCATATTGAAGACTCAAGACCACATCATACAAGTGAAGACCAAGTCTAACCTGATTGAAGACATGGATGTTGAGCCCGAGTCCAACCTAACTAGAAGACATGAAGATCCTCGGAGGAGAATTAAAAAAAGTGCAAACCTGTAGCCCGGAGACCAGCCAGAAGGAAACTGGGCCAGCCCAGGCCCAGGGAGAAATTAGGGCGCCCTCCATAGATTACCTTCCCCTTGGTCGGCCACTTATGGTCACCCCTGGCCGACCAAGACAAGGAGAGGGAGTCCCATTCCATTTAAAATTTTTCTACCTAGTTGCCATGTATTCCTAGTTAGAGTTTGTACGGGAAAAGGAGTCCTATGTAAAGTCTAAAGTACCCTTACTTGGGGCCCAAGGTTAAGGGTCAATTTAAGGGACCCTAGCCTCTTGTATGAAGTTAGAATTTTTGATATGAATTAAAACCTTGTGTTCTTCTATTGAGTTGTGTGATACCCTGCTGTGTGCATAATGGTTTGTGAGATTTTTCTTCCCAGTGCTGCAATCATCTTCCTGCTACCAACAAGCATCTCAGATCCCTGGATGCCCCACTCAAAAAAAGCCTTTTCTTGCTGTTTTCCCTTTGTTTTCTTGTTCCTTTGTGAGTTTCTAACCCCTGACAGGTCGTTTACAGGTCCCTGAGTTCTACGAATCCAACGACTCCAGCCAAACCTCAATCGGATCACCGAGCAGAAAGTCGGGTATCCGCGGGTCTTTGGCTCGGTTTTCCAGGCCGCATCCATCGAGGAACGAGAGACCCCTTCACTGCGATCTTCATGAGATTGTAAGGTACACCCCTCTACCTCCAGTAGTTTATTGTAGGAGAACTTGCCCTAACCGAGGCTTCTCAGCCCCGGCGGTCCTTCTTTGCTACTTTTCTAGGTCCTAATCTGCATGCTGATCTTCAAAAATTCATACAAAATTCCTACAAATATTTTGATCTAAAATTCGGGAATTAATCACCTAGCTGAGTTGTTTTCATTTAAGTCCTGTAATTATTTAGCTCATGTTGAGCTAGTCCAATCCAATGTTAGTCAGCTCATGTCGAGCTAATTTTATTTTTGAGTCCTGTTCAACCATATTGAAGACTCAAGACCACATCATACAAGTGAAGACCAAGTCCAACCTGATTGAAGACATGGAGATTGAGCCCGAGTCCAACCTAACTAGAAGACATGAATATCCCAGGAGAATTAAACAGTGCAAACCTGAAGCCCGAGACCAGCCAGAAGGAACTAGGCCAGCCCAGGCCCAGGGAGAAATTAGGGCGCCCCTCCTTAGAATTACCTTCCCCTTTGTCGGCCACTTAAGGTCACCCCCTTGGCCGACCAAGACAAGGAGAGGGAGTCCCATTCCATTTAAATTTTCTACCTAGGTTGCCATGTATTCCTAGTTAGAGTTTGTAAGGGAAAAGGAGTCCTATGTAAAGTCTAAAGTACCCTTACTTGGGGCCCAAGGTTAAGGGTCTATTTAAGGACCCTAGCCTCTGTATGAAGTTAGAATTTTTGATATGAATTAAACCTTGTGTTCTTCTATTGAGTTGTGTGATACCCTGCTGTGTGCATAAAGTGGTTTGTGAGAGTTTTTCTTCCCAGTGCTGCAATCATCTTCTCTCCTGCTACCAACAAGCATCTCAGATCCCTGGATGCCCACTCAAAAAGAAGCCTTTTCTTGCTGTTTTTCCCTTTGTTTCTTGTTCCTTTGTGAGTTTTCTAACCCCTGACAGTCGTTTACAGGTCCCTGAGTTCCTACGAATCCAACGACTCCAGCCAAACCTCAATCGGATCACCGAGCAAAAGTCGGGTATCCGCGGGTCTTTGGCTCGGTTTTCCAGGCCGCATCCATCAAGGAACGAGAGACCCCTTCACTGCGATCTTCATAGACGTTGTAAGGTACACCCCTCTACCTCCAGTAGTTTTATTGTAGGAGAACTTGCCCTAACCGAGGCTTCTCAGCCCCGGCGGTCCTTCTTTGCTACTTTTCTAGGTCCTAATCTGCATGCTGATCTTCAAAATTCATACAAAATTCCCTACAAATATTTTGATCTAAAATTCGAGAATTAATCACCTAACTTAACATGTAAAACATACAAAAAAAATTGCATGCATATTAGTCCCCCATCATTTGGATTGGTGCGGACACCAAAGGCACCAGAATAAGGCAAAGGCTTCTCAACCCTTTGTGGATCACTTAAATGACATTCGAGTCCACTGTAATAAAGCTTAGTCTAGCTGAGTTGTTTTCATTTAAGTCCTGTAATTATTTAGCTCATGTTGAGCTAGTCCAATCCAATGTTAGTCAGCTCATGTCGAGCTAATTTTATTTTTGAGTCCTGTTCAACCATATTGACTCAAGACCACATCATACAAGTGAAGACCAAGTCCAACCTGATTGAAGACATGGATGTTGAGCCCGAGTCCAACCTAATTAGAAGACATGAAGATCCCCGGAGGAGAATAAAACAAGTGCAAACCTGAAGCTCGGAGACCAGCCGAAGGAAACTGGGCCAGCCCAGGCCCAGGAGAAATTAGGGCGCCCCTCCTTAGAATTACCTTCCCTTGGTGGCCACTTATGGTCACCCCCTTGGCCGACCAAGACAAGGAGAGGGAGTCCCATTCCATTTAAATTTTTCTACCAAGGTTGCCATGTATTCCTAGTTAGAGTTTGTACGGGAAAAGGAGTCCTATGTAAAGTCTAAAGTACTCTTACTTGGGCCAAAGGTTAAGGGTCAATTTAAGGGACCCTAGCCTCTTGTATGAAGTTAGAATTTTTGATATGAATTAAAACCTTGTGTTCTTCTATTGAGTTGTGTGATACCCTGCTGTGTGCATAAAGTGGTTTGTGAGAGTTTTTCTTCCCAGTGCTGCAATCATCTTCCTGCTACCAACAAGCATCTCAGATCCCTGGATGCCCACTCAAAAAGAAGCCTTTTCTTGCTGTTTTCCTTTGTTTTCCTGTTCCTTTGTGAGTTTTCTAACCCCTGACAGGTCGTTTACAGGTCCCTGAGTTCCTACGAATCCAACGACTCCAGCCAAACCTCAATCGGATCACCGAGCAGAAAGTCGGGTATCCGCGGGTCTTTGGCTCGTTTTTCAGGCCGCATCCATCGAGGAATGAGAGACCCCTTCACTGCGATCTTCATAGACGTTGTAAGGTACACCCCTCTACCTCCAGTAGTTTTATTGTAGGAGAACTTGCCCTAACCGAGGCTTCTCAGCCCCGGCGGTCCTTCTTTGCTACTTTCTAGGTCCTAATCTGCATGCTGATCTTCAAAAATTCATACAAAATTCCCTACAAATAATTTTGATCTAAATTCGGGAATTAATCACCTAACTTAACATGTAAAACATACAAAAAAATTGCATGGATATTAGTCCCCCATCATTTGGATTGGTGCGGACACCAAGGCACCAGAATAAGGCAGAGGCTTCTCAACCCTTTGTGGATCACTTAAATGACATTCGAGTCCACTGTAATAAAGCTTAGTCTAGCTGAGTTGTTTTCATTTAAGTCCTGTAATTATTTAGCTCATGTTGAGCTAGTCCAATCCAATGTTAGTCAGCTCATGTCGAGCTAATTTTATTTTTGAGTCCTGTTCAACCATATTGAAGACTCAAGACCACATCATACAAGTGAAGACCAGTCCAACCTGATTGAAGACATGGATGTTGAGCCCGAGTCCAACCTAACTAGAAGACATGAATATCCCCGGAGGAGAATTAAAACAAGTGCAAACCTGAAGCCCGGAGACCAGCCAGAAGGAAACTAGGCCAGCCCAGGCCCAGGGAGAAATTAGGGCGCCCCTCCTTAGAATTACCTTCCCCTTGGTCGGCCACTTAAGGTCACCCCCTTGGCCGACCAAGACAGGAGAGGGAGTCCCATTCCATTTAAGATTTTTCTACCTAGGTTGCCATGTATTCCTAGTTAGAGTTTGTAAGGGAAAAGGAGTCCTATGTAAAGTCTAAAGTACCCTTACTTGGGGCCCAAGGTTAAGGGTCTATTTAAGGGACCCTAGCCTCTTGTATGAAGTTAGAATTTTTGATATGAATTAAAACCTTGTTCTTCTATTGAGTTGTTTGATACCCTTTGTGTGCATAAAGGGGCTTGTGAGAGTTTTTCTTCCCAGTGTTGCAATCATCTTCCTGCTGCCAACAAGCATCTCAGATCCCTGGACGCCCACTCCAAAAGAAGCCTTCCCTTACTGTTTTCCCTTTGTTTTCTTATTCCTCTATGAGTTTTCTAACCCCTGACAGGTCATTTACAGGTCCCCGAGTTCCTACGAATCCAACGACAGCCAAGCCTCAATCGGATCACCGAGCAGAAAGCCAGGTATCCGCGGGTCTTTGGCTCGATTTTCCAGGCCGCATCCATCGAGGAACGAGAGACCCCTTCGCTGCGTTCTTCACAGATGTTGTCAGGTACACACCTCTACCTCCAGTAATTTTATTGTAGGAGAACTTGCCGTAACCGAGGCTTCTCAGACCCGGCGATCCTTCTTTGCTACTTTTCTAGGTCCTAATCTGCATGCTGATATTCAAAAATTCATACAAAATACCCTATAAATAATTTTGATCTGAAATTTGGTAATTAATCACCTAATTATACATGTAAAATATACAGAAAGAATTGCATGCATATTAGTCCCCCTCATTTGATATCAGAGCTTAGATTAGGACTTGTTTTCTGCAATTTTTAGTCCGTATATGCTCTGTTTTTTAAATTATTTCTCTCTGCTAGAAACTCCAAAATTTTGAAATTTATTTTTCTGGATTCAACATATTCACACTAATTTTCGTAATTTTTCAGATTTTATTATGGTATGTGATTGTTTTGCAAGCCGAAATACAGCCTGCAAAGTTTTCGCTCTGTTTTTTTCTTCAGCAAGACAAGTTTGGAAGTTTTAGGGTTTTATTTAGCATTTTTTGCATATCTTTTAATTTTAGTATATTTACTGCATGTTAGGCCATAATTTGAAAGTTTTCTTCTAGTTAAGAAAATACAAAAAAAAAATACATATTCTCCAAAAATACCAAAAACATTTAAACCCTAATTTGCATCCTCATCTGCCTGCCATCATTGCATAATTTACTTTTAAGGGCACTCTTGCTATATCAGATGGGGGAGGATTTGATCACCCTCCCTAGCCCAAACCCACATCCCTTGCATTCGGTCCCAAGCCTTAACCTAAAATTAACTAGACTTAATTTGCCCTAGTGGGCTAGGGACACCAACTGGTCGGGTCCGGGCTAGTGTTAGATCACCGTGTCAAGTTAACCTATGTGTGCCTTGTGCTCAGTGTCTAGAACGGTGGTTTAGGGATTCAATCCTGAAGGGCTTGTGTGCTGGTCCGCCTACCTGGCCAATCTCTAATTGGTGTCTAGAATTGGCAATCAGGGACCTAACACTCCCCTTACACCTGCCTAGCTGAGTACAGGGTTACTAAGGCTAGTTTGCCACCCTGATTGAGCATCAAGTTTGGACTCTAGGTCTAGTCAGCTATAGTCAGTCTGATCGAGTCTTGCATGAGCACTAGATCAGGAGTTTCAAATCACCCACCTCCTTCACAAATGTCTGAACCAATGGAAAATTTACAAGCCCAAATAAAAGCCCTAGCTGATCAAATGGCCCAGATGGCTACCCAGATGACTACCCAGATGACCCAGTTAACTCAGTCTCGTATTCAAACCAATGATAGAATTGACCATCTTGCCAATAGGTTTGATCAGTTAAAAGTCCGGGTAGGGACCCCAAGAAAAACCCATGGGTCACAGTCTGAGCCAGATCCTGATTCCCCTCAACCTAGGAGGACCCCAAACCCTGATCCATACCTTAAGGCTGAACCTAGGAGAGCCCATCGTCATGACCCAATCCCTAAGGTTTGTCCTAGAAGACCCAATCAGGATTTTATAGACCAGGAAGATTATCCTATGCACCCACACCCTATGAGCCTAGTAGACCCAACACCCAATATTCTAACCCATATAGGGAGTCCAACCATAGGAGAACCCAATATTCTGACCCATATAGGGAGTCCAACCCTAGGAGAACCCAGTATTCTGACCCATATAGGGAGTCCAACCCTAGGAGGACCCAATATCCTGACCCATATAGGGAGCCCAACCTTAGAAGGACCCCATACCATGATCCATCCTTAGAACCTGACCATAGAGCTGACCCAAATCCTATGACCCCATATCCTATAATCCCATGACCCATAGATCTGCACCCTTGTCCTATGAGCCTAGAGAACCCATAACCCCTAAGTATCAGCCTAGTACTAGTCATGCTTCCCCTAGTCAACTTGAATCCCGTAGGATTAGTATCCCTAAATATGAACCAAGTAGTGAGCCACTACCTCTTATACAACCTGAACCAACTAGGAGTAGTACCCATAATCAGAGACCAGAACTGGTGCGGGCACCAGACTCAGAAAAAGACTTCAGGGTTCCATCTAGATCTCTGATTGACCTTGTCCAAGAAAATTAGGGTTTGTAATAGGGATTGACCTGATCAACCCAATTTTGAGTCTGTAATTTTGTCATTTCAATTTTTGTTGAGTCATGTTGACTCAGTCCAAGTCCAGGTCCAGGTTGGCGCCATTCCCTTTGCCATAGGGTGCCACATTTTTTCTTCAATGGTCCAACTATAAATGGGTGCGACACACCCTGCCACATCTCCATCCAGTGTCTTTGGTCCCCACACCATAAGAAGTAAGTTCCCTTTTTCCTTGCACCACTTGGGGGAGAAATCCATCAAGATACCTCAATCCAAGGAGGAGCCAACTTCTTTCCAGATAAACCCAAGCCAGGATGGCAAGAATTTTTCTTGAAGAGAGGATCAAGGAGGTGTAAATAAAAATCCAAGTTATAAAAGGGAAGAGAGCATGTCTTGGAGAGAAAATCAAGGAGGCACCCAAAAGTTTCCTAAAGTGCCAAAGCCATGAAATGAAGAAGCCTAAACTTGTGGAGCAAGACTAGGAGGTGTCTAAAAGAGCCAAACCATGAAGGGAAAATCCTTGATTCATGGAGAGATACAAGGAGACACCCCCATAACCTGCCATTTGGAGCTGATTTTCAAGTTTTCTTGGAGTTTTTGGGCCGCTTACTCATGGAATGAGTCTTGGTTGGCCAAGGGAAGAGAATTTGATGGCTAAAGTATAGATTAGTCCTATTAGTCCCACATGGGAATAAGTATTAGACCCCTTTTGTAACTTGAACTTATCTTATGAATCTTATGAATGAAATCCCTTGTTTTTGGGCAAAGTCTTGTTCTTCCGCACTTATTCTGAGTGTTGAGCTCCGTGAGGGAGTAAATTCGGGTTCCCTAAGACCTGAGGAGGTGTGAGATCTCCAACCCCAAACCCTAGCTTAGTCCACCCATCTCTACTCCACCACCACCAAACCCTAGCCTCTACACCATCTCCAAGGTTCTTCTTCCAAAGGGTGGCCGACCACCAGGACCCCAGTCCAGCCATCTTCAAGTCAGCTACCACTGCTTCAGAGTCCATCCAGCAGATCCAGGAGAAGAAGTCCCAATCCGCAGCCTAGGAGTTCCGATCAGCTGAAGACCTTCAGATCCCATCCTTTCTTCTACTCGGGTACTCTCTTCCCTGAGTCTCTTGTTCCTAACCTTGTTCTTCTTCTCTCCAGGATCCAGGGTTCAAGAAGAGGCCAACTTTTCAAAGGACCATTATTAGAGGATCGATTACGAAGATACCTTGACTCCCGGGATCCAATAATCTGCTCGAGAGAATCTTTTTTCACCAAATGGAGAGATATCATTGCTAGGTAACAAGAACCTTCCCTTCTCACTTTGACTGTTTCGTTGAAACTCAGAGCAAACCCTAGATCCGGGGGTTTCTCAATCCCCAGCAATCCTACTTCTGAGTTACTCTGATAATCCACTCTTTTAATTGTGCTTTCTGTCATTTCTTAGTTTCATTCAACATTAGTTTATCTTTCCTTTAAGTCAAAGCCGACTTCTAAAATATATATATAAAAAAAAATACATTAATTTTAATTTGCTTCCGCATTCCACATATCTGTTCTGCATCATTTTTGGTATCAGAGCTTTCATTCTGCATCAATAACCTAACCAATTTCCTGCTAGCCGACCTTCTCCAACCACACCTGAGATTCGCAAGGCTTACATTAATGCGGAAGTGTATGAAGCTGATGTGAGCCTAGTGGATAAGTATGAGGGAGAAGAGGAGACACCTTTAAATGACCTAGAATTAGCTGACCCAGTAGATACCCAGGTAGAAACCAACCTAGAGCTAATTGACCTTGACCACATCCAACCAAAAGCTATAGTGGAAGAACAAAAAGAGGAAGAGAACCTAGGTACTGCTGCTAGAGCCTTACCTGAGGAAACCATAGAGGAGAGCCAAATTATAGAGTCTAGTTCTAAAATACAAGAACCAGAAGAATTTATTAAGGACCTGATCTCTTTGAATCAATACCTTCAAGATGAGACCCCTCCTATAGTTCCCATTAAGGACCTCTTCCCCGAAATTAGCGACCCATCCTTCCATTATGCAAACCCTGTAGATATAGCTCAACCTCATAAGGTTAACCTCATTAGTATAGGATTAGTTCCTGACACCCTGTCTTTTATCCTACTTTATCCAACTAACCATGACCTTTTTCTCTACCTACCAAACTAATTCTAAACCCACTTCCTATTTTCGGCCCTTTCCTGACACCTCCAGCATTTCTAGGATCATTAGATTGCATTTAGCTGAGATTAGCATACTGCATGCATTCATCATGCATGTTAGGTTTGCATCTTACTTCTGGCATACTCTTTGGAATTTGCTAGGAGTTCACTGTAAATTTTTATGTGCATGTCAAGCTAGGATCAAACCTAGAGAACCTATAATCTATTAGGTTTAGATCCAAAGAGTTCAATAAAATTTCCATCGATAGGAATGCATAGTCGAGTCTGTTAGGTGTCAGTATGAGTCCTTTGCATCATTTGTTAGGAGTCTGCATGTGCCTAGCATGTTCACCACCCGTACTAATCTTAAAACAACTAGCTAATTCCCGAAGAAGGGTCAAAGAATTTGATGTAGTGGATTCTATCTTTGTTAGGCTTAGGCCTAAAAGAAGCTTCATGCTCGCAGAGCTGGACCTTTTAGAGTGATAGAGAAGGATTGGATCAAATGCCTATGTGTTAGACATGCCTTCAGATTTTGGCATTAGTTCTCCTTCCTTTATATATTATAGTTGAGAGTAGGGACCGACAGCGACTACCTAGTAAGGCCTTTGGACCTATTCCTTTTATTGTGAGTGACCCTAACCCAGAGTGTCCACTAACAAATTGGCCTAAGAGAAGAGAACGGATCGAGCGTATCCTGGATGATCAAGCCATCATGACCCGGGGCCGTGACTATCAATGCTTCCTGGTCCGATGGCAAGGCCAGCCAGAGTTGGACGATTCATGGATTTCTCGAGAGGACTTGTAGCACCTCAACCCAAACCTCCTCGAGAGATATATGAGCCACTTGATCTTCACTCGATAGGGTCGAGTTCCTCCCACCCCGGGAGAATTGGTGCAGACACCAAAGGCACCAGAATATGGCAGAGGCTTCTCAACCCTCTATGGATCAATTAAATGACATTCGAGTCCACTGTAATAAAGCTTAGTCCAGCTGAGTTGTTTTCATTTAAGTCCTATAATTATTTAGCTCATGTTGAGCTAGTCCAGTCCAATGTTAGTCAGCTCATGTCGAGCTAATTTTATTTTTGAGTCCTGTTCAACCATATTGAAGACTCAAGACCACATCATACAAGTGAAGAACAAGTCCAACCTGATTGAAGACATGGATGTTGAGCCCGAGTCCAACCTAACTTGAAGACATGAAGATCCTCGGAGGAGAATTAAAACAAGTGCAAACCTGAAGCCTCGAGACCAGCCAGAAAGAAACTGGGCCAGCCCAGGCCCAGGGAGAAATTATGGCGCCCCTCCTTAGAATTACCTTCCCCTTGGCCGGCCACTTATGGTCACCCCCTTGGCCGACCAAGACAAGGAGAGGAGTCCCATTCCATTTAAAATTTTTCTGCCTAGGTTGCCATGTATTCCTAGTTAGAGTTTGTAAGGGAAAAGGAGTCCTATGTAAAGTCTAAAGTACCTTTACTTGGGGCCCAAGGTTAAGGGTCTATTTAAGGGACCCTAGCCTCTGTATGAAGTTAGAATTTTTGATATGAATTAAAACCTTGAGTTCTTCTATTGAGTTGTGTGATACCCTGCTGTGTGCATAAAGGGTTTGTGAGAATTTTTCTTCCCAGTGCTGCAATCATCTTCCTGCTGCCAACAATCTCAGATCCCTGGACGCCCACTCCAAAAGAAGCCTTCCCTTGCTATTTTCCCTTTGTTTTCTTGTTCCTTTGTGAGTTTTCTAACCCCTGACAGGTCGTTTACAGGTCCCCGAGTTCTTAAGAATCCAACGACTCCAGCCAAGCCTCAATCGGATCACCGAGCAAAAAGCCGGGTATCCGCGGGTCTTTGGCTCGGTTTTCCAGGTCGCATCCATCGAGGAACGAGAGACCCCTTCACTGTGATCTTCACAGATATTGTCAGGTACACCCCTCTACCTCCAGTAGTTTTATTGTAGGAGAACTTGCCCTAACCGAGGCTTCTCAGCCCCGGCTGTCCTTCTTTGCTACTTTTCTAGGTCCTAATCTGCATTCTGATCTTCAAAAATTCATACAAAATTCCCTACAAATAATTTTGATCTAACTCAACATGTGAAACATATAAAAAGAATTGCATGCATATTAGTTCTCCATCATGATGTATTTGCTTCGTCGACATTGAACATGCCGGGCATACCGTCGGATGTCATCACTCATCAGCTCAAGGTGGATCCAACCTACAGGCCCATCCGGCAAAAGAAAAGGAGCTTCATCACTAAAAGGTCAGCCATCGACGAAGAAGTAAAGAAGCTCTCCGACACTAGCTTCATCAGGGAAGCTCACTACCCTGAGTGGCTAGCGAATGTTGTCATGGTGAAAAAGGCTAACGGGAAGTAGAGGATCTGTGTAGACTACACCGACCTCAACAAGGCTTGTCCGAAGGATAATTTCTCCCTACCAAAGATTGATCAGCTGGTGGATGCTATGGCTGGCCACCAGCTTCTTAGCTTTATGGATACCTTATTCGGCTATAACCAAGTTGGGATGCATCCGAAAGACAAGGAAAAGACTGCCTTCATCATCGACGAAGGCCTGTACTGTTACAAGATGATGCCCTTCTGCTTAAAGAATGCCGGTGCCACCTTTGAAAGACTGATCAACCAGGTGTTTGAAGGGTAGCTAGGTAGAAATATGGAGGCTTACATGGATGATATGATAATAAAGAGCCTCCATAAAGTTGACCACATCAAAGACTTATGGGAATCCTTTGATGCCCTCCGACATCATCGGATGAAGTTGAATCCCATGAAGTGTACTTTTAGGATAACTTCTAGCAAGTTCCTCAACTTCTTGGTCACACAGAGAGGAATCGAAGTGAACCCCGATAAGATAAGGGCCATAATTGAGATTGTACATCCAACTAGCAAGATGCAAGTGCAAGAGCTCACAGGCCGAAATACCTCCCTTAGTCATTTCATCTCCCGTTCGGCTGAAAAGTCCCTACCATTCTTCAAGACCCTGCGTTGGTCGAAATGTCTCATTTGGACTGATGAGTGTCAATCAGCTTTTGATGCCCTAAAAGAATATTTGATGAACCCCCTATTGTTGGCCAATCATACCGAGGGGAAGCCTTTGTATCTGTACCTATCGGCTTCGGACGAGGTGCTCGGCACCGTCTTCATGCGAATCAGAGAGGATGGTCAGTAGAAGCCTATCTATTATATCAGTAAAGTCTTCCATGATGCCAAATGAGGTACCCCAAGATGCTAAAGCTGGTTTATTCTTTGGTTATATCTGCCAAACAGCTCTGGCCATACTTTCAAGAACAACCGATTGTGGTGATGACTGACCAACCTCTTTAAGCAATCCTTCAAAGTCTAGACACATTCGATCAGCTCACCAAGTGGGCCGTCATATGTAGCAAGTTTGACATCTCTTTTCAGTCGCGATCTGCTTTGAAGGCCCAGGTAAATGCTGACTTCATTGCATAGTGCACATGGAAGCTAGAGGCCTCCCCTCAAATAACCGAAGCACCTGAAGCTGATGCCATCTACGAAGTCGAACCATCCTAGACCCTCTATGTGGATGGAGTGTCCAACCTTGCAGGCTATGGGGTCGACTTGATCTTAGCCGACCCAGATGGAGAAAGCCTAGACTATGCATTGAATTTTTCATTTTAGGTATCAAATAATCAAGCAAAGTATGAAGCCCTCCTTGCTGGATTGTGAATTGCCAATGAACTAGGCATTAGCCGGTTGAGAGCCTTGTCCGACTCCCAGCTGGTGGTCAATCAAGTGAAGGGTGAATTCAAAGCAAGGGACCCGAACCTGGCCAAATACTTAAGTAAGGTACAAAACTTCATCTCTCGGCTCAAATTCGTCGAAATCCTCCATATACCCCGACTGCAGAACTCTCGGGTGGATGCTCTATCATAGTTGGCTATGGCCACCATCAGTACCTCTGACCGAACCTTTGTGGAGCATCTGCAATGCCCAAGTGTTACAAAAGAACCGATCGAGGTCCACCAAGTGGAACAAAAGCTTCTTGGATGGATCTGATTCTTGCTTTCCTAGTTAAAGAGACTCTTCCAAAAAATCTAGCTGAGGCCAGGTGAGTGCGATGTACGGCCTCCAAGTACATCATCCTTAATGGCATCCTGTACAAGAGGTCATTCTCACAATTGCTACTAAAGTGTATGGGGTCGATCGATGCAGATTATGCACTCAGAGAAGTCCATGAAGGCATATGTGGTGACCACCTTGGAGGAAGGTCCTTGGCCTACAAGATCATTCAACAGGGGTACTATTGGCCTACCATTCAAAAAGATGCATCGGACTTTGTTCAAAGGTGCGACGCGTGTCAAAGATACTCCATTATCTAAAGGAGACCTGCCAGCCAGCTGACTCTGATTACTACACCATGGCCATTCGCACAGTGGGGGATTGATATCTTGGGACCCTTCCCCCCGATGTCCGGACAATGGAAATCTCTACTTATAGCCATTGACTACTTCAGCAAATGTGTGGAAGCTGAACCACTGGCATAAATAATGTAGGCCAAAGTGGAGAACTTCGTCCGTAACTATATTATCTTTCGGTTCGGCATTCCACTGACAATCATTACCGATAATGGAAGACAGTTCAACAACTCTAAGTTCTGGGACTTCTGTTAGCAATATCATATCTCCCATCGGCTTAGGTCGGTCGCTCAACCTTAGTCCAATGAAGAGGTTGAGGTCACCAACCGGACGGATCCTGAATGGGTTGAAGACTCGAATGAACAAAGCCAAATGGCTTTTGGTAGAAGAACTCTGCTCAATGCTCTGGGCATATTGGATGACTTCCCGAACAGCGATCAGCGAGACTCCATTCAACCTTACTTACAAAAGTGAAGCCATCATTCCTGTTGATATCTTCCTGCAATCCATATGGATTGACCACTGTACCAAACTCGCAACTCTGAGCAGCGAAGGGCTGACCTAAACCAACTAGAGAAAACTAGACTCCGAACAAGCCCGAAGATGGTGACCTACTGTCAAAAAATGATGAAATATTACAACTCACGGGTCAAGCCGCGAGTTTTCCGGGTCGGAGATCTAGTCTTGCAGAGGACGGAGATTTCAAGACTGACCGAGCAAGGGAAACATTTCTCAAATTAGAAAGGACCTTATCGAGTCATTGAAGTGATCCAGGCCAGAACCTACCGACTCGAGCATTTGGACGGAAGGCAGATAGCATGCCCGTGAAATGTAGATAACATTCACAAGTATTATCAATAAAGTCCACAACTCTTCTTTATGAACCACTTCCGAAAGTCCAACTCCAATCGACAAAGGCTGTAGGGCAGCCCAGTTCCGAAAGTCTGACTCGGTCAACAAAGGCTCTAGGATAGCCCATTTCTAAAAGTCCGACTCTGGTTGGCAAAGGCTCTAGGGCAGCCCACTTTTGAAAGTCTGACTCTGGTCGGCAAAGGCTCTAGGGTAGCCACTTCTGAAAGTCCGACTCTACTCGGCAAAGTCTCTAGGGCATCCCAATTTTGAAAGTCTGACTCTGGTCGGCAAAGGCTATAGGTTAGCCACTTCCGAAAGTCCGACTCTAGTCGGCAAAGGCTCTAGGGTAGCCCACTTTTGAAAGTTCGACTCTGGTCGGCAAAGTCTCTAGGGCAGCCCACTTCTGAAAGTTCGACTCTGGTCGGCAAAGGCTCTAGGGTAGCACACTTCCAAAAGTCCGACTCTAGTCGGCAAAGTCTCTAGGGCAGCACGATTCTGAAAGTCCGACTCCAATCGGCAAAGGCTCTATGGCAGCCCACTTCCGAAAGTTTGACTCCGATCGGCAAAGGTTCTAGGAAAGCCAACTTCTGAATGTCCTACTCCAATCGGCCAAGGCTCTACGGTAGCCCACTTCCGAAATCCGACTCCGATCGGCAAAGGCTCTAGGGTAGCCCATTCCGAAAGCCTGACCCTGGTTGGCAAAGGCTCTAGGGCATCCCGCTTCCGAAAGTTTGACTGCGTTTGGCAAAGGCTCTAGGGTAGCCCAGTTTGGACAAGCCGATGGATCAACACTTGGAAAGAAAATCCTATGTTGGTTCGACCTAAGCTAGAGTCCGATCGCTACCTCAACTATCTTAGGGCTTGAATAAGCCGATGGATCAACACTTAGGGTGAAAATCCTAAAATAGATCGGTTCTGCCTAAGTTACTATTCGACATCCACTCCGAAGGTCCGACCATTTGCTCAAATTAAGCCGACAGGCTCATACTTAGAAAAAAAAAATTTTAGAAGAAAACTTCATTCAGGCAGTCCAAAACACACTCACAAGCACTGATAAAGAAATGCGATGAAGCTGTTTATATATATATATAGGTCAGTACATAAGCAGGGGGTCAGACCCTTACAACCGATCAAGGTCTGACCCACTAAAATTACATCAGTTCCCTCCATCGACCCCACCCCCGTTCGGTCGAAGCACCTACATAGATGTTAGCCGCCCCCAAGTAGGCCCCAACTTGGGCATCTGAACTGACCTCCACGGTGACAGCCCTAGTTGGGGTCTTGGTCATGCCTTCGATTAGAAGCCACCTCCGCATCCTTCTCCTCCGTCGACTTTGGAAACTGAAGGAAGGAGAGATCGAGCTCCGGATACACATCATTGATATTGCCGAAGCATTCTTCGTACGCGTAATCAAAGCTGATCGTGCCAACTTCATTCATCTCCTCCATGAAGCCTTCGGAGGCTTTATATTATATGATGGCTCTTTCATTCGCCATCATCAGTAGCTCCTGGGTCGACTTTAGTAGACCCTTGTATCGCTCCACCACCATCTGGTGGCTCCTCGAGTGTGTTTCGGATTCGGCCAGGCGCACCTCCTTGGCCAGCCGACGGGTCAGAGCCTTGACTTTCAACTTTTGACTCTTCAGTCTTGCCTCTCGATCAGACACCTGGCTAGTAAATCTTCGATCTGCTTTTGTTGGGCTTTCGACTCAGCCCGCTGGGCAGATCTCTCTTCATCAACGGTACATAGGCAAGTCAGCTCAGCCCTGGCGGCTATCAGCGCCACCCATGCAATGTCCCTTGCCGCCTCCGCTGCCTTCACTCTCGGTCAGGCATTGCTTCAGTTCGAGCAGTTTGCCCAGTCAGCAGTGAGTCCTGGAGAACCTGCCGACAGTTACCTAGTAAAAAGATTGTAAACAACGAAATATGGGCCGAAGGCCCAATCCCAGAGCTTACCCCTAGTAGATGATGAAGAAGGCTCCTGGCAGCCTCGTTCACTGACTGATGTCGACGCTGGTCATGGCCCTTTGGAGTTACTGCTTGACCTGCTCGGTGTCATGAATGCTGCTCCACTTCTGGCGCTCTTTGGCATCGGTGACTTCATCGGCCTCTTCCACGATAGCCGCCGACCTTTCGGCCACTTGCTCCCCCTCTGTTATCTGGGAAGTCTCCTTCGTCGACCCGATTGGTAGAGAAGTTGGGGTCACCTCTGCCCCAAAATGACATGGGAGTCCCTCCCCCGTTTGGGCGGCAAACTTCCTGATTGATAAGGAGTGGCCCGATGCCATCACCTTTTGGTGATCTGCTAGAGGGACATCGTAATCCGACTCCACCGACACAACTATGGTTGATGGCTCTTTCGTCCATTGCTTCTTCGACTTCTCAGGCACCGGCTCTACCACCCACTACCTCTTTGGCTCCTAAGGAGTCAGCTCGAAAATGCGGACAGCCCTCCTCTATGCCGACAGTGCTGAGAGGGTCACCCGATCTGGTTTCATCTTGCCTCCTGTCAGCAAATAAGACTAGAGTTAGTAACAGTGACAAAACTAACAAAGGAAAGAGTGGTAGGTCCCTCTCAAGGGCCTGCATCATACCTAGTATCCAATGTCGGCTAATTCTAGCCCGATGGAGACTCTCCTCTTGGAGCAGGAAGCTGACGAACTTCAGGTCTTCGTCGTTCAACTTGTGGTTGTCAACCTTGTTAGCCTTCAACACCTTCCTTCCATCGACAGCGTCCAGACTAGGATCTCTCCACTCCAGCTTGATGCCCCAGGGCTCAAGTCTATCTACGTAAAAGAATTGAAACTTCTAGTTGTGAATGGCTGATGGAAGTCACCCTAGTATCTTTCGATTGGGGTAGGGACTAAACATCCACCACTCCATACTTAGAAGTGTTGGGGAACAAACTAGATGCCAGGATGAAATGATGTAGGTGATTTGTTTCTTTGTAATTTTTAGGATTTTTTTATACGTTATGGATTCCCGAAGACAAACCAAAGTAGATCTAGGGTTCTATATTAATAAGAACTTCAAGCAAGCAAGAAGTCCCTAAGCAATGATAAATAGAGGACCGCGGGGTTGAGAAACCCCATAGGACTTAGCTCTCAGAACAATACCTACTTAGGAGTCTAGGGTTGCAAACCTCAAAGATCTAAAGCGCCCGATGCCGAGATCACTCACTCTCGCGAATGTGGCCTGGATGATCGAGCCCTCAACCCTGCGGATGCGCCGGCTTTCAGTCTGAAGGTTATGAAGGCAAGGAAGGTCGATTCCGTGTTTGTAGCACCTAGAGGACTTGCGAGCATTCAAAGAAGAAGAGTGAGGTTTCGATTAAAAGATAGCAATAGAAGAAGGAAAGAGAGTTTAGGTGGTGATGGGTGGAGTGATGCAGGAGGCAAGGGGGATAGGGCTAGGGATGCTGGGATGGATGCTTATGAGGCAAGGAATTTTTTTATGTTTTTTTTTTTGTTTTAAGGTTGATGATTTTTTTTTGTGTATGTTTCTTGTTGTTCTCTTTGTTGTTTAGGGTTTCGATTCCCGATCACAAGCAAAGATAAGAAATATGAAGAGCAGTAAGGGAAGCTTACGCTAGCAGTTCAAAACCCTAAAAGTAAGAACGAGAATAGGTTCCCGGGATTAAGAAACCCCGGTAGGACTAGCTCGACCAACAATATTTACTAAGGAGATATAGAGAAGGCAAACCTCAAACTTCTGAAGCGCCCGATGCAGAGATCGCTCAACTCGACGGATACGGCCTGGATGCCCTAGCAGTCGAACCCATGGGAGCTCTGGTTTGGGTCTGGAGGTCGCGATGGCAAAGCTAACAGTCTCCAATGCTCAAGATGCCAGGGAGGACCTGTAGGCAAACAAAAGAAAGGTTAGTGGAATGTGGAGATGTATGGAAAGGAATTGAACTGGAGTTGGGAAGGGGCTTCGAGCCCGGCGTCCGGCTGGATTCTGAAGTCGAAGTTGGAGGTAACTTGGAGCCTCGCACCCCGCGACGTCCCGGAGGATTAAGGAATGTGGCCTCACAATACACGACATCCTGGAGGACAAAGGATTCGCGACGCCCTGGGGCGATGGACAGGTGGCCTCGCACCACTCGACGTCCCTGGGGACGAAGGCAATTCCACTCGAACCTAGCCTAAGAGACAAGGGTTGGAGGATGGAAGAAACTCAAACTCAATCACTCAAATTTTCATTCATTCATTCATTCATTTGTTCTACAAAGGGAGGGATTGGGTCCTTTAAATAGGCACCCAAGGCCCTTTTGAAATTCAAAATACAAATCTCATGGTGGCGCCAAAAATTTTCCACATCCCTTTTTCTATGGCCGACCAAATATTTGGAATTGGGCATGGCATGAGCAAAGGCTTGGAGGGGGGATTGGTCCCTTGACTTCCATCCTTAGCATGCTTAATTTGGGAAGATGAGTGGTGCATGGCTTGCTTGGAGGGATGTGTTCCCTTGGGCTCTTCACGCCATCTTCTAGGAATGATTCTTGGCCGACCAAGGAGAACTCCATGGGGAATTGAATGGTTGAGGGCTTGAAGACGGGAGTGTGTCTTTTGACCTTCCTTCCTTGCAAGATCACTTTGGGAAGAAAACTTGGGAGTAGGCTTGCTTTGAGGCTTGGTTTCCTCAAGGATCTTTAACGCCCTCTTTAGATGGAACAAGGCGTGATGTGGGGGAGGGAAAGGGGGGATGTTGTCCAAGGCGTGTGGAAAGCAAGAGGAGTTCACTTTGTTTCCCTTCTTGGATGCCCAAGTGGCAGCTGATGTGGCACCATGTAGGTAGCTGAGGTTGCACCTGAGTTGGCATTATCCCAAGTAGAAGGGGTGGGTTGGCCCACCAGAACTTGAGTTGGTGAAGAAAACCAGAGTGACTTCAATTGGGCTTGGGCGCAGACCAAACTCAGACTCGAACAAATACAGGACACAAGACCTAACTTGACCTAAATTGGCCAAGGTACAGGACTAAATAACTTTGACAAGAAATTATAACAATGTTTTTGGGCTCAAGGCCTTATTACAGGACTCATCGAAAGGGGAACCCTAATCTGGGATCCACAGAGGGTTGAGGAGCCTCTATCGGATCCTGGTGCCCACACCAATTCTCCCTGGTGGGAGGAACTCGACCCTGTCGAGTAAGGGTTATCTTGGCTTTGATACCTTTCCAGGATGTCGGGGTCGATGCACTGCAAGTCCTCCCGTGTGATCCACGAGTCATCATTTTCGGGTTGGCCTTGCCATCGGACCAAGTAACGTTGATAGCCCTTGCCCCGGGTAGTGATGGATTGGTCATCCAGGACATGCTCGATCCGCTCTCCTCGCTCAGGTATATTTGGAGGTGGACACTCAGGTTCAGGTTCACTCTCAGAATGGAGGTCAGGCCCAAATGGCTCACTATGTGTATGTTTGCGGGTTCCCTATACTCGACTAAGTCAGAGATATTGAATGTTGAGCTAATTCCATAATCCGGAGGTAATTCTATCACATAGGCATTAGGGCCCATTCTCCTAATCACTTTAAAGGGACCCACCCCACGAGCATGAAGCTTCCTAACGGTTCTCGGTGGAAACCGTTCAGGCAGGAGCCTAATCATTACAAAATTTCCTATTTCAAACTCTTTGGCTTGCTTTCGGGAATCAGCCAAATTATTTTAAAATTGTATTTAATGCATAATCCTAATATGATGCAAAATGCAGACTCAACATATGCATCCCTACTAAAAAAAAAAAAAAAAATATTGGATGCTCTAGGGCCTAGACCTAACAAATTATGGACTCTCTAGGTTTGACCCTAGTCTGGTATGTACAAGAAAAATTATCAAGGATCCCTAACAAATGCCATAATGTGTACCAAAAGTAAATGGCAAAAGGGATTGGTTCTAATGAGTCATGCAGCCTGGTGATTTCAACGAAATGCAACCCCAGGGCTCTAAAAATGTGAGATGGCTCTAGGAAGGGGAGAAAATTGGAGTCGTAGTCATGGGGTAATCTCTGGGCACCATGAAATAGACCTTGGTTGTTTAGGATAATCTTAAGATTTGGACATTGCTCTACATGTGCAAGTTTCAAGGCTAGATGGGTGTTCCTAGATGGTGGAAGGTCATTAGGAAGGTCTTTGGGAATGTTATCTTGAGAGTCCTCTAAACTGATGTCTACCTCCTAGGGTAGTTCTATAGGGACTTGTTCCTGGACCTCCTCTAAGGGCCATACTTGTAAACCCTCACCATCCTCTAAAATGTTCGATCCTGGCTCAATTACTCCTTCACAATCTCTAATGGGTTCAGGATCTTTTTCTTTTGGTTCCTCGATGAATTTTACATGGGGCCCATCTACACTATATTCTTTTAATTGGATTCATAGATGTCTTCTTTCAATTCTTTAATGGGCTTAAGAGTTTCTTTCCCTAGATTTTTAATGGGTTCAACCTTAAAGTTTTCAAGGTTTTCAACAATGGGTTCAAGTTCAGTTTCAGTCGGTTCATCTATTAGTAGGGCAGGGGTGGTGCATTGACTAGCAAAATGCTCAGGTTTATGGCACCTATAGCTGTTACCTTGGGGATCGGGTCTCCCCTGGACTTCAATAACCTTACCCTTGTCCTCTCTACTGTATTGGGCTCAATTCAGATTGGGAAGACTAGGACTGGGTCGGGCTATGCTTGGTCGACTGGGGTCAGATCGGTTCAAGCTTGGTCGACTTGGGTAAGCCTAACTATAACCTTGGGTGGATCTGGGCATACGCCTCTGGTTCCTAAAGGTATCAGGTCTTCTGTATGCGGGAGCTCTCTGGAAATGCTCACGGAGCCTAGCGGCTTCCTCTATGGGTCCTAGTCTGGCCTCTATTTGATCAACTCTATTAATCTACTGGTTGCTTAAATGAGTCATGGATTGAATTAGGGATTGAGTTAGGGCTCCAATGTCAGCTCGAAGTTGGTCCATGGCTTCGGTAGGGGGTGGAGAAGGTGGGTGAAAAGACGTTCCTGATCTAGTGCACATGTAACACACACACAGAACGGTGCTACGGTTTGCTAGACCTGGGAGATCTCTCCAAAAGTAAAGTCAAGAAGATGAACATGAAAGCAGTAACTTGGCACCTGGCCAGGTAAGTGCAAGGTTAGTGGAGGTTCCTTTTTGCTTGCCTAGACACCAATTAGAAATTGGCCAGGTAAGCGAACCAACCCACTTCCCTTGGGCTCTAGTCCCTGAATCACTTGCCTAGACACCAGCTACTCAAGCACACACCAACAAGCAATCTAGCTTGGCTCGGCACATGGGTCGACTTGACTTCCTGGGTGTCCCTAGCTCACTAGAGCAGATTAAATATTTAATTGATTTTAGTTAATGGCTAGGGTTCGATATGTCGGGTGGTGGTTTTTGGGCTAGGGACAGGTAATGAAATCCTGACCCTATGTTAATTTGACGCCCTTAAGATAAGTTATGTAAAATGAAGCACAATAATAACTAATGAAATGACTTAAAATTCTTCTTGTTTTTTTATGTCTTTTAGATGGGTGAATGCTAAAGAAAATGCAGGAATTAAAACATGCAAGAAGCAAGCCAGATGGATGAATGAATTAAAAGATGAGATGCTTGCTGAAATTTCATACCTGAGATTTTTTCAGGTAGTATTTTGGCTTGTAAAAATTCTACAAACTGAAATAAAATCTGAGAAAATAAAAAAAATACTTTTAAATTAATTCAATCTAACAAAATAGAAATCATGAAATTTGGATGCTTTTGCAGAGAGAAACAATCCAATGATTAGACCATATACAGGCTGATCAGAATGCAGAAAATGAAAGAAAATAAATGCACTAGTCCTAGCCTTGCTCTGATAACAGAAATGATGCGGGAGGCAAGGGGGTTAGGGCTAGGAATGTTGGGATGGATGCTTATGAGGCAAGGAATTTTTTTATGTTTTTTTTTTTTTTGTTTTAGGGTTGATGATTTTTTTTTTTTTATGATTCTTGTTGTTCTTCTTTGTTGTTTAGGGTTTCGATTCCCGATCACAAGCAAAGATAAGAATATAAAGAGCAGTAAGGGAAGCTTACTTTAGCAGTTCAAAGCTCTAAAAGTAAGAATGAGAACAGGATCCCGGGATTAAGAAACCCGATAGGACTAGCTCGACCTATAATATCTACTTAGGAGATATAGAGAAGGCAAACCTCAAACATCTGAAGCGCCTGGTGCAGAGATCGCTCAACTCGATGGATGCGGCCTCAATGCCTCAACTCTGGCTTTGGGTCTGGAGGTTGCGATGGCAAAGCTAACTGTCATGAATGCTCGAGATGCCAGGGAGGACCTGTAGGCAAACAAATGAAAGGTTAGTGGAATGTGGAGATGTACGGAAAGGAATTGAACTGGAGTTTGGAAGGGGCTTCGAACCTGGCGTCCGGCCGGATTCCAAAGTCGAAGTTGGAGAGAACTTGGGGCCTCGCACCACACGACGTCCCAGAGGATGAAGGAATGTGGCCTCACACCACGCGACGTCCAGGAGAATGAAAGATTCGCGACGCCCTTGGGCGACGGACAGGTGGCCTCGCACCACCCGACATCCCTGGGGACGAAGGCAATTCCACTCTAACCTAGCCTAAGAGACAAGGGTTGGAGGGTGGAAGAAACTCAAACTCAATCACTCAAATTTTCATTCATTCATTCATTCATTATTTCTACAAAGGGAGGGATTGGGTCCTTTAAATAGGCACCCAAGGCCCTTTTGAAATTCAAAATACAAATCTCATGGTGGCACCAAAAATTTTCCACATCCCTATTTCTTTGGCCGACCAAATATTTGGAGTTGGGCATGGCATAAGCAAAGGCTTGGATGGGGGGATTGGTCCCTTGACTTCCTTCCTTAGCATGCTTAATTTGGGAAGAAAAGTGGGGCATGTCTTGCTTGGAGGGATGTGTTCCCTTGGGCTCTTCATGCCATCTTCTAGGAATGATTCTTGGCCGACCAAGGGAGAACTCCATGGGGCATTGCATGGTTAAGGGCTTGAAGAGGGGAGTGTGTCTTTTGACCTTCCTTCCTTGCAAGACCACTTTGGGAAGAAAACTTGGGAGTAGGCTTGCTTTGAGGCTTGGTTCCCTCAAGGATCTTCAACGCCCTCTTTAGATGGAACAAGGCATGATGTGGGGGAGGGAAAAGGGGGATGTTGTCCAAGGCGTGTGGAAAGCAAGAGGAGGCCACTTTGTTTCCCTTCTTGGATGCCCAAGTGGCAGCTGATGTGGCACCATGTAGGTAGCTGAGGTTGCACCTGAGTTGGCATTATCCCAAGTAGAAGGGGTGGGTTGGCCCACCAGAACTTGAGATGGTGAAGAAAACCAGAGTGACTTCAGTTGGGCTTGCGCCTAGACCAAACTCAGACTCAAGACCTAACTTGACCCAAATTGGCCAAGGTACAGGACTAAACAACTTGGACAAGAAATTATAACAATGTTTTTGGGCTCAAGGCCTTATTACAAGACTCATAGAAAGGGGAACCCTAATCTGTGATCCACAGAGGGTTGAGAAGCCTCTGTCGGATCCTGGTGCCCACACCATGGAGTCTTCTTGCTAGGTGCCCAGGTGGATGATCCCAATGGGCTCCGATTCGAAGTTGGAGGATGGAGTTGTGGAAGAGACGGTAACTTGAGGACTCACACCTCTCGACGCCCGAAGGCGAAGGCGCTCCCTCACGGAGATCGACGTTCCAAGTGAATGAAGGCAACTAAAGAAAATTGGCTCTAAAAAAGACTTGGTTTTTCATTCATCCAATATCAATCAAGAATACAAAGGAGGGGTAAGGTCCTTTATATAGGCACCTTAGGACCCCATTTGAATTTCAAATGAAAATATAAGTCCTCTTTAAAGTGGCACCCAAAAAAAATTTCAGAATTCTCTCCTTTGGCCGACCAAGAATTTGGATTTGATTTTTGTTGGGCTTGACTTGAGGCTTGGAAGAGGGATCTTGGCGCCCTTGAATTGGTAGGTTGATTTTTTATTTTGGATGAAGACTTGAAGTTAGGCTTGTAGCAAGGCATGTGTTCTCCTCCTTTCCTTGGTTGTGCATCCAACTTTGGAATAAGACAAGATGTGGGGAGTGGGAGATGGAGGCGCCCATGGATTCTTGCCTTCCTTCCCTAGTTGTTCATGTAGTTTGGGAAGATAGCTTGATAGGAGGGATTGAAGCAAGGGATTCAAATTCTCCATATTTCAAATTCCCTTTGACCTTCACTTTGCTGACCAACCATAGTTGGAAACTAGCTTTATGTGGGGAGGGAAAAATGGAGTGTGTCAACTATTGTGTCCCCCCTTTGGACGTTCAAGAATCTGAAATTTGTAGCCCACTTGGCATGTTGACATGGTGCCACATAGGATGAAGAGGTGGGCCCCTGAGTTGAGTTGGCTTCCTTCGAGGCTTGGCTCCAAAGTGACTAGATTTTTAAGACCAATCTTGCTTGGACCCATACTTCAAACCGACTCTGACTTGACTCAATACAGGACACAATTGACTCAATATAGGACTGGACTTAGTACAGGACACAATTTGACCCAATTGGTCAAAGTACAGGACTAGACATAGACACATGAGACTTAATTCAAAGCTAAAAAAAATTACAAGGTTTAGGCTTGAAGCCTTATTACAAGTCCAAAAAATTAAACCCTAATCAGAGGTCTGGTGCCCACACTAGGAAGTCCCACTTTAGAAGGAAGAAGTTGGAGAACAGGGACAACCTTGGTTAGATGTCAGCTTCTCGACAGACAACCAGGAAATCACAGATGACCCGAATGCTGTTTGGGGTCAGCTATGAAGGGGTAATTCTATAGCTATTAAAAATTTGGATGAAAAGATTATGGAGTGGAAATTGGAGGCCAGCTTTGAGGTGATCTTCATACAAAAGAAGGAAACTTAGGTTCAGTGGACCATTCACTTTTCCTTCCATTCTGGGGATAGTAAGGTGTAGGATGATCAGAATGCCGTAAATGACCCTGATGTTTTCTACCTTTTCTCTGGTCATGGTCATCGCATTATCATACGGGCTGGTCTCCTTGTTCCCAAGGACCAGACTCACACCGGAGGCCATTTTAATGAAGGCTAAGAGAGAAGAAGAAGATGAAGGCAGAACTAACCTAGTTGGTGAAGTTCCTAGCAAAGACAAAGGCAGAGGGAGAAGAAGGATCTCTCTTTTTCTCTCCAAAGCCGAGCATAATAAAGGACCCCCTTTGGGTATCCGCCCTCCAATTTATAGGCACTAAGGGGCCGCCTCCCGGTGCCCCTTGAGCACCGTGATCTATGGCAACCGATGCAATTTTTTTGATTGAACGAGGAAGCCAAAGATACATGGCGAATCATGTTTTGGTCATGATCTGCATAACCTCTGGATCAACGATGGATAAGCTGCCATAGACACCGCGCTGACCGCTCGGATGAAGCCACGTGGTTCACATCACCTCTGGAGCTCAAGGGGCATGCATTTCTAGACTGGCAGTCATCATGCATCGTACCAGCAATAACTGCCTCCCCTGGCACCACCAATCCAATGCTGACACTTGTCTAAGAGTGAAAATCAAAGCAGAAGATGGTCAGTTGCAGCACATCGAATTAGATTTGCCATCATCTTTAGGACTGGCACATTAATCACCAAGCAATGCCATCTCCCTTCGAGCCTGTAGGCTTGCATGAACGCCAAGGATAAGGGGGGCAACTGTTATACCCCATCGGTCCACTACAGGATCGGACCGGTCCCTCTTTATGGCCAGACCGGGCCGCTCTTCTAAAGCACCAATGCCATAGCTTTCAAAGTCTGACCCACAGGAGCAGGGATCCGAATGACCCACTCTTGCTGGGATCCGGCCCATTACTCTCCTGCAGAAGTCTGACCCACCGGAGCAGAGGCCAGAACAACCCATTCCTACTGGGATCCGGTCCATTACTCTCCTGTAGAAGTCTGACCCACTGAAGCAGAGGTTCAAATGACCCACTCCTGCTGGGATCCGGCCCATTGCTCTGCAGCACAGGTCTGATCTCCTGTCCGACCGACAGACCCACTCGATCGGCATCTGACAGATATGTTCCAGGACCTAGAGGATTCCAGAACCCCCTTTCTGTTTCAATGAAATCCTGCCACACCAGTAGTCTTGCTCCACTATTCCCATGGTGTCGTCCTATCTGGGTGCCACATGGCCACTCTCCAGATTCTTCCAGGGGTAGATCGATCTTTCTGGGCCACTTCCCTAATGGATTTGGGACTGTTCCGTGCCTATATAAGGTAACCAGGAGACCCCATTCAAAGCTAAGTGCTCTCATCCCTCTCAAAGCACCATTTCTCTGATACCTCCATTCTATTACCTTCAATCTCCTACTGACTTAGGCATCAGATGGTCCCCAGCCAGAACACCACCAGCACCTTGGGGACTTTGTTGCAGGTCGACTAAGAGAGGAGTGCTCCAGCACAATCGATCGAGCCCGGTCTAGGAGAAGTTGCCGCAATAAAGCTGATGTGAGCATAGTAGCTTAACATGAAGATGAAGAGATATAGGACGTAGACTCAGAGTTAGTTGATCCTGACCATATCTAGACTAAAAACAACATAGAGTTAGTTGAACCTGACCCTACCCAAACTGAAGTTGTATTGGAAGGACCATTAGAAAAAGAGAACCATGAAAAACCTATTAGGAATTATGTCCCAAAGCCAACCATCTAGGCTATAGATTGTTGTTCTATGTGTATATTGGATATGAATTTTGATATAAATAAAAGTTATCTTTTGACAGTTCATCACAGGTGCATTTTTTTTAATATGAACTCTTGTGTGATGAAGTCCTTAGAACTTCCTTGTACTCGATATAGAGTGGATATATCGAGTAATTCTTAAATTGTTCATGATCGAATGATACATTATTAAAGGATGATTATGTATCAAGTATAGATTGTTGTTTGTCATATAGGTTGGTTATCCTTTTAATTATGGAATGAGAAGACAGTGGTATGACATACAAGTGTTTTGTTTGACACTTCACTAAATGTGACTCTCATGCGAGATTCTCTTTCTGTTGAAGAGGAGTCTTGCATTAGAATGTGGACATAAATTATTTCTTTGACTTGAGATCACTATGACAGCTTGCAAGCAACTTACTGTGCTTGGTGCCAGACTACCCGAATTTCTAATCCAATAATGGAAGGTTGCTGGGTACAGTCAAGTACTTGTGTAGTGATAGTAGGATCGAGATAGGATTGACCTATCCAAATGATTTGGATTGAATGCTTAATGTCTCAATTAAGAAAGACCTTGGCCAGGGCATTCCTTGTAAGGAGTTACAGGGATTCTGATGCGAAAAAAGGATGAAGATGATGCTAGCATGGATGATGCAAAGGTGGTTATATCTTGTTTTCTTTTAGGGTTTTATCTTGATTCCCGAAGACGAACAAAGGGGCAAACATAGGATAAATTGTAACAACGAAACCAATGCCAGCATGTAGAATCTCTAGAGAGTAGGGATGGAGAACAGGACCACAAGGATTGAGAAACCCTGGTAGGACTAGCTCGCCAAACAATACCTTACCTGGGAGAAATAGGCATGAACCTCCATGCTTGTCGCACCCGATGACGAGATCGCTCTCACTTGGTGGATGCGGCCTGGATGCCCGAGCAGTCGGTACTCGCGATGGCGCCAGCCTCCAAGTTACGTGATCATGAAGGTGAAGTGAACTGTCTCCGATGCGCGTGGTACCTGGAAAGACCTGAAAACAAATCCACGACAGAATCAATGGAGAGTTGAGGAGTAGTGAAGTAAAAGTAGGGTTAGGGTTAGGGAAGGTTTCGAGCCCGGTGCCTAGAGGGATCCGAAGTCGAAAGGATAGCTTGTGGCCTCGCACCCCGCGACGTCCCGGAGGATGAAGGAATATGGCCTCTCACAATGCGATGCCCTCAAGCGAAGGAATGTGGCCTCTCACCACGCGATGCCCTACGGCGAAGGAATGTGGCCTCTCACCACGCGACGTCCCGGAGGACGAAGGAAGCTCTCACTCAACCTAGCCTAAGAGACAAGGATTGAAGAAGAGGATGGAACACACAAGCTTTCTTTCATTAATCATCAATAATCCTTTATAAGAGGGGTTTGGGTCCTTTAAATAGGCACTCAAGAGCACTTTGAAATTTAAACTACCCCTTTACACTTGGCGCCCAAAATTTGGAGGAGGACTTCTTTGGCCAACAAGCTTGGATTGGCATGGATCTTGGCTTGGAGTGGGGCGTTGCACCTTGACTTCCCTCTTTGGGTTGCTTGGTTTTGGTAGAAGGCGTGAATGGAGGCTTGATGTCTTCACCATGCCTTTCTTGCTTGACTTCTTTATGGAAGGAGGCTTGAGTGGAGGCATGCATCAAGGGATTTGAAACTTCTTTCCACTTGGAGAATGGAGGATGCCTTTCTTACTTGACTTCTTTATGGAAGGAGTCTTGAGTGGAGGCATGCATCAATGGATTTGAAACTTCTTTCCATGACCACCCATCCTAGATTGGAAGAGAGCTTGAAGAGGGGAGGGGAAGGGGGCATGGATCATGTGAGTGGTCTCCCCTCTTGGGCGCCCAAAACAAACCACATGTCATCACCTCAGTGCGCCACATAAACAGATAAGGTGGGCCCTGAGCTGACATGTCTCCTTGCCTTTGTTAGGCTTAAAAGAGACTTATCTTTTGAACCACTAAAGACTTCATGGGCTTAGACTCGGCCCGACTTATTACAAGACTCAACTCGACCCGATACAGGACTCAGTTTGACCTAATGGGTAAGACATAACTCAAAACAAAAAGGAATAGGTTTGAGGCTTATATCCTTATTACAGGACTCGATAAAATTAGAACCATAATCTGAGATCCACAGAGGGTTGAGGAGCCTCTGTCGGATCCAGGTGCCCACACCAGTTCTCTCGGGGTGGGAGGAACTCGACCCCATCGAGTAAGTGGCAGACTGGCTTTGGTACCTCTCCAAGATGTTGGGGTCGATGCATTGCAAGTCTTCCCGGGTGATCCAAGAGTCATTAGATTCGGGTCGACCTTGCCATCGGACCAAGTAACATTGGTAGCCTTTGCCCCGGGTGGTGATTGCTTGGTCATCCAGGACACGCTCGATCTGCTCTCCTCTCTCAGGCATATTAAGAGGTGGACACTCAAGTTCAGGTTCACTCTCAAAAAAAAATTCAGGCCCAAATGGCTCACTAGGTATTTGTGCAGGCTCACTATACTCGACCAGGTCAGAGATATTGAAAGTCAAGCTAATTCCATAGTCCGTGGGTAACTCTAGCACATAGGCAATGGGGCCTATTCTCCTAATTACTCTAAAGGGACCCGCTCCACGAGCATGTAGTTTCTTAACGGTTCCCGGAGGAAACCGTTCAGGCCTGAGCCTAATCATTACAAAATCTCCTATGTTAAATTCTTTATTTCGCTTTTGGGAATCAGCCAGCTTTTTATATGATTAAATTATTTTTCATAGGCATGTCCCTAGTATGCAATGCAAGTGATCATGCAGATTCTGATACTCAAGTAGATACGAAAGCAAATTAAACTAGGTATTCCTAGTGGCAGGAATTTATTGGAGTCCTAGGGCCTAACTACTAGACGATTGGTTCTCTAGGCTTGACCCTAGTCTGAAAGATACAAGAAAGTTCACAGTGGGTCCCTAACAAATGCCATAAGGTGTGCCAGAAGTAGATGGCAAAAGGGGTGGGCTCTACGGAGTCATGCATTTTGGTGATTTCAACAAAAAGTAACCCCATGGCTCTAGAAATGTGAGAAGGCTCAGGGAAGGGTAGAAAATAAGGAGGAGACTCAAGGACTGGTTCAAGGTTTAGGCAACTGACCTTAATGTATGAATGAAGGTCTAAAGGTGCGCTCATCTTAACCTCATGGTCAGTACTAGGAGGATCTATAGGTGCAAGTCCTCGGGTGGGCGGGATGCTCCTAGATGTGGAGGGCTTTCAGGAAGGTCTTTGGAACATTCATCTTGAGAATCTATACCTTCATCTATTTCGTTTGATCCTGGCTTGGTCAGTTCTACTACAAGGTCTATAGTGGACTCAGGATCATTATCATTTGGGTCCTTGCTAAGTTCTGGGGTATCCTTAATGATTCCATCAGGTGGGAGCTGATCAATTAAATTATCAGGCGATACCTCCTCACATTCTTCTTCTTCTTCTTCATATTCATTAATCAAGCTTATGTCAGGCTCATATATGACTTCCTTAAACTCACAGAAGGGTTCTAATCTTTTCTTCTTTGATTCCTCATTGGGTTTGGGTTCAGTTTCAATCGGTTCATCTATAAGTAGGGTAGGGGCGGTGCACTAACTGGCAAGATGCTCAGGTTTATGACACCTATAGTTGTTACCTTGGGGATCGGGTCTCCTCTGGACTTCAATAGCCTTACCCTTGTCCTCTCTACTGTATTGGTGTCGATTTAGACTGGGACGACTAGGACTGGGTTGGGCTAGGATTGGTCGACTAGGGTCAGATCGGTTCGGGCTTAGTCGACTTGGGTAAGCCTGGATATAACATTGGGTGGATCCGGGGATGTGGCTTTGGTTCCTAAAAGGCTCAGGTCTTCTGTAGGCGGGAGCTCTTTGGAAACGCTCACGGAGCCTAGCAGCTTCCTCTATGGGACCTAGTCTGGCCTCTACTTGATCACATCTATTAGCAAACCGGTTTCTTAATTGAGTCATGGATTGGGTTAGGGCTTCAATCTGAGTTAGAATTTGGTCTATGGCTTCGATAGGGGGTGGAGAAGGTGGGTGAAAAGAGGTTCCTGATCTAGTGCACATGCAAACACACAGAATGGTACTACGGTGTGCTAGACCTAGGAGATCTCACCAAATGAAAAGTCAAGAAGACGAACCTGGTAGTAGTAACTTGGCACCTAGCCAGGTAAGCGTAATGTTAGTGGAGGTTCCTCTTTGCTTGCCTAGACACCAATCTTGCAATTGGCTAGGTAAGCGAACCAACCCACTCCCCTTCGGGACCTAGTCCCTGAACCGATTGCCTAGACACCGGCAACACAAGCACACACTTCCAAGCAATCTAGCTTGGCCCGACACTTGGGTTGACCCGACTTCGTGGGTGTCCCTAGCTCACTAGAGCAGATTAACGTCTAATTGATTTTAGTTAATGGCTAGGGTTCGAAATGCTGGGCGGTGGTTTTTGTGCTAGGGACAGGTTATGAACTCCTGACCCTATGTTAACTTGTCGCCCATAAGTGTTTTATGAACAATGTATGCACACAAATGTCCAAGAAAATGATTTAATATTATTATTATTATTATTATTATTTTTTTTTTTTTTTTGTGTCTTTCAGATGTATGGATGCTAAGCGAAATGTAAAAATCTAAACATGAACTAAATACATGAACTAACTAAATGAGACAAGAAAGAGATGCTTGCTGAAACTGCAGGCCTGAGATTTTCTCAGGTGGTTTTTCGGCTTGTAGAATTTTTACAGGCTGAAATAAAATCTAAGAAAATAATAAAAAAATCCTCTAAATTCAATAGATCCAGCAAAAGAAAAACAAAACAATACATAGATTCCTACAAAAAGAAAAAATTTAAAAAAAGACCAATTACAAACTGGACAGAATGCAGAAACTAAATGCAAGAGCACTAGTCCTAGCCTAGGCTCTGATACCAAGAATGATGCGGAAAAAAAAAGGATGAGGATGATGCTTGCGTGGATGATGCAAAGGTGGTTATATCTTGTTTTCTTTTAGGATTTTATCTTGATTCCCGAAGACGAACAAAGGGGCAAACATAAGATAAATTGTAACAACGAAACCAATGCCAGCAGGTAGAATCTCTAGAGAATAGGGATGGAGAACAAGACCCCGGGATTGAGAAACCCCTGTAGGACTAGCTCGACAAACAATACCTTACTTGGGAGAAATAGGCACGAACCTCCACGCTTGTCGCACCCGATGACGAGATCGCTCTCACTTGGCAGATGCGGCCTGGATGCCTGAGCAGTCGGTACCTGCGATGGCGCCAGCCTCCCGGTTACGTGATCATGAAGGTGAAGTGAACCGTCTCCGAAGCCCGTGGTACCTAGAAAGACCTGAAAACAAATCCGCGACAGAATCAATGGAGAGTTGAGGAGTAGTGAAGTTGAAGTAGGGTTAGGGTTAGGGAAGGTTTCGAGCCCGGCGCCTGGAGGGATCCGAAGTCGAAAGGATAGCTTGGGGCCTCGCACCCCGCGACATCCCGGAGGACGAAGGAATGTGGCCTCTCACTACGCGATGCCCTCAGGCGAAGGAATGTGGCCTCTCACCACGCGACATCCCGTAGGACGAAGGAAGCTCTCACTCAACTTATCCTAAGAGATAAGGATTGAAGAAGAGGATGGAACACACAAGCTTTCTTTCATTAATCATCAATAATCATTTACAAGAGGGGTTTGGGTCCTTTAAATAGGCACTCAAGAGCACTTTAAAATTTAAGCTACACCATTACACTTGGTGCCCAAAATTTGGAGGAGGACTTCTTTGGCCGACCAGCTTGGATTGGCATGAATCTTGGCTTGGAGTGGGGCATTGCACCTTGACTTCCCTCTTTGGGTTGCTTGGTTATGGTAGAAGGCGTGAATGGAGGCTTGATGTCTTCACCATGCCTTTCTTGCTTGACTTCTTTATGGAAAGAGGCTTGAGTGGAGGCATGCATCAAGGGATTTGAAACTTCTTTCCACTTGGAGAATGGAGGATGCCTTTCTTGCTTGACTTCTTTATGAAAAAAGTCTTGAGTGGAGGCATGCATCAAGGGATTTGAAACTTCTTTCCATGACCTCCCATCCTAGATTGGAAGAGAGCTTGAAGAGGGGAGGGGAAGGGGGCATGGATCATGTGAGTGGTCCCCCCTCTTGGGCGCCCAAAACAAACCACATGTCATCACCTCAGTGCGCCACAAAAATAGATAAGGTGGGCCCTAAGCTGACATGTCTCCTTGCCTTTGTTTGGCTTAAAAGAGACATAACTTTTAAACCACTAAAGACTTCATGGGCTTAGACTCGGCCCGACTTATTACAAGACTCAGCTCGACCCGATACAGGACTCAGTTTGACCTAATGGGTCAGACATAACTCAAAACAAAAAGTAATAGGTTTGAGGCTTATAGCCTTATTACATGACTCGATAAAAACAGAACCCTAATATGAGATCCACAGAGGGTTGAGGAGCCTCTGTCGGATCCAGGTGCCCACACCAGATTCTTTATTTGAGACATATCAAAATGGACTAATTAGGGTTGGGTAGTTTAACCATATGCCATCCGAAGCATTAGGAGGTTCGAGGAATAAGTTCAGTGTTATTCTATATTCAACAGGTTCGTGTTGCTCTACAACTTTCAACCTATCGAGATGTCGGGTGTCATTGCTAGATGGCAACTTTGGCTGGTACTATAAATATTCTCGTGCTACCAGTTTAGTGTTTGAACCTATGGGGTCACACGTCGAGGGTTTTTTCTTACTTTGTTGACTTGGGAATGATTAGGAATCATTCTGGACACTTTTGACAAAGAGTTATCAAAAACCCAAGCAAGCTCATTTGGATGAGTCAACTCAAGTCATTCGAGTCAACTCGAGTAGTCGAGTCGACTCGATTGACGGGGTCCAGCAAAAACTAAAATTTCTTCATTAATTGTAGCAATCATTGTCAAAATTAATGGGAGGAGTTTCTGGTTCTTATGCTTTGCGATTGCTGAATTCTAAAGGTCCCAGGAATCCCAAGAGACTCAAAACGCCACATTAATCTCTCATTAGTCCTATTAACGGTTTTAGTGGCTATTTGTTTCTCTGGGCAGATTGTTCAATGATGGTAGATCAGATTTCCTATTCCACTTGTTCTGAGGTTGAGTCTCTCTCCATTCCTCGAGTCAGAGATCCTCTAAGACCTCTAAGAGATTGAGAGATTGATTCTTGTGATAGATTGAGTTTTGGGTGGGATCTCTGAGTGCATACCTTCTATTGAAGGTTTGGGATAGAGTGTTGGGAAGGGTTCTCAAGAGTCTTTGTTCCAGCTTTGCTGAAGCTACCCGCCTTCAAAGGAGTTGAAGGTGTCCTGTTATTCTTCAAGGAGTTGAAGAAGGAGTTAACACAACAAATTTTTCATAAGGGCTAGCACCTCGAAGGAAGGAGAATAAATCACACCATGTGGTATGAATCGCCCGTAAAGGTTGTACGCGTGTGCCGCTTGCATAGCCAAAGTTTTTTCTACAGGTCAGTGCCAACCCTGGGATCGCAACTGAGAGGTGGGCATTTTTGTAACATCCGGTTCTTCCTGGTGAACGTCACAAGGTATGTGCTTATTTTATGTCTGACATAATTATCATTGCTGCATCATTATGTGATTTCTAGAATGGTTCAATTTTTCATACAATGTTTGCATGATTTCATATTTACATTACTCTAGATGCATCAAGATCTTGGTAGGGGCATGTATAATTAGATTAACATCTTGAGATAAAATGGTTTTATCACTTTTCATTGCTGTATGCCTTTATAATATTTTTTAAAATGCATGTATTGCCCATAGGAACAGTTTCCTTTCAATGGTATTAAAGCCAGGTTGTGTATGCATCTCGTTTAATATTTTTTTTATGAAATTGATTTGATTTCCTCCATATAGTACTCAGATTAAGATGGATTTGCCATGGCCGTCCGATCATTAGAGAGAACCATGTTTTAAAGACCATCTCTTCCCATTCAAAGGGGTTCTCCTATGGCGTGTAGGGGTGCCGCTGTATCATGACCTTATGAAGAAGAAAGTAAAAAATTTAATGGATTAAAATTGTTTTTATCTTTGGTTTATAGATCATAACTATGTTTAGATAAGATCTAAAATAAGTTTGTCTAAAACTTTGAAAAGTTCAGGTGAAAATGACTGAAGTTTGAAAAAACTATGTTTTGGAAGAGCTGGCTCGAGCAGAAGAGCTGACTTGACCAGAAATCTATGTCCTGGAAGAGCCGACTAGAGCTGAAGAGCTGACTCGAAGAGCCGACTCGAGCAGAAGAGTCGACTTGACCAGAAAAGTGTGTTCTGGAAGAGCTAACTCGACCAGAAAACTATGAAATAGTAATTTTAAGCTTCAAATCTTTATGAAATTATTTCAATTCATTTTGAAAATGTTTCAAATAGTATGATACACTTAATTAAGAATTAATATGTATAATTTAAGATTTAGGATATGATTCTAATCTTAAGTCAGGATTCATAAATCATGGGTTGATTGGGTTAGCTAGAATTAGGTCCTTAAATGGGTTAGACCTAGGTTTAGATGAATGGATTAAATTGAGAAAAGACTAATCAAAAGTTGAATTAGGTCTCTCCTCTATAGATCTCTCTAATAGTTAGTTAGATAAGTTCATACATCTAAATGGACTCGATTTATTGCTTCATGGTGAGCCTGCATCTTTAGGTTAGCTGGTAAACCACTTGGTTCTAAGTTAAGTTTGATAGTTATGATAAAGGTTCTTTGGGGCTAACTCTTACCTGGCTAGTTGGTTGGTGTCTAAGGTAAGAGGCTCACTTGGTATAACCCATCCCTTGATCTTACTAACCTGGCTAATGTGGTGAATCTGATCAAATTAGGTTATCTATTAATTCGAGTTGACCCATGTCAACTAAGATTAATCTGTCTGACTAGTTTATAGGTGCCCATGGTCCAAATTGATCTACAAACCCTCTAAGTGTTTGGTGGGAGTTTTTTGATCAAGGTCCATGTCTTCATCTCAAATGTCACAAAATTTAAATCCCTTAAATTATTAGGTCCATAAAAAGATTAAGTTATATGATAGCCTAAGTCTTAGCCTCCCATTAAGTTGGATTGGCAATGTATCCATTAGTTGGATGATCATCGATAGAACCAAAGTATGGGTGGTCATCAAGCTATTGGAATTGCCATTCATAATATGATGGCTTAGTGCAAGTCTCATAAAGGTGGTCAGGTGAGCCGATCAAAGTCAAGCTTGATCATTCATTAGTTAGAAGCACTGAATTTAGTCATGTTAATGGTTGGATCTAACCAGGACCTTCTTTAGCAGGAAGCCCAAAGGCCGATTGAAGTGCTCCTGGGATAAACTTTGAACCTATCTTTTGGTTCACATGGGTGAGATGGCCAAAGTCGGGCTTATGTGGCATCTTTAGGATTCTAGTACCCATCAAGGAATTAAGTGTAATTCCTCGGATTGGAGGTAAAGGCTACTAATCTAAATAAAATATATGGGAGGACCTTTAGACTAAAGTCCATGTCTTTAGGATTAAAATTGAAATTCATATGCTAATTGGTCTTTTGGTTTTCCTTTGAAGAAAATGTATACCAACTTGTCCCTCTGCTCATTGCTTTATAGTGAAAAACTTTCTGGCCAAAACCTTGATAATTGGTATCGAAGGCTTAAGATTGTCCTAGAGCACAAAAGGACTTGTATGTTGTATTGAATCCATCACATGAGATCCCCGTAGACAATGCTCGTACATCTATCAGGGACACTTATCAGAAGTGGCTTCTCGATAGAACTACTGTACGTTGCATTATGCTAGTGGCTAAGAATGATGAGTTCAGTTGCAAATTCGAGGAGGCCCAACTAAAGGAAATCTTGCAAAAGTTGCGGGAATCCTTTGGCACGCATGATGATGTAGAGTAGTACAAGACTTCCTGTGCCATCTATAATGCCCATATGCGAGATGGGGCATCAGTAACTGATCATGTATTCATGACCGAGTTATTTGAACACCTGGCCAAAGTCGAATGTCCCCTACATGAACAGCTGGGAAAGCTGCTATACTGAATTGTCTACCCCTTCTTACCTTGGTTTCCTTGATCACTTCTGGATACATAGGCCTATAGTAAACTACCATAGTCTGTTGGGGTTACTACATAACTATGAGAAGGACCACCACTTTAATAAGGGGTTGGTGTACTTGGTGGGAGGAAATAGGGTAGTGCATCGTCCCCTTGGGAAGGGGAAGAAAAATAAAAAGAGAAAGACCAAAAAGGTGCACAGTGTAGGTGGGGCTAGTCAGGCTGGGAAGAAAAAGGTAAACAAGAGTATGGCAGAGTGCTTCTACTATAAGATGCAGGGTCACTGGAAGAGGAATTGTCCTCGGTATATTGCATCCCATGACCCAAACAGGCCAAAGAAGAGGAAGTAGCAAGATGTTGCTGCACAAGATATTTATATGATAAATCCTTGTACCTATTCTTTTTGTTATATTATTAATTGGGCACTTGATACTAGGAGTCCTTACCACATTTGCAACAAATTATAGGGGCTTCGAATTAGTAAGTGATTCGAGGATGGCGAAAGGTTTCTGAATATTGGAGATGGAAGTCGAGTTCTAGTTCTGGCATTAGGAGACTTCTCTCTTATTTTTGAATCTTGTAAAATCATTTTACATGACTGTCATTATTATCCTACATTTCTTATAAACATTGTCTCTATAGGCTTGTTGGACAAAGAATGTTTTGAACTTTCAATAATGAGAAATGTTTGCAATATTACTTTGAATGATTCAGTTGTAATGAATGGAAATTTGGTAAATGGCATTTATTTGCTATCACAGCCTGTGAGTGTAATGTACATGACAAGAAAATGCCCTAGAATGGATAATGTCAGTGATGCTTATCTCTGGCATTGTAGGCTAGGTCATATAAACAAGAATAGGATAAACAGGTTAAGACAAGAAGGTCTTTTAGAGGTAAATAATTTTGAATCATTACCTACCTGTGAATCTTATTTACTTGGAAAAATGACTGAGTCATCTTTTATGGAAAAGATTAAAGAGCCAAAGAAATTCTAAGTCTAGTTCATACAGATGGATGTGGACCTATGAACGTCAGTGCTAGAGGTGGATATAATTATTTTATTACTTTTACAAACGACCTTTCTAGGATCGGTTACGTCTATCTTATAAGACATAAGTCTGAGTCATTTGAAATATTCAAACAATATCTTAATGAAGTTGAAAAGCAAATTGGAAAGAGTATAAAGGCTCTTCGATCTGATCGAGGAGGAGAATATCTTTCTAGTGAGTTTCTAACTTATTTTCATGAAAATGGGATTCTCTCTTAATGGACACCACCGGGGACACCCCAACTGAATGCTGTGTCTAAAAGGAGGAATAGGACTTTGTTGGACAAGGTATAGTCCATGATGGGGTTTGCTACTCTGCCTATCTCTTTCTAGGGTTATGCCATGGAGACTACCTGTTATCTTCTTAATAGGTCTCCTAGCAAGTCTGTGGACAGGACTTCATATGAGATGTGGTCTAAGCAAAAATTGGTGCTCTCACACCTTAGGGTCTAGGGGTGTCTGGCCTATGTTAAGCATTTATAGACTGAGAAACTAGGACCTAGGTTTGACTGGTGTCTATTCGTCGGGTATCCAAAAGAGTCTAAAGGGTATTTCTTTTACCTGCCTGATGAACAAAAGCTGTTTGTTGTTCTTAGGGCTATCTTTTTGGAAAAAGAGTTCCTTAGTGAAGGAACTATATCCACTAAGACTGAACTTATTGAAGTTCAACAGGTAGAAGAACCAGCACATTTAGTAGGCACCTCAGAACTGGATTTCACTAATTCAAATATGGAGCCCATTAAGCACCCATTTAAGAGATCTTATAGAGTACCGCATCAACCGGATAGATACTATAGTTTCTTGGTCCAGGACGGAGATTCCATTGAACTTGATAAAAGTAATGAGGATCCGATCACCTATATGGTTGTTTTACAGAAGGTCCGACTTTGATAAGTGGCTAGAAGCCATGATATCCGAAATAGAGTCCATGGAGATCAATAATGTGTGGACATTAGTTAATCCACCTGAAGGGATAAAATCCATTGGGTGTAGATGGATTTTTAAAAGGAAACGGGGTGCAGACGGAAGGGTGGAGACCTATAAAGCCCGTCTGGTTGCCAAGGGGTATCATCAACATTATGGTATTGACTATGGCGAGACATTTTCTCCTGTAGCAATGCTTAAATCCATTTAGATTATGCTTGCTTTAGCTGCATACTTCGACTATGAAATTTGGCAAACGGATGTCCGAATAGCCTTCCTAAATGGTGAGCTGAGAGAGGAGATGCATGTGATGCAACCTGAGTGGTTCACATCCATGGATAAGTCAAAGGTTTGCAAGCTCTAAAGGTCTATCTAAGGACTGAAGCTGGCATCTCGAAGTTGGAACATGTGATTTGATAACTATATCAAGATGTATGGCTTCGTTAAGAATGAAGAAGGACCTTGCATTTATAAGTGGGCTAATGGTTATGTGGTTATATTCCTTGATTTGTATGTGGATGACATTCTGCTAATCGAGAATGACATCCCTGCACTGCAGGGAATAAAAGTCTGGTTGTCATCTCAGTTCTTTATGAAGGACTTGGGTGAAGCCTCCTACATCCTAGGGATGAAGATCTATAAAGATAGATCTTCGAGGCTTCTGGGACTGTTGTAGTCAACGTACATTGATACCGTGTTGAAACGGTTCAGCATGAAAAATTTCAAGAGAGGCTTTCTTCTGATAGGCCATGGAATTACTCTTTCCAAAAAGGATTGTGCGTTAACTCCTGAGGTGTCAGAGCATACGAGTAGAGTCCCATATGCTTCAGCAATGGGATTTATAATGTATGCAATGACATGTACTAGACCAGACATGGCATAGTCACTAGGAGTATTGAGAAAATACCTATCTGACCAAGTGAAGTGCATTGGAAGATGCTAAAAACCATCCTAAAGTATTTGAGAAATACTAAAGACTAATGGCTAATCCATGCAGAGCCTGACTTAAAATTCATCGATTATACCGATTCAAGTTTTCAGTCAGATAGAGATGATAGTAAAAGTGTGTCGGGCTTTGTATTTACACAAAATGGAGGAGCCATCTACTAGAAAAGTTCAAAGCAACAAATAGCGACGGACTCGATTTGCGAAGCAGAATACATTGCAGCATCAGATGCAGCGAAGGAAGCTATGTAGCTATGAAAGTTCCTAGGCTAGCTGGGAGTGGTACCTTCCCTGGAGGGCCCTATTCTAGCATTTTATGACAGCATTGGAGCATAGCTCAAGTCAAAAAGCCAAAGTCCCATCAGTGCACCAAGCACATACTGCACCACTATCACCTCGTGCGAGAGATTGTGGCACAAGAGGACATCGACCTTCAAAAGATCAATGGAAAGTAAAATCTGGCCGATGCCTTCACTAAGCAGTCAGAATCCAAGAGTTTAAAGATTGTAATTGAAAAATGGGAATGCGATTCTGTACTAATTGACTTTAGTCCAAGTGGGAGTTATTAGGAATTGTGTCCCTAAGCCAATCATCTAGGCTGTAGACGATTGTGCTATTTGTATATTGGATATGAATTATGATATAAATAAAAGTTATCTTTTGGCAGTTCATCATAGGTGCATTTTCTTTAATATGAACTCTTATGTGATGAAGTCCTTAGAACATCCTTGTACTCGATATACAGAGGATATATTGAGTAGTTCTTAAATTGTTCATGATTGAATAATACATTGTTATAGGATGATTATGTATCAAGTATAGATTGTTGTATATCATATAGGTTAGTTATTCTCTTAACCCAGGAATGTGGAGACATTGGTATGACATACATGTATTGTGTTTAACACTTCACTGAACGTGACACTCATACGAGATTCTCTTTCTATCAAAGAGGAGTCCTGTATTAGAATGCGGGCATGAATTATTCCTCTGACTTGAGATCACTATAGCAGCATGCAAGCAACTCACTATGCTTAGGTGCTAGACTACCCGGATTTCTAATACAATGATGAATGGTTGCTGGGTATAGTCATGTACTTGTGTAGCGATAGAAGGATCGAGATAGGATTGACTCTTTAAATGGTTTGGATTGAATACTTAATATGGCTCAATTAAGAAAGACCTTGGGCAGGGCATTCCTTGTAAGGAGTTATAGGGATTCTTTATTTGAGACATATTGAAATGGACTGATTAGGGTTGGGCAGTTTAACCCTATGCCATCTGGAGCATTAGGAGGTTCAAAGAAAAAATTCAGTGTTATTCCATATTCGACAGGTTCGTGTTGCTCTGCAACTTTCAACATATCCGGACACTGGGTGTCATTGCTAGATGGAAACTTTGGCTAGTACTGAAAATGTTCATATGCTACTAATTTAGTGTTTTAACCTATGGGGTCACACGCCGAGGATTTCTTCTTGCTTTGTTGGCTTGGAAATGATTAGGTATCGTTCCAAACTCTTTTGACAAAGAGTTGTCAAAAACTCGAGCTGGCTCATTTGGATGAGTTAACTCAAGTCATTCGAGTTGACTTGTGCAGTCAAGTCGACTCGATTGATGGGTCTAGCAAAAATTGAAACTACTTCATTAATTGCTGCGATCTTTGTCAAAATTAAAGGGAGGAGTTTCTAGTTTTCATGCTAGGCAGTTGCTGAATTCCAAAGGTCCCAGGAATCCCAAGAGACTCAAAACTCTACATTAATCTCTTATTAGTGCTTTTAATGGTTTTGGGGGCTATTTATTTCTGTTGGATAGATTGTTCAACGATGGTAGATTAGATTTCCTGTTCCACTTGTTTTGAGGTCGAATGTCTCCCCATTCCTTGGGTCAAAGGTCCTCTAAGACCTCTAAGAGATTGAGAGATTGATTCTTGGGATTGATTGAGCTTTGGGTGGGATCTCTGAGTGCATACCTTAAATTGAAGGATTGGGATAGAGTGTTGGGAATGGTTCTCAAGAGTCTTTGTTTTAGCTTTGCGAAGCAACCCACCGTCAAAGGAGTTGAAGGTGTCCGGCTCTTCTTCAAGGAGTTGAAGAAGAAGGAGTTAACTTGATAAAGTTTCAATAAGGGCTAGTACCTTGAAGGAAGGAGAAGAAATTGTACCACATGGTGTGAACCACCCGTAGAGGCGATATGCGTGTGCTGCTTGCATAGCCAGAGTTTTTTCCATAGGTTGGTGCCATCCATGGGATCGCGACTAAGAGGCGGCCATTTCTGCAACATCCAGTTCTTCTTGGTGAATGTCACCAAGGTATGTGCTTATTTTATGTATGACATAATTATCATTGCTGCATCATTGTGTGATTTCTAGAATGGTTTTATTTTTCATACATTGTTTGCATGATTTCATATTTACATTACTCTAGATGCACCAAGATCTTGATAAGGAAATATGTTAATTAGATTAAAATCTTGAGATAAAATGGTTTTATCACTTTCCGTTGCTGCATGCCTTTGGAACAATTTTTAAAATGCATGTGTTGCCCCCTGTAACAGCTTCCTTTCATAACCTAACCCTATTGCTAGGACCGTACCTAAAGAAACACTAGAAGAGAGTCAAACCATAGAGCTTAGTCCTGAAGTAATCGGTGAGGACTTGATTTTTCCATACCAGCAACCTTAGGAAGACTTCACCCCATGAGTCCCCATTGAAGATCTTTTTCCTGAAATTCTAGACTCATCCTTTCTTTAGGCTAACCCTTTATTACCTGTTGACATAACTCAATGTCCAAACTTTAAGGTCATCCTCATTGACCCAGAACCATCCCAGGAATCCACTTCTCATTTGGAATTCATGTTGTCACACATTTAAAATCCAAGAGGAGCGCCTCATTCTTGTCGCCCAAAGGAAAGATGTTTATCAAGAGTTGTCACCAAACCTATGAACTCAACCAATTGATGAAGTCCAAGAGGAAATCAAGACCAAGAACCCAAGATGCCAAAAGGAATTCAACAGAGTTTGTTGCCTAAGAAAAGCCAATTCCAAGAAGTTCTTTCCTCTTCAACAAGAACTCAATAATTTGTAACCCTTACTCATCTTGTATATGGCCTATAAATACCCAATCAAACCCCTTATATTGAAAATAATTCTTTTTATGAAATAAAGTAAGAGCTTTCTCTTAATTCCTTTGCTGTGATAGCATCGAGGGATGTGAAGCCCTAATTTGCCTTTGTTCTTTGAAACATCGAGGGGTATGAGGCCCTAGTTATCTATCTATCCAACCATCCATCAAAAACCCTAGCCACCACCTTCAAGCTTTCTTCTCTTACTCCTCTTTCATTCTTCTTCTTCCTTCCATGCCCTCTAACTTGAGTGTATGTGAGTGTTTGTAGGTGATCAAGATCTAATGTAAAGATTTTCTTTACTTTGGAATCAAGTTCATTACAGATCGGAGCCCGAAGAACGAGAGTCTTGAAGTCTTGCCGCAAAATCCTAGAGTACTAAACCAGATCCACTTCAAGAGCGCTGCAAATCATCATTGGTAATTCTAAAACTCTTCATTTCTCTTTAGTTCTGATTCTTTGAAAGTAGGAACCCTAGTTTATGGTGATTTCTCAATCACCAAATCCTGAATCTTAACTAGTTTTGCCTGATTTACATTGTGGGGAGTGTAACTAGTTGACTAGTTTTGCATCAATAATTACTTTGAGTATGATTTTCTAATAATTATAATAATTAATCTCTATTTAATCTCAAACAATTAAACATCAAATCAGTAGGTTTAAGTTTTCATCTTCTATCCTGCATCACCATGTCCATGTGGTGTCTCTTGCTTGCATGACCGCCAGCAGGGCCTTCACGTCAACAAACGTGCCACATCAGATGCCTCAAACTCCCGAGCCTAGAGAACGAAGTGGTGCTCGAGGCGAGGTGATTAGTGATCATGGTGACATGGAGGGGTGTGCTTCCTACACCATGAATGCCTTGTGCACCGGTGCTCGGGAGATCGTGCATCTGCACTAATGGAGAAATGCCACATTACCGCTCATTAAAACTAGCCATAATTGCCATTGCCAGGCTCGAAGGGGTTGCCTCCAAATCGAAGCATCGCTCCCAATGGATCTTGACACATGGCATGCTCTAGATGGCTCGGGGTGAGATATGGTGCATGCCTTCGATAGAAACGAGGCGACGGGGCCTCCAGGCCATTTAAAAGGGACTTGTCCTTTTGTTTCTTGAGGGTTTTCGAGTGTCAAGGACAAGGCTTTCCTTGTAGAGTGACTTCTCCTCCCTTCATTTTCTTGATCAAGGTCGTGAGGTCATAGTAAGTTAGATTCCTTCTTGCCCTTTCTTTCTTTCTTCTGGTACTTCTTCTTTTCTCCTTTGGCCTATGCTAAAGTAGAACTGGTGCGGGCACCAGGACCCGATGAAGATTATTAAGCCCATTATGGTTTTCCTGATTAGGGTTATAGTCCAGTAGTTCATTTGTCCTGAGTCACTTGTATTAAACTGAGCCAAGTATTGTAATAAAGTTAGTCCATCAATTGAGTTCTATAATGAAGAGTGAGTCCTATAATAAGCTAAGACAAGAAAGTCTAGTGAGTCCCTTGTCTCAAGCCTATGAGTCACTATGAGTCCTGTATTTTGGTTCAAGTCCAGTACAAGAGAGGAGAGTCATTAGATCCCATCCAGGCCCCTGCTATTCATGCACCTGAGCCTCTTCTCAAGCCCATACTCCAGGCCCCTGTCATGCCCCAAGATGGCACCCCAAGCTTACCCCAGCCCAGAAAGAAGATGGCATCCCAGGCCTTCTCCAGTCCATATGAAGTTGGCATCCCAGGCTTTTCTTAGCCCATCAAGGAGTCATGTGCCAAGCCCATTTGGAGGCCACCCAGTTGCTACCCAAAGTTCACATGGAGGCATCCCAAGGTCCAAGCCCAAGTCACAGAGGCATCCTAGCCCATGAAAAGTCCTTTGACCAAGTCCAAGGAGGAGTGAAGTCCACATCCTACTAAGAATCATGTTTACTCTATTCAAATTTTGTACTCCTAATCCTAAGTAACTTTGTAATCCAATTTTGATTGGGAGATTAGGGACCTGGGTGAGCCTATAAATACCCGGCCCCTCCCCCTCTTGTAATCATCTCTTTTTCATGAGTACAATTTAAAGTTATTCTGTCAAATTGTGTCCTCCAAATTGGGGTGGGTGTGAGACCCATTTATATTTTTTCTTGTGTGAAAAACCCTAGCTACCCAACAACCCTTCCTTCCACTAAACCCTAGCCATCATCCAAGTCCAGCTGAAGCCCAAAGATGCCCATCTTCCTCCAAGCCAACCATCCCCTTCTTCAACTAGCTGCCAGCCACCTGGAGCTTCACTCCACCCCTCCACTCTTCTTTCTTCCAGTTATTTATTTTTCTCATCTTCTATAACTGTAGCCCTTGATGTGTGCAAGATCTATCTAGTGAAACCATCCAAGGAAGTGGTCTTCTTTATTTTCGAGACCAGCTGATAGAAAGTTGGCTGATCCATGAAAAAGAGACTCATTCATCCAGGTGCCAATCTAGCAGTGCAGAGCGACCCCATCTTCGATCAAGATTTCATCATTGCCAGGTATGAACCCAAACCCTACTTATAGTTCTAATTTGCTAAAGGTAAGACTATCCTAACAGAGTGGTTTCTCAACCCTCGTGGTCCTTGTCTTTATTGCTCTGCATGATCTTAACCACCGGTAGTGTAGTTGGTCCTTACATTTTCCTTATGATAGTTCTTTTCCTCTTTCTCGGGAACTTAGCCATCAAATATAAAATCTGATATTAATTAAAATTTATTAGTTGCTATTTTTTTTATGCATTTTCATCTTCTCTCCATTGCACCCTACATCAATTTGGTATCAGAGCAAAGTTCAGGGCAGTTGCATCTTCCACAAAACACAAAACCACAAAAAGAAGATTTCTGCATCCTGTCTTCTGCACTAGAGGTCTGAAAATAGGTCTATTTCTCCATCATAGGCATACTATTATTTCATGATTTTTGCACTGATTCCTCTCTGAGCTATCCTATATTTTACAGCTTTTTTTTAAGATTCTAAAGAATATAAAAAAACAAAAAAAATTACAAAATGAAAACCCTAACCATAAATCTATTTTTTCTGCACCCAATTAGAAACCCTAGATATTGCATTATCATACTACTTATTCTGTGCATGAAATTTAGTTGGAATGATTTTCACGAATAACCCTTTTGTCTGGAAATTTATGATATTTTTCTTGCTCGAAAATCCATGCTAAATCCTGATTAAAGCAGAACCCAAAACTTCAATTTCTTTTAATTCTGCATACTTGACATGACTAAACATAATCAACTACCAATCATAGTGAGGACACCAGAGATAGGAAAAGATGTCAAAACCCTCCAAGATCATTATGGATCAGCAATGAGTAGTTGTTCTATTTTTATTTCAGCTTGAGTCCTAAAAATTTCATTAGTTCGCTTTGTTTTGTAAATTAGTCAAGTTAGGTTTACTTGAAGTTGAGTCTTGTAATAGTCTAGGGGGTTCAACTCTAATTGTTAACCAAGGTCAGGCCCAGTTGTTGAAGACATGTCACCATGCAATCTCATCGTGCCATGTCACCTTGTCATGGGGCCTTGTTAACTGCTACTTGGAGTAGTGTGCCATTCCACATCACCTTGGTAGATCAATTCCATGACAAAAAAAGGTTGTCCAAAATTTTTACCAGACATCCGAACATCCAGACATCGAGACATCCAAGCATCCAGACATCGAGACAATGGGACATCAAGACATCAAGACAATTTTAAAATGCAAGTTTAGCCAAGAGAGGCACCAACCAATTTCCTTCTCATCGCCCTTTTAAAATCCAAGGAGATGCCATTTAAGAGGAGTAAAGTGGAAGGATTCTTCCTCGCATTTAGCACCATTTGTCATGAAATGTCACCCACTCCAAATGGTCAGCCAATGCATGGAATCATTCAAATTTAAATGGAGGTTCATCCAAATTTCAAAGGAGTTCTAGTTCCCATGGAGTCCATTCAACATTCAAAGGGGATTTATCTAAATACAAGGAGTTATCATCTATCTACTTTAAATTTAAGGAGTCCAATTCAAATGGAGGGTCTTTTTATGTTGCCTACCTTCAAATTTGAAAATCAAGGAGAGTTCATGCCAAGAAGAAATGTGGATTAGTGCTAGTTATGGAAATGAGATGAGATGCCATCTCATTTTTGTCGCCACATTCTTTTTAAAATCGTGGAACACCTCGTTCATCACCCAATCAAGGAGAAGTCCAAGAGCAAAGGAGTCTACCCAATTTAAATTACAAAGAGTCTTCATCAAGGTCAAGAAGAGGATTAGAGTCTATTGTCATCTTAATTATTTTTGTATTCAAAAGAATATTTTTTTATCTTGCTACCAAGAGTTTATTCTTATCAAGATACTATGTAAGGGGTCTATAAATACCAACCCTGATGCGGGAATAATATGCATGCAATTCTTTTTGTATGTTTTATATGTGGGGTTAGGTGATTAATTTCCAATTTTCACACCAAAATTAGTTGTAGGAAATTTTGTATGAATTTTTGAAGCCAAGCATGCAGATTAGAACCTAGAAAAGTACTAAAGAAGGATCGCCGGGGCTGAGAAGCCTCGGTTAGGGCAAGTTCTCCTACAATAATAAGACTGGAGGTAGAGGGGGTGTACCTGACAATGTCTGAAGTGCCCAGTGAAGATCGTAGCGAAGGGATCTCTCATTCCTCGATGGATGCGGCCTGAAAAATCGAGCCAAAGACCCGCAGATACCCGACTTTCTGCTCGGTGTTCTGATTGAGGCTTGGCTATAGTCGTTGGATTCGTAGGAACTCGGGGACTTACAAACGATATGTCAGGGGTTAGAAAACTCAGAGGAAATCAAGAAAACAAAGGAAAACAGCAAAGGGAAGATAGTTTTGGAGGGGGCTGGAAGTATGGTTGGCGATAGGAAGATGGTTGCAAACACCGGGAAGAAGAACTCTCAAACCCCTTTATGCACACAGCAGGGTAATCACACAAAGCAATTGAAGAACTCAAGGTTTATTTCATATATCAAAATCTCCTCATACATGAGGCTAAGGTCCTTTAAATAGACCCTTAACCTTGGGCTCCAAGTTAGGGCACATAAGTCTTTACATAATAATCCTTTTTCCTCTCAAACCCTAGCTAGAAAATAAGGAAACATTAGATAGAAAAATCCCTAAAAATTTTCTTGACTTGGCCAACACTCCAATGACACCTAGGGCAGCGTGTTGGGCTTCTATGAGCAATAAAAGGCTGGTCCAAAGGGGCTCGGGCGCATGGGTTTGGGCCTCTGGAAGCTGGGGTGGCCTGGTAGCCAGGTAGTAGGAATATTCCCTGGTATCTTTTTTCTTAAGGGCTAGGGCTTGGTGCCTAGGCTTGATTTCTTTGGGCTAGGATGCAGATGGACCTCTAAAATTATGGATGCCTTGGTATATGAATATATTTTGGCATCTGGAAGGGAATCTGGGCATCTGGAGTACATCTGCAAGGAATCAGGATTTTCTGAGTTTTCCTCCTGGAGTCTTCAAATCTTCAAGTTGGGTTGGACTTGGGCTATACTTCCATGTCTTCAATCTGATTGGACTTGGTCTTCACTTGTATGATGTGGTCTTGAGTCTTCAATATGGTTGAATAGGACTCACAAAAATAAAATTAGCTCGACATTAGCTGACTAACACTGGACTGAACTAGCTCAACATGAGCTGACTAGTACAGAACTGAAACTCAAAAGACTCAAATAACGACTAAAATGGACTCAGATGGGCTAAGCCCTTATTACAGATGGACTCATAAATTATTGATCAATTCACAGAGGATTGAAAAGCCTCTGTCTTATTCTGGTGCCTCCGGTGTCCCCACCAAACCCATTCTCCTCTTGTAAAGCATCTTATGATTCATTAATGAAACTCTATAGGTTTTTCTCCAATTGCTGGGTAAGCATTGAGAGTACAATTGCTGGTTAAGTAAATTTAGTGTGTGAGTGCTCTGCTGGTTAAGCATTGCATTAGTGTGTGTGAAGTATTGAAGCGTGAGTTATCTCCTGGGTCCAAGATCCAGAATCCTGGCGCCACCATCTTCAACATCCAGTCTACATCCAGAACCAAGCCATCCATCCTTCTTTCCCTCACTAATTTCAGATTTCCACTCCATTTCCACCATTCTAATCAAAGTTCTCTTGCAGGATCTCTAAAGTTCTTGATTAGAAGAGGAGGTTTCCTTGCCATCCAACCATCAATAAGAAAATCTACTCCGAAGGACTGATGTTTGCAATCCTACCACGATATCTTAAGAGTTGAATCTAGATCAGTTGAAATGGAGGAGAAAAAATCATTATTGGTAAGTAACCCATCCGAATCTCATAGATCTGATTCTGTGAAACAAAGAAGTCCTAGTTTCAGTTGTTTCTCAATCATCGGATCCAGGGTTCTTTGAGTGATTCATGCTAATTATATTGTGGGTATTTAGTAGAAGCTTAGTCTATTTTTCATTAAATTAATTTTATAGTTTATCTAAGTTTGCTATCATTGCTCATCAAAATTAAATTCTTAATTATTAGAATTAGTCTTTGCATCCATCCCGTATCAGTTTTGGTTTTAGAGCATGGTTAGGACTTAGTTTCTCTTTAAGTACTCGGATTGGGTGCTTCACCATGACCATCCTATCATAGGAAAAAGTATGGCTACAAGACCCTTATGTCCCATTCAAATTGGATTTCCAATGGCATGTAGGGGTGCCGCTATGATTGACCCTTGAAGAAGAAAACAAAGAGATAGGCATCTTTAGGGTTAATTTTTTGCATCACGTCTATCCCAGTATATGATTTATTATTTTAATTGTTTCTATATGTAGGAAGATCAAAAAATTTTGATTCTTATTTTTCTAGATTTACTACATTTAATTTAATTTTTTAAAATTTTCTTAAAATTTAATTTGATCTGTAGAATTTCTACATGCCTAATTACTGCCTAAGAACAGTTCTGCTCTAGAATTTCAGCATATAGTTATTTCGACCTATTTAAATTCCAGCATAGTTTAATTTCTGCATTTAGGTTCATATCACTTAACTTCCATCAATTTATATTTCTACCAAAATACTTTAAAATACACAAAAAACTTAAGTGCATATCATTAGATTTCATATGTATGCCATTATATGCATAACTTACTTTAAAGGCGATGATATCATAACAATAGGGAAGGAGGTCATTACCTTTCCTTGGCCCAAGAACAACCTCCTTTGATTAGCAACCTAATATAGCTTAGGACACCAACAGGTCGGGTTCGAGTCTTGTGAGTGAACTAGTGCACTTAACCTTTCAATTATTATTGGAAGCTGGTGTCTAAGGCTAGAGGTCCAGAGGCAAATGCCCTAAGCAGTCTGGTGGTTTTTAATTAGGACCCTGTATCAATCAGGGGGATCCTCCCACCACCCTACCCCTTACCTGGCCAGTAGAAGATTAATTATAAAATTGAATGAAATTTGAGTTAACTCATTCCACTTGAGCTCCAGGTCTAGGAACCCTAGAAGCTTGTATTGCATTGCATGACCACTAGATTAGGAGCCTAACCCCAACCCAGTCTGATCATGAAGTCAACTATTGAAATTTTACTAAGGACCTTCAATGAATAATGTGTCCTGATGGACAATAGGTTTGACTGACTGGATAAGCGACTCGACAACCTAGAGAGAACCCATAAGACCCGTACTAACATTGGTTCACCTAAACCAACTCTTTCTGGACCTAGAATTCATCGGCCCGAACTCATTAGGATTAGTGCCCCTTATGAAAAATCAAGATCTAGACTAGTACACCTAATCGGCCCATTCCTCACCCGAGTCGACCCAGTTCTCACCCATGTTGACTCAACCTTAATCCGAGTCGACTCAACCCTAATCCGAGCCGACCCACCCCTATAACGCCATTTGTTCCTAAGAATGACCCTGAAGAGGAAATATCTATTGCAAACTCAGAGTTAATTGACCGGAAGATTACTCATACTGAAACCGTAGTAGAGGTATATGAAGCTGGAGAAAACTTGATAGATGAGTATAAAGGAGAAGAGGAAGTGGATGAGTCACCTAATGTATTAGAAGGACCATTAGGAAAGGAGAACCATTAGGGATTTAACATCCCTACCATTAGGGAATTACCTGAGGAAACCATAGAAGAGACCCAAAAAGGAGATGATGGGGGACTAATATGCATGCCATTTTTTTTGTATGTTTTACATGTTGAGTTAGGTGATTAATTCCCGAATTTCAGATAAAAATTATTTGTAGGGAATTTTGTATGAATTTTTGAAGATCAGCATGCAGATTAGGACCTAGAAAAGTAGAAAAGAAGGACCGCCGGGGCTGAGAATCCTCGGTTATGGCAAGTTCTCCTACAATAAAACTACAGGAGGTAGAGGGGTGTACCTGACAACGTCTGTGAAGATCGCAGCAAAGGTGTCTCTCGTTCCTCGATGGATGCGGACTGGAAAATCGAGCCAAAGACCCGCGGATACCCGGCTTTCTGCTCGGTGATCCGATTGAGGCTTGGCTGGAGTCGTTGGATTCGTAGGAACTCAGGGACCTGCAAACGACCTGTCAGGGGTTAGAAAATTCACAAAGGAACAAGAAAACAAAGGAAAAATAGCAAGGAAAGGCTTCTTTTGGAGTGGGCGTCCAGGGATCTAACATGCTTGTTGGCAGCAGGAAGATGATTGCAGCACTGGGAAGAAGAACTCTCGCAAACCCCTTTATGCACACAGTAGGGTATCACACAACTCAATAGAAGAACTCAAGGTTTTCATTCATCAAAATTCTCCTTCATACAAGAGGCTAGGGTCCCTTAAATAGACCCTTAACCTTGGGCTCCAAGTAAGGGTACAAAAGTCTTTACATAAGAATCCTTTTCCCTCTCAAACCCTAGCTAGAAAATAAAGAAATATTAGGTAGAAAAATCCCTAAAAATTTTCTTGACTTGGTCAAGACTCCAAGGATGCCTAGGGGGGCGTGTTTGGCTTCTAGGAGCAGCAAAAGGCCGGCCCAAGGGGCTCGGGTGCATGGGTTTGGGCCTCTAGAAGCTGGGGTGGCCTGGTAGCCAGGTAGCAGGAATATTCCCTGGTATCTTGCTTCTTAGGGGCTTGGGCTTGGCACCTGGGCTTGATTTTTTTGGGCTAGGATGCAGATGGACCTCTGGAATCATGGATGCCCTTATCTATGAATATACTTTGGCATCTGGAAGGGAATCTGGGTATCTGGAGGGCATCTGCAAGAAATCAGGGTTTTCTGAATTTTCCTCCTGGGGTCTTCAAATCTTCAAGCTGGGTTGAACTTGTGCTATACTTCCATGTCTTCAATCTAGTTGGACTTGGTCTTCACTTGTATGATATAGTCTTGAGTCTTCAGCATGCTTGGACAGGACTCAAAAAAATAAAATAAGCTCAACATGAGCTGACTAGCATTGGACTGAACTAGCTCAACATAAGCTGACTAGTACAGAACTGAAATAACAACTCAAAAGACTCAAACAATAACTAAAAAAAGGACTCAGATGGGCTAAGCCCTTATTATAGATGGACTCATAAATTATTGATCAATTCATAGAGGGTTGAGAAGCCTCTGCCTTATTCTGGTGCCTTTGGTGTCCGCACAAGGAGAGCTTTGTCCTGAAATTCTTGAACAAGAGAAAGTTTATCAAAGACATGATCCCTTTAATTTGGTACCCTCGGGTTAAGTTCACCACTTCGATTCCAATTAATGAACTCTTCCATGAACATGCTGACTCATTCTTCGATAAATTGGACTTTTTGCTACCTGTAGGTCCATGTCCATTCTTTAAGGTCACCCCTATGAATCTTGACCCAGTTGTCAAACACACCTCATATTTCCTGCCCTTCCTTGAGTATAAGGAACCAATAATGATACCTGGTGAGCAATTTAGGCCTGAATCCATTTTTAAGAGTGACCCTAACCCTGAGTGTCCACCAGCTAAATTTCCAGAATGGAGAGATAAGATCGAGCAGATTTTGGATGATGAAACTATCACTACTATTATCAGCATTACCTGGTTTGATGGCAAGGTAGACCGGAATCTGATGATTCATGGATCACTCGAGAGGATCTACAAAGAATTAACCCAGACTTGCTAGAACATTACCAGAGCAGAGTCAACCAGTACTCGATAGGGTCAAGTTCCTCCCACACTGGGAGAATTGGTGAGGATAGCAGAGCTAGAAAAAGATGTCAGAACCCTCCAAGCTCATTGTAGATCATAGATGAGTAGTTGTTCTATTTTAATTTCAGCTTGCAACCTATAAATAACATTAGTTTGCACTGTTTTGAAAATTAGTCAAGTTAGGTTTACTTGAAGTTGAGTCTTGTAATAGTCCAAGGGGTTCAAGTCCAATTGTTAGACAAGGTCATGCCTAGTTGTTGAAGCCATGTCACCATGCAATGTCATCGTGCCACGTCACCATGTCATGGGGCCTTGTTAACTGCCACTTGGAGTAGTGTACCATGCCACATCACCTTGGTAGATCAATTCCATGACAAAAGAAGGTTTTCCAAAATTTTCACCAAACATCTGGACATCTAGACATCGAGACATCGAGATATCCGACATCGAGACAATTGGACATTGGTACATTGAGACATTGGGACAATTTTAAGATGCAAGTATATCTAAGAGAGGTGCCAACCAATTTCCTTCTCATCGTCCTTTTAAAAATGCAAGGAGATGCCATTTAAGAGGAGTAAAATGGAAGGATTCTTTCTCCCATTTAGCACCATTTGTCATGAAATGTCACCCACTCCAAATGGTCGGCCAACTCAAGGAATCATTGATATTTAAATGGAGGTTCATCCAAATTTCAATAGAGTTCTAGTTCCCATGGAGTCCATTCAACATTCAAAGGTGTTTTATCTAAATGCAAGGAGTTATCATCTATCTATTTTAAATTTATGGAGTACCATTCAAATGGAGGGCCTTTTTATCTTGCATACCTTCAAATTTAAAAATCAAGGAGAGTTCATGCCAAGAGGAAATGAGGATTAGCATTAGTTATGAAAATGAGATGAGATGCCATCTTTTTTTTGTCGCCAAATTCTTCTTAAAATCGTGGAATGCCTCATTCATCGCCCAAGTCAAGGAGAAGTCCAAGAACAAAGGAGTATACCCAATTTAAATTACAAAGAGTCTTCATCAAGGTCAAGAAGTAGATTAGAGTCCATTGTCATCTTAATTATTTTTGTATTCAAAAGAATTTTTTTTTATCTTGCTACCATGAGTTTATTCTTATCAAGCTACTATGTAAGGGGTCTATAAATAACACCCCATTCCCCGCTTGTAAAGCATCTTATGATTGATTAATGAAACTCTATTGATTTTTCTCCAATTGCTGAGTAAGCGTTGAGAGTGCAATTGCTGGTTAAGTAATTGTAGTGTGTGAGTGCTCTGCCGATTAAGCATTGCATTAGTGTGTGTGAAGTATTGAAGCCCGAGTTATCTCCTAAGTCCATGATCCAGAAGCCCGTCACCACCATCTTCAACATCCAGTCCAGATCCAGAACCAAGCCATCCATCCTTCTTTCCCTCTCCTTTTCAGATTTCCACTCCATTTCCACCATTCTAATCAATGTTTTCTTGCAGGATCTTTAGAGTTCTCAATTAAAAGAGGAGGTTTCCTTGCCATCCAACCATCAATAGGAAGATCTGCTCTGAAGGACTGATGTTTGCAATCCTACCACGAGATCTTGAGAGTTGCATAAAGATCAGTTGAAACAGAGGTGGGAAAATCATATTGGTAAGTAACCCATCCGAATCTCGTAGATCTGATTCTATGAAACAAGGAAGTCCTAGTTTCAGTGGTTTCTCAATCATCAGATCCAAGGTTCTTTATGTGATTACATGCTGATTATGTTGCAGGTAGTTAGTAGAGACTTAGTCTATTTTTTGTTAAATTAATTTGATAGTTTATCTAAGTTTGCTGCCATTGCTTACCAAAATTAAATTCTTAATCATTAGAATTAGTCTTTGTATCCATCCCGCAAGAAAACCCCACCCAACCCAAGCCAATTTTGATCGATCACTTAACCAACTTTGAATTAAGTTGCCAACTCAAAAAAGACAAATATATATACATATATTATTTTATGTTATTAGATTGCATTAGAGTTTTAGTTATTGTGCATCATCTGCATCTAACATAATCTTAAGGGCAATTTCCTCTGTTAGATCAGGACAGGATTTCATCCCCTATCCTAGGTCCAAAACAACCACCATTACAAACATACCAAAGCTTAATTTAAAATTAACTAGCAACTTAATTGATTTAGGGACACCAATAGATCAGGTCCATGTTTTGTGGGTACATTAATGCAATCAATCCTCTAATTATTACTGGAAACTGGTGTCTAAAGCTAGAGGTCCAGAGGCAAATGCCCTAAGTAGACTGTTAGTTTTTAATTAGGACCATGTGACTAGTAGGGGAAGCCTCCCACCACCCCACCTCTTACCTAGCCAGTGGAAGGATTGGTTGTTGAGTTGGGTGTAAGTTGAGTTGACCCATTCAACTTTGGCTCTAGGTCTAGCAAACTTTAGAACGTGTTAACCCTTGTGTGCTTGACTGCATCGTAATCCCATGTTTGATTGAGGGTATGAGCACTAGGTCAGGAGTCTAGTACCATCAGTCTAAACCCCAACCAAGCTTAACCATGGACAATGATTTTGGTACCCAACCGAGGGCCATTACGAATAGTTAACCCATATGAACCAGATGAATGCCCAATTGAACACCCAGTGAAGCAGATGACCACCCAATTGACCACCTAGATGAACCAGCTGAACGACTACATGACCCATAGGTTGGATCTAGTAGAAGATCGATTAGGAAATGTAGAGTGAACCAAAGAGTCCAACACTGAACCTGAGCCAGAGTCACCCCCTTTCTACACATCCCAACCCTAGGAGAGCTCGATGCCCAGATCCAATTTTGGAACCCAACCCTATGAGAGCCCAATGCGATGACCCATTCCAGGAGCCCCATCCTAGGAGGCCCAATCATGAACTCCAGGACCAGGATGAAAGAATTATGAGGAGCCTTAAGATAGACACACCCACCTTTGATGGCACCCTAGATCCCAAGACCTACATAGATTGAGAAGGAGGCATGGAATATTTTTTGAATGGTATGACTAGAGCGAGGAAAAGAGATGTAAATTTGCCAAACTTAGGTTAACCAGCCAAGCTAGGTTACACTGGGAAAATGTAGAGCGCCTAACCAGACGGAAAAATGAACCCCCCATAGATACATGGATGGCCATGAAGCTGAAACTTAGAGAAAATATGTTCTCCGATCCTACCAATAGAGACTTCTAGACCAATGGCAAAGGTTAAATTAGGGAAGTAGGTCTGTGTCAAAATACATTGCTAGGTTTGATGAGTGTGCCATAAGGTGTTGTCTAGATGAACTCACATTAGTGACTCTACCTATGTTTAGGGCTAGCCTTCGTGAAGAGATCTAGAAAGAATAGTATTTAAGGGGAGTCAACATTCTAGATCAAGCCTACCAGGTAGCTGAGAATTATGAGAGGTTCCAGAAAGCACCCATAGCCTGTAGACCTAAGCACCTTAGGCTTAGTGCCCCTAGTTCTAGACCCAACCATAACCCAGCATACCCAGGACAACCCAACCCTAACCCAACATACCCAAGCCAACCCAACCCTAATCCAGCATACCCAGGTTGACCCAATCCTAACCCAAATCACCCTAACCCTAACCCACATCATCCCAACCCTAGCCCGAATCAACCCAATTCTAGCAACTCAGTACCCTTTAGGGATGATAAGGGTAAGGCACCTGAGACCAAAAGGAACTTGAGTCCCAACCCGAATGCTTGTTTTCGATGTCATCAGATGGGACACTTTGCTTGCCAATTCCTAACCAGATCCCTACACATTGGTGAAGTAGAGGAAGAATTGTCTGAACCCATTAATGAAATTAGAGAGGAGATCTATGAAGCTAAGGAGAATCTGATAGATGAATATGAAAAAGATAAGGAGGTTTTTGACCAGTCTGACCCTTTAGGGATAGTTAGGTGCATCCTAGCCCAGATCTAGACACAAGAGGATTGGTGAAGGACCAACATCATACAGACCTTTGTGAAATTAGGGGATAGGGTATGCAAAATCATTATAGAAAGTGGGAGCTGTGTGAACGCCATTTCACTTAAGGTAGTCAAAACCCTAAGCTCAAACCCAGTCACCCTTCCCAGCCCCTATAAGGTTTCCTGGATAGACTCCACATCCATACCCATTAAGTCTAGATGCCAAGTCCAGATCTAGCTTCAGTCTTACCAAGATAAGGTGTGGTGTAATGTTATACCCATGGAAGTTAGTAGCATAATTCTAGGTGGACCCTGGCTTTATGACCATGATGCTACCCTGTACAGCCGACCCAATTCATGCTCATTTAATTTTCATGGGATGAAGATTATGATTAACCCAACCCCACATAAGGACAAAGTTAGGAGAGGATCTAGTTTACTGAAGGAAAAGAAATTTAGAGTCAATTTAATTAATGCTAAGGAGCTAGAGAAAGAGATTTTTGAGGGGACTACAATTTGGATGTTAGTTGCTAAGGAAATACTTGATTAAATTCATAAAGAGCACCCACAGGTGGTTAAGAAAATCTTAAGCAAATTTGATGATGTATTTCTTGAAGTTTGCTTGACCAGTTACAACCACTAAGGGACGTCCAGCATGCCATAGACTTAGTCCCAAGAGCCACACTACCCAACCTGGCCCACAAGAGGATGAACCCAACTGAACATCTGGAGCTACAGAAATAGGTAGAAGAACTCCTTAGAAAAGGGTTTATTAGGGAGAGCTTAAGGCCATGTGCTGTACCAGCCCTATTAACCCCTAAGAAAGATGGCACATAGAGAATGTGTATTGACAGTCGTGCCATAAAAAAAATTACTGTGAAATATAGGGTTTCCATCTCCCGACTGGATGATATGATAGATATGATGGCCGGTGCAACCATCTTTTCAAAGATTGACCTTAAGAATGGCTATCATCAGGTTAGGATCAGACTTGGGGATGAATGGAAAACTATATTTAAAACCAAGGATGGTTTGTATGAATGGGTAGTGATGCCTTTCGATTTGTCCAATTCCCCTAGCATCTTTATGAGGATCATGATCCAAGACCTACGTGTGTTCATCGAAAAATCTATTATGGTTTACTTTGATGACATCTTGATCTATAGTAGGACTAAGGAAGACCACCTAAACCACCTTAGGTAAGTTTGCCAAACCCTTAGGAAGGAGAACCTCTATGCCAACTTGAAGAGGTGTTATTTAATGACCCATAGAGTCATTTTCTTAGGATTCATAGTAACCCCCGAGGGAGTCTCAACAGACTCTGAGAAAGTTAGGTCCATGGTAGAGTGGCGAGTACCCACTAGCATTCATGACGTATGTAGTTTCCATGGTCCAACCACCTTCTATTGAAGATTTATCCGGGGATTCAGTACCATTGTAGCACCCATAACTGACTGTATTAGGAAGGAAAATTTTGAATAGACCAAAGCTACTGAGAAAGCCTTCCTATAGATTAAAGATAAGATGACACAAGCACCCATCCTGAGGTTACATGATTTTTCCAAAGTCTTTAAGGTAGCTTGTGATGCTTCGGGAGTAGGCATAGGAGTTTTGTTCTAAGAGAGTCACCCAGTAGCCTTCTTCAGTGAAAAACTCAATGAAGCTAAACTTAAATAATCAACCTGTGACAAGGAATTTTATATGGTAGTACAAGCCCTTAGATACTGGAGACATTATCTACAAACCCCAGGAGTTTGTCCTTTACTCTGACCATGAAGCACTCTGATTTCTAAACTTCCAGAAAAAGTTGAACCCTAGGCATGCCAAAAAGGTAAAGTATATCCAAGCCTATACCTTTGTGCTAAAACATCAGTTTGGAACTAAAAATAAGGTAGCTGATGCCCTTAGTCGATGTTCCTTGCTTATGAATACTGTTAGAACCGAAGTCATTGGATTTGACTGATTAAAGGAATATGAAACCTGTCCAGACTTCAGTGAAATTTTTCAAACCATCACCAAGGACCATCTAGTTTCCATAGTGAGTACACCCTCCACGATGGTTATCTTTTTAGAAATAATAGATTATGTATTCCTTGGACCTCACTTAGGGAATTCTTAATTTGGGAAACCCATGCATGAGGTCTATCTAGTCATTTTAGGAGAGACAAGACTATCTTAGCTATAGAAGACTAGTTCTTTTGGCCAACCTTAAGGAGGGATGTTGCTCACATCGTTTCCAAATGTTGAACTTGTGCTGGTGTCAAACAGCAGAAGCAAAATACTGGTTTATACACCGCTCTACCTATACCAGATCACCTATAGCAAGACCTTAGATCGACTTTGTATTTGGACTACCTAAGACCCTAAGGAAACATGACTCAATCTGTGTAGTGCTCGATAGGTTCACAAAAATGGCTCATTTTATACCCTGCTTTTAAACCTTTGATGCATCCAAAGTGTAGCCAAGCTCTTTCTTAATCATGTGGTTAGGTTACATGGCTTTCCTAAGACCATATTTTCTGATAGGGATATTTGTTTCACCAGTTACTTCTGGAAGACCCTTTGGCACTTATTAAGAACCAAGCTTAAGTTTTCCACATCCTACCACCCATAGACCAATGGCCAAACTGAGCTAGTAAATCAAAGTTTCAGTAACCTGCTGAGATGCCTTGTAGGTGAGAACATTGAGAATTGGGACCTTCTCTTACCCAGAGCCGAATTTGCCTACAACAACTCAGTAACCACTAGGTAAGAGCCCATTTGAAATTGTTCATGGTTACAAACCCAATAAATTGCTTGACCTAATCCCCTTATCCTTGAATGCACGAGTCTCTGAGTCAGCTGAGTCATTTGCACAGCATGTTAGGGATTTGCATAAAGAAATTAGTCAAAAGATTAACATAAGCAATAAAATCTATAAAAATTTGGCTAACTCCCAAAAAATATTTAAGAAAATTTCTACAGGAGATCATATAACGATTAGGCTCAGACCTGAGTGGTTCACCTAGGGACCGTGAGAAACTACATACTCGTGGAGTGGACCCTTCAAGGTAATAAACAGAGTTGGACCCAATGCCTATGTGCTCGAGTTACCACCAGAATTTGGTATTAGCTCAACCTTCAACATTTCAATCCTTGTTGAGTATAGGGAACTAGCAACGATACCTAGCGAGCCCTTTGGACCTATCCCTTCCCTTGAGAGTGAGCCCCACCTAGAGTGTCCACTAACAAACTAGCCAGTGAGAGATGAAAGTATTGAGTGCATCATGGATGATCAAGTCATCAGTACCCGAAGCAAAGGCTACTAATGATATTTGGTTCGATAGCAATGTCAATCGAAATACGAGGATTTGTGGATCACCTGAGAGGATCTGCAGCACCTCTACCCAAACATAATGGAGAAGTATGAGAGTCGAGATGACCCTTACTTGATAGGGTCGAGTTCCTGCCACCCCGGGAGAATTGGTGCGGGCACTAAGATCCAAAAAAGATTATTAAGCCCGTTATGGGTTTCTTGATTAGGGTTTGAGTCCGGTAGTCCATTTGTCTTGAGTCACTTATATTAAAGTGAGCCAAGTTAGTCCATCAATTAAGTCCTATGATGAAGAGTGAGTCCCGTAATAAGCTGAGACCAGAAAGTCTAGTGAGTCCCTTGTCTGAGCCTATGAGTCACTATAAGTCCTGTGTTTTGGTTCAAGTCCAGTATAATAGAAGAGAGTCACCAGATCCCATCTAGGCTCATGCTATTTATGCTCCTGATTGACTTCTCAAGCCCATATGCCAGGCCCCTATCATGCCTCGAGATGGCACCCCAAGCATACCCAAGCCTAGAAAGAAGATGGCATCCCAGGCTTTTCTCAACCCATCAAGGAGTCATGCGCTAAGCCCACTTGGAGGCCACCCAGTTGCTGCCCAAAGTCCACATGGAGGCATCCCAAGGTCCAAGCCCAAGTCAAGGAGGTGTCCTAGCACATGAGGAGACCTTTGACCAAGTCCAAGGAGGAATGAAGTACATATCCTACTAAGAATCAAGTTTTAATTCTATTCAAATTTTGTACTCCTAATCCTAAGTAACTTTGTAATCCAATTTTGATTGGGAGATTAGGGACCTAGGTGAGCCTATAAATACCCACCCCCTCCCCCTCTTGTAATCATCTCTTTTTCATGAATACAATCTAGAGTTATTCTATCAAATTGTGTCCTCCAAATTGGAGTGGTTTTGAGACCCTTTTTTTTTTTCTTGTATGCAAAACCCTAGCCACACAATAACCCTTCCTTCCACTAAACCCTAGTGATGGGGAACTAATATGCATGCCATTTTTTTTGTATGTTTTACATGTCGAGTTAGGTGATTAATTCCCAAATTTCAGATCAAAATTATTTGTAGGGAGTTTTGTATGAATTTTTGAAGATCAGCATGCAGATTAGGACCTAGAAAAGTAGCAAAGAAGGACCGCCGGGGCTGAGAAGCCTCGGTAAGGGCAAGTTCTCCTGCAATAAAACTACTAGAGGTAGAGGGGTGTACCTGACAACGTCTATGAAGATCGCAGCGAAGGGGTCTCTCATTCCTCGATGGATGCGGCCTGGAAAACCGAGCCAAAGACCCGCAGATACCCGGCTTTCTGCTCAGTGATCTAATTGAGGCTTGGCTGGAGTCGTTGGATTCGTAGGAACTCGGGGACCTGTAAACGACCTGTCAGGGGTTAGAAAACTCACAAAGGAACAAGAAAACAAAGGAAAAATAGCAAGGGAAGGCTTCTTTTGGAGTGTGCATCCAGGGATCTGAGAGGCTTGTTGGTAGCAGGAAGATGATTGCAGCACTGGGAAGAAAAACTCTCACAAACCCCTTTATGCACATAGCAGGGTATCACACAACTCAATAGAAGAACTCAAGGTTTTTTTATTCATCAAAAACTCTCCTTATACAAGAGGCTAGGGTCCCTTATATAGACCCTTAACCTTGGGCTCCAAGTAAGGGTACATAAGTCTTTACATAAGAATCCTTTTCCCTCTCAAACCCTAGCTAGAAAATAAGGAAATATTAGGTAGAAAAATCCCTAAAAATTTTCTTGACTTGGTCAAGACTCCAAGGATGCCTAGGGGGGCGTGTTGGACTTCTAGGAGCAGCAAAAGGCCAGCCCAAAGGGGCTCGGGTGCATGGGTTTGGGCCTCTGGAAGCTGGGGTGGCCTGGTAGCCAGGTAGCAGGAATATTCCCTGGTATCTTGCTTCTTAGGGGCTTGGGCTTGGCACCTGGGCTTGATTTCTTTGGGCTAGGATGCAGATGGATCTCTGGAATCAAGGATGCTCTTATCTATGAATATACTTTGGCATTTGGAAGGGAATCTGGGCATCTGGAGGGCATCTGCAAGAAATCAGGGTTTTCTGAATTTTTCTCCTGGGGTCTTCAAATCTTCATGCTGGGTTGGACTTGGGCTATACTTCCATGTCTTCAATCTAGTTGGACTTGGTCTTCACTTGTATGATATAGTCTTGAGTCTTCAGTATGCTTGGACAGGACTCAAAAAAATAAAATTAGCTCAACATGAGATGACTAGCATTGGACTGAACTAGCTCAACATAAGCTGACTAGTACAGAACTGAAATAACAACTCAAAAGACTCAAACAACAACAAAAGAAGGACTCAGATGGGCTAAGCCCTTATTACAGATGGACTCATAAATTATTGATCAATTCTCAGAGGGTTGAAAAGCATCTATCTTATTCTGGTGCCTCCGGTGTCCCCACCAATTCTCCCGGGGTGGGAGAAACTCGACCCTGTCGAGTGAAGGTCAGACTGGCTCACATATCTCTCGAGAAGGTTTGGGTTGAGGCGTTGCAAGTCCTCTCGAGAAATCCATGAATCGTCCGACTCTGGCCGGCCTTGCCATCGGACAAGGAAGCGTTGATAACCGCAGCCCCGGGTCATAATTGCTTGATCGTCCAGGATACGCTCGATCCGTTCTCCTCTCTCAGGCTAAATTTATTAGTGGACACTCTAGGTTAGGATCACTCACAATGAAAAGGAATAGGTTCAAAAGCCTCAATAGGTATCGCTGCTGATTCCCTGTACTCAACCAGGTCTATAATATTGAAGGTAGAACTAATGCCCAAATCCGAAGGCATGTCTAACACCTAGGCATTTGATCCAACCTTCTCTATCACTTTAAAGGTCTGGCTCTGCGAGCATGAAGCTTCTTTTAGGCCTAAGCTTAACCAAGATAGAATCTACTACATCAAATTCTTTGATCCATCTTCGGGAATTAGCCAGTTTGTTTAAAATTAGTGTAGGTGGTGAACATGCTGGGCACATGCAAACTCCTAACAAATGATTCAAAGGACTCATACTAACACCTAATAGACTCGACTTTGCATTCTTATCGAAGGAAATTTATTAGACTTTTATGGGCCTAAACCTAAGAGACTATAGACTCTCTAGGTCTGACCCTAGTGTGGTGTGCACAAGAGTATTTACAATGGACTCCAAGCAAATGCCAAAGGGTATGCCAGAAGTATAATGCAAACCTAACATGCGTAATGAATGCATGCAGTACGATAATTTCAACTAAATGCAATCTAATGATCCTAGAAATGTTGGAGACGTTTGGAAAGGGCAGAAAATAAGAAGTGGGTTCAGAATTAGTTTGGTAGGGTAGAGAAAAAGGTTCATGGTTAGTTGGATAAAGTAGGATAAAGACGGGGTGTCAGGAACTAATCCTATACTAATGAGGTTAACCTTACGAGGTTGAGCTATATCTACAGGGTTTGCATAATGGAAGGATGGGTCGCCTATTTCGGGGAAGAGGTCCTTAATGGGAACTATAGGTGGGGACTCATCTTGAAGGTATTGATTCAAAGAGATCAGGTCCTTAATAAATTCTTCTAGTTCTTGTATTTTAGGACTAGACTCTATAATTTGGCTCTCCTCTATGATTTCCTCCGGTAAGGCTCTAACAGCAGTACCTAGGTTCTCTTCCTCTATTTGTTCTTCCACTATAGCTTTTGGTTGGATGTGGTTAGGGTCAACTACCTCTAGGTTGGCTTCTACCTGGGTATTTACTAGGCCAACTATTTCTAGGTCATCTATAGGTGTCTCATCTTCTCCCTCATACTCATCCACTAGGCTCGCATCAGCTTCATACACTTCCATATTAATGTAAGCCTTGTTAATCTCAGGAATGGTTGGAGAAGGTCGGCTATGGAAAAATTGGCTAGGTCCTGGTTTCTGATTATGGACAATAATCCTAGTATGTTCAAGTTGCCTAAGGGATAGTGGCTCACTACTGGGCTCATATTTAGGGGTGCTAATCCTATGGGGTTCAAGTTGACTAAGGGAAACCTGACTAGTACATGATTAATACTTAGGGGTTATGGGTTTTCTGGGCTCATAGGACAAGGGTGCAGATCTATGGGTCATGGGATTATAGGATCTGGGGTCATAGGATTTTGGGTCAGCTCTATGGTCAGGTTCTAAGGATGGATCATGGTATGGGGTCCTCCTAAGGCTGGGCTCCCTATATGGGTCAGGATATTGGGATCTCCTAGGGTTGGACTCCCTATATAGGTCAGAATATTGGGTTCTCCTAGGGTTGGGCTCTCTATATGGGTCAGAGTATTGGGTTCTCCTAGGATTGGACTCCCTATATGGGTCAGAGTATTGGGTTCTCCTAGGATTGGACTCCCCATATGGGTCAGAATATTGGGTTTTCCTGGGTTTAGTATCATAATAAGGGTCATGGTAAGGGGTTCTTCTAGGTTCAGTATTATAGTATTGGTCAGGCTGAGGGGCTCTCCTAGGTTCAACCTCTCGGTATGGATCAAGGTTTGGGGTCCTCCTAAGTTGAGGATTGTAGTACGGGTCAGGATAAGGGGCTCTCCTAGGTTCGACCTCATGGTATAGATCAGGGTTTGGGGTCCTCCTAGGTTGAGGGGACTCGGGATCTGGCTCAGACTGTGACCCATGGGTTCTTTGTATGGTCCCTACACGGCCTTCTAACTGGTCAAACCTATTGGCAAGATGGTCAATTCTATTATTGGTTTGGGGACCAGACTGAGTTAACTAGGTCGTCAACTGGGCCATGGATTGGGTTAGTTGCTCAGTGAGTACTTTTATTTGGGCTTGAAAATTTTCCATGGGTTCAGACATTTGTGAAGGAGGTGGGTGATATAAAACCCCTGATCTAGTGCTCATGCAAGACTCGATCAGACCGACTATAGCTGACTAGACCTAGAGTCCAAACTAGATGCTCAATCAGGGTGGCAAACTAGCCTATAGTAACCTTGTACTTAGCCAGGCAGGTGTAAGGGGAGTGTTAGGTCCCTGATTGCCAATCCTAGACACCAATCAGAGATTGGCCAGGTAGGCGGACTAGCACACAAGCCCTTCGGGATTGAATCCCTAAACCACCGTTCTAGACACTGAGCACAAGGCACACACAGGTTAACTTGACACAGTGATCTAACACTAGCCCATACCCGACCAGTTGGTGTCCCTAGCCCACTAGGGCAAATTAAGTCTTGTTAATTTTAGGTTAAGGCTTGGGACCAAATGAAAGAGATGTGGTTTTGGACTAAGGAGAGGTTATCAACTCCTCCCCCCATCTGATATAGCAAGAGTTCCCTTAAAAGTAAATTATGCAATGATGGCAGGCAGATGAGGATGCAAATTAGGGTTTAAATGTTTTTGGTATTTTTGGAGAATATGTAATTTTTTTTTTGGGTATTTTCTTAAATAGAATAAAACTTGTAAATTATGACCTAATATGCAGGAAATATACTAAAATTAAAAGATATGAAAAAAATGCAAAATAAAACCCTAAAACTTCCAAACTTGTCTTGCTGAAAAAAAAGAGCCGAATATTTATAGGCAGTATTTCGGCTTACAGAACATTCACAGGCAATAATAAAATCTGTAAAAATTCTTAAAATTACTGTGAATTATGGTAAATTCATAAAAGTAAATTTCAGAATTTTTGAAGTTTATATCAGGAAGAAATAATCAAAATAACAGAGTATATACAGACTGAAAAATTGTAGAAAATAAGCCCTAATCTAAGCTCTGATACCAAATGATGGGGGGACTAATATGCATGCAATTCTTTTTGTATGTTTTAAATGTTGAGTTAGGTGATTAATTCCCAAATTTCAGATAAAAATTATTTGTAGGGAATTTTGTATGAATTTTTGAAGATCAGCATGCAGATTAGGACCTAGAAAAGTAGCAAAGAAGGACTGCCGGGGCTGAGAAGCCTCGGTTATGGCAAGTTCTCCTGCAATAAAACTACTGGAGGTAGAGGGGTGTACCTGACAACGTCTATGAAGATTGCAGCGAAGGGGTCTCTCGTTCCTTGATGGATGCGGCCTGGAAAATCGAGCCAAAGACCCGCGGATACCCGCTTTCTGCTCGGTGATCCGATTGAGGCTTGGCTGGAGTCGTTGGATTCGTAGGAACTCGGGGACCTGTAAACGACCTGTCAGGGGTTAGAAAACTCACAAAGGAACAAGAAAACAAAGGAAAAATAGCAAGGGAAGGCTTCTTTTGGAGTGGGCGTCCAGGAATCTAAGAGGCTTGTTGGCAGCAGGAAGATGATTGCAGCACTGGGAAGAAAAACTCTCACAAACCCCTTTATGCACACAGCAGGGTATCATACAACTCAATAGAAGAACTCAAGGTCTTTTTATTCATCAAAAATTCTCCTCATACAAGAGGCTAGGGTCCCTTAAATAGACCCTTAACCTTGGGCTCCAAGTAAGGGTACATAAGTCTTTACATAAGAATCCTTTTCCCTCTCAAACCCTAGCTAGAAAATAAGGAAATATTAGGTAGAAAAATCCCTAAAAATTTTCTTGACTTGGTCAAGACTCCATGGATGCATAGGGGGGCGTGTTGGGCTTCTAGGAGCAGCAAAAGGCCAGCCCAAAGGGGCTCAGGTGCATGGGTTTGGGCCAATGGAAGCTGGGGTGGCCTGGTAGTCATGTAGTAGGAATATTCCCTGGTATATTGCTTCTTAGGGGCTTGGGCTTGGCACTTGGGATTTCTTTGGGCTAGGATGCAGATGGACCTCTGGAATCATGGATGCCCATATCTATGAATATACTTTGGCATCTGGAAGGGAATCTATGCATCTGGAGGGCATCTGCAAGAAATTAGGATTTTCTGAATTTTCCTCTTGGGGTCTTCAAATCTTCAAGCTAGGTTGGACTTGGGCTATACTTCCATGTCTTCAATCTAGTTTGACTTGGTCTTCACTTGTTTGATATAGTCTTGAGTCTTCAGTATGCTTGGACAGGACTCAAAAAAAAAATTAGCTCAACATGAGATGACTAGCATTGGACTTAACTAGCTCAACATAAGCTGACTAGTACAGAACTGAAATAACAACTAAAAAGACTCAAACAACAACAAAAAAAGGACTCAGATGGGCTAAGCCTTTATTACAGATGGACTCATAAATTATTGATCAATTCTCAGAGGGTTGAAAAGCCTCTGTCTTATTCTGGTGCCTCCGGTGTCCCCACCACCTAGCCATCATCCAACTCCAGCAGAAGCCCAAAGATTCCCACCTTCCTCCAAGCCAGGCATCCCATTCTTCAACTGGCCACCAGCCACCTGGAGCTTCCATCCACCCCTCCACTCTTCCTTCTTCTAGTTATTTATTTTTCTCATCTTCTATGTCCCTAACCCTTAACGTGTGCACGATCCATCTAGTGAAACCATCCAAGGAAGAGGTCTCCTTTGCTTTCGAGACCAGTTGATAGAAAGATGGCTGATCTGCAAGAAAGAGACTCGTTCATCCAGGCACCGATCCAAAAGTGCAGAGTGACCCCATCTTCGATCAAGATTTCATCGTTCCCAGGTATGAACCCAAACCCTACTCATAGTTTTGATTTGCTGAAGGTAAGACTGCCCTAATCGAGTGGTTTTTCTACCCTCATTGTCCTTGTCTTTATTGCTTCGCATGATCTTAACTACGGGTAGTGTAGTTGATCCTTACATCTTCCTTATGATATTTCTTTTCCTCTTTCTTGAGAACTTAGCCATCAAATATAACATCTAAAATTAATTAAATTTATTAGTTGCTATTTTTTTTATGCATGTTCATCCCCACTCCACTGGAACCTGCATCAAGATACTTTGTTAGGTCCTTTAGGTCTCTGTCTTTCTTTGCTTTCCTTCATGTTACTCTTGATGAGTCCTTCAAGTAGAGGGCACTTCCACCAGGAGTTTTTTAATGGGGCAGGGCCATCTTAGCTGAGGCCTCCTTCCTCAGATAGCGAGGAGGAGGAAGTCCCAATCATGTCCTGCAGGGGTCCTTGCCAGACGGGGATTGTCATTGGACCCCCTATGTTTCCTCCTCCATCTGCTTTTCCCATTAAGGAGTCTGATGCAGGACGGGATGATGCAAAGCTAATCAACTAATTTTAAATGTAATTATCTGAGATTAAATAGTAATTAATTTTTTAAAGTTTTAGGAAAGAGACTCAAAGCAGTCAATAGAACTCGATTAGTTGATTTGCTACGCAATCCGTAATGTATATCAAGTAATGTAGACTAAGAAATTGGACTTGGTGATTAAAAATCCACCGTAAACTAGGGTTCCTTTTTTCAACAAATTAGAACTAAAGAGAAAGGAAAAGTTTAGAATTACCAATGATGATTTACTCTTGAAGTGGATTTGGTTCAGCACTCGAGGATTTTGTGGTAGGACATCAACATTGTCATTCCTCGGGCTTAGATCTACAATGAAGTTGGTTCCAAAGCAAGGATCTCTGTCAGCTCAAACCTTGATCACCTGAAGCACTCATTAAAAGTCAGGTTAGGAAGGCATGGAAGGAAGAAAAAAATTAAAGGAAGGAAAAGGAAAGATAAAATCTTTAAGGTGTTGGCTAGGGTTTATGATGAATGGTTGGGTAGATGGATAACTAGGGCCCCACACCACTCGATGCTCTGAAGAACAAAGGCAAATTAGGGCCTCACACCCCTCGATGCTCCAAAAAACAAAGGAAAATTAAGAGAATGCTCTCACTTTTTTTCATAGAAGAATCAATGAATACAAAGGGTTGAAGATGGTATTTATAGACCACAAACTTGAATTGTAAGGGTTACAAAGTGTTGAGTTCTTATTGAAAGATCAAGAACTTCATGGAATTGGCTTCCCTTGGGCAACAAACTTTGGAATTTCTTCTCTTGGCATCTTGGACTCTTGATCTTGATCCTTTCTTGGACTTCATCTAGCTTGGGTAACAACACTGCATAAGATTCATCAATTTGAATGACAACAAGGCAGCCTTCATCATTTTGGGCGACAACAACTCCTCTTGGATTTGAAATGTGCGACAATCACAAATGAGAAGTGGATGGGTGCTGAATTCCTCCTTCTTGGCGTCAATTCTTCTCCTTCTTGTTTATTAATTCATGTTGGAATCTTTCTTATCTTAGAAATTTGAATGAAATGTGGGTAAAGATGGCTTCCAAACTCCTCTTGAATTCAAATACATTCGATCCCTCTCATCTTGACTCTTTGGCCGACTCCCATCAAAAAGTGGTGATAAAAAGAAGGATGAGGTGCTCTATTCTTTCTTAAAAGTGGTGACAATCTGAAAGAAAAAAAGATGGGTGACAATTCGCTCTTGGTGTCCATGTTGATCTCTTGCATTTAAGGATAAGCTCCATCTTGAACTTATCTATCTTTGGATTTAAATGGACTCCTTGTTTTTGAATTTAAATGATCTTCTTGGATTAGTTTGGAGTTGTGACCTCTTTTGGAGTGGGAGACAAATGAGAAATGTGGGATGAGGAATCCTTTCATTTTACTCCTCTTAAAATCTTGGTTGTATTTTAAATGGGCGACAAATAAGAAGAAATTCATGGGTGCCCCCTTTTGGATAAACATGAATGTTGTCTGAATGTCTAGATGTTTGGATGTCCGAATGTCTAGATATCTGGATGTCTGGATGTCTGGATGAAAATGTGAGACAACCTTTTTTTGACATTGAGTTGGCCATCCAAGGTGATGCGGTGAGGCATACTACTCCAAGTGTTGGGTGACAAGTTTCCATGACATGGTGATATGGCATAAGGTGATGACATGGCATGATAACATGGCATGATGACATGGAATGATATCTAGGATGATGTGACATGGCATGTGATGTGTCTAAGATGATGTGGAAGGTGATGTGGCTGGTGGCATGTGACATAAGCATCCAAGATTTGATGATGTGGTGCCAAGAATTAGTTGGCATGTGGCACCAAGAATTGGTTGCCATGACATGAATTGGGTTGGCACATTGTGTCGCATGGTATCATGATTTGGGTCCCCTCTTGTATTACAAGACTCAATAAAATAACTAATTACAGGACTCAATCAACTAAATAATTAAAGGGCTAACTCTAAACCCACACCCAATTCATAATTGAACCATATCAAACCTAATTAGGCTTGCATATACAATACCCAATTGAAGTTGGTGATGGTGTGGGCACCAGAATCCGATAGAGGTTCCTCAACCCTCTATGGATGTCCAATTAGGGTTCCATTTTTTTCAGGTTTTGAAATAAGGCTTCAAGCTTAAAACTTGTAATTTTTTTAGTTTTGAATTGAGTCTCTTATGTCTATGTCTAGTCCGGTACTTTAACTAATTAGGTCATGTTGTGTCCTATATTGAGTCCAGTCATGTATTGGGTCTAGTCCAAGTCTGGGTCCAAGCCGGAGTGGTCTTTGAGTCCAGCTCAACTACTTTGGGTTGAGCTTTGAAGGTCAACATGTCAACCCTAGGGCACCACTTCACCACCGCATGTGGCGCCACTTCATCATCCCATGTGGCACCACCTCATCCAGCCATGTGGGCGGCACAAGTGAGATTTTCTTGGAAGCCAAATGGAGACACATCAAATATTCTCTCCTCCTTTCCCTCCCTCCATCAAGCCACTTACTAAAGGAGTCATAGGCAACCAACGAAAGGTTGAAGACAAAGGCCTCGTTCCAAGCCTCATATCAAGCTTCTTTCCAAAGAAGGGTGAGCAATCAAGGAATGTTTGAAGACAAAGGCCTTGCTCCAAGCCTCATATCAAGCTTCTCACCAAAGAAGGGTGAGCAACCAAGGAAAGAGGGAGACACAAGCCTTGCATCATGCCTTCTTCCCAAAATTGAAGGTCAACTTTACAAGTCCAGGGGAGCCAAATTCCTTCTTCCAAGCCCATTATCATTAAATGCCCAAATCAAAGGAGTTTGAATTTCAAGTTTTTGAATATTTTTTAGTGCCTTAGCAAGAGAAGAAATGTATTTTTCATTCAAATTTTGAAAGGGTTTAAGGTGCCAATATAAAGGACCTTACCCCCTCCCTTGTAAGGTTAACTTTGATAAATGAAAAAGATTATTGCTTGAGTCCAATCTCTTGTCAGTTGCCTTCGTTCACTAGGAACGTCGATCTTCGAGAGGGAGCGCCTTCGCCTACGGGGCATCGAGAGGTGTGAGGCCTCAAACTATCGTTACTTCTGCAACTCCGACATCTGACTCCGAACCAAGCAAAACTCCTCCATCTCTACAACCCTTCTTTCAACTTTCCACTGTTTGCTTTCTGAGCGAGATTTAACCTTGTCTTCTTTGAATGCTTGCAGGTCCTCCAGGTGACAGGGGTACGGAGACGGTTGCCTTTGCCTTTGAGATCTTCGGACAGCCAACTGGCGCCTCCGCAGGGTTGACGGCTCGGTTATCCAGGCCGCATCTGCCAAAGTGAGCGATCTCTTCACCGGGCGCTTCAGATCTTCGAGGTTTGCCTCTGACTCCTAAGTAGATCTTGATTGGAGAGCTATGTCCTACGGGGTTTCTCAATCCTAGGGTCCATTCTTTATCACTACTTTGGGACTACTTGCTTCTTGTTAGTTCTTGTCATTATACAACCCTAGTTCATCTCTACTTGCTTTCGGGAATCCAAAGAAAACAAAAAAAAAAAAAAATCTAAAATCCACAAAACCCTAAAAAAATCACTTGCATCATTTCTTCATTCCGCATCTAGTTAGTTTGTCCCCCGTCATTTCTGTTATCAGAGCATGGTTAGGACTTAGCATTTCTTAAATTACATGGATTTCTTAAAGTACTTGGAAAAGGTGCTTCACCAAGACGTCCAGTCTTAGGAGAAAGTAGGGTTTCAAGACCCTCTCCTCCCATTCCATGGGGTCTCCTATGGCGTGTAGGGGTGCCACTGTGACAGGCCTTGGAAGATGAACAAAAGAAGGATAGATCTAAAAGAACAAAAATATTTTGCATCATAGAGAACATTTTTTTTAATTTCTACAGTTTTCCCTTTTCATATATGGTCTGTTGTTTTAGTTGGTATAATCTGTAGGAATCTCCAAAATTTATGATTTTTATATTGTTAGTTCACGTATAAATCAAAGTAATTTTGGGAATTTTCTCAAATTTTATTTCAATTTGTAGAATTTATACAAGCAAAAACACTACCTGAGAGCAAGTTCTGTTCTGATAATTCCAGCAATCTGCATTTTCTTGTGTTTTCAATTGTCATCTAGTTTAATCTTTCATTTAGAGTAACATAATTTCATTTCAATCATCTTAACTCTGCTATCATACATCAAAACCAATAAAAAAAATATATAATTCAGTGACATCTCATTAGTTCATTTGCTTGCATTCATTTTCATAAATTAGTTTAAGGGCGACAAATTGACATAGGGTCAGGATTTCATTACCTGTCCCTAGCCCACAAATCACTAACCTACATATCGAACCCAAGCTCTAAATTAAACTGATTAGACACTTAATTTGCTCTAGAGAGCTTTGCTCTAGAGAGCTTAGGGACACCAATTGGTCGAGTCTAGACCAAGTGTCTATTCTGGCGTCAGCCCATTCTGTGTGTGCTGTTGCCCTTGGTGTCTAGGCATGGTGAATCTGGGCTTGTGAGTTTGGTCCGCCTACCTTGCCAATCCCAGATTGGTGTCTAAGATTGGCGATTAGGGACCTCCACTCCCCTACACCTACCTGACCAAGGACAGAGTTACTACAGACTTGTTTGCCACCCAGACCGAGGCAATTGGTTGAGATTCTAGGTCTAGATATCCTAGACGTTTTTGTGTGTTTAAACCATGCCCACTAGGTCAGGAGTACCTTATCACCCCCATCCTTCCCAACGAAGTAAACCCATTGACAACACCAAAAATGATCTATTAAGGGCCATCAAGGAACAATTGGATAAGATGGACAACAAGATTAATAAGATTGACCAAAGTGTAACAAGACTAGAAACTCGGGTTAGGACCCAGAAGCCTCACCCTAAACTGGAGTTTAAATCACTTCCCCATCCTAGGAGTTTTCCTCAACATGAACCCACCTATTATAGGCCTGAACCCTTTAGGAACCCTAGCCGAGCCCTAGGAACTTGCCATGAGTATGGTCAGGTCTACCCGAGTCGACCTAGTCCAAACCGATATGACCTGAGTCGACCCACCCCTACTACCCCTTGTGTTCACCTGGGTAACATTAAAGAGGGAGAGTATATTGCTAACCTAGGATTGGTTGACCCTGAAAACACTCAAGCGGAAGCTACTTTGGAAGGACCCTTAGAAAATCTTGAACCCACTAGTGAGCCTGAATTAGAAGTATATGAAGCTGAAGCACACTTAGTGGATGAATATGAAGAACAGTCAGAGGATGAAACTACTAAGGGAATCCATACTATTAAAGAGTCTCATGAACCAACCCAGAAAGAGGATCCTTCTGAAGAATTTCAGGGAGAAAAGATTGAGCCCACTGAGAATCTGAGTGAAGAAACCCCTGAGCTTATTGACGAATCCAAAGTAAACATCTCGGAATCAAGTCTAATGTTGAAGTGTGATGTAGATGGACCCCAGGTAGAAATCATTGAGGAATGAAAAGAAAAGGATCCTGAACCCACTAGAGAATTTGAAAGAGTAACTAAGCCAGGATCAAACATTGTAGAGGGAGGTGAAGGTTCACAAGTCTTGCCATTAGAGGAGGTCCAGGAACAAGTCCCTACGGAACCACCCTAGGAGGTAGTCATTAGTTTTGAGGACTTTCAAGATAACATTCCCAAAGACCTTCCTAATGACCTTCCACCATTTAGGAACACCCATCTAGCCTTGGAACTTGCACCTATAGAACAATGTCCAAATCTTAAGATTATCCTGAGTAACCAAGGTTTGTTTCATGCTGCCCATAGGGTACCCCAAGACTCCAACTCCTATTTTCTACCCTTCCCTGAGCCTTCTCGCATTTCAAGAGCCATGGGGTTGCATTGTGTTGAAATTACTAGGTTGCATGACTCCTTAGAATCCATCCCTTTTGCCATTTACTTCTGGTACACTTTATGGCATTTGTTAGGGATCCTTGATAATTTTTCTTGTACATACCAAGCTAGGGTCAAACCTAGAGAGTCCATACTTTGTTAGGTTGATACCCTAGGAGTCCAATAAATTTTTTTTTTTCAATAGGAATGCATAGTTGAGTCTGCATTTTGCATCATGTTAGGATTATGCATTAAATATAATTTTTTTAAAAATAATTTGGCTGATTCCCGGAAATGAGCCAAAGAGTTTGAAATTAGGGATTCTGTAATGATTAGGCTAAGGCCTGAAAGGTTTCCACCAAGAACCATTAAGAAACTACATGCTCATGATGCAGGCCCCTTTAGAGTGATAAAGAGAATCGGCCCTGATGCCTATGTTCTTGAGCTACCCCCGAATCATGGCATTAGCTCGACTTTCAATATCTCAGACTTAGTCGAGTACAGGGAACCTGCAAACATTCCTAGCGAGCCATTTGGACCTGACCATTCTTTTGAGAGTGAACCCAAATGTGAGTGTCCGCCTCCAAATATACCTGAGTGAGGAGAGCGGATCGAGCATGTCCTGGATGATGAAGCTATCACTACCCGGGGCAAAGGTTATCAATGTTTCTTAATCCGATGGCAAGGCCGACCTGATCCGATGACTCGTGGATTACCCAGGAGGACTTGCAGCGCCTCGATCCCGACCTTCTGGAGGAGTACCTAAGCCAACTCAACTCTTACTCGACAGGGTCGAGTTCCTCCCACCCCGGGAGAACTGGTGTGGGCACCAGAATCCGATAGAGTTTCCTCAACCCTCTGTGGATGTCCAATTATGGTTCAATTATTTTCAGGTCTTGAAATAAGGCTTAAAAACTAAAACTTGTAATTTCTTTTGTTTTGAATTAAGTCTCTTATGTCTGTGTCTAGTCCTGTACTTTGACCAATTGGGTCATGTTGTGTCCTATATTGAGTCCTGTCATGTATTAGGTATAGTCCAAGTTTGGGTCCTAGCCGAAGTGGTCTTTGAGTCCAGCTCAACTACTTTGGGCCGAGCCTTGAAGGTCAACATGTCAACCCTAGGTCACCACTTCACCACCCCATGTGGTGCCACTACATCATCCCATGTGGCACCACCTCATCCAGCCATGTGGGCGGCACAAGTGAGATTTTCTTGGATGCCAATTGAAGACACATCAAATATTCTCTCCTCCTTTCCCTCCCTCCATCAAGCCACTTACTAAAGGAGTTATAGGCAACCAAGGAAAGGTTGAAGACAAAGGCCTTGTTCCAAGTCTCATATCAAGCTTCTTTCCAAAGAAGCGTGAGCAACCAAGGAAAGGATGAAGACAAAGGCCTTGCTCCAAGCCTCATATCAAGCTTCTCTCCAAAGAAGGGTGAGCAACCAAGGAAAGAGGGAGACACAAGCCTTGCATCATGCCTTCTTCCCAAAATTGAAGGTCAACTATCCATGTCCAAGGGAGCCAAATTCCTTCTTCCAAGCCCATTATCATGCCATGCCCAAATCAAAGGAGTTTTAATTTCAAATTTTTGAATATTTTTTGGTGCCTTAGCAATAGAAGAAATGTATTTTTCATTCAAATTTTGAAAGGATTTAAGGTGCCTATATAAAGGACCTTACCCCCTCCCTTGTAAGGTTAACTTTGATGAATGAAAAAGAATATTTCTTGAGTCCAATCTCTTGTTAGTTGCCTTCGTTCACTAGGAATGTCGATCTCCGAGAGGGAGCGCCTTCGCCTTCGGGCATCGAGAGGTGTGAGGCCTTAAACTGTCATTACTTCTACAACTCCGACATCCTACTCCGAACCAAGCAGAACTCCTCCATCTCTACAACCCTTCTTTCAACTTTCCACTGTTTGCTTTCTGAGTGAGATTTAACCTTGTCTTCTTTGAATGCTTGCATGTCCTCCGGGTTAATTGGGTACGGAGACTGTTGCCTTTGCCTTCGAGATCTTCGGATAGGCAACTAGCACCTCCGCAGGGTTAACAGCTCGGGTATCCCTGCCGCATCCGCTAAAGTGAGCGATCTCTGCACCGGGCGCTTCAGATCTTCGAGGTTTGCCCTTGACTCCTAAGTAGATCCTGATTGGAGAGCTATGTCCTACGGGGTTTCTCAATCCCGAGGTCCTTTCTTTATCACTACTTTGGGACTACCTGCTTCTTGTTAGTTCTTGTCATTATAGAACCCTATTTCATCTCTACTTGCTTTCGGGAATCCAAAGAAAACAAAAAAAAAAAAAATCTAAAATCCACAAAACCATAAAAAAATCACTTGCATCATTTCTTCATTCAGCATCTAGTTAGTTATTCCCCTGTCTGGTGAATAGGGATAAATCAACTAGGCTAAAATAACATAATTTAAAATGAATATTTACAAGTGAGCTGGGGCTTGGGCTTAGGATTCTATTCACAGGTGATCCACAGGGATATGGTATCGATCAATCAATTTTTTTTGGCCTTAATGTCCACACCAATTCTTCCCGGGTGGGAGAAACTCGACCCTATCAAGTATGGGTCGCTGTATTGTGATAGTGTTCTAGTAAGTTGGGATCAACCCTTTGCAAATCTTCTCTAGTGATCCAAGAATCTTCAGCCTCAGGTGATCCTTTAACAACGAACCAGATATCATTGATAGTCTTTGCTCCGAGTAGCGATAATCTTATCGTCCAAGATCCGCTCAATCCTTTCTCTCCATTCTAGTTGTTTGGCTAGTGGACACTCATGGGTTGGCTCACTCTCAAGGATGGGATTAGGCCCAAAAGGCTTACTAGATATTAATGTTGGCTCCTTATACTCTACAAGGTCAGAAATGTTGAAAGTAGAACTAATGCCTAGTTTAGGTGGTAACTCAAGCATGTAGGCATTAGGTCTAATTTTCTTAACTACTTTGTATGGTCCAATACAACAGGCGTGTAACTTTTTTCATGGTTCTAGGTGGGAATCATTCAGATTGAAGTCTGACCACAACAAAGTCTTCTTCATTAAATTCTTTGAGTCTTTTTCTTGAATTATCCTTGATTGGTGAATGACATGCCGATGAAAACTTGGCATGAACTCCTAATAGATTCCATAGGGTTTTCCAAAAATAAGATGCAAACCTAACATGCTCAGTAAACTTATGCAACCTAATAACCTCAATGAAATGTAATCAAGTGGCTCTAGAGGCATTGGGAACCTGAAGATAGGGTAGGAAGTATGAAGTGGACTCCTATGATGGTTCCAGATCAATTAGAATGACCTTAAGGTTTGGACATTGAGTTATTTCAATAGGTATTAAAATGTCTGCCTCATGGAAGGATGAGTCAGTAATTTCAGGAAAAAGATCTTCAATGGAGATTGATGAAGTGAATTCTTCTTGAGGGTGCTGGTTTGGAAAAATCAAGTCATCACTGATTACTTCGGATTCATGAATCTTAGGACTAGGCTCTATGGCTTGACTCTCTTCTAGTGTTTCCTCAGGTAAGGTCCTAGAAGTAGGGTTAGACTCCTCATGTTCTCTTTTTCTAGTTGTCCTTCCAATACAGCTTTAGTTAGGGCATTTTTTGGGTCAGCTAACTCTGGGTCTGCCATAGGTGTTTCCTTTTCTCCTTCATATTCTTCCACCAAGTTTTCCTAAGCTTCATAAACTTCTTCTTCAATGTTATCCTCATGAACAACTAGGGTAGTAGGGGTAGGTCGGCTAAGGCATAATGGGCTAATACTGGGCTCAATTCTAGGGTTACTAATCCAATAGGGTTCAGGTCGACTAAGGAAAACCTGACTCGCACTATGCTGATACCTAGGTGTTATGTGTTCCTTGTGCTCATAGGACATGGGCTCGAATCTATTGGTTATGGGTTTCTTGAGTTCATAGGACACGGGCTCGGATGATCTGGGTTCATAGTATCTGGGATGGTTGGGTGCACGAAGGTACTTCTCCCTAAGTTTGCTCTTCATGGCTCTCCAAGTAGCTATGGTGATTTCTCCTCTATTTCTAGTCATTCTTTCAACCTTGTCCTAATTGATTCTAGCTTGGCGAACTAACTTAAGCATAGCAAACTTAAACTTTCTTTCCTCAAACATTAGTTCCCTCTCAAAATATAGATCCATACCTTCTTCCCAATCAAGATAATCTTCAAGATCAAGATCACTACTAAAAGTATGTGCTTTTAGCCTAAAATTCCTAGTGGCTCTCTCATCCTAGTCTATGAAATCATAATTGGGTCTCCTTGAACTAAGATCCCAGATTGGGTCAGGGTGTGGGGCTCTCCTAGGATTGGGCGGTGTAGGACATGGGGTCTCAAGTTTAAGCTTAGTACGGGTCACAGGGGTCTCTCTAGCGTTCCTAACCGTTCATCTAGTCGATCAAACCTATTGTTCATTTGGGCACATTATTCAGTCATGGACCTCAGAAAGATTTCAAGGTTAGACTCCATGGTCAAGCTGGGTTGGATTTGGGTGAGACTACTGGTATGGAGTTCTTAATCTAGTAGCTATGCAATGCAATCACCCAAATCAAACTAGGGTTTCCTTGACCTAGAGTTCAAGTAGAATGGGTCAGCTTAATTTACAACCAACTCAGCAATTACCCTATCCACTGGCCAGGTAAGAGGTGTGGTCATGGGAGGCTCCCCCTGCCTTCACAGGGTCCTAATTAAAAACCATGAGTCCACTCAGGGTATTTGCCTCTGGTCCTCTAGCCTTAGACACCAAATTCAAGGGATAATCAAAGGATTGGGTGCACTAGCTTTCGCACAATACTTAGAACCTGACTTTGTTGGTGTCCCTAAGCTGCTTTATGTTACTAATTAATTTTAATTAGGCTCAGGTTTGATGCAAAAGGTGGTTGTTTTGGGCCAAGGAAGGGTGATGAAATCCCTCCCTTATCTGAGATAGTAAAATGCCCTTAGATTAGGTTAACAATGTATGCACACAAGATGAAACCCTAATATGCATGATGAAACTAAAACAAAAATAATAAAAAATAAAGTTTTTTTTTCTGATTTCCTTTTTATGTTCAGATGGAAGATTAGCAGAGGATTAACAAAAAATTAATTAATATTATTTTATATTTTTTATGATGGTTTTTATGTAATTTAATTTCAGCCTAGAACTAGGTATGCAAAGTTTCAGCAACTAGTGATTAAACCCTAGTTTAACCTGTTCTGATACCAAAGATGATGCGAGATTGGATGATGCAAAGCTAATCTACACATTCTAAATGTAATTATTTGAGATTAAGTAGTAATTAATTTCCAGAATTATTATGGAAGAGACTCAAAGCAATCAATAGAACTCAACTTGTTGATTAGCTATGCAACCCGCAATGTAATTCAGATAAAGTAGACTAAGAAACAAGACTTGGTGATTAAGAAATCATCGTAAACTAGGATTCCAATTTTCAACGAATTAGAACTAAAGAGAAAGGAAAAGTTTAGAATTACTAATGATGATTTACTCCTAAAGTGGACCTGGTTTAGCACTCTAGGATTTTGCGACAGGACTTCAAGGTTGTTGTTCCTCAGGCTCAGATCTGCAATGAAGTTGTTTCCAAAGCAAGGATCACTGTCACATCAAATCTTGATCACCTAAAATACTAACAAAAGGTCAAGTTAGAAAAGTGTGGAAGGAAGAAGAAAATTAAAGGAAAAGGAATGAAAAAAGAATGAAGGTGGTGTGGTGAGGGCACCAAGGTTAAAAGAAGACTTTAATCAAACCAAGTCAACAGTAATTCCTTATGGATTGCAAATTGAGTTCAAACCTTGTTAACTTATTCCTAATCATAAGTCCGAGTCATGTGTTTCGAGTCTAGTCTTGAGTCATGAATCTTATGTTTTGAGTCTTGTTAAGTCTTAAGACTTGAAGACTTGGATCAAATTGAGTTGTAAGAGTCAAATTTACTCAAGTCCAAATTGAGTTGTAATTTTCTTATTGAGCTTGAGTCAAGTCCAACCAAAGGAGCTTACAATTGGACCAAGGGATGAAGCAAAGCCACAACAAATGAATCTTCAAGAGAAATCAAGGGCGCATGAAATATGAGCCATTGAATGGAATGAAGCCTTGATTGAAGCCACCTCACCGAGGTGCCTTATATCCAAGAGGATGGACCCCATGCCAACTAGGATTGCCTCCTCATCTCCATGCCACCGAGATTGGAGAAGGGAATCACTTCAAATTCAAATGGGGCAACCACCATTTTCTCCTGAAATCAACCGAAGTCAAATTCAAGATGGGGTGGCCACCAAAGTCTCCATGAATCAAGCAACCTCTCACACTCATCATGGTTAAAGCCACTCCTTGTATCTTGCTTGGGGTTGCACATTTTTCTCCATGGAATTAGTGATTTCTAAATGCTTGGGAGGTCTATGAATACCTCCCCAAGTGTTCTTGTAAAGGTTTATGTTGGAATGAATAAAAGTCTAAAGTTTCTTTTCTCCATTTGTGTTTGCATATGCCCTCTGTGAGAGAGTGAGTCTGAGGCTCTAACAAGTTCCATAGCCACCATGTTTCGATAAAGATAACCCTCTTCATGGATGCCAACCATACTTCCAAGGGAGCCAGCATTCTTCCTTCAAATCCACCATAAACTCTCAGCTCCATCTCCTCTATTTTGGTGTTCTTCTTATGACTTTCATTCTTGTCCACACCACTAATGGGTTTTCTTGCAGGATCCTAAAAAGTATCCGATCTAGGGTGGTGCAGATACAAGAGGCACCAGAATAAGAAAGAGGCTTCTTAACCCTCCGTAGATCACTTAATTGACATTCAAGTCCACTGTAATAAAGCTTAGTCCAGTTGAGTTGTTTTTATTTGAGTCCTATAATTAGTCAGTTCATGTTGAGCTAGTTCGGTTCAGAATTAGTCAGCTCGTGTCGAGATAATTTTATTTTTTTGAGTCCTGTCCAAGCATATCGAAGACTCAAGACCACATCATAGAAATGAAGACCAAGTCCAACCTGATTGAAGACATGGAAGTTGAGCCCAAATCCAACTCAGCTTGAAGACCTGAGGATCCCAGGAGGAGAAATTGTAAACAGGAACAAACTTGAAGCCCTGGACAAGCCGGAAGCAAACTGGGCCAGTCCAGGCCCAGGAAGAAGATTAGGGCGCCATCCCTTATGGTGACCCTCCTCTTGGTCGGCCACTTAAGGTCACCCCCTTGGCCAACCAAGACAAGGAGAGGGAGTCCAAGTGCTTTAGGGATTTCTACCTATGTTACCTTGTATTCCTAGTTAGGGTTTGAAAGGGAGAAGGAGTCCTATGTAAAGTCTAAAGTACCCTTACTTGGGTCCCAAGGTTAAGGGTCTATTTAATGGAGTCCTCTTGTATAAAGCTTGATTTTTGATATGAAATAAACATTGTGTTGTTATATTGCTTTGTGTGATTACCCTACTGTGAGCATAATGGGGTTTGAGAGATCTTCTTCCCGGTGTTTGCAACCATCTTCTCGCCGCCAACCATCATTCCAGCCCCCTCCAAAACATTCTTCTCTTTGCTATTTTCCTTTATTTTCTTGATCTCCTCTGAGTTTTCTAACCCCTAACAGTTCATTTACAGGTGCCCGAGTTCCTACAAATCCAACAACTCCAGCCAAGCCTCAATCAGACCACCGAGTAGAAAGCCGGGTATCTGCAGGTCTTTGGCTCGGTTTTCCATGCCGCATCCATCGAGGAATGAGAGATCCCTTCACTGTGATCTTCACCGGGTGCTTTAGATATTGTCAGGTACACCACCTCGACCTCCAGTAATTATATTGTAGGAAAAGTTCAACTAACCGAGGCTTCTTAGCCCCGGCGATCCTTCTTTGTTACTTTTCTAGGTTCTAATCTGCATACTTGACTTCAAAGATTCATACATGATTCTCTACAACTTATTTTGATCTGAAATTTGGGATTTAATCACTCAACTCAACATATAAAACACACAAAAATAATTTCATGCATATTAGTCCCTCATCATCTGGTATTAGAGCTTAGATTAGGGCTTATTTTCTATAATTTTTTAGTCCGTATATGCTCTGTTAACTTAGTTATTTCTCCCAGTTCTCCCAGTTATTTACTCAAAAAATTTGGAAATATATTTTGTTGAATTCATCATAACTCAAAGTATTTTCCAAAATTTTCTCAGATTTTATTACAATCTGTTAATTTTCTTCAAGCCGAAATATAGCCTAAAAATTTTTGGCTCTGTTTTTTTTCAGCAAGACAAGTTTGGAAGTTTTAGGGTTTTGCTTAGCATCTTTTTGCATATCTTTTAATTTTAGTGTATTTCCTACATATTAGGCCATAATTTTCTTGTTTTCTTTTATTTAAGAAAATACCAAAATATAAAAAATATATATATATATTCTCCAAAAATACCAAAAATATCTAAACCCTAATTTGCATCCTCATCTTCCGGCCATCATTACATAATCTACCTTTAAGGGCACTCTTGCTATGTCAGATGGGGGGAGGATTTGATCAACTCTCCTTAGCCCAAAACAACATCCCCTGCATTCGGTCCCAAGACTAACTTAAAATCGATTAGAATTAATTTGCCCTAGTGGGCTAGGGACGCCAACTGGTTGGGTCCGGGCTAGTGTTAGATCACTGTGTCAAGTTAACCTGTGTGTGCCTTGTGCTCGGTGTTTAGAATGGTGGTTCACGGATTCAATTCTAATGGGCTTGTGTGTTGGTCCGCTTACTTGGCCAATCTCTGATTGGTTTCTTGGATTGGCAATCAGGGACCTAACACTCTCCTTACACCTGCCTGGCTGAGTACAAGGTTACTATAGTCTAGTTTGCCACCCTGATTGAGCATCTAGTTTGGACTCTATGTTTAGTTAGCTGTAGTCGGTCTGATCGAGTCTTGCATGAGCACAAGATCAGGGGTTTCATATCACCCACCATCTCCACTTTTGGCTGAACCCATGGATAACCTTGAAGCCAAGATTAATGCACTCATTGAGCAACTAACCCAATCCATGTCCTAGATGGCTACACAAATAACTACCCAGTTGACTACCCAATTAACTCAGTCTGGTACCCAAACCAATAATAGAATTGACCATCTTGCCAATAGGTTTGACCAGCTAGAAGGCCGTGTAGGGACCATAGAAAGAACCCATGGGTCACAGTCTGAGCCAGATCCTAAGTCCCCTCAACTTAGGATGACCCCAAACCCTGATCCATACCATGAGGTCGAACCTAGGAGAGCCCCTCATCCTGACCCATACTATAATCCTCAACCTAGGAGGACCACAAACCCTGATCCATACCGAGAGGTTGAACCAAGGAGAGCCCCTTTACCTGACCCATACTATAATCCTAAGCCTAGGAGGACCCCAAACCCTGATCCATATCTTGAGGCTGAACCTAGAAGAGACCATCATCCTGACCCAATCCCTGAGGTTCGTCGTAGAAGGCCCAATCAGGATTTTGTAGACCAGGAGGATCGATCCTATAGTCATGTTAAGCTTGATGCCCCAACTTTTGATGGTTGTCTAGATCCTAAGGTCTATATAGATTGGGAAGGAGAGATGGATTAATATTTTGAGTGGTATGATATGATAGAGGAGCGTAAATTTAGGTTTGCTAAGCTTAAGTTGATTCGGGAAGCCAGGTTACATTGGGCTAGTGTTGAGAGAACCCTTAGTCTAGGAGGGCGTGATCCTATAACCACCTGGTGGGCCATGTAGGGTAAGCTTAGGACAAGATACATTCCAGCTTCATATCATAGTGGTTTACTAGATCAATGGCAATGATTTAATCAAGGAAATAGTAGTATAGATGAGTACATCACAAAATTTGACGAGTATTCCATGCGATGTGATTTGAGGGAGTCTGAGGATGTTGTCTTATCTAGGTTTAGGTCTAGACTGAGAGATGACGTTAAGAAAGAGCTCTATATGAGAGAGGTTAGAGACCTGGACCATGCTTACCAAATTACTATGGATCTTGAGCATTTACATAGAGGGCCCGTTTACCATAGACCTGAGCCCACTACATATCCTAGTCAGTATCTAAGAGCTAGCCAGCCCCATCAAAGCCGACCCATGCCTAGCCGACCTAGCCTGAGTCGACCTAGTCCTAGTCAGCCAGGCCCGAATTGACCCAGTCATAGTCAGTCAGGCCCGAGTCGACCCCAGCCAGTAATCCTTTGACCCGTAAGGATGATCGAGGAAAATATGTAGAGTTCAATAAGGATTACACTCCCTAGAAGACCTGTTTTAGATGTAATAAACCAAGCCACTTTATGAGCCAATGTCAAGTTAGTCCCTTACACCTAGGTGAACTACAAGAAGAGGAGCCTGAATCCGTAGTCGAACCTGAGGGAGAAGTTTATGAGACTGATGATCATTTAATAGATGAGTATGAAGGTGAGGAGGAGGAACCTGAGTCTGAGAACAAATTAGTAGTGGTTAGGTGCATCTTAACCCAAACCCCAGTTAAGGAAGATTGGCGTAGGACTAACATCCTACAGACTTTTGTTAAGGTAGGGGGTAAGGTTCTTAAGATCATCATAGACAATCAGAGTTGTGTCAATGCCATCTCTACCAAGACATTTAAATCTTTAGGACTGACCACAGTTCCCCATCCTAGCCCGTACAAAGTTTCTTGGGTAGATTCCACTCCATCCAGATTCAAGTTAGGTGCTAAATCTTAATTAGATTGCAAACCTATGAGGAAAAGATTTGGTGTGATGTCTTCCCCATGGAAGTAAGTAGTATTATCCTAGGTCGACCTTGGCTTTTTGATCATGATGCAACCCTGTATGGTCTAACCAATGTTTGTGCTTTTAACTACCATGGAAATAAGTTTGTTATCAATCTAGCTCCCCCTAGAGACCCTATTAAGAGTGTTTCTAGTAGCCTTAAGGACAAGAAACCTGGAGTTAATTTGATTAAGGCTAGGGAGTTAGAAAAGGAGATTGTTGAGTGTAACCCTGTTTGGATCTTGACCTCCAAGGAAATACTCGAGCCAACCCAAAAGGAACACCCTAAAGAAATTGTTGAAGCTCTGAAAGAATTTGAGGATGTCTTCCCTGAGGATTTACCTGATTAACTACCACCCCTTAGAGACATCCAGCATGCAATAGACTTAGTTCTAGGAGCCACTTTACCAAACTTTCCTCACTATAGATTGAATCACAGTGAGTATCAAGAATTACAGAAATAAGTGGGAGAATTGCTTAGGAAGGGTTTCATTAGGGAGAGCTTGAGTCCATGTGCAGTCCCTGCTCTATTGACCCCTAAGAAGGATGGTACCTGGAGGATGTGTGGTTTCCCATCCCCCGATTGGATGATATGTTAGACATGATGGCCAGAGCCAGAGTTTTCTCCAGGATAGACCTTAAGAGTGGCTATTATCAGGTTAGGATTAGACCTGGGGATGAGTGAAAAACTGCTTTCATGACTAAGGATGGCCTGTTTGAGTGGGTTGTAATGCCTTTCGGACTCTCCAATGCACCAAGTACTTTTATGAGGATTATGACCCAGGTCCTGAAAGAGTTACAGGAAAATTCATTGTGGTCTACTTTGATGATATTCTGATTTTTAGCAGTACTAAGAAGGACCACCTTAGTCATCTAAAACTAGTATGCCAGACCCATAGGGAGAATAGCCTCTATGCTAACTTTAAGAAGTGTGATTTCATGACACATGGGGTTATCTTCCTAGGCTTTGATGTCACCACTGAGAGAGTTTCTGCAGATCATGAAAAGGTTAGGGCAATTGTTAAGTGGCCTGGACCCTCTAGTATCCACGATGTGCGTAGTTTCCATGGCCTAGCAACCTTTTACAAGAGATTTATTAGGGGTTTTAGTACAGTTGTCGCACCTATCACTGATTGCATTAGGAAGGGTACATTCATGTGGACCAAAGCAGCTGATATGGCCTTCCTAGAGATTAAGGATAAGATGACCCATGCACCCATCCTTAGATTACCTGACTTCACTAAGGTGTTTGAGGTCACTTGCGATGCCTCGGGAGTAGAATAGGTGGGGTACTAAGTCAAGAGAATCACCCTGTAGCCTTCATCAATGAAAAGCTGAATGAGGCTAAACTTAAGTACTCTACCTATGACAAGAAATTTTATGCGGTAGTCCAGGCCCTTAGATATTGGAGACATTACTTACTACCACATGAGTTTGTCTTATTTTCTGACCATGAGGCACTCTGATTCCTGAACTCCTAAAAGAAACTGAATCCACGGCATGATAAATGGATTGAGTACATTCAAGCTTGCACTTTTGTCCTGAAGCACCGTGCTGGCACTAAAAATAAGGTAGCATATGCCCTAAGCCGTAGGTCTTTGCTGTTAGGATCAGTTAGCACCCAAGTCATAGGGTTTGATAGGTTAAAGGATGAATATGAAACCTGCCTAGACTTTGGAGACATTTACCAGACCCTCAGGCTAGGACCATCCAGTACCCATAGTGAGTATACTATTCAGGATGGCTACCTTTTCCAGAACAATCGACTATGTATACCCAAAACTTCCCTTAGAGATTTCCAAATTTGGGAGACCCATGCTGGAGGTTTAGCTGGTCATTTTGGTAGAAATAATGCGATCTTAGCAATAGAGGACCGGTTCTTTTGGTGAGGATTGAAAAGGCACGTTGCATAGATTGTAGACAGATGTAGAACTTGTGCTATTGCAAAATAGCAAAAGCAAAATACTGGTCTTTACACACCTTTACCAGTGCATGATCACCCTTGGCAGGACCTAAGTATGGACTTCGTGTTAGGATTATCTAAGACCCAGAAGAGACATGATTCTATCTTTGTAGTGGTCGATAGGTTCTCTAAGATGGCTAACTTCATCCCCTGTTCCCAGACCTTTGATACGTCTAGAATAGCCAAGCTTTTCTTAGATCATGTGGTTAAACTCCATGGCCTACCCAAGACCATCATATCTGATAGGGATGATAAGTTCACCAGTTATTTCTGGAAGACATTATGGCACCTGTTAGGGACCAAGCTTAAGTTTTCTAAAGCCTACCACCCTCAAATAGATGGCCAAACTGAAGTGGTGAACCATAGATTAGGAAACCTCCTTAGATACCGGGTAGGTGAACATGTTGGAACATGGGATCTATTATTGCCTACAGCAGAGTTTGCCTACAACAGTTCAGTAAATAGGACAACAGGTAAGAGTCTTTTTGAGATAGTCCAAGGGTGCAAGCCTAATCACCCTATTGATCTGATTCCTTTACCTATTCACACACGAGTCTTAGAGTCTGTAGAGTCATTTGCATAGCATATTAGAGACTTGCACAAGGACATTAGCCAAAGGATAAACATAAGCAATGAAACTTTAAAATATTTGGTTAATTCCCGAAGAAGGATCAAGGAATTTGATGTAGGGGATTCTGTCATGATCAGGCTTAGGCTTGAGCGGTTCCCACCTGGGACCGTTAAGAAGCTTCATGCTCGTGGTGCCAGACCTTTTAAAGTGTTAAAAAAGGTTGGATCAATTGCCTATGTGTTAGACTTGCCTTCGGATATGGGCATTATTTTTACCTTCAATATTATAGACCTGGTTGAGTACAGGGAACTGGCAACGATACCCAGTGAGGCTTTTGAACCTATCCCTTCTACTGAGAGAGATCCTTACCCAGAGTGTCCACTAATTAATTATCCTGAGAGAGGAGAATGAATCGAGCATATCCTGGACGATCAAGCCATTACGACCCGGGGCCATGGTTATCAACGCTTCCTGGTCTGATGGCAAGGCCGGCAAGAGTCGGACGATTCATGGATTTCTCAAGAGGACTTGCAACGCCTCATCCCAGACCTTCTCAAGAGATATGTGAGCCAGTCTGATCTTCACTCGATAGGGTCGAGTTCCTCCCATCCCGAGAGAATTGGTGCGGACACCAGAGGCACCAGAATAAGGCAGAGGCTTCTCAACCCTCAATGGATCACTTAATTGACATTCGAGTCCATTGTAATAAAGCTTAGTCCAGCTGAGTTGTTTTTATTTGAGTCATGTAATTAGTCAGCTCATGTTGAGCTAGTTCAGCTCAGTATTAGTCAGCTAATGTCAAGCTAATTTTATTTTTTTAAGTCCTTTCCAAGCATATCAAAGACTCAAGACCATATAATACAAGTGAAGACCAAGTCCAACCTGATTGAAGACATGGAAGTTGAGCCCAAATCCAACCCAGCTTGAAGACCTGAAGATTCCTGGAGGAGAAAATGAAAACAGGAACAAACCTGAAGCCCTGGACAAGACAGAAGCAAACTGGGCCAGTCCAGGCCCAGGAAGAAGATTATGGTGCCATCCCTTATGGTGACCCTCCTCGGGGTCGGCCACTTAAGGTCACCACCTTGGCCTACCAAGACAAGGAGAGGGAGTCCAAGTGCTTTAGGGATTTCTACCTATGTTACCTTGTATTCCTAGTTAGGGTTTGAAAGGGAGAAGGAGTCCTATGTAAAGTCTAAAGTACCCTAACTTGGGGCCCAAGGATAAGGGTCTATTTAAGGGACCATAGCCTCTTGTATGAAGCTTGATTTTTTATATGAAATAAACCTTGAGTTCTTATATTGCTTTGTGTGATTACCTTGCTGTGTGCATAAAGGGGTTTGAAAGTTCTTCTTCCCGGTGTTTGCAACCATCTTCCTGCCGCCAACCATCCTTCCAGCCCCCTCCAAAACATTCTTATCTTTGCTATTTTCCATTATTTTCTTGATCTCTTCTGAGTTTTCTAACCCCTGACTTATCATTTGCAGGTCCTCGAGTTCCTACAAATCCAACAACTCTAGCCAAGCCTCAATTGGACCACCGAGCAGAAAGCCGGGTATCCGCATGTCTTTGGCTCAATTTTCCAGGCAGCATCCATCAAGGAACGAGAGATCCCTTCACTGCGATCTTCATCGGGTGCTTTAGACATTGTCAGGTACACCCCCTCTACCTCCAGTAATTATATTGTAGTAGAACTTACCCTAACCGAGGCTTCTCAGCCTCGACGATCATTCTTTGTTACTTTTCTAGGTTCTAATCTGCATGCTTGACTTCAAAAATTCATACATGATTCATTACAACTTATTTTGATGTAAAATTTGGGATTTACTCACTCAACTCAACATATAAAACATACAAAAATAATTGCATGCATATTAGTTCCGCATCACAAGGTGATGTCTTCCTTGCCTTCTACTCAGTAGCCAGAAACTCTACTTTCAAGAGTGGGTTAGCTTGGTTAGTCAATGGTCAATCTTGAGGGTTGAAGGAGTGAACCTAGTGCAAGGTCATTGGAAAATCATTATTGGTTTCTAAACTCTTTCCTTCCCTCTTGAGATCTAAAATTTATGAATAGAGTATAGTCCTAATTAGATGGTTCCTCTAGCCATGTACATCCTAGTTTATTGGCTTAATTCAGATTTGTACTGCGAAGCATATGAGCATTCTAGTTTAGTCGTCTTTAGTGCATCTAAATGACTACACTATGATTGAAATCTGATCATATGTTTTAGAGTTTTAATTAAGCTTAATTGCTTTAGTCATTCATGACATATTTCTCATAAATATGCTTCATCATAATCTGTATCAGAGCATGGTTGCATTGGTAGCATAGTCTTCATACTTGCTTCCTATTTTTCCTTTTAAATCCAATCTGGATCTAATGTTCACACCTCCTGAGCAGGTGTACACCAGTACACTATCATGACCCATGGGAATAATGAACTTTGGTCGGACATGAACCCTTAGGTTGAAGTTTTGGTATTTGAATTCCCTTCCGTGTTTAATTTGGTTTGCTGATTTTTGTGTTAAGGACTGAAACCTAGGACTGTTTCACCATCAAGCTTTCAGTATTTTATCCTAATTTTTGCATCAGTTAGTCTCCACTTAATCCACTATTTACTGTAAGTTTTCTAAGATTTTGATGATTCAAAAATAGAGTGATATCTATCTAAGAAACAACCCTAACTATGTTTCCGCTTACTAAATCTGTATTAATAGTTTGAACTTAACTCTGATTCACCAACCAATCTCTGCTATCTTAATCTGATTTTTGCAATGTTTGCTCTCTGATTAGTCCTCTTAATTACTTTTATTTTTGCATGATTTTATGAAATCAAAAAGACAAAAAAATTCTGCAAACAAAACAGGCCTGCTGAACCATCTGAAATTCACGAGGATCATGACCCTTGTTTTAAGGACATTCATTGGGAAATTCGTAGTTGTCTAGTTTGATGACATTCTCATTTATAGTAGAACAATGGAAGACCACTTGAACCATCTGAAATAGGTTTTCCATGCCCTTAGACGAGATAATCTCTATGCCAACATCAAGAAATGTGACTTTATGACCCATAGAGTTATCTTTCTAGGGTTTGTTATCACTACAGAAGGGATGTCTGCCGACCTCGAAAAGGTCAAGTCCATAGTCGAGTCGCCCGTACCCAAAAGCATCCATGATGTTCATAGTTTCCATGGTTTATCAACATTCTATAAGAGATCCATTCAAGGATTTAGCTAATAGTGGCACCCATTACTAACAGCATTAGGAAGGGAATCTTTGAATGGACAAAACCTGCTGATAGAGCCTTCCTAGAAGTAAAGAAGAAAATGACACAAGCACCTATTTTGAGGTTACCCGATTTTTCAAAGGAATTTGAGGTTGCTTATGATGCCTTTGGAGTAGGAATTGGAAGAGTTTTGAGTCAAGATAGTCATCTAGTGGCATTCTTTAGTGAGAAATGGAATGAGGCATGGATGAGATACTTGGCATATGATAGACAATTGTATGCAGTAGTTCAGGCTTTGAGATATTGGAGACACTATTTATCGCAGTAGTTTGTTCTTTATTCTGATCATGAAGCCTTACGATTCCTTAATTCCCAAAAGAAATTGAACCCCAAGCATGGAAAATGGATAGAATTCATTCAGGCATACACCTTTATTCTGAAATACCATGCCGGCACTGATAGTAAGGTTGCAGATAAATTAAGCCGACAATCCATGCTTTTGACCTCAGTTAGAATCGAGGTTGTAGGATTTGATAGACTGAAAGAGGGATTCCTTATCAAAGGAAATCAACTGTGTGTCCCCCGAACTTCTATTAGAGTGTTTTTGATATGGGAAGTTCATGCTGGAGGCCTAGCATGTCATTTTGGCAGAAACAAGAACATCTTAGCGATAGAATACCAATTCTTTTGGCCTGGCCTCAAAAAGAATGTGGCCCAAGTTGTAGCTTAATGTCAAATATGTGCTGTTGCCAAACAGCAAAGGCAAAACACCAGTCCGTACACTCCCTTACCAGTCCCTGATTATCCATGGCAGGATCTTGGTATGGACTTGTACTAGGACTTCAAAAGACCTCAAGACAATATTATTCCATCTATATTGTAGTTGACCGATTTTCTAAGATGGCTCACTTCATCCCATGTTCTCGAACCCTAGATTCTTCAAGAATGGCCAAACTTTTCCTTGACGAGGTGGTTAGACTACATGGTTTATCCAAAACCATTATATCAGATAGAGATGTTAGGTTCATTAGCTATTTTTGGAAGACCCTTTGGCATATGCTAGGAACCAAACTAAAATTCTGTACTGCCTATCATCATCAAACTGATTGCCAAACTGAAGTAGTCAACTGGAGTCTAGGAAATCTGCTGAGATGTTTAGTTGGTGACAGTACGGGATATTGGGATCTCTTACTCCCTCATGCCGAATTTGCTTACAACAGTTCATCAATAGATCTACTAGAAAGAGTCCATTTGGGATGCTCCATGGTTACAAACATAAGAAGCCCTTAGATCTTATCCCTTAAACCTTATAAGCATGAATTTCTAAATCTGTTGAATCATATGCACACCATATTAGGGATATACATAAAGAAATTAACAAAAAAATCCAATTGAGCAATGAAACTTATAGGCATATGGCGAATTCACGAAGGAGGGTCAAAGAATTCACTAAAGGAGATTATGTTATGATAAGGCTTAGACCAGAATGGTTCCGACCAGCACCCATGAAAAAGTTGCATGCTCATGGTGCAGGTCCACTTAAAGTTATAAAGAAAATAGGATCTAATGCGTATGTGCTAGACTTGCCATCTGATTTAGGTATCAGCTCGACTTTCATTGTTTCAGAACTAGTAGAGTATAAGGAGCCAATAATGTTACCTAGAGAGCCATTTGAGCCTAAGCCGATTGTTAAGAGTGAATCTATCCCTGAGTGTCCACCAACAATTCTTCAAGAACAGCGAGATAAGATTGAGCATATTCTGGATTACCAAGCTTTCACCACCCGGAACAAAGGTTACCAACATTATTTAGAATGTTGGCAAGGTCGACTGGAATTCGAGGATTCGTGGATCACTCGAAAGGATTTACAAAGAATCAACCCAAACTTATTAGAGTACTACCAGAGCAAAACAAATCCCTACTTGACAGGGTCGAGTTGTTCCCACCTCGGGGGAATTGTTGCAGGCACAAAGGATAAAAGAAGACTTCAATCAAACCAAGTCAACACCAATTCCTTATGGATTGCAAATTGAGTTCCAACATTGTTAGCTTGTTCCTAGACATAAGCCTGAGTCTTGTGTTTTGAGTCTAGTCTTGAGTCATGAATCTTACGTTCCGAGTCTTGTTAAGTCTTAAGTCTTTAAGCCTTGGATCAAATTGAGTTGTAAGAGTAAAATTTACTCAAGTCCAAATTGAGTTGTAATTTTCTTATTGAGCTTGACTAAATCCCAACCAAGGGAGCATACAATTAGACCAAGGGATGAAGCAAAGCAACAACAAATAAATCTTCAAGACAAATGAAGGGCGCTTGAAATATGAGCAATCGGATGGAGTGAAGCCTTGATTAAAGCCATGTCTTTAAGGTACCTTATCCAAGAGGATGGGCCCCATGCTAACTAGGATTGCCACCTCATCTCCATGCCACCTAGATTGGAGGAGGGAATCACTTCAAATTCAAATTGGGTGACCACCATTTTCTCCTCAAATCAAGCCAAGTCAAATTCAAGATGGGGCGGCCACCAAAGTCTCCATGAATCAAGCAACCTCTTACAGTCATCATGGTTAAAGCCACTCCTTGTATCTTGCTAAGGTTGCACATTTTTCTCCCTGAAATTAGTGATTTCAAAATGCTTGGGAGGTCTATAAATACCTCTAAAAGTGTTATTGTAAAGGTTTATGTTGGAATGAATAAAAGTCTAAAGTTTCTTTTCTCCATTTGTGTTTGCAAATGCCCTCTGTGAGAGAGTGAGTGTGAGGCTCTAACAAGTTCAATAGCCACCATGTTTTGATCAAGAAAACCCTCTTCATGGATGCCAACCATATTTCTATGGGAGTCGGCCTTCTTTCTTCAAATCCACCATAAACTTTCTACTCCATCTCCAATATTTTGGTGTTCTTCTTATGACTTTCATTTTTCTCCACATCGCTAATGGGTTTTCTTGCAAGATCCTAAGGAGTACTAGTCCAGGGTGAAGTCTTCCTTGCCTTCTACTCAGTAGCCGGAACCTTTTCTTTCAAGAGTGGGTTAGCTTGGTCAGTCAATGGTCAATCTTAAGGGTTAAAGGAGTGAACTAGTGCAAGGTCATTGGAAAATCATTATTGGTTTCTAAACCCTTTCCTTCCCTCTTGAGATCTAAAATTTATGAATAGAGTATAGTTCTAATTAGATGGTTTGGTGGGGATACCAGAGGCACCAGAATAAGACAGAGGCTTCTCAACCCTCTGCGGATTACTTAATCATGTTCAAGTCCATTTGTAATAAAGCTTAGCTCATCTAAGTTGTTTTTTTTTATCACTTGAGTCCTGTACTAGTCAGCTCATGTTGAGCTTGTCATTTTCTGGAGTTCAAAACATATCCAGTAATGACTCATACAAGTGAGGACAAAGCCATCCAAGTGAAGACCAACCCAACTAAAGCTATGAGGATCATGGAAATCCTAGGAGAAGAAATCAGAAGCCCAAGAGACAAGCTCGAATCCCTGAAGCCCTGAAACGCAGTCCTGAAGCCATGAAATGCAGTCATTAAGCAAACTGGGCCAGCCAAGGCCTAAGAAGTGAGATAAGTGGCACCAAGACCTTATTATTACCACCCTTGTTCGTCCACTAGGATCACCTCCCTTGCGCAACCAAGGGAATAGGAGGGAGAGAAATTTTAAGGATTTTTTATTCATATTTTTTCCTTATTTTTTAGCTAGGGTTTGGGTGGGAATAAGACTCCTATGTAATTACTTATGTATCGTTACTTGGAGCCCAAGGCTATGGGTCTCTTTAAAGGACCCTAGTCTCTTGTATGAGAGCAATCATTGATAAATAAAATTCTATTGAGTTCTTCTCTTGCTATGTGCCTCCCTGCTGTGTGCATTAAGGGATCCTGAAGTCCTGTCGATGTGCCGCCCAAAGAAACCCTAGCTGACCAACCACCTTCAAGCCTTTCTTCCACATGCCTCTTGCTATCTTTCTGAGATTTTTCTTGTTTTCTACCTTGTTTTCTCACACTTGACGGTTGTTTGCAGGTCTCTGAGTTCTTACGAATCCAATGACTCCAACCGGGCTGCAATCGGACAACCGAGCAGAAAGCCAGGTATCCAAGGGTCTCTAACTTGGTTTTCCAGGACGCATCCATCGAGAAACGAGTGATCTCTTTGCTGCAATCTTCACCATGGACATCAGACATTGCCAGGTATACCCCCTCTATCACTAGTAGTTTTATTATAGGAGACTAGCCCTAACCGAGGCTTCTCAGCCCCGACGATCCCTCTTTACTGCTTTCCTAGGTCCTGATCTGCATGCATAGCTTTTAAAATTCATATAAAATTATCTACATCATATTTTGATCTGATATTCGGGATTTAACCACCTCATCCAACATCTAAAATACAAAAAAATAATCGCAAGCATATTAGTTTCGCGTCAATTTGGCATCAGAGCTTAGATTAGGGCTTATTTTTTTCATCCTTTATAGTCCATATATGCTCTGTTCCTTTAATTATTTCTCTCTCCTCATGATTTTAAAAATTTCAATTTTTTTTTTTCTGGATTTATATTTATTCAAAGTATTTTAAATTTTTTTTTCAGATTTTATTTCGATATGTTCAATTTCTACAGGTCGTAATACAGCCTAAAAATTTTTGGCTCTATTTTTTTAGAAAGGCAACTTTGGAAGGTTTAGGGTTTTGTTTAGCATCTCTATGCATATTTTTTATTTTTAGTATGTTTCTAACATATTAGGTCATTGGCTTCAAATCATATTTCTGCAAAATAACAAAAAAAAAGTATATATATATATATATAAAGGCTACCTAAAATACTTAAACCCTAATTTTGCATCATCTGCCTGCCATCATTGCATAAACAACATTTAGGGCACTCTTGCTATGTCAGATGGGGGGAGGATTTGATCACCTCTCCTTAGCCCAAAACCACATACCTTGCATTCAGACCCAAGCCTAACTTAAAATCTATTAGACTTAATTTGCCCTAGTGGGCTATGGATACCAACTGGTCGAGTCCGGGCTAAGTGTCAGATCATTGTGTCAAGCTAACTTGTGTGTGCCTTGTGCTTAGTGTCTAGAACGGTTGCTCAGGGATTCAATCTTGAAGGGCTTGTGTGTTGGTCCACCTACTTGGCCAATCTCTGATTTGTGTCTAGGATTAGCAATCAGGGACCTAACACTCTCCTTACACTTACCTGGCAGAGTACAGGGTTACTATAGACTAGTTTGCCATACTGATTAAGCATCTAGTTTGGACTCTAGGTCTAGGGAGCTATAGTTGGTTTGATCGAGTCTTGGATGCGCACTAACTTAGGAGTCAATGTGTGTGTTTGATTGCATTATGAACCCAATTCCAGTAGACTTAACCTAATTCTACTAGTGTGACCATAGAGTCCAACCCTAGGAGAACCCAATACTCTGACCTATATAGGGAGCCCAGTCCTAGGAGAGCCCAATACTCTGACCCATATAGGGGGTCCAATCCTAGGAGAACCCAATACTCTGAACCATATAGGGAGCCCAATCCTAGGAGAACCCAATAGTTTGACCCATATAGGGAGCCCAACCTTAGGAGAACCCCAAACCATGATCCATCCTTAGAACCTAACCATAGGGGACCCAATTATGATTACCTTGGTGCGGGCACCAGACTCAGAAGAAGACTTCAGGGCTCCATCTGGATCTCTGATTAACCTTGCCCGAAGAATTAAGGTTTTCTGGTTTTGTAATAAGGGTTGACATGGTCAACTCAATTTTAGTTGAGTCTATATTTCCCCATAATTTAAATTTTGTTGAGTCATGTTGACTTAGTTCAAGTCCTAGTAGTGGTCTAGGTCTTCTCCAAGGTGTCACATTTTCTCCCAAGACCAAGCAAGTGGGCGCCACACTCCCAGCCACAGTCCCAGCCACACGCCTGAGTCCAGGGGGCGCCACATCTCCATCCAGTATGCTTTGGTCCCCACACCACAAGATAGCAGGTACCTTCTCTCATGCGCCACTTAAGGAGAAAATAATCTGGGATCCACAATTTAAGGGGGCGGCCAAAACATTTCCATAAGAGTCAAGCTATGTAAAGAAAGAAGCACTTGTTGGGGAGCACTTCAAGGGGGCGCCCAATCCATGCCTAAAAAGCCCAAAGCAAAGATGGGAAGAACCATGACTTAGGGAGAAAGAAAAGGAGGTGTCCAAAATAGTTGAGCCATGGAAGGAAAGAAATTTTCTCTTGAAAAGCAAGGCTAGGAGGCGCCACCTACTTACCTTTTGGAGCTACCAATCAACACTTTAGGAACGTCTTGGCCAACCATATGCGTGGAAATTGATTCTACAAACCTAATTTGAAGATCCATCCTATTAGTCCCACATGGGAAGATGTAAAACCCTGCTCTCTTATAAAGTCCTATAAATTAAACCCCTCTTGTAAGTTTTAAAAAACAACTGATGAATGAATTCAAATTTCTGTGTGAGCAACTTTATGTTTCTCTCTTCCGCACTTGCATCCAGGTGTTGAGCTCCGTGAGGGAGTAAATCCGGGTTCCCTAGGAACCTTGAGGAGGTGTGAGATCTCCAACCCCAAAACCCTAGGTTAGCCACTTCAACTCAAAAACCCTAGCCGCCCATCATCCTCTTCATTGCACCAAAACCCTAGCCTACCCCATCTCTCACAGCCCTTCTCTCCAAGTGGAGGCCGACCACCAGCATCTAGGTCCAGTTCGGCTGCTTCGAATACAGAGCAAATCCCAGAGGAAGCCAGATCAGCATCCAGGAGAATCAGGACTTCAGCAACATCAACTTTCATGTTCTTCTATCTGGTAAATCCTTCCTTGAGTATCTGGTTCCATAAATTGTTCTTCTTCTTTCCCAGATCTTGAGTTTAGGAGAAGCCAACTCTGCCAAAGGACCAATATTGGAGGATCCATTGTGAAGATATCTGAATCCGGGGATCCAAAAATCTGCTCAAGAGAGTCCTTCCACTAAACTCTGTGAAGATCACTGCCTGGTCTGTAACCCTTCTCTTCACTTTACTTCTGTCCTGTTGGAAGTTCAGAGCGAAACCCTAGGTCTGGGAGTTTCTCAACCCCCAGCGATGCTTTACTTCTGAACTACTCTGATAACCTAGTTTCTTTAAATTGTGCTTTCAATTATTACATAGTTTCTTTCAATTTAGTTTAACTTTCCTTTGAGTCAAAGCCGACTTCTGAAAATATAAAATAGAAAAAAAAAAAATTTTTTACTTCCGCATTGCATCATCACCTTTGTTCTGCATCATTTTTGGTATCAGAGCTTTCGTTCTGCATCATTTTGGTATCAGAGCCCTGTCTAGGTTTTCTGTCTTGTTTGCTTGGTTTGAGTGTCTCTCTTTTTTACTTTGTCTGCTCGAAGTAGACTCCCCAGGACGTCCGGTTCTAGGAACGAAGCGAGGTGCAAACCTCCTCCTCCCATTCCACGGGGTGTTCCTAGGACGTGTTGGGGATCCGCTGGGTTACAACTTCGTAGCAGGATTGTAAATGGGGGAAGCATTCTGTTTTTAGTCTGTAACTACCCTGTTGCAGGAATTATTTCTCATTGTAGATAACTCCAAATTATATGATTTCTATTTTTCTGGAACCATTATAATTGAAATTATTTTACATAATTTTACTGTAATTTATTGGTTTTTGTGGAATTTATGAGAGTTAAATTACAGCAACTCTGTTTCCGTGTTTCTACAATTCAATTTTTTGAGTGATCATCTCCTAATTCATCTTAAGGGCAATTGAGCATCTAAGATAAGGGGAGGAGTTGATAACCTCTCCTTAGCCCAAAACCACCACCCATTCATTCGATCTTAAGCCTAATTTTAAAATTTATTAGACTTAATTTGCCCTAGTGGGCTAGGGACACCAACAAGTCGGGTCTAGGCTAGTGTTGAGTCAGTTTGTCTAGTTACTCTGTGTGTGCTTTATACTCAGTGTCTAGAATGGTGGTTCAGGGATTCTATCCCGAAGGGCTTGTGTGCTGGTCCGCCTACCTGGCCAATCTCTGATTGGTGTCTAGGATTGGCATTTAGGGACCTAACACTCCCTTTACACCTACCTGGCTGAGTCCCAAGTTACTACAGGCTAGCTTGCCACTCTGATTGGGCATCTAGTTTGGGCTCTAGGTCTAGTTAGCCCGTAGTCGTTTCAGTCGAGTCTCATTTGGTGTGTTTGCTTGCATCATCATGTCTACCCGGAATGGAGTACCCTACCAACCTGGTCAGACCCAACCTGATTTAGAGGCCATGGTTAGAGCTCTTACTGAAAGTATGACCAAATCGAGTCAGGATATGAATGAGGGTTTTTCCCAGTTTAGAGATCGAGTCCAAGTACTTGAGAAGCGTAGACATCAAAATTGGACCCCTGATCCAAAATTTAATAGGCCCCAACCTCACCCATGCCAGGAGCCGAGGAGGACCTTATACCGTGATCCCGAGCATAACCTTAGGAAGCCTAACCATGATATCTATAGTGTGGATCGTGTCTTTGAGAGGTCCTTACAATATTCTAGACCAGTCACTCAACAACCCAAGTCTTCTAGATCAAACCATTTAGATCCACACCCATGCCCAAGTAAGGTCTCTACTAGCTTGAAACCCAGTGTGACCCAGGTTCCTATATCGCAAGAATGTTGGTTTTGTGGAGAAAGAGGCCATAAATCTACTCAGTGCCCATGCATAGGACTTGCTTGTGCACAGCTAAGTGGTAAGAATCCTAAGGATGACATTAATGAGGGAGAACCCAAGCCTACTAGTGAGGAAGAAAGGTTAGGTATGACAAGCCCATAATCAGTTGACCCGATTACCACTGACCCGAAACCCATTGAAGATGGCATCGAGGAAGTATATGATGCTTGTTTGAGTCTAGTTGATGAATATAAGGGGGAAGAACTTGAAGAATGTGACATCGATATTATTGGTTCCTTACCTGAGGAGACCTTGGAGAGCAACCAAGTGGTAGGACCTAGTTCAGAAATTCAAGAGATTTGTGAGAATCAGGTTCCTTTAGTCAAATACCCCTAGGAAGAACTCATAGTGTTAGCCCGAGCTATCAGTTCGTACCCTCTAATAACAGTCATTCCCCAAGTACCAATTGAAGATCTTTGCACTGAACTGTTTAAGTTTGCCCACCCTATGGTAGATCCTCTCCTTAGGATGACTGAATCAAGCCTCTTACAATTGGACCTTGTCCCATGCCCAGCCACTAAGGTCTCTCCCGTAATCTCAGTTGAACATCCTTGTCTTGAGCGGATTGATTCACCCAGTCCTGTAGAAGTCCTCCTTATGACCCCAGACCCCTTCCTTCGCATGACTGACCTACCCTTCTATAGAGTATACCTTTCCGCACCCATATGTCAAATTTCAAGTCTTGAGGTCATCATCCATAGGCCCTTCCATGAATCATTCTTCAATCCAGTTCTTGAGAAAATGGATCATTATTTGCTTAGAGAACAAACTTTAACTGTTGCAATCACATGTCCTAGGCTACTTCCCGAACCATCTCTTGATCCATTCCTAGGAGTAGCAAACTTTTCCTTTCGTAAGGATGATCAGTTGACACTCATAGATCACCATTCAAACCTTCAGGTCACCACCTTTAGTCAACAGGTAATTCGAGACTCCACCTCATATTTCCTCCCTTTCTCTAGGACTTCCAATGCTTCTTACACCATCCAAGTATACTTTGTCGAAGTCTTTAGAGTGAACCACGTGTCAGAACCTATTAGGTTTGCCACCTACTTCTGGAAGACCTTATGGCACCTACTAGGCATCCATAATAAGTTTTCATGCTCTGCATGCCCTCCTCCGACCCAAGGTCAAACCTAGAGAGCCGTAGTTTGTTAGGTTTAGACCTAGGGTTCCTTTGGAATAAAGTCCATTCTTTAGGAATGCGTCGTGAGTCTAGTTTAGTTTTTCTTGACCCTTTACTAGGCTTTGACTCAGATTTTGGTTTGATTGAGAGCACCTGGAATTGGGATTTGTATTTTGTCCAGGGCTGAAATTGCATTCAATGTTTCGATCAATAGCTCTATAGGCTAGAGTCCCTTTGAAATTATTCATGGATACAAGCCTCACACACCACTTGATATGATTTCACTATTAGCCCACACACACAAGTCTCTTGATGCACTTGCATAGCATGTAAAGGACTTGCATAAAGAAATTCATGCCAAAATAACTTTAAGTAATGAAACTTATAAGAAGTTGGCTGATTCTCAAAGGCGAGTCAAAACTTTTGTTGAGGGAGACTATGTAATGATTAGGTTAAGGCCTGAACGGTTTCCTCCTGGAATCGTTAGAAAGTTACATGCTAGAGGAGCTAGACCATTTAGAGTGGTGAAGAGAGTAGGATCCAATGCCTATGTGCTCGAGTTGCCTTCAGAACTAGGCATTAGCTCCACTTTCAACATTACAGACCTAGTAGAGTATAGAGAGCCAGCTGTGATTCCCAGTGAGCCTTTTGAGCCTAATCCTGCTCTTGAGAGTGAACCCAACCATGTGTGTCCACCAACAAACTGGCCTGTGAGGAAAGAGCAGATTGAAAAGATCCTGGATGATCAGGTTATCTCTACTCGTAATCGAGGATACCAAAGATATCTGGTCCGCTGGCAAGGAAGGCCAGATTCTGATGACTCTTGGATCTCCCGAGAAGAATTACAAGAATTGGACCCGGACCTCTTGGAGAGATACCAGAGCCAACTTGATCCATACTCGACAGGGTCGAGTTCCTCCCACCCCAGGAGAATTGGTGCGGGCACCAGACTCAGAAGAAGACTTCAGGGCTCCATCTGGATCTCTGATTGACCTTGCCTGAAGAATTAGGATTTTCTAGTTTTGTAATAAGGGTTGACATGGTCAACTCAATTTTAGTTGAGTCTATATTTCCCCGCAATTTAAATTTTGTTGAGTCATGTTGACTCAGTTCAAGTCCTAGTAGTGGTCTAGGTCTTCTCCAGGGTGTCACATTTTCTCCCAAGACCAAGCAAGTGGGCGCCACACTCCCAGCCACACGCCTGAGTCCAGGGGGTGCCACATCTCCATCCAGTATGCTTTGGTCCCCACACCACAAGATAGCAGGTCCCTTCTCTCATGCGCCACTTAAGGAGAAAATAATCTGGGATCCACAATTCAAGGGGGCGGCCAAAACATTTCCATAAGAGACAAGCTATGTAAAGAAAGAAGCACTTCTTGGGGAGCACTTCAAGGGGGCGCCCAATCCATGCCTAAAAAGCCCAAAGCAAAGATGGGAAGAACCATGACTTAGGGAGAAAGAAAAGGAGGTGTCCAAAATAGTTGAGCCATGGAAGGAAAGAAATTTTCTCTTGAAAAGCAAGGCTAGGAGGCGCCACCTACTTACCTTTTGGAGCTACCAATCAACACTTTATGAACCTCTTGGCTGGCCATATGTGTAGGAATTGATTCTACAAACCTAATTTGAAGATCCATCCTATTAGTCCCACATGGGAAGATGTAAAACCTTGCTCTCTTGTAAAGTCCTATAAATTAAACCCCTCTTGTAAGTTTTAAAAAATAACTGATGAATGAATTCAAATTTCTGTGTGAGCAACTTTATGTTTCTCTCTTCCGTACTTGCATCCAGGTGTTGAGCTCCGTGAGGGAGTAAATCTGGGTTCCCCAGGAACCTTGAGGAGGTGTGAGATCTCCAACCCCAAAACCCTAGGTTAGCCACTTCAACTCCAAAACCCTTGCCGCCCATCATCCTCTTCATTCCACCAAAACCCTAGCCTACCCCATCTCTCACAGCCCTTCTCTCCAAGTGGAGGCTGACCACCAGCATCCAGGTCCAGTTCGGCTGCTTCGAATACGGAGCAAATCCCAGAGGAAGCCAGATCAGCATCCAGGAGAATCAGGACTTCAGCAACATCAACTTTCAAGTTCTTCTATCTGGTAAATCCTTCCTTGAGTATTTGGTTCCATAAATTGTTCTTCTTCTTTCCCAGATCTTGAGTTCAGGAGAAGCCAACTCTGCCAAAGGACCAATATTGGAGGATCCATTGCGAAGATATCTGAATCCGGAGATCCAACAATCTGCTCAAGAGAGTCCTTCCACTAAACTCTATGAAGATCACTGCCTGGTCTGTAACCCATCTCTTCTCTTTACTTCTGTCCTGTTGAAAGTTCAGAGTGAAACCCTAGGTCTGGGAGTTTCTCAACCCCCAGCGATCCTTTACTTCTGAACTACTCTGATAACCTAGTTTCTTTAAATTGTACTTTCAATTATTACATAGTTTCTTTCAATTTAGTTTAACATTCCTTTGAGTCAAAGCCGACTTCTAAAAATATAAAATAAAAAAAATAAAAATTTTTTTTTACTTCCGCATTGCATCATCTCTTTTGTTCTGCATCATTTTTGGTATTAGAGCTTTCGTTCTGCATCATACCTGAACCAAGATGCACGACCCATTAGGAACACCCAACCTTATACACCCACTTTTGATGGAAGACAAGAGTTGTATGTTGATTAGAAGGAAAAAATGTATTAGTATTTTGAGTACACTAGGATGTCGGAGTTGGAAAAATTTAGATTGGCCCTACATAGTTTAACCCGATATGCTATAAGGTGCGTTGGGCAGTTATTGAAAATGAATGTTATCAAGGAGGAAATGAAATACACACCTGGAAAGCCATGATAAGTAAATTGATAGCAAAGTACCTAGATGAGTTTTATGAATACGAACTTTTAAAATAATGGTACGAATTGAGGCAGGGTAATAAGACTGTGTCTGAGTACATTGACCAATTTAACAAGTTTAGTAGGAAATGTAACACAGTCGAACATTAGTCTAAGATCATGGCTAGATTTCAGGATGGCCTACGTAGGGATATCAAGTGGGAGCTATTTCATTGGCAAATTCAGGACCTAAAGGAAGCCTATCACCTAGCTAGGGAATCTGAGTTATATCAGAGGGAACTCATGATCAATCTATCTAAGTCTAATAAGGTTAATTCCCTTGAACCTAAGTCAAAACCTAGCCAACTTCTTTTAGACCAGCCTACTACTCCTGTCCTATTAGGATGTAAGGAGAAGATCACAAAACCCATTAATGAGCCTAAAGTAGAAGTGTATGAGGCTGATCCTAGTTTAGTAGATGAATATGAAGGAGAAGACATTGAAGAGGATGAACCCCTTGAAAATTTAGAGAAAGAAACTCCTGAGCCCATTAAGAAATCTAAAGAGGCCACCTATAAGGAACCTGTAGTGGAAGAACAATTAGGGGAGGAGAACTTAGATACTACTACTAGAACCTTACCTGAGGAAATCATGGAGGAGAGCCAAATTATAGAGTTTAGTCCTAAAATATAAGAACCAGAAGAATTTATTAAGGACCTGATATCTTTGAATCAGTATCCCCAAGATGAGCCCCCTCCTATAGTTTCCATTGAGGACCTCTTCCTAGAAATTGTTGACCCTTCCTTCCATAGCATGGACCTTTTCTTGCCTAGAGACATAACCCAATGCTCATACATTAAGGCCAGTCTCTTTAGCCCAGAACCAGTCCCTGAATCCCCTTTCTATTTCTTACCCTTTCTTGAGTCTTCTCATGTGTCTAGAACTATTAGGTTACATTTTGTTGAGGTTACTAGGTTGCAATGATCCATAAAGCCCATCCCATTTGCTACCTACTTTTGGCAGACCCTCTGTCACCTATTAGAAGTTACTAGCAAACTTTCTTCTGCATGTCATCCATCAACCACGACTCATGTCCCATGCCCAAGTGGTATTAAGACCTAATAAACCTCTTTAGTCTAGTATGTTAGGTGTAGGTATGAGTCCTTTGCATCACCTGTTAGGAGTCTGCATATGCCCAGCATGTTCACCACCTACACTAATTTTTAAACAAACTAGCTAATTTCCCGTAGAAAGGTCAAGGAATTTGATGTAGTGGATTCTATCTTGGTTAGGCTTTGCCTAAAAGAAGCTTCATGCTTGCAGAGTCGGAACTTTTAAAGTGATAGAGATGGTTGGACCAAATGTCTATGTGTTAGATTTTTCTTCGAATTTGGGCATCAGTTCTACCTTCAATATTGCAGACCTGGTTGAGTACAGGGAACTGGCAGCGATACCCAGTGAGGCCTTTGGACCTACTCTTTCAATTGTGAGTGACCCTAACCTAGAGTGTCCACAAATTATTTGGCATAAGAGAGGAGAACGGATCGAGCGTATCCTGGAAAATCAAGCCTTAATGACCCGAGGCCACGGCTATCAACGCTGCCTGGTCTGATGGCAAGGCCAGCCATAGTCGAATGATTCATGGATTTCTCGAGAGGACTTGCAATGCCTCAACCTAGACCTCCTCGAGAGATATGTGAGCCAGCTTGATCTTCACTCGATAGGGTCGAGTTCCTCCCACCTCGGGAGATTTGGTGGGGACACAAGAGGACCTTGCATGCCAGCATCTTTCCTCCCATGTGATTCCTGCAAAGACATTCATATATCTCTTGGAGTACGAAGGTTGCCTCTGCGGTTCTCAAACACTTCAGGAGTGGGTCGGACTAGGATCAGCGGTAGAGTTTTCCTTCCATTATGATGAAATGTGAGGCCTTCTTTTTGATGAGGCCGGCCTCTATGCAATCTTCTGATATGGTGCCATCACCGATGTATCTGACATACCTGTCCATCTAGCTCAGCTCCGAGGTGACTTGCTGCACCTCTTCAAGAGCTTTGTTGCTTAGACTTTCAAGGTACTCATATGGGCACGCCCAAGAGATGAGTCTGGCAGGATAATGAGCCTTGACAGTGTGTCGGCACAAGAATTCTCTCTATGGGGGATGCGGGAGATTCTGAAGCATTGAAAACCTGTCGAGCTAAAGCGGACCTACTGAAGATACTTCATCATCTGGGGATCTCTAGCATTGTACACCTCAAAGTCTTATCCAGCCACCAGTTTGGAGTTGATCAATAACTTCAGGTTCTGTACACCCAGGTCACGGTAGACCCTCAGGCCCACAAGGAGTGCCTCATACTCCGTCTGGTTTTTTGTTGCGGCGAAATTGAAGCAGAGTGCACATTCAGCCACAATCCCATCACGGTTGGCAAGTATGATGCCTGCTCCACTTTTTCCCATGTTAGACATGCCATCAACATGGAGGATCCAAGGCTCCTCCTCGATCTGGGCTCCACCTGATGCTCTGGGGTGGATTGCTCTGGTTCCTCAGCAAGTCCCGTGCACTCAACCAGGAAGTCGGCCAAAACTTGAGCCTTCTGGGATGACCTCGAATGGTACACGATGTCGAACTCGTTGAGCTTCAGTGCCCACTTGGCCAAGCATCTGGATGTGTCGGGATGACTTAGCACATCCCTCAGGGGTTGGTCCGTCACTACCATGAATTGATCTGTCAGCACGGTACGCACGCCATGCCGCTTAGGCTTCCCACAGTCATGGGGCCCAAGTGCACCTGTGGGGTCCTCCGGTGGCCGGGCATGAGCCAGTGGATGGCTGGTGGCCGGCCGGTGGTAGGCCGGTGATGGTAGGCGGTGAAGGCAACCGTGGGACATTGGCGACGGTTGGTCTTCCCACGACCGTTCGTCTTCCATGGGCAAGGGCGCGACGGCGGCTTCTCCGGCGAGGGCGGGGGCCGACGAGCATCGACGGTGGTCCGGCTGGGCCGGCCGCGGGTTGGGCAGCCCTAATCTGGGGCTAGAGGGGTGGTGGGCTAGGGTTTTAAAAATTTTTTAAATTCACGGGAAGATGATGGAATAAGACTGCCCTGGATCCCCATCACCGGACTTGCAGAATAGAAGAGAGCTGGGCCAGTGATCCTGGTGGGGGCACTCCAATGCTCAAATCAATGATGATCCAGGGGAACAAATCCTCCTGGTCGAGCTTCGTAGGTGGAGTCACCGCTAGGAGGAGAATATAATGTACTGGAAGAGTGTGGAGGAGTTGAGTGCGAAGTGGGGGAAGTGTCGGCTGAGGAGAGTCGGAGCCAGGATGGCTGCGCCTGTCAAGACCATTTATGCAGGTCCCCGATAGCATGGAATTCATGGGCTTGCTTGGTGCTCTCCTGTGTGCCTACCTCCCTCCCCCTGTTCAACTGTGCTTACCTTCTTTTCGAAACCTTGGAGAGTTCTTTTAAGCCACGAGGGATTGCCAGGTACTTGCCTCGAGACCCTCGCACTGTTTGCTAGCATGTGCGGTGTTGTTTGGTGCCTTCTGCGGGGTGCCTTTCCCCATCCATGATAGGTGATGGTACCGCGTGCACCAACATTCCCTCCAATCGCTCCACTTCGGGAAGCATGGCAAGGCCTCGATCGACGGGTGGCCACTCCCTGGATTTGAATCTTCTGGACTAACTTCTTCTTTTAGGTGGTGCAGACGATCGCCTGGGAGCGCAGCACCTCAATCGGGGGGCCCCATCCCTTCTGGTGTAAGTAGTAGTTGGGGGTAGTTATTATGGCCTGACGGGAGTTCTTTTGTGGTCCTTGGGTGGCTCTTTGTCATCCAAGGAAGCAGTGATGTCCTTTGGTCGTAGGTCTCTTCGTCCGAGGTGGGTGAGCTCAAGAAGGTGGAGCTCGAATTCGGCCATGGCGTCTCGACCTCGAAGGGAGCCAGCCTGGCAAAGGAGCGATCAAGAGCAGAGCTCGACTTCAACCATTGCTTCTTGACATCGAGGTGAGCCAGCCTGGCGAAAGAGTGATCAGGAGCAGAGCTCGACTTCAGCCATGGCGCCTTGACCTTGTAGGGAGCCAACCTAGCGAAGGAGTGGTTAGGAGCAGAGCTCGACTTTGACTATGGCATCTCAACCATGATGGGAGCTAGCCTAACAAAAGAGCGCTTAAAAGTAGAGCTCGACTTCGACCACGACGTTTCGACCTCGAGGGGAGCCAGCCTGGTGAAGGAACGATCAAGAGCAAGGCTCGACTTCGGCCACGGTATCTCGACCTTGAAAAGAGCTAGCTTGGTGAAGGAACGATCAGGAGCAGAGCTTGACTTCGTCCACGGCGTCTCGACCTCGAGGTGAGCCAGCCTGGCGAAGGTGCTATTCACTCCATTATTGATTTTGATGATAAGTGTTACAGTATGAAAAAAATCCATTCGGCCATTGAAAACATCCTCTTCGGTTGCTGACGCGGCCATGACTATGGCTCCGCATGACCAAATCTCCCAGGTCAACCCCTGGTTAGCCCAAGGTCAGCCCGAGGTTGGCCTTAGTCAAGCCGAGCTCGGTGCCTCCGCATGCTCTGGCCGAGCACAGTATGCCCATGCTTGGGGTCCAAGCCATGCCAGGGCCAAACCCGCGTGGAGTCCGCACCTGATCTGGCAACAGCACGGCATCTCGCCCGCACCTCAGCCCGGCACGGTCCCAGCTCTGCACCGCGGCATGCCCACCTGGCATGACCGCACCTCAGCCAAGCATGGCTCCGCCCCGCAAGGCTCTGCCCGTGCCTGGCTCCAATCTAGTGGGATGACTGCCCAGCTCGGCGCTCCCGCATCCAAGGCAGCAGGACCCCACTCCGGCTCCTCCATCTCCACCCCTAACTCATGACCACGGCACGACCCCGTGCTTCCGCCTGCTCTGACTCAGCCCGGTGGGACCCCAGCTCGGTGCTCCCACATCAAGGGTAGTAGGGCCCTGCTCCGGCTCCTCCAGCTCTACCCCTAGCTTGTGACCGTGGCACGACCCCATGCTTCCACCCACCTGGCTCAGCCCGGCGGGACCCCAGCTCGATGTTCCCACATCCAGTACAGTAAGGCCCTACTCCAGCACCGATATGGTGCCCAGTCTGGCCATTCTGCCTGTTGTAGCACCGGCACGTGCGGCATGCATGGAGCCCAGTTCGGCATGCCCACACGCCTGCATGCACAGTTTGGCATGCCCGTGTGGCACCCAGTTCGGCAAGCTTGCATGGCACCTAGTTCGGCACGTCCACATGTCCGCGTGCCCAGTTCGGCAAGCTTGCATGGCACCTAGTTCGGCACACCCGCGTGGCACAAGGTCCGTCTGCACCTGCTCCATGCCCCAGCATGCCCGCAATCCAGCTCCGCCCTCCCATGGTCTAGCTTTGACCGGGAGCAGCGTATGGGTCCGCAAAGCATGGGTTCGCACTGTTGGGATGTTGGGATCCGGTGCAACGTAGCGGAAGGGTAATTTCAAAATATAGAAATTAATATGCACCAAAACCCTAAACCAGGAACTCCTTAATAAGACTAAAATGTATGAAGACTAATATTCTTATGCAAATTAGAATTAGAGTACTAACCTGTAACCGCTAATTCCAATTTGATGAAGATTTAATCTTGAAGATGAATAGGCTATTTGAGTTCACCAGGCATCCAGGTGTCCGCCCTCCGATGGTGATCCACACAAAGCAATGACCAAGATCCTAACTCCTTGTTCTAATGGTTCCTTCAATTGAATTCTTCTTCCAGGAATTCAATACTTGGATTATGGCTAGAAATCTTCCACTCAAAGGTGTGTCTTCTTCCTTCTTACCCCTTCTCCACCTTCTACCAAGACTTAGAACCTTTAGGACACCTTTTTCTTGAAAGTAAGACTTTGTCCTAAGAAGATTAATGCTTGTCATTAATTGGTGGAGAAATTAAGACAAAGATGTCTTAATGTAAGGAAGAAAAGAATTGGATCAGAACTCTTCATTTCCTTTACCGTCGGAGACTTTCTCTCTTAACCTTGTTTAGTGGCAGAGTTTCGACAGAGTTTTACTCTGTAAAGGAAACAATGCAAAAACAAGAAGGGGAGAAAGAGTCTTCAGGAGAGGAAGAAAGAAAAAAAATCACATCATCGAGTTCTGATTCCCACCCCCCTTTTTATAGTTTTCGGAGAGGCGCCCTCACAACTCTCCGTAAACAATTTTCTCAAGCCCTTTCCTTCTCCTCATGCCCTTTCCTTCTTCTCAAGGCCTTCTGGATTAATTCTCACGGCCTTCCAGATCAATCCTCATAGCTTTTCTCAAAGGAAGAAGTCACGATGATTGGGAGAAAGAAGTCGCGAAACTTGAATCTCCGAAGAGATCTGATTTCGCGCTCCCGGGAAGAAACTGCGCTTTCTTTCTTTCTAAAAACCTCTCCACCCGTTAGATTATCATCCAAGGGTTGACAAATGAGGTGCTAATACTAAGAAAGAAGGCTGCCCCATATTAATTCATCGGAGAATTAAGTGGGTGCGCGCCAAGAGTCCATGCGCCCATGGACTCCTCCAAATGTCGCGCCAAGAGCCCATAAGCGCATGGACTCTTGGTGTTTTTGGCATGCAAGGGAAAGGGGGCGGGTGGGAAGTGGCCTAGATAATAGGTTAGCTAATTCGGTTAGCCATAATCCTTAAATTCTTAATTAAGGTCTAATTAGATCCAATCAGAACCCAAATCAAGTCAATTCGGAACCCTAAATCGATTACGATTCGAAAAGGAGTTAGGACTTGCAACACTTGCTAGAGTGTCTTCATGCAAATGACTCTTGATCAATTCTTTTAAGTGTGTGACCCATTGGGTTCCACATCTAACCGGCAGTGGGTTCGAATACAAGTTGACGTAATTTGATTAGAACTCTTTCTAATCGATTTAGGTCAAATCGGGCTTACCCGATTTTGATCAATTATGACTCTTCCTAATAAGTGATCACTCAAATCAACCCACAAGACAAGATTGACATCTAGCAACGTGTCATGTCTACCAAGAAGATATGGAAATTCTGGTGAAATACCAAAATTACCCTTCAGTAGAAAGTTACCGTACAATTAAATCCTTCGATCAGCCTGCACCCAAAATATAATTATGGATATGGATATATGTCAAATGCAATATTATATTTGTTTCTAGATTTATCTTATATTGATGATTTAATTATCTTGATATTAGAAACCATCTCTAATATCTTTACTTTGATCAAAGATTCCCTGAATCATCATCCGATTGATAACTAGCTAGATGCAATCTCCTCTTACTAAGAGTGATCGATTCCTTGTTGACCTACTCATTACCTTCATATCCAATTCACCATTCCCAGTATCAATCCTGTGCATGACTCAGTGTCATGATTAGGATTGAACCGAAGCATGGGTTCATGTACATAAGGTTCTTATTGCAGTCTCAGGTCAAAGGATTACTTGTACCACTCCCACTTTGAGAACCTTCTATTGACAGGTAGCTAAGATTCCATTAGATGTTCTCAAGTTGGATCATATCAGTGAACTCATTCTCTAATGAGCACCCACATGCAAGTATTAGTGTCATACACAATTGACTGAAGAGCAGTCACCCTATTCAGTATACATAGGATGTGCTAGTCTTACTTGAAAAACCCTGATCCCCTACTCAAGGTTCCTTCGACTGGGAATATTTTTTATTAAGGTTTTAAGACTTTAGGTCTCACTGGTATGATCTCATCATAACCCTAAAATCATAGCCCTAATCTATGGGGTTCATCATATAATAATAATCATAGCATATGATGAAAAATAATGCCTTTATTAGAATATTGTCAATTACAATGGTTTGGGAGATACAACATAGATTGTATTGTATGGCATATCCCTTTCAATCTCCCACTTGCACTAAAGCCAATCGCCTTTAAATCTTAACCCCATACTCTCGAGGTGGCAATCAAACTCTTGCTGTGGTAGAGCCTTAGTGAACAGGTCTGCTACGTTGTTCTTTGTATCAACTCTATTTATGTAGCATCTTGTCTTTCTACTATTTCTCGTACAAGATGGAAGCGTCTCAGAATGTGCTTGGACTTATGATGAGCTCTTGGTTCCTTAGCTTGAGCAACAGCTCCAGTGTTGTCACAGTAAAGTGGCACTGGATTTTCTATCTCAGGAACAACACCCAACTCTGTGATGAACTTCTTCATCCAGACTGCTTCCTTGGCGGCTTCACTGACAGCTATGTATTCTGCCTCTGTGGTTGAGTCAGCTACAGTCTGCTGCTTGGTACTCTTCCAACTCACTGCTCCACCATTTTGGGTAAAAACATATCCCGAAATGGATTTGCTTTCATCAGGGTCTGATTGAAAACTAGAATCAGAATAAGCTTCTAGTTTAAGATCAGAACCACCATAAACCAGAAAAATATCCTTAGTCCTTCTCAGGTACTTAAGAATATTTTTAACTGCTTTCTAATGATCCTCTCCTGGATCAGCCTGAAACCTACTGACAATGCCTAAAGCATATGCCACATCAGGCCTGGTACATAACATGGCATACATTATGGACCCTATTGCTAAAGCATAAGGTAAAGAATTTATTCTATTTCTTTCTTCAGGTGTATTAGGAGCCATCCTTTTGGAAAGATGTATGCCTTGACTCATAGGAAGATAACCTCTTTTACTTCCATCCATGCTGAATCTTTTCAGCACTAAGTCCATGTACCGAGATTGGGATAAACCTAGCATCCTCTTAGACCTATCTCTATAGATCTTAATACCTAGTATATAGGATGCTTCTCCCAAATCTATCATGGAAAACTGGTTTGATAGCCAAACCTTGACTGAATGTAACATTGGGATATCATTCCCAATGAGGAGCATGTCATCTACATACAGAACCAAGAAGATTATGGCACTCCCACTAGTCTTCTTATAAACACAGGGTTCATCCACATTTTTGATAAAACCAAACCTTTTAATAGTTTCATCAAAATGGATGTTCCAACTCCTTGAAGCTTGCTTTAATCCATAAATGGATTTCTTTAGCTTGCATACTTGATTAGGTTTATTCTTTGAAATAAAACCTTCTGGCTATGACATGTAGACTTCTTCCTCAAGGAAACCATTGAGGAATGTAGTCTTCACATCTATCTGCCAGATCTCATAATCGTGGTATGCTGCTATAGCAAGTAAAATCCGAATTGATTTGAGCATGGCAACAGGTGAGAATGTTTCAACATAATCAATTCCCTATTTTTGTCTAAAACCTTTTGCCACTAATCTAGCTTTATAGGTTTCAACTTGGCCATTAGCCCCAATCTTTTTCTTATAGACCCATTTGCACCCAATAGGATTAACACCCTCTGGTGCATCAACCAAAGTCCATACTTGGTTGACATACATAGAATCTATCTCGGATTCCATGGCTTCTTGCCATCTATCTGAATCAGTACTCAAGATAGCTTCTGTATAGGTCAGAGGTTCATCATTTTAAATGACTTGGGCATCATTATTTTCAATAATAAATCCATACCTCTCAGGTGCCCGTGACACTCTATCAGACCTACGGGGAGGAGTTTTGTGTTCTGGTTCTGATCTAACTATATGTTCTATTGATTGAGAATTGTCTATCTGTGTTTCTTGTACTTCTCCAAGTTCAATAGTTCTACCATTGCCCTTTTCTAAAATAAACTCTTTTTCTAGAAAAGTGGCATGTCTGCTGACAAAAATCTTTTGTTCAGTTGGATGGTAAAACATATATCCTCTACCCTCTCTAGGATATCCTACAAATAGACATTTATCCGCTCTAGGTTCCAACTTATGTTCAAAATTTCTTTTAACATAAGCTGGACATCCCCATACCTTAAAATATTTAAGATACAGTTTCTTTCCACTCCAAATTTCATATGGAGTACTAACAACGATTTAGAAGGTACTTTGTTCAGAATGTAAATAGTAGTTTCTAGGGAATGATCCCAGAAGGAAATGGATAAATTTGTGAAGCACATCATGGATCGTACCATATATAATAAAGTACGATTCCTCTTTTCAGCTATACCATTTAGCTGTGGTTTATAAGGAGGGGTCCATTCAGAAAGAATTCCATTAACTTTAAGATAGTCTTAAAACTCCGTGGATAAGTATTCTCCTTCTCGATCAGACCGAAGAACTTTAATACTTTTCCAGGTTTGTTTTTCGACCATACTTTGATACTCCTTAAATTTATCAAAGGCTTCAGATTTATGTTTCATAAGATACACATATCCGAACCTAGATAAATCATCAGTAAAAGTGATAAAATATGAGTATCCACCTCTGGCCTGAGTTGTCATTGGACCACATACATTAGTACGTATAAGTCCTAACAACTCAATTGACTTTTCTCCATGTCCAGTAAATGGAGTCTTGGTCATTTTACCCATGAGACATGATTTGCAAGTTCCTAATGATTCATACTCATAAGGATCAAGGAATTTTTCCTTATATAACTTGCTTATCCTAGACTTATTAACATGACCAAGTCGATGATGCCAAAGTAGAGTTTCATTAAAGTCCTCTCTTTTTCTTTTATTATTGACATGAAAAACACTATCATTAGAAGAAAGAGTTAAGAGCCCATTGCTAAATATGCCAGAACAAATAATTTTATTATACAACATTATCGAGCAACCAGTGCTCGTTACATCCATTACATATCCTTGTTTTAATAACAAGAGAACATATACAATGTTCCTAATAATCTTAGGAATATAATAACAATTATGTAACTCCAAGATCTTCCCTGAAGGCAACTTCAGAATAGGTCCCTACAGCTTCTGCTTGGATGATATCTCCACTAGCACCGTAGAGATTGAAGTCACCTTCCTTCAATACTTTAAGCTTGTGGAGACCCTGCCAAGATTTGCATATATGGTAACCACAAGCGGTATCCCATACCCATGTATTTGAAATTGAAGAATTTAATGTCAATATAGCATGTATCTCATAAATACCTTTTGGCGCATCTAATGCACCAGGCTTCACAGTTGCAAGGTAAGCCTTGCAATTCCTTTTCCAATGTCCCGCTTTGCCGCAAAAGAAACAGGTTGACTGTTTGGAGGCCTTCTTTCCTTTCTTATTCTTATTGATACCACTCTTAGGGTTTAGCCTCCTATTAAAACCCTTTTTGCCTGATTTCTTCTTATTGGTCTTATTAATAAGAAGAAGTGGAGTCTTTTCTTTCTTTATGTGGCTCTCTGCTGTTTTTAACATATTTAACAACTCAGGCAAGGAAGTGTTTAGTTTGTTCATGTGATAATTCAAGACAAACTAAGTAAATAACTCCAGGAGTGATTGCAGGATTAAATCCTGATTCAACTCCCCATCCATGATAAAACCTAATTGACCCAATCTGGTGATCAAGTCAATTACCTTCAGAACATGATCCTGAACGGATGTTCCCTCTGTCATCCTAGCACAGAAAAACTGCTTAGATATATCATATCTAGCAGTTCTACTATGTTCTCCATAAAGCTCTTTTAAATTGAGCATTATGGATTGAGTATCCATGCTTTCATGCTGTCTTTGTAACTCATTGGTCATAGAGGCTATTATGATACACTTGACAGTAAGGGAGTCATTCTGCCACATTTTGTATGTGGCCATATCTTCCTCTATGGCATCATCCCCTAGTGGATTAAGACTAGGGGTATCTAGAATATAAGAAAGTTTTTCTAAACTCAGCACAATCTTTAAATTTCTCGACCAGTCCACATAGTTTGGACAAGTCTATTTGTTGGTATCTAAGATACTTCGTAGTGATAATGAAGATGCCATTTATCTACATTTAACAAAGAACAATACATAAGCAAACAACCATGAAATGACATACATAATTAAATTGGGTCTTTAATTTAATTATGTCTCCCACTATTTTATCAAAAATCATAGCCCTCACTATGATAATCGAGAAGAATCCTGATCGATTTTTCTTAGTGAGATTGAGATCCTAATAACTTATAAAAGATCTTGCAGAAAACACAACAAATCTTTTATAAGCTCAAAGGTAGGAAACTATTCCAATTATATCTCATATAATTCTCAAGAAGTATCTTGGCCTCTAGAACATTATTAGTCTTGCAGAAAACACAACAAACCATAATGTTCTTGTTATGTCAAGACCCTTTCATTTCTATACTGTCAATACTCAAATATAATGCCCTTGCAGATAACACAACAAAGCATTATACAGAATATACTGTAAGCATATCTATGCACTAGACTGGTATTATGTCAATCACCATATTAGGTCTTGCAGATAACATAACAAACCTAATGTGGTTCAAAACACAATAATGATCCAGCATGAATGAAGGCCAATATATAGTATTTTAACACTAAGTATTTTAGTCAAGATTTAAATTTAATCAAATCGGCCAGGCAAGTGGAAGAGATGTGGGAGTCCCCCGTTGCTTTCCTAGACACAATAAAAATTGGCCAGGTCAGTCAACGGAACTAATTAAAAACCACAATTCTCTTTACCTTCCCAGAACCACCTTTCTAGACACCGAATTATCAATTGTACATCATGACTAGTGATGCTTATTAGTTAATATAGTAAGACTTAATATAATTTTTAAGAGGAGGGATTTATAAATTGCCAGTACATCCTTATAGATGTATCACAATCAACATATCACTCTTATAAATAAACAAATATGTGCTAAGTGTGTCATCATACTAGGACAACCATTTACCACATAATGGATCCACCATTATGCCAGGGCAACCTTATTTCAGTATGATGACTTCAAAACTATACATATCTCTATAATAATTAGGGTTTGAGTGAAAGACCCTAACTAGTGGCATACATCAAAACATATATGCAATCAAATATATGCTAAGTGTAGTAACATATTAGGATTTAAAAACCCTAAGATGTGACATACAAACTATCATAAATTACAGTCCTAATTAAGGTGGCTCTGAAACCACTGTTGGGATCCGGTGCAACGCAGCAGAAGGGTAATTTCAAAATATAGAAATTAATATGCACCAAAATCCTAAACCAGGAACTCCTTAATAAGACTAAAATGTATGAAGACTAACATTCTTATACAAATTAGAATTAGAGTACTAACCTGTAACCGCTAATTCCAATTTGATGAAGATTTAATCTTGAAGATGAATGAGCTATTTGAGTTCACCAGGCATCCAGGTGTCCGCCCTTCAATGGTGATCCAGACAAAGCAATGACCAAGATCCTAACTCCTTGTTCCAATGGTTCCTTCAATTGAATTCTTCTTCCAGGAATTCAATACTTGGATTATGGCTGGAAATCTTCCACTCAAAGGTGCGTCTTCTTCCTTCTTACCCCTTCTCCACCTTCTACCAAGACTTAGAACCTTTAGGACACCTTTGTCTTGAAAGTAAGACTTTGTCCTAAGAAGATTAATGCTTGTCTTTAATTGGTGGAGAAATTAAGACAAAGATGTCTTGATGTAAGGAAGAAAAGAATTGGATCAGAACTCTTCTTTTCCTTTACCGTTAGAGACTTTCTCTCTTAACCTTGTTTAGTAGCAGAGTTTCGACAGAGTTTTACTCTGTAAAGGAAACAATGCAAAAATAAGAAGGGGAGAAAGAGTCTTCAGGAGAGGAAGAGAAAAAAAAAAATCACATCATCGAGTTCTAATTCCCACCCCCCTTTTTATAGTTTTCGAAGAGGCGCCTTCACAACTCTCCGTAAACAATTTTCTCATGCCCTTTCCTTCTTCTCACGCCCTTTCCTTCTTCTCACAGCCTTCTAGATTAATTCTCATGGCCTTCTAGATCAATCATCACGACTTTTCTTGAAGGAAGAAGTCGCGATGGTGGGAGAAAGAAGTCGCAAAACTTGAATCTCCGAAGAGATCTGATTTCGCGCTCCCGGGAAGAAACTCCGCTTTCTTTCTTTCTTAAACCCAAAATTTTCCTAAAATGAACTCTTTCCATGTGATGATGTCCTTAGGACTACACTGACTTCGATACAGAGAGGATGTATCGAGTGGTCCTTAAACCATGTTCACAACCAAAGGATATATTGTACTAGACGGCAATATATCAAGTATAGGTTGTTGTAGTTCACATTGTTTGGTTGTCCTCTTGACCAAATGAGTGTGGTGACACTAATGTGATCTTCAAGTGAGATATGTGATATCTTATTGAACGTGACTCTGTGCAGCCCCTTTCTGCTAAAGGGATACTCACAATTGGATATGGGTATATGTGTCCCTCTGACCTGAGGTCATCACGGTAGCTTGCAAGCAACTCCCTATGCTTTGGTGCTGGACTACCTGGATTTTTAATCTGGTGACGGAAGGTTTCTGGGTACAGGCAAGTACTTGTCAAGCAGTGATGGACCAAGATGGAATTGAACTGTCCAAATAGTTTGGATTGAATATCTCGCAATATCTCAATTTAACAAATCCTCGACCGGGGTAGTCCTAGTGAAGAGTCACTGGGCTCGCGAGGTTGAGACACGTAGTCGACTGACTCAGTCTGGGTTGGCAGCCAAATCTCAGTCGTCCAGAGCATTAGAGGTCAAAGGGATGAATTATACCGTAACCATATGCCAGAGATTCGATAGTTTGCTCCCGCATCTTCGACCTATCCGAACGCCGAGATCCATTGCTAGATGGTTTCCTGTGCTGATACTAGAATTGTTCTAGTGCTACTGTTTAGGTTCGAACCTATGAGGTCACACGCCACAGAGGATTACTCTATGATCCGAACACCGATTACGATTGAGAATCGTCTCGATTTTATGGTCACATTATATTTGAGCACTCTTTTCTCTATCTTAGCCTTGTCTGTGTCAACCAAAAATTGTTCCGGGTTGACCAGGACTGCGCCAGGATTTTTCTGAATCAGTTTTGAACTGATTTGGAGTTCGTTTCGGCCTTCAATTGGTTGTGAACCAATTAAATTGGGCATGAACGGGTTCAATTGGATTGAACCAAGAGGTTTAATGGGATTGAACCAAATTGGGATTGGACCGGTTTCTTTTGAACCGGTGATCATTTTTCTCCTAGCCGTTTTACACGGTAAAAATGTTGGTTGGAACTCCTTTCAAAGATGACCAAATGCTAGGAGAAACTCTTGCATCCGAAGAAGGCCAATCGACGTCTCTTCTCCTCCCTCCACCCGCTGGCTTTAACCTCTTGTTATAAGACTTGTTAATTGGGTGAACGGCAGCAGTTTTTCATGGCCTCCCAGTCTTTTTATCTTCCTCCCAGCAGCCTATATAAACCCCAACAGCAGCCCTGTTTTCAAAGTGTAATCTCACCATGAGAAGAGAGGCCCATTTGAGAGAGTTTTTTCCTGCTTCCTTTGGGTACTCATAGGCTGGGATTTGGAGGGTGAGAGGGAGAGTCTAAGGCACCTTTTCCTTGTTCCTTAGAGTGCTCAATCCCAGGACTGCAGCAAAGCTAAGTTGCTGCCATCCACTATGGCTTTTTGTTCTTCCAGCAGCTAGCACCGCATGTGGAGAGGGATCGGAGGGCCCCCGGCGTGTCTCCCCTCTAGAGGGAGTCTCTTCTACTCCTGGGAGCAAGCCTCGTGAGCCGTGATCACCGCTGCAGCTCCAAATGCCAAGAAGAACACTGCTGGTTTTCTGCAACCAGAATTTCTGGCAGCAGGTTTTGGCCCTCTTGTACACCGTATACACTAACCTTTTCTTGCAGATTTTGATTGAAGATCAAAGAGCGCTTGTCCAAGTTGCTGTTGCTCAAATTTGGGAGCAAACGGAGGTCCAGAAGCCATCGTTCTGGCGACGTTTTTCAAGCTCAAAACAGAGTTTTCAATCAGCCCAACGAATAAGAAGACTGGAATAAGTTTATCCCACTTATTCCAGCCTATTCCAGCTTTATTCCAGAGTTATTCTAGGTGGAATAAAGGTATGAAAAATTTTATTTTAATCATGCATAAATAGATGTATTTATTTATATATTTTACAAATATTTTATGCCTCGTTACATGCCTACATGCAACATGAATAGGTTAGGTCTGGGCGGAGCAGTTTTCCGCTGCGGTGATTTTTAAAAATGTTTTAAAATCTATTCTGCTCATGTAGCTGTTTGCATGCCTAGTATAGGATCATGTCAAACCACCTGCACTGTTTTTCTTTCAGTGGTATCAGAGCCAGGTTGCATGTGTAATCTATTCTTGTATGCATGTTTATAGATTAAAATTTGTTTAATCTAAAAAAAATGTATCTTGATTTCTTTTTGGAACCTACTTGAGACCTTCACCATGACGGTTTGTCTTTGACATGATGCGGATCGTCTGTGTTGGCCTCTTCAGAAGGATTCTTAAAGAATATTAAAATTAAAATTGTTTTAATTTGGTGATACATGTTTTAGGCATGTTTTATTGGATGTAAAATTTTTAAAATTTTGAATCTAGATGCATGATTTGTTATTATGTAAAATTGTTTTACATGGAGACTTAATTAAAAAATTTTTTAATTAAGAGTTTGGCTTATTAAAATTTTTTTTAGGTTTTTGAAATCTAATCAAATTTGCATAAGCCATTTTGGGTTAAATTGGGTTAGCTGACTAGTTGGGTCCATTAATGGGTTAGACCTAAGTTTAGTTGAACCGGATAACAAGAAGATTAAACAAAAGTTGTTTAAGGCCCTTCTTTAGAACTATCTAATAGTTAGATTAGTTGATTCGTTCATCTAAAATGGATCCAATTAGTTGCTCAGTGGACGTCCGAGTCTTTAGGCTAGTCTGATCGAGTCTGGTAAACCGACTAGTGTCGAGGTAGGTTTGGCATTGTGATCATGGTTGTATGAGGCTACCTCTTTCCTGGCCAACTTGGTTGGTGTCTAGGAAAAATGGTTAATGGTGGATTCTCACCCATGATCTCACCTACCTGGCTAGTCGAGTCGACCAGAACTGATTGGAAAAGCTCAATGACTCGAGTTAACCCATGTCACCTAGGTTGATCGATCTGACTGATCTATAGGTGCCCATGGATCATTTGTTGATATATTTCAACCCTCCTGGAATCTGATTGATTCAGTGGGAGGATGATCCATGTCTTTATTTTTTTTTCTTCTGTCACAACTAAAAAAATCCTCTAAAATTATTAGGTCCTTAAAAAGACTAAGTCAAGGTGCTGACAGTGTCTTAGCCTCCCATTAAGTCAGTTAGAAATGTGTCCACTAGCTTGGTGTGCATCGGCAGTTCCATAGAACGGGTGTACATCCGACGACTGGAATTTCTATCTGATCGATGATGGTTCAGTGCAACCTCCTTAATGGGACCAGGTGGGCCGGCCATAGTCGAGCGTGGTCTTTAATTAGCTGGAAGCATTGGATTTGTCATTTTAATGGTTGGACCTAACCAGAGACCCGCAATAGGAGGCCCCTAGGCCGATTGGGGTGTTCTCTGGGGCAAAATAAAATACTGAAAATTGTTTAGGGAAACAATGGTTTACGAACCTATCTTTAGGCTCGTATGGGTGAGCTGGCCATAGTCGAGCTCATGCGACACCTATTGGATTTCAGTACCCACTTGAAAAAGTGTGTTTTCACGGATTGGAGTTAGAGGCTACCAGTCTGAAAAATTAGTGGGAGAAACCTTTAGACTAAAGACCAAGTCTTTTGGTAAAATTATTTATTCATACACTAATTGGGTCTTATTTTCTTTTCAGATGTCTTCTAATTTATCACTCCGGTCACTTCTCGATAACGAGAACTTAAAGGGTCACAACTTCGATAGTTGGTATCGAAGATTGAGAATCGTTTTGGAGCATGAGCGGATCCTCGATGTGATAATGGATCCGGCACCTCAAATCCCTCCCGCTAATGCACAGAGTGCGGTCAGAGATGCTTATCTGAAGTGGGTCTCTGATCGAACTACTGTCCGATGCATTATGTTAGCGGCAATGAACGACGAGTTCTGTCGCAAATTCGAGGAGGCCCAACCTGATGAAATCCTTCATAAGTTGAAGGAATCCTTCGGCACCCCGGATGATGTAGAATGGTACAAAGTGTCTTGTGCCATCTACAACTCCAAGATGCCGAATGGTGGTTCAGTCACTGATCATGTATTGTACATGATCGAGCAGATTGAAAAACTAGGCAAACTCGGATGCCCCTTGCATGAGCAGCTCGGCAAGGATGCGATCCTGAATTCTCTTCCCTCCTCCTATCTTGATTTTCTCGACATTATAGAATGAACAAGCCTGCAGTCAACTACCATGGTCTTTTGGGGTTACTGCAGACTTTCGAGAAAGACCACCAACTGAATAAGGGGGTGGTGAATTTAGTGGGAGGAAGTAGAGGTCGTCGTCCCTTTAAGAAAGGGAAGAAGAAAACAAATAAGTAGGGAAAGAGGTGCTGAATGCTCCTGGCCCTAGTCAGACCAGGAAGTATAAGGCTGATCAATCTTCTGCAGAATGTTTCTACTGCAAGAAGAAGGGACACTGGAAGAGGAACTATCCTCTTTATATAACGTCCCTTGTTCCGAACAGGCCGAGGAAGCAGAAGTCTGCTGAACAAGGTATTTATATGATAAAACATTGCAATTACTCAATTGTTGATACTGCTAACAGGGTATTGGATACTGGTAGTCCAATTCATGTTTGTAATTCGTTACAGGGACTTCAAGTTAGTAGAAGATTTGAAGATGGAGAACAGTTTCTGAGCGTCGGGAATGGAAATCATGTTCTAGTACTGGCGGTCGGAGTCCTGCGTCTTATCTTTGAGTCTTGTACTATCGAACTAGTCGACTGTCACTATTGTCCTAGTTTCATTTTGAGCATAATCTCAGTCGGCCTTTTGGCCAATTGTGGTTTTGAACTATCAATAAAAGAAGATTTTTGCAATGTTATTTTGAATAACTCTATGATAACGAAAGCTAGATTAAAAAATGGCATATACGTACTATCAAGGCCTGTTATTGTAATGTACACTTCTAGCAAATGCCCAAGATTAGATAATGTCAACAATTTGTATCTTTGGCACTGTGGGCTAGGTCTTATTAACCAAAATAGGATAAACAAGATGTGAGGAGATGGACTCCTCGAGGTCAGTGATTCTGAATCACTGCCCACTTGTGAATCCTGTTTACTTGGTAAAATGACCAAGTCACTTTTTACTGGAAAAGGTGAATGAGCTACAGAACTTCTAAGTCTAATACATACTGATGTATGTGGACCGATGACAGTAAGTGCTAGAGGAGGATACAATATTTCATTACTTTTATAGATGACTTTTCAAGGTTCGGTTATGTCTTTTTTAATGAGACATAAGTCTGAGTCGTTTGAAATGTTCAAACGATACCATAATGAAGTAGAAAAGCAAACTGGAAAAAGTATTAAAATCCTTCGATCTGATCGAGGTGGCGAATACTTATCTGGTGCATTTTTGACATATCTTGAGGAGAATGGAATTATCTCTCAATGGACTCCTTCAAGAACACCATAGTTGAATGGTGTGTCCGAAAGGAGGAATCGAACCTTGTTGGACATGGTTCGATCCATGATGGGCTTTGCAACTCTGCTGCTATCTTTTTGGGGATATGCACTTCAGACAGCCTGTTACTTGTTAAATAATGTTCCAAGTAAGTTTGTTGTCTCCACTCCGTATGAGATGTGGAATGGGCGTAAACCCTCAATATCACACCTTCAGGTCTCAGGTTGTCCGGCTTATGTAAAGAGTTTAGACTCAGACAAACTTGGTCCAAGGTCTGATCGGTGTTTATTCATTGGTTATCCTAAGGAAACCAAAGGATATTTCTTCTACTTGGAGAATGAACAAAAGGTGTTCGTTGCTCTTAGAGCTATCTTTTTGGAAAAGGAGTTCCTTGGAAAAGGAACTATAGCCTCTAAGATTGAACTTGATGAAGTTCAACCAATAGAAGAACCTGCACACTCTAAGGACATCATAGAACCGGTTGTGATTGAATCACACCCAGAACCCATTAGGAGATCCGGTAGAATACCGCGTCAGCTAGATAGATTCTACGGTTTCTTGGTCCGGGACGGCGATCCCATTGAGCTCGATGAGAACAATGAGGATCCGATCACCTATATGGATGCACTTCAGAGATCAGACTCTGAGGCATGGCTTGGAGCCATGTGATCCGAAATGGAGTCCATGGAAATCAACAATGTATGGACATTGGTTGATCCGCCTGAAGGGATAAAACCCATCGGGTGTAAATGGATCTTCAAGAGGAAAAGGGGCGCAGATGGGAAGGTAGAGACCTATAAAGCCCGTCTGGTTGCCAAGGGGTATCGTTAGCAATATGGTATCAATTATGACGAGACTTTCTCCCCTGTGGCAATGCTCAAGTCCATTCAGATCATGCTTTCTTTGGCAGCATATTTTGATTACAAGATCTGGCAGATGGATGTCCGAACCGCTTTCCTTAATGGGGAGCTAGAAGAGGAGGTGTATATGATACAGCCTGAAGGGTTCACATCCACAGATGAATCAAAAGTATGCAAGTTGCAGAGGTCCATCTATAGACTCAAGCAAGCATCTTGAAGATGGAACTTACGGTTTGATAGATGTATCAAATTATATGGCTTCGTTAGGAACGGAGAAGAACCGTGCATCTATAAATGGGTTAAAGGTTCTGTGATTGTATTCCTAGTACTGTATGTTGACGACATTCTCTTAATCAGTAATGATGTCGCAGCATTACAAGGAATAAAGGTCTGGTTATCATCTCAGTTCTCCATGAAGGACTTGGGTGAAGCTTCTTATATACTAGGTATGAAGATCTATAGAGATATATCTAAGAAGCTTTTGGGATTGTCCTAGTCTACGAACATTGACACCATGCTGAAATGGTTCAGCATGGAAAATTTCAAGAAAGGCTATCTCCCGATAGGTTCTGGAATTACTCTTTCCAAGAAGGATTGTGCGACAACTCCTGAGGAAAGAGAGTGCATGAGTAGAGTACCTTATGCTCTGCAGTATGCTCTATCATGTATGCTATGACTTGTAATAGACTAGACGTTGCATACTCACTAGGAGTAGTGAGCAGATACCAGTTTGACCCAGGTGAGGTGCATTGGAAGGTGGTTAAGTCCATTCTTAAGTATTTGAGAAATACTAAAGATCAATGGCTGATTTATGGAGAACCTGACTTGAAACTTGTGGGGTACTCTGACTCTAGTTTCCAGTCAGATAGAGATGATAGCAAGAGTGTGTCAGGATTTGTATTTACCTAGAATGGAGGAGCGATCTACTGTAAAAGTTCCAAGCAGGCAACTGTTACAGACTCGGTATGCGAAGTAGAATATATTACAGCATCAGATGCAGCAAAGGAAGCTGTGTTGTTGCGGAAGTTCCTTGGAGATCTACGGGTGGCACCTTCCCTAGATGGTCCTGTTCCGGTGTACTGTGACAGCACTTGATCCATTGCTCAAGCTAAGGAGCCTAAAGCTCATCACCGCACCAAACACATACTGAGGCGCTACCACCTCGTATGAGAGATCGTGGAATGAGGCGACATCAATCTTCTGAAGATCGATGGAAAAGAAAATCTGGCTGACCCCTTCACTAAAGCCCTCGGAATAAAAGTGTTCGACTATTATAAATGGGAAATGGGTATTAGATACTCTTCTGATTGGCTTTAGTACAAGTGGGAGTTGTTGGGAATTGTGTCCCAAAGCCAATCGCCTGGGTTGTAGGCGGTTGAGCTCAGTATTGTACTCTTTTTATGAATTAATAAAATATTATTTTGGCAGCTCATCACATACTAAATTTCCCTTGAAATGAACTCTTTCCATGTGATGAAGTCCTTAGGACTACACTGACTTCGATACAGAGAGGACGTATCGAGTGGTCCTTAAAACCTGTTCACAACCAAAGGATATATTATACAGGACGATAATATATCAAGTATAGGTTGTTGTAGTTCACATCGTTTGGTTGTCGTCTTGACCAAATGAGTGTGGTGACACTGATGTGATCTACAAGTGAGATATGTGATATCTTATTGAACGTGACTCCGTGCAGCCACTTTCTGCCAAAGGGATACTCACTATTGGATATGGGTATATGTGTCCCTCTGACCTGAGGTCATCACGGTAACTTGCAAGCAACTCCCTGTGCCTTGGTGCCGGACTACCTGGATTTTTAATCCGGTGATGGAAGGTTTCTAGGTACAGGCAAGTACTTGTGGAGCAGTGATGGACCAAGATGGAATTGACCTGTCCGAACAGTTTGGATTGAATGTCTCGCAGTATCTCAATTTAGCAAATCCTCGACCGGGGTAGTCCTAGTGAAGAGTCACTGGGCTTGCGAGGTTGAGACACGTAGTCGACTGACTCAGTCTGGGTTGGCAGCCCAATCTTGGTCATCCTGAGCATTAAAGGTCAAAGGGATGAATTAAATGGTAACCATATGCCAGAGGTTCGATAGTGTGCTCCCGCATCTTCGACCTATCCGGATGCCGGGACCCATTGCTAGATGGTTTCATGTGCTGGTACTAGAATTGTTCGAGTGCTACCGTTTAGGTTCGAACCTATGAGGTCACACGCCATAGAGGATTACTCTCTGATCTGGATACCAATTACGATTGGAAATCATCTCGGTTTTAAGGTTAGTATTTTTGAGCACTCTTTTCCTCGTCTTGCCCTTATCTGTGTCAACCAAAAATTGTTCCGGGTTGACTAGGACTACGCCAGGATTTTTCTGAATCAGTTTTAAACTGATTCGGAGTTTGTTTCGGCCTTCAATTGGTTGTGAACCAATTTTAATCCCATGAACCAATTAAATTGGGCATGAACCGGTTCAATTGGATTGAACCAAGAGGTTTAATGGGATTGAACCAAATTGGGATTAGACCGGTTTCTTTTGAACCGATGATCATTTTCTCCCAGCCATTTTACACGGTAAAAACGTTGGTCGGAACTCCTTTCGAAGAAGACCAAACGCTGGGAGAAACTCTTGCATTCAAAGAAGGCTAATTGACGTCTCTTCTCCTCCCTCCACCCGCTGGATTTAACCTCTTGTTTATGGCTTGTTAATTTGGTGAATGATAGCAGTTTTTCATTGCCTCCCAGTCCTTTTATCTTCCTCCCTGCAGCCTATATAAACCCCAACAGCTGCCTTATTTTCAGAGTGTAATCTCACCGTGAGAAGAGAGGCCCATTTGAGAGAGTTTTTGCTTGCTTCTTTTGGGTACTCATAGGCTGGGTTTTGGAGGGTGAGAGGGAGAGTCTAAGGCACCTTTTCCTTGTCCCTTAGAGTGCTCAATCCCAGGACTGCAGCAAAGCCAAGTTGCTGCCATCCACTGTGGCTTTTTGTTCTTCTAGCGGCTAGCACCACGTGTGGAGAGGGATCGGAGGGCCCCCGGCATGTCTCCCCTCTAGAGGGAGTACTCTTTTACTCCTGGGAGCAAGCCTCGCGAGCCAGGATCGCCGTTGCAGCTCCAAACGCCAAGAAGAACACTACTGGTTTTCTGCAACCAGAATTTCTGGTAGCAGGTTTTGGCCCTCTTGTACACCGTATAGACTGACCTTTTCTTGTAGATTTCAATTGAAGATCGAAGAGCGCTTGTCCAAGTTGCTGCTATTCAAATTTGGGAGCAAACGGAGGTACGAAAGCCATCGTTTCGGCGACATTTTTCAAGCTCAAAATAGAGTTTTCAATCAGCCCAACGAAGAAGAAGACTGGAATAAGTTTATCACACTTATTTCGGCCTATTCCAGCTTTATTCCAGAGTTATTCCAGGTGGAATAAAGGTATGAAAAATTTTATTTTAATCATGCATAAATAGATGTATTTATTTATATATTTTACAAATATTTTATGCCTCGTTACATGCCTACATGCAACATGAATAGGTTAGGTTCTGGGCGAAGCAGTTTTTCGCTTTGGCGATTTTTAAAAATGTTTTAAAATCCATTCTGCTCCCGTAGCTGTTTGCATGCCTAGTGTAGGATCATGTCAAACCACCTGCACCATTTTTCTTTCACGCACCCACATGCATGTAGTCTCGCACCTCGCCTCAATTAGCATGCATGGAGGTTCCCATGGGACTTCTCTTGGTCTGTGTGCCTGCATGGCAATTTGGAGTAGCATCACAGCCAACTCGGCACTTCGGCATCTCAGCCTAGCTCAGCCATTCAGAGCATCGCACGGTTATGTCTCATCCATGTGGGCCTGGCACTCTTTTCAAGAATCCTCATCCACGTGGGTCCTATGGCACGTTGCCTAACGTGCCGCCTGCGAAGAATGTTTGCATTCAAGCTTCTGAAGCCAAAGTTTGCACTAACCAAGAAATAATGACCTGCCCAAGGCACTGTACCCCTGCACCAACTTCATGAACCACCCAGAAGTGGAAGGTTCCCAGCCCATCATGGCCTCACATGCTATCCTAGCCTCAAGGTATATGTCAAGACCAGCACGCCTCCCTCGAATGGAAGGAACCATTCGTCTACATAAAGACCAGTATGAAAAGGTAAGGGGAGGTAAGAGATAACACACTCTTTTCATTCTTATGTTGCGGTCCATTTTTAATCATCTTCTGGAAGAAAAGAGTCCCCCAAGCTCTCTGCCTCAAAGGTATTCTATTTCCCTTTGATCGTCCCACTGACTTGGTCGTTAGAGTGTCTTTGCTAGAATCCCCGGCCCAGGTCTCCCCTGTCTTGCAGGTCTTCACTCATGAGAAACGATACAGAGAGGGTGGCTCCCCACCAAAAAAGGCCCACAAGAGGACCGCAGCACAACTACAAGTCCCCTTCATCCCTACAATGGCCCCTCCGAGAACCGCAACCCAACCGAGCCCCATGGTGGAGGGTATGTTCCACTTGATCATCTCCGACCAATGAGCTAGATGATGTTAGCGGGAGGTCCACTCACCTAGGCCATGTAAGAGCTGCTGGCCATGGCAATCTATGCGACAACATTTGATACGCAAGTTAGGGGGGTCAGATCCATGCTCCTCAACAGAGTGGGACAGCCATTTCCACCTTTTTCCTTAGTCCTCGAGGGGGAGACCGGGGGCATGGGGGTGGGTGCACGAGAGCTTCTCCCTCTCTCTCGAGGGTCCAAGGACTGGCCTCGACCAAAAATCCTGAGATACGAAGGTGCATCGCCACCCTTGATAGGACAGCAGGCAGCAAGCTGAAAATGGAGTCACCTCCACACGGTGCCACCTTCTAGGAGCCCCACTAAAAAAAGAAAGAAAAAAAGAGAGAGAAAAAAAAGAAGAAGAGGAAAAGAAGAAAGGGAGGAAGGGTATGACCATCTTGGAGAGGGAAGAAATTCATGCAACATGGTTTCCAACTCTCCCATGCAACGGGGTTCTACCTTCCCATGCAACGGAACTCCAACTCTCCCATGCGATAGGAGTCTCATGCTCCCATGTACCAGGAGCCTTTAGCTCCCATGCAGTGTGGTGTGGACACCAGAGGATCCAGAATAAGACAGAGGCTTCTCAACCCTCTATGGATCACTTAGCTACTTTCAATACCATTTTAAAAATGCTTAGTTCATCTAACTTGTCTTTATTTGAGTCCTGTATTAGTCAGCTCATGCTGAGCTAGTGCAGTCCAAACTAGTAAGCTCATGTTGAGCTAATTTTATTTTTCTTAGTCCTGTCCAAACAAACTGAAGACTCAAGACCACATCATACAAGTGAAAACCAAGTCCAATCAGATTGTAGACATGGAAGAATAGCCCGAGTCCAATCCAGCTTGAATATTTGAAGATCCCAGGAGGAGAAATCAGAAACCCAGAAGCCATGGACTAGCCGGATGCAAAGTTGGGCCAGCCCAGGCCCAGGAGAGAGCTAGGGAGCCAAGACCTTATGGTGACCACCCATGGTTGGCCACTTAGAGTCACCCTCTTGGCCGACCAAGGCAAGGAGAGAGGGAGAGATTGTAGGGATTTTTTCTATCCTGGGTTTCCTTATTTTCTAGGTAGGATTTGGGTGGGAATAAGACTCCTATTTAATTACTTATGTATCCTTACTTGGTGCCCAAGGCTATGGATCTATTTAAAGGACCCTAATCTCTCGTAGGAGAGCAATCTTTGATATATAAAATTCTATTGAGTTCTTCTCTTACTGTGTGCCTCCATGCTGTGTGCATTAAGGGATCCTGAAGTCCTGCCGAAGTGCTGCCCAAAGAAATCCTAGCCGACCAACCTTTTTCAAGCCTTTCTTCCATATGCCTCTTGCTATTTTCCTAAGATTTATATTTATTTCCAACCTTGATTTTTCATAGTTGATGGTTGTTTGCAGGTCTCTGAGTTCCTACGAATCCAACAACTCCATCCGGGCCACAATCGGACCACCGAGTAGAAAGCAGGGTATCCACAGGTATCTTGCTTGGTTTTCCAGGCCGCATCCATCGAGGATGAGTGATCTCTTCACTGCGATCTTCATCAGTCACTTCAAACATTGCCAGGTACACCCCCTCTACCACCAGTAGTTTTATTGTAGGAGAACTAGTCCTAACCGAGGCTTCTCAGCCCCGGCGATCCCTCTTTACTGCTTTCCGAGGTCCTGATCTGCATGCGTAGCTTTTAAATTCATATATAATTATCTACATCATATTTTGATCTGATATTCGGGATTTAACCACCTCATCCAACCCCTAAAACAAAAAAAAATAATTGAATGCATATTAGTTCCGTATCATCTGGTATCAGAGCTTAGATTAGGGCTTGCTTTCTGCATCCTATATAGTCCGTATATGCTTTGTTCGTTTAATTGTTTTTCTTTGCTCAGAACTCCACAAATTCCAATTTTTCTATTGCTAGATTCACTGTAATTCAGATTATTTTATCAAATTTGTTCAGATTTTATTTCGATCCATGTAGTTTCTGCAAGTCCAAATATATCCTATAAATTTTTGGCTCTATTTTTCAGCAAGACAACTTTGGAAGGTTTAGGGTTTTGTTTAACATCTCTTTTGCATATCTTTTATTTGTAATATATTTCTAGAATATTAGGTCATTGGCTACAAATCATATTTCTACAAAAAATAAAAAAAAAATTACATATATAAAAGTTACCTAAAATACTTAAACCCTAATTTTACATCATCTGCCTGCCATCATTGCATAAACTACCTTTAAGGGTACTCTTGCTATGTCAGATGGGGGGAGGATTTGATCACCTCTCCTTAGCCCAAAACCAACCCTGCATTCGGTCCCAAGCCTAACTTAAAATCTATTGGACTTAATTTGCCCTAGTGGGCTAGGGACACCAACTGGTCAGGTGCGGGCTAAGTGTCAAATCATTGTGTCGACCTAACCTGTGTGTGCCTTGTGCTTAGTGTCTAGAATGGTGGTTCAGATATTCATTCCTGAAGGGCATGTGTTGGTCTACCTACCTGGCCAATCTTTGATTGGTGTCTAGGATTGGCAATGAGGGACCTAACACTCCCTTTACACCTGCCTAGCTGATTATAGGGTTACTATAGGCTAGTTTACCACCCTGATTAAGCACCTAGTTTTGGACTCTAGGTCTAGGGAGCTATAGTTAGTTTGATCGAGTCTTGCATGAGCACTAGACTAGGAGCATCATATCATCCACCATCTCCACTTTTGGCTGAACCCATGGATAACTTTGAAGCCCAAATGAAAGCCTTTGCTAAGCAGCTAACCCAATCCATGGCCCAGATGACTACGAAGATGACCCAGTTAACTCAGTCCAGTACACAAACCAACAATAGACATGAACATCTCACCAATAGGTTTGACAAGGTCGAGAATAGGATACGGACCCTAGAGAAAATTCGTAGGACCCAGACTAGATCCAAACCTGAACCACCTTTACCCATACTACCCAAATTATATGAACATAGATCCTGTGCACCTTCTTCCTATAAGCCTAGTATACCTACAACCTATAGATCTTATGACACCAAATCCTATGACTCTAGAACCTATGAGTCCATATCCCATGAACCCATTAGATCCAAGACCCATAGAGCTAAACCTAAATCCTATGACCCCATATCCTATAATTCCATGACCCATAGATATGCACCCTTATCGTATGAGCCCAGAGAGCCCATAACCCCTAGGTATCAGCCTAGTACTAGTCAGGTTTCCTCTAGCCAACTTAAACCCCATAGGATTAGTAACCCTAAATATGAACCCAGTAGTGAGCCACTATCCCTTAGGCAACCTGAACCTACTAGTAGTAGTGCCCATAATCAGAAACCAAGACCTAGCCAATTTTTCCTTTGCCGAGCTTTCCCTACCATCCCTTTGATTGACCAAGCTTACATTAACGCAGAAGTGTATAAAGCTGATGTGAATTTAGCGGATGAGTATAATGGAGAAGAGGACACACCTCTAGAAGACCTAGAATTAATTGAACCCGTAGGTACCCAGGTAGAAGCCAACCTAGAGTTAGTTGACCTTGATTATACCTAGCCTAAAGCTATCGTGGAAGAACAATTAGAAGAAGAGAACCTTGATACTGCACTAGAGCCTTACCTAAGGAAACCATAGAGGAGAGCCAAATTATAGAGTCTAGTTATAAAATACAAGAACATGAAGAATTTATTAAGGACCTAATCTCTTTGAATCAGTACCCTCAGGATGAGCCTCCTCCTATAGTTTCCATTAAGCACCTCTTTCCTGAGATTAATAACCCATGATTCTATTATGCAAACCCCATAGATATACCGCAACCCCGTAAGGTTAGCCTCATTAGTCTAGGATTAGTCCCTGATGCCCCTGTTTTATCCTACATTATCCAACTGATGCGGGACAAATATGCATGCAATTATTTTTATGTGTTTTATATGTTGAGTTGAGTGATTAAATCCCGAATTTCAAATCAAAATAAGTTGTAGGGAATTATGTATGAATTTTTGAAGTCAAGTATACAAATTAGAACCTAGAAAAGTAACAAAGAAGGATTGCAGGGGCTAAGAAACCTCGGTTAGGGCAAGTTCTCCTACAATATAATTACTAGAGGAAGAGGGGGTGCACCTGACAACATCTGAAGTGCCCGGTGAAGATTGCAGTGAAGAGATCTCTCATTCCACGATGGATGTGGCATGAAAAACCAAGCCAAAGACATGCGGATACCCGGCTTTCTGCTCGATGGTCTAATTGAGGCTTGGCTGGAGTTGTTGGATTTGTAGGAACTCAGGGACCTGCAAACGACCTATCAGGGATTAGAAAACTCAGAGGAGACCAAGAAAATAAAGGAAAACATCAAAGAGAAGAAAGTTTTGGAGGGGGCTGGAATGATGGTTGGCGGCAGGAAGATGGTTGCAAACACCGGGAAGAAGAACTCTCAAACCCCTTTATGCACACAGTAGGGTAATCATACAAAGCAATATAAGAACTCAAGGTTTATTTCATATCAAAAATCAAGTTTCATACAAGAGACTAGGGTCCCTTAAAAAGACCCTTAACCTTGGGCCCCAAGTAAGGGTACTTTAGACTTTACGTAGGACTCCTCCCTTTCAAACCCTAACAAGGAATACAAGGTAACATAGGTAGAAATCCCTAAAGCACTTGGACTCCATATCCTTGTCTTGGTCAGCCAAGGGGGTGACCTTATGTGGCTGACCAAGAGGAGGGTCACCATAAGGGATGGTGCCCTAATCTTCTTCCTGGGCCTGGGCTTGGCCCAATTTCCATCCAGCTAGTCCAGGGCTTCAGGTTTGTGCTTGTTTTTATTTTCTCCTCCTAGGATCTTCAAGTCTTCAAGCTGGGTTGGATTTGGGCTCAACTCTCAAGTTTTCAATCAGGTTGGACTTGGTATTCACTTGTATGATGTGGTCTTGAGTCTTCAATATGCTTGGACAGGACTCAAAAAAATAAAATTAGCTCGACATGATCTGACTAATACTGAAATGAACTAGCTCAACATGAGCTGATTAATTATAGGACTCAAATAAAAATAACTCAGCTAGACTAAGCTTTATTACATTAGACTCAAATATCAATTAAGTGATCCACAGAGGGTTGAGAAGCCTCTACCTTATTCTGGTGCCTTTGGTGTCCCCACCAATTCTCCCAGGGTTGGAGGAACTCGATCCTGTCGAGTGATGATCAGACTGGCTCATATATCTCTCGAGAAGGTATAGGTTGAGGCGTTGCATGTCCTCTCGAGAAATCGATGAATCATCCGACTCTGGCCGACCTTGCCATCGGACCAGGAAGCATTGATAGTCATGGCCCCGGGTCGTGTTGGCTTGATTGTCCAAGATATGCTCGATCCATTCTCCTCTCTCAGGCTAATTTGTTAGTGGACACTCTAGGTTAGGGTCAGTCACAATGAAAAGGAATAGGTCCAAAGGCCTCACTAGGTATCGCTGCCGGTTCCCTATACTCAACCAGGTCTATAAATTGAAGGTAGAACTAATGCCCAAATCAGAAGGCAAGTCTAACACATAGGCATTTGATCCAATCCTTCTCTATCACTTTAGAAGGTCTGGCTCTGCGAGCATGAAGCTTCTCTTAGGCCTAAGCCTAACCAAGATAAAATCCACTACATCAAATTCCTTGATCCTTCTTTGGTAATTAACCAGTTGTTTTAAGATTAGTGCGGGTGGTGAACATGCTAGGCACATGCAGACTCTAACAAGATGATGCAGAGGACTAAAACCTACACCTAATATACTCGACTAAAGAGGTTTATTAGGTCTTAACTACTACTTGGGCATGGGGGCATGAGTCATGGTTGATAGATGACATGCAGAAGAAAATTTGCCAGTAACTCCTAAAAGATGCTAGAGGGTCTACCAAAAGAATGTAGCAAAGGGGATGGGCTCTATGGATCCTTGCATCCTAGTAACCTCAACAAAATGTACCTAATAGTTCTAGACACATGAGAATACTAAGGAAAGGGTAGGAAATAGGAAGTGTGTTCAGAATTAGTCTGGTAGGGTGGAGAAAAAGGTTCCGGTTTAGTTGGATAAAGTAGAATAAAAGAAGGCATGTCAGGGACTAATCCTAGACTAATGAGGCTAACCTTACGGGGTTGCGGTATATCTATGGGAAAGAAAAGGCCCATGCTATGGAAGGATGGGTCAACAATTTCCGGGAAGAGATCTTTAATAGGAATGGCAGGAAGGGATTCATCCTGAGGGTAATGGGTTAAGTAAGCCAAATCCAGAATAATGTCTTCTTGTTCATGGTATTTAGGAATAGGCTCTACAATTAGATCCTTTTCTAGTATTTCCACAGGTAAAATCCTAGTATCAGAGTTCTCTTCCTCTAATTGTTCTTCCACTATAGCTTTATGTTGGATGTGGTCAAGGTCGACTAGCTCTGAGTTGGTTTCTACCTGGGTATCTACTGGGTCAGCTATTTCTAGGTCTACTAAAGGTGTCTCCTCTTCTCCTTCATGCTCATCCACTAAGTTCACAAAAGCATCATATAGTTTCGCTTTAATGTAAGCCTTGTCAATCAAAGGGATGGTAGGGGAAGGTCGACTAAGGAAATATTGGCTAGGTCCAAGTTGCTGAGTATGGGCACTAATCCTAGTAGGTTCAGGTTGCATAAGGGGTAGTGGCTCACTACTGGGCTCATATTTAGGGGTACTAATCTTATGGGGTTCAAGTTGACTAAGAGAATCCTGACTAGTACTAGATTGATACCTTGAGGTTATGGGGTCCCTAGGCTCATAGGACAAGGGTCCAGATCTATGGGTCACGGGATTATAAGATCTAGGGTCATAGGATTTGGGTTCAGCTCTATGGGTCTTGGGTATTCTGGACTCATGGGATATGGGTTCGTAGATTCAAGAGTCAGAGGATTTGGAGTCATAAGATATATAGGTTGTGGGTATACTAGGCTTATAGGGAGAGGGTAAATAGGATCTATCTTCCTGGTCTACAAAATCTTGATTGGGTCTTCTGGGACTAACCTTAGGGATTGGGTCATGACGATGGGCTATCCTAGGTTCAGCCTTAAGGTATGGATCAGGGTTTGGGGTCCTCCTAGGTTCAGTATCATAGTATGGGTCATGATGATGGGCTCTCCTAGGTTCAACCTCTCGGTAGGGATCAGGATTTGGGGTCCTCCTAGGTTCAGTATCATTGTATGGGTCATGATGTTAGGCTCTCCTAGGCTCAATCTCATGGTAGGGATCAGGGTTTGGGGTCCTCCAAGGTTCAGTATCATAATAAGGGCCATGACGATGGGCTCTCCTAGGTTCAACCTCACGGTGCAGATCAAGGTTTGGGGTCCTCCTAAGTTCAGTATAATAATAAGGGTCATGACGATGGTCTCTCCTAGGTTCAACCTCATGGTAGGGATCATGGTAAGGGGTTCTCCTTGGGTTGGGCTCCTTATATGGGTCAGAGTATTGGGTTCTCCAAGGATTGGACTCCCTATATGGGTCAGAGTAGTGGGTTCTCTTAGGGTTAGGATCTATGGTTTCACTAGGTTGAGTTGGGTTGAGGTTATTGGTCTGGGTCAACTAAGTATTTGCTTGCTCAAGCCTAAGATTAAGGGTTTGCCTAAACATAAGATTGAGGGTTTGGGCTAACCTTTCTCCAAGGGCATCAAATTTGGCATCAAAATGGTCCATGGATTCAGCCATTTGTGATGAAGGTGGGTGATATGAAACCCCTGATCTAGTGCTCATGCAAGACTCAATTAAACCGACTACAGCTGACTAGACCTAGAGTCCAAAACTAGGTGCTCAATCTGGGTGGCAAACTAGCCTATGTAACCCTATACTCAGCCAGGCATGTGTAAGGGTAGTGTTAGGTCCCTGATTGCCAATCCTAAATACCAATCAGAGATTGGCCAGGTAGGCGGACCAGCACACAAGCCCTTCGAGATTGAATCCCTAAACCACCATTCTAGACACCATGCACGAGGCACATACAGGTTAGCTTGACACAATGATCTAACACTTAGCCCGGACCAGACCAGTTGGTGTCCCTAGCCCACTAGGGCAAATTAAGTCTAATCGATTTTAAGTTAGGCTTGGGATCGAATGCAGGGGACATGGTTTTGGGCTAAGGAGATGTGATCAAATCCTCCCCCCTTCTGACATAGCAAGAGTGCCCTTAAAGGTAGATTATGCAATGATGGCAGGCAGATGAGGATGCAAATTAGGGTTTAGATGTTTTTGGTACTTTGGAGAATATGTAAATTTTTTATTTATATGTTGGTATTTTCTAAAACAGAAAAAAACTTGCAAATTATGTCCTAATATGTAGGAAATATACTAAAATTAAAAGATATGCAAAAAGATGCTAAGCAAAACCCTAAAACTTCCAAACTTGTCTAGCTGAAAAAAACAGAGCCAAAAATTTGTAGGCTGTATTTTGGCTTGCAGAATATTCACATACTGAAATAAAATTTGTAAAAATTCTAGAAATTACTTTGAATAATGGTCAATCTAGAAAAATGAATTTCAGAATTTTTGGAGTTTTTAGTAGGGAGAAATAACTAAAAAAGCTGAGTATATATAGACTGAAAAGAATGCAAAAAACAAGCCCTAATCTAAGCTCTGATTCCAAATGATGCGGGACTAATATGCATGCAATTATTTTTGTGTGTTTTAAATGTTGAGCTAAGTGATTAAATCCCGAATTTTAAATCAAAATAAGTTTTAAGGAACTATGTATGAATATTTGAAGTCAAGCATGCAGATTAGAACCTAGAAAAGTAACAAAGAAGGATCGCCGGGGCTGAGAAGCCTCGGTTAGGGCAAGTTCTCCTACAATATAATTACTGGAGGTAGAGGCGATGCACCTGACAACATCTGAAGTGTTTGGTGAAGATTGCAGCGAAGAGATCTCTCATTCCTCGATGGATGCATCCTGGAAAATCGAGCCAAAGACCTACGGATACCCGGCTTTCTGCTCGAAGGTCCGATTGAGGCTTGGCTGGAGTCGTTGGATTTGTAGGAACTCGTGGACCTGCAAATGACCTCTCAGGGGTTAGAAAACTCAGAGGAGAAAAAGAAAACAAAGGAAAATTGAAAAAAGAAGAATGTTTTGGAGGGGACTGGAAGGATGGTTGGCGGCAGGAAGATGGTTGCAAACATCGGGAAGAAGAACTCTCAAACCCCTTTATGCACACAGTAGGGTAATCACACAAAGAAATATAAGAACTCAAGGTTTATTTCATATCAAAAATCAAGTTTCATACAAGACACTAGGGTCCCTTAAATAGACACTTAACCTTGGGCCCCAAGTAAGGGTACTTTAGACTTTACAAAGGACTCCTTCTCCCTGCCAAACCCTACTAGGAATACAAGGTAACATAGGTAGAATTCCCTAAAGCACTTGGACTCCCTATCCTTGTCTTGGTCAGCCAAGGGGGTGACCTTAATTGGCTGACCAAGATGAGAGTCACCATAAGGGATGGTGCCCTAATCTTCTTCCTGGGCCTGGGATGACCCAATTTCCTTCCGGCTAGTCCAGGGCTTCAGGTTTGTGCTTGTTTTTATTTTCTCCTCCTAGGATCTTCAAGTCTTCAAGCTGGGTTGGATTTGGGCTCAACTTTCATGTTTTCAATCAGGTTGGACTTGGTATTCACTTGTATGATATGGTCTTGAGTCTTCAGTATGCTTGGACAGGACTCAAAAAAATAAAATTAGCTCGACATGAGCTGACTAATACTGAAATGAACTAGCTCAACATGAGCTGACTAATTACCCGACTCAAATAAGAATAACTCAGCTAGACTAAGCTTTATTACAGTGGACTCAAATATCAATTAAGTGATCCATAGAGGGTTGAGAAGCCTCTACCTTATTCTGGTGCCTTTGGTGTCCCCACCAATTTTCCCGGGGTTGGAGGAACTCGATCATGTAGAGTGAAGATCAGACTAGCTCCCATATCTCTCGAGAAGGTCTAGGTTGAGGTATTGCATGTCCTCTCGAGAAATCGATGATTCGTCTGACTCTGGCCGGCCTTGCCATCAGACCAGGAAGCGTTGATAGTCAAGGCCCTGGGTCTTGTTGGCTTGATTGTCCAGGATATGGTCGATCCATTCTCCTCTATCAGGCCAATTTGTTAGTGGACACTCTAGGTTAGGGTCAGTAACAATGAAAAGGAATAGGTCCAAAGGCCTCACTATGTATCGCTGTCGGTTCCCTATACTTAACCAGGTCTATAATTTTGAAGGTAAAACTAATGCCCATATTTGAAGGCAAGTCTAACACATAGGCATTTGATCCAATCCTTCTCTATCACTTTAAAAGGTCTGGCTCTACGAGCATGAAGCTTCTCTTAGGCCTAAGCCTAACCAAGATACAATCCACTACATCAAATTCCTTCATCCTTCTTCGGGAATTAACCAGTTGTTTTAATATTAGTGCAGGTGGTGAACATGCTAGGCACATGCAGACTCCAACAAGATGATGAAGAGGACTCAAACCTACACCTAACAGACTCGACTAAAGAGGTTTATTAGGTTTTAACTACCACTTGGGCATGGGGGCATGAGTCGTGGTTGATGGATGACATGCAGAAGAAAATTTGCCAGTAACTCCTAAAAGATGCCAGAGGGTCTACCAAAAGTATGTAGCAAAGGGGATGGGCTCTATGGATCCTTGCATCCTAGTAACCTCAACAAAATGTAACCTAATAGTTCTAGACACATGAGAATACTAAGGAAAGGGTAGGAAATAAGAAGTTGGTTCAGAATTAGTCTAGTAGGGTGGAGAAAAAGGTTCCAGGTTTGTTGGATAAAGTAGAATAAAAGAAGGCATGTCAAGGACTAATCCTAGACAAATGAGGCTATCCTTACGGGGTTGCGGTATATCTATGGGCAAGAAAAGGTCCATGCTATGGAAGGATGGGTCAACAATTTCCGGGAAGAGATCTTTGATAGGAATGGCAGGAAGGGATTCATCCTGAGGGCAATGTGTTAAGTAAGCCAAATCCAGAATAAAGTCTTCTTCTTCATGGAATTTAGGAATAGGCTCTACAATTAGATCCTTTTCTAGTATTTTCGCAGGTAAAATCCTAGTATCAGAGTTCTCTTCCTTTAATTGTTCTTCCACTATAGCTTTAGCTTGGATGTGGTCAAGGTCAAATAGCACTCGGTTGGTTTCTACCTGGGTATCTACTGGGTCAGCTAATTATAGGTCTACTAAAGGTGTCTCTTCTTCTCCTTCATACTCATCCACTAAGTTCACAAAAGCATCATATAGTTTCGCTTTAATGTAAGCCTTGTCAATCAAAGGGATGGTAGGGGAAGGTCGACTAAGGGAAAATTGGCTAGGTCCCAGTTGCTGAGTATGTGCACTAATCCTAGTAGGTTCAGGTTGCCTTAGGGGTAGTAGCTCACTACTGGTCTCATATTTAGGGGTAGTAATCCTATGGGGTTCAAGTTGACTAAGGGAATCCTGACTAGTACTAGATTGATACCTAGAGGTTATGGGGTCCCTAGGCTCATAGGACAAGGTTGCAAATCTATGGGTCACGGGATTATAAGATCTAGGGTCATAGGATTTGGGTTTAGCTCTATGGGTCTTGGGTATTCTGGACTCATGAGATATGGGTTCGTAGATTCAAGAGTCAGAGGATTTGGAGTCATAAGATCTATAGGTTGTGGGTATACTAGGCTTATTGGGAGAGGGTAAATAGGATCTATCTTTCTGGTCTACAAAATCCTGATTGGGTCTTCTAGGACTAACCTTAGGGATTGGGTCATAACGATGGGCTCTCCTAGGTTCAGCCTCAAGGTATGGATCAGGGTTTGGGGTCCTCCTAGGTTCAGTATCATAGTATGGGTCATGGCGATGGGCTCTCCTAGGTTCAACCTCTCAGTAAGGATCAGGATTTGGGGTCCTCTTAGGTTCAGTATCATTATATGGGTCATGACGATAGGCTCTCCTAGGCTCAACCTCATGGTAGGGATTAGGGTTTGGGGTCCTCCTAGGTTCAGTATCATAATAAGGGTCATGACGATGGGCTCTCCTAGGTTCAACTTCACAGTGGGGATCAGGGTTTGGGGTCCTCCTAGGTTCAGTGTAATAATAAGGGTCATGGCGATGGTCTCTCCTAGGTTCAACCTCATGGTAGGGATCATCGTATGGGGTTCTCCTTTGGTTGGGCTCCTTATATTGGTGAGAGTATTGGGTTCTCCAAGGATTGGACTCCCTATATGGGTCAGAGTAGTGGGTTCTCATAGGGTTAGGATCTATGGTTTCACTAGGTTGAGTTGGGTTGAGGTTATTGGTCTGGGTCAACTGAGTATTTGCTTGCTCAAGCCTAAGATTGAGGGTTTGCTCAAACTTAAGATTGAGGGTTTGGGCTAACATTTCTCCAAGGACATCAAATTTGGCATCAAAATGGTCCATGGATTCAGCCATTTGTGATGAAGGTGGGTGATATGAAACCCCTGATCTAGTGCTCATGCAAGACTCGATCAAACCACTACAACTGACTAGACCTAGAGTCCAAAACTATGTGCTCAATCAGGGTGGCAAACTTGCCTATGTAACCTTGTACTCATCCAGGCATGTGTAAGGGTAGTGTTAGGTCCCTGATTGCCAATCCTAGACACCAATCAGAGATTGGCCAGGTAGGCGGACCAGCACACAAGCTCTTCGAGATTGAATCCCTAAGCCACCATTCTAGACACCAAGCACGAGGCTCATACATGTTAGCTTGACACAATGATCTTACACTTAGCCCGGACCCGACCAGTTGGTGTCCCTAGCCCACAAAGGCAAATTAAGTCTAATCAATTTTAAGGTAGGCTTGGGATCGAATGTTTGGGACATGGTTTTGGGATAAGGAGAGGTGATCAAATGATCCCCCCTTCTGACATAGCAGGAGTGCCCTTAAAGGTAGATTATGCAATGATGGCAGGCAGATGAGGATGCAAATTAGGGTTTAGATGTTTTTGGTACTTTAGAGAATATGTAAATTTTTTTTATTATATTTTGGTATTTTCTTAAACAGAAAAAAACTTGCAAATTATGTCCTAATATACAGAAAATATTCTAAAATTAAAAGATATGCAAAAAGATGCTAAGCAAAACCCTAAAACTTCCAAACTTGTTTGGCTGAAAAAAAACAGAGCCGAAAATTTATAGGCTGTATTTCGGCTTGAAGAATATTCACATACTGAAATAAAATCTGTAAAAAATGTAGAAATTACATTAAATTATTGTCAATCTAGAAAAATAAATTTCAGAATTTTTGAAGTTCTGAGTAGGGAGAAATAACTAAGAAAGCAGAGTATATATACACTGATAAATATGCAAAAAACAAGCCCTAATCAAAGCTCTGATACCAAATGATGTGGGACTAATATGCATGCAATTATTTTTGTGTGTTTTATATGTTGAGCTGAGTGATTAAATCACGAATTTCAGATCAAAATAAGTTGTAGGGAACTATGTATGAATTTTTGAACTCAAGCATGCAGATTAGAACCTAGAAAAGTAACAAAGAAGGATCGCCGGGGCTGAGAAGCCTCGGTTATGGCATGTTCTCCTACAATATAATTACTGGAGGTAGAGGGGGTGTACCACACAATGTCTGAAGCACCCGGTGAATATTGCAGTGAAAAGATCTCTCATTCCTCGATGGATGCAGCCTGGAAAACCGAGCCAAAGACTCGCGGATCCCGGCTTTCTGCTCGGAGGTCTGATTGAGGCTTGGTTGGAGTCGTTGGATTCATAGGAACTCGGGGACCTGCAAACGACTTGTCAGGGGTTACAAAACATAGAGGAGATCATGAAAAAAAAGAAAAATAGCAAAGAGAAGAAAGTTTTAGAGGGGGCTGGAAGGATGGTTGGCGGCAGGAAGATGGTTGCAAACATCGGGAAGAAGAACTCTCGAACCCCTTTATGCACACAGCAGGGTAATCACACAAAGTAATATAAGAACTCAAGGTTTATTTCATATCAAAAATCAAGTTTTATACAAGAGACTAGGGTCCTTTAAATAGACCCTTAACCTTAGGCCCCAAGTAAGGGTACTTTAGACATTACATAGGACTCCTTCCCCCTTTCAAACCCTAACTAAGAATACAAGGTAACAAAGGTAGAAATCCCTAAAGCACTTGGACTCCCTCTCCTTGTCTTGGTCAGCCAAGGGGGTGACCTTAAGTGGCCGACCAAGAGGAGGGTCACCATAAGGGATGGCGCCCTAATTTTCTTCCTGGGCCTAGGCTGGCCCAATTTCCTTCCGGCTGGTCTAGGGCTTCAGGTTTGTGCTTGTTTTTATTTTCTCCTCCTGGAATCTTCAAGTCTTCAAGCTGGGTTGGATTTGGGCTCAACTTCTATGTCTTCAACCAGGTTGGACTTGGTCTTCACTTGCATGATGTGGTCTTGAGTCTTCGATATGCTTGGACAGGACTCAAAAAATAAAATTAGCTTGACATGAGCTGACTAATACTGAACTGAACTAGCTCAACATGAGATGACTAATTACAAGACTCAAATAAAAACAACTCAGTTGGACTAAGCTTTATTACAGTGTACTTAAATGTCAATTATGTGATCAACAGAGGGTTGAGAAGCCACTGCCCTATTCTGGTGCCTTTGGTGTGCCCACCACCAACTAACCTTGAACCTTTTTCCCTACCCTACTAGACTAATTTTGAACCCACTTCCAATTTTCTGCACTTTCCAGACACCTCAATCATTTCTAGGATCATTAGATTGAATTTAGCTAAGATTTGCATACTTCATGCATTCATCATGCATGTTAGGTTTGTATCTTACTTCTGGCATACTCTTTGGAATTTGCTAGGTGTTCACTGTAAATTTTTATGTGCATGTCAAGCTAGGATCAAACCTAGAGAACCAATAATATGTTAGCTTTAGATCCAAAGAGTTCAATAAAATTTCCTTCCATAGGAATGCAGAGTCGAGTATGTTAGGTATAGGTATGAGTCCTTTGCAACACATGTTAGGGGTCTGCATGTGCCCGGCATTTCACCACCTGCACTACTTATGAAAGAAACCAGCTAATTCTCGAAGAAGGGCCAAGAAATTTAATGTAGTGGATTTTATCTTCATTAGGCATAGGCCTAAAAAAGCTTCATGCTCGTAGAGCCGGACCTTTTAAAGTGATGGAAAGGGTTGGACCAAATGCCTATGTGTTAGATTTGCCTTCGGATTTGGGCATTAGCTCTACCTTCAATATCGTAGACTTGGTTGAGTACAGGGAATCGGCAGCAATACCTAATGAGGCTGATGGGGATCCAGCTGTCGTCCAGTAATTTTTTTCCCATTTTTTTTTAATTTTCTCGTATTTTTTTTATTTCCCTATTCCCGCTATTCCATCTATCCCCGCTATTCTGGCTTTATTCTTGGTTTACCCCCGAGTTATCCCAGCTACATTCCATCTCCTCCATCCTTCTCCTGTGATTTTTTTAAAACTTTCGAACCCTAGTCGCCGCCCCCTCTGGCCCTAGATCAGAGTAGCCCGACCCTCGTCCGCCCCCGCCAGACCACCACCGACGTTCGCTGACCCCCGCCATCACCGGAGAAGCCGCCGCCGCTGCCAATGCCTATGGGAAGACAAACGGATGGGGGAGGTGTCTGTTCGCCCACCTGTAGCTGTGCTGCCCTGCACCGCCACCGGCCTGCTGCCCGCCGCCGTTCCTGTCGCCCGCCAGCCCCCGCCCGATCGCCGGTGTGGTCCGCCGACTCCCACGCCCATGGAAATATGAACAGATGCAAGAGGTGTCCGTCCACCCCCGTGCATCCTTGTGACGCTGCCGCCCGTCGCCTGACACCGCTGCCCGTTGCCAACGCCACCACCGCCGCCCGCTTGCCGTCATCCCGCCGCCCCACCGTCCACCAGCCATGGCTCGACCGTCGAAGTCCTCGCCGGCGCCCAGGAGTTCCCATACCATGGAAGGCCAAACGACATGCACAAGGCGTGTCGTGCCCTCCCTGTGCCGCCTCGCCTGCAACCCGCCACCAGCCATCCACCGCTCGCCGTCCGCCGACCGTCCGCTGGTGCCCCACCGGAGTTGGTTCCCACCGGAGTTGGATTTCAAAGCATTCCAACTTTCATAATAGCATGCCTTCTAGAGTAGATCATCAAGCCAACACGCTTCTCAAAGCAGATCAGCACCAATATTGATGTAGCACAGTTTTTGATTAATTTATTTTCTTTTTCTGGGTTTCTTGTAGTCTATGTAACTGAGGGTTTTGGTTTTTCTATATAATGGGGCCCTCACCCCCCTTGTAATCAGAAGTTCACATGAAATTTTTGGTTTAGCCATTGGTTCTGGTTCTGGGCTGAGGCCCGTCTTTCCTTCACCTGCCGGTGTCGAGGGATGTGAGACCCCACTTCCTTCGCTCGCATGTGAGCATCAAGGGGCGCAGGCCCTAGTTATCCTACTTTTCCATCGAGTCCCCCTCTAGGTCTTTGGGATTTTTTCTTTACGGCCCCAGGTAACGATTTGGGTGGGATGCCCTAGGCTCTACGTGTAGTGAGATGGGTGGGACGCCTTAGACTACATGTAGTGGGGTGGGTGAGATTCCCTAGTCCTATAGTGTCCATGTTTCCTTTCCTCCATCCCATGTTCCTCCACCTAAAAAAATTGAAAACCAAAAGAGTTCGGCTGTTTTAAGGTTTAGTGTTAGTTCACCCTAGTCCCGGGAGGCTTCTTAGCCATCCCACGGTCCTAGTTTATTTAGGTTTTCCCCTGTTTTCCCAATAAATCAAGTTACGTCTCATCTATCCCGCATCAGTTTGGTATTAGAGCGAGTTGTGGATTTGGATGTGCTCCATATTTTGAACTCGACGAAGTCGAGTTCTTCGCAGTCGAGGAGAATGATGGGGATCCAGCCGTAGTCCAGGTATTTTTTCCCAATTTATTTTAATTTTTGCTTATTTTTTTTATTTCCCTATTCCCTCTATTCCATCAATCCCCGCTATTCTAGTTTTATTATTGGTTTATCACCGAGTTATCCCAGCCTTATTCCATCTCCACCATCCTTCTCCCGTGATTTTATTAAAACTTCTGAACCCTAGTTGCCGCCCCCTCCGACCCCATATCTGGGCCGCCCGACCCCCGACCTTCCCCACCGGACCGTCGTCGACGCTCGTCGGCCCCCGCTCTCGCCGGAGAAGCTGCCACCGCCGCCCACGCCCATGAAAAGATGCACAGAAGCGGGAGTCATCCGTCCGCCCACCTACGGCCATGCAACCCTGCACCAATGCCGGCCTGCTGCCACCGTCATTCCTATCGCCCGCCGGCCCCCGCCTGGTCGCCGATGGGGTCCGCCGCCGCCCATGCCCGTGGGAAGACAAATGGATGCGGGAGGCGTCCGTCAGCCCCCGTGCATCCGTGTGACACCACCGCCCGCCGCCTGACACCGCCGCTTGACACCACCGCCGCCGCCCGCCTGCCGCCATCCCACCGCCCCGTCGTCCGCCGGCCAAGGCCCGGCCATCGGAGGCCTCGCTAGCACCCAGGATTTCCCATGCCATGGAAGGCCAAACGGCATGCACAGGGTGTGCCGTGCCCCCCCTTGCTACCTCGCCTGCAGCCCGCCACCAGCAATCTACCGCTTGCCGTCTGCCAGCCCCGTCCACTGCCTGCTTCCTTGCCGTCCGCCGGTGCCCCACCAAAGTTTGTTCCTTCCCTGTCCAGGCCATGATTTGAAGTTTGTAGGGATTTTAGAGCATCCCAGTATTCAAAGCAGCATGCTTTCTAGTGCATATCATCAAGCCGACATGCTTCTCAGAGCAGATCAGCACTGATGCAGCATAGTTTTTTGATGTAATTTATTTTCTTTTTTTGGGTTTTTTGTTGGCTAAGTAATTAAGGGTTTTGGTTTTTCTATATAAAGGCCACCTCTCCTCCTGTAAATTTTAAGTTTTGATATAAATTTTTGGATTTTCCCTGGGTTCTGGTTCCGGGCTGAGGCCCGTCCTTCCTTCACCTGCGGGTGTCGCAAGGTGTAAGACCCCACTTCCTTCACTCGCATGCGAGCGTCGAGGGGTGCGAGGCCCTAGTTATCCTCCTTTTCCATCGAGTCCACCTCTAGGTCTTTGGGATTTTTCTTTACGGCCTTAGGGAGCGATTTGGGTGGGATGCCCTAGGCTCCGCGTGTAGTGAGATAGGTGGGACGCCCTATACTACATGTAGTGGGATGGGTGAGATGCCCTAGAGGTGCGACATCTCTCCGTGAAGGTGAGTCCACAGTCCTAGAGTGTCCATGTTTCCTATCATCCATCCCATGTTTCTCCACACAGAAAAATTGAAAACCAAAAGAGTTCGGCTATTTTAGTGTTTAGTGTCAGTTCGCCCTAATCCTTGGAGGCTAATTAGCCCTCCCATGGTCCTAGTTTGTTTAGGTTTTCCGATGTTTTCCTAATAAATCAGGTAACGTCTCAGCCATCCTGCATCAGTTTGGTATTAGAGCGAGATGTGGATTAGGGTATGCTCCATTTTTCAAACTCGACAGAGTCGAGTTCTTCATGGTCGAGGAGAATCATGGGGATCCAGCCGTCGTCCGAATATTTTTTATCCAATTTTTTTAATTTTCTCATATTTTTTTTATTTCCCTATTCTTGCTATTCCATCTATCCCCGCTATTCTGGTTTTATTCTTGGTTTATCCCCGAGTTATCCCAGCCTTATTCCATCTCCTCCATCCTTCTCCCGTGATTTTTTTAAAAACTTCCGAACCCTAGTTGCCACCCCCTCTGGCCCCAGATCCGGGCCGCCCGACTCTCGACCGCCCCCCGGACCATCGTCGACACTCGCCAGCCCCCACCCTCACCGGAGAAGCCGTCGCCGCCGCCCACGCCCATGCCCATGGGAAGACGAACGGACACGGGAGGCATCCGTCTGCCCACCTACGGCCGTGCCGCCCTGTGCCGCCACCAGCCTGTTGCCCGCCGCCTTCCCGTAGCCCGCCGGCCCCCGTCCGGCCGTTGGTGGGGTCTACTGTCCCCATGCCAGTGTGAAGATGAATGGACACTGGAGGCATCCGTCCGCCCCTGTGCGTCCGTGTGACGATGCCGCCCGCCACCTAACACCGCTGCCATCGCCCGCCTACCACTGTCCCACCGCCTCGCCATCCGCCGGCCATGGCTCGACCTCCGGAGGCCTCGCTGGCACCCAGGAGTTCCCATGCCATGGAAGGCCAAACAGCACACACAGGGCGTGCCGTGCCCCCCCTATGCTGCCTCACCTGGAGCCCGCCACCAGCCATCCGCCGCTCACCGTCCACCGGCCCTATCCGCCGCCCGCTTCCTGACCGTCCGTTGGTGCACCACCGAAGTTGGTTCCCTCCCTGTCCATGCCATGATTTGGAGTTTGCACAGGTTTCAGAGCATCCAAGTATTCAAAGCAGCAGCTTTCTGGAGCAGATCATCAAGCCAACATGCTTCTCAGAGCAGATCAGCACCAATATTGATGTAGCACAGTTTTTGATGAAATTTATTTTCCTTTTTTGGGTTTCTTGTTGGCTAAGTAAGGTTTAGTGTCGGTTCACCCTAGTCCCGGGAGGCTTCTTAGCCCTCCCATGGTCATAGTTTGTTTAGGTTTTTCCTAGTTTTTCCAATAAATCAGGTTACGTCTCGTCTGTCCTGCATCAGAGGCCTTTGGACCTACTCCTTCCATTGTGAGTGACCCTAACCTAGAGTGTCCACCAATTAATTGGCCTAAGAGAGGAGAACAAATCGAGCGTATCCTGCACGATCAAGCTATTACGACCCAGGGCCGCGACTATCAACGCTTCTTAGTTCGATGGCAAGGCTGGCCAGAGTTGGACTATTCATGGATTTCTCGAGAGGACTTGCAACGCCTCATCCAAGACATTCTCGAGAGATATGCTAGCCAGCCTGATTTGCCCTCGACAGGGTCGAGCTCCTCCCACCCCAGGAGAATGGTGCGGACACCAGAGGCACTAGAATAAGATAGAGGCTTCTCAACCCTCTATGGATCACTTAGCTACTTTCAAGGAAATTGTAAGAAAGCTTAGTTCATCTATGTTGTCTTTGCTTGAGTCCTGTATTAGTCAGCTCATGATGAGCTAGTCCAGTCCAATATTAGTCAGCTTATGTTAAGCTAATTTTATTTTTCTGAGTCCTGTCCAAACACATTGAAGACTCTAGACCACATCATACAAGTGAAGACCAAGTCCAATTAGATTGAAGACATGGAAGAATAGCCCAAGTCCAACTCAGCTTGAAGATTTGAATATCCCAAGAGGAGAAATCATAAACATTGAAGCCCTGGACCAGCCAGAAGCAAAGTTGGGCCAGCTCAGGCCCAGGAGAGAGAAGGGTGCCAAGACCTTATGATGACCACCTTGGTCGGCCACTTTGAGTCACCCTCTTGGCCGACTAAGACAAGGAGAGAGGGAGAGATTGTAGGGATTTTTTCAACCCTGGGTTTCCTTATTTTTTAGCTAGGGTTTGGGTGGGAATAAGACTCCTATGTAATTACTTATGTATCCTTACGTAGAGCCCAAGGCTATGGATCTATTTAATGGACCATAGTCAGTTGTATGAGAGCAATCTTTGAAATATAAAATTCTATTGAGTTCTTCTCTTACTGTGTGCCTCCCTGCTTTGTGCATTAAGGGATCTTGAAGTCCTGCCGAAGTGCTGCGCAAAGAAACCCTAGCCGACCAACCTCCTTCAAGCCTTTCTTACACACGCCTCTTTCTATTTTCTTGAGATTTTTCTTTGTTTCCAACCTTGCTTTCTCACCTTTGATGGTTTTTTGCAGGTCTCCGAGTTCCTACGAATCCAACAACTCCAACCGATCCATAATCGGATCACCGAGTAGAAAGTCGGGCATCCGCGGGTCTCTAGATTGGTTTTCCATGCCGTATCCATCGAGGATGAGTGATCTCTTTGCTATGATCTTCATCAGGGGCTTCAGACATTGCCAGATACATCCCCTCTGCCACCAGTAGTTTTGTTGTAGGAGAACTAGCCTAAACCATGGCTTCTCAGCCCCGACGATCCCTCTTTACTGCTTTCCTAGGTCCTAATCTGCATGCATATCTTTTAAAATTCATATAAAATTATCTACATCATATTTTGATATGATATTTGGGATTTAACCATCTCATCCAACCCCTAAAATATAAAAAGATAATCGCATGCATATTAGTTCCACATCACAACGGAGTTTCCTCCCATGTAATGGAGTTTCTTCCCTTGCAATGAGGTCATTTCTCTCATGCAACGGAACTTCCTCCCAAGCAACATGACTCAAATTCCTCATGCAACGGAGTCATCCTCTCCATACAATGGGTGCCTCATTCCTCCTATACAGCAGGATCCCATCACCTCCATGCAATGGGAGCCCCATTCCTTCCGTGCAACGGAGTCATCTCCTTCATGCAACAGAGGTCTCACCTCCTCCCATGCAACGGAGGTCCATCCTCCAAAACAACGGAGCCTTGCTCCCCCATGCAACTGAGTTCTATTCTTTTGTGCGATGGAGTCCCATTCTCTCCTGAGAGGGTAGCCGACGAAGTTGATCCCAGCCTGCTCAAGGAAAAAACATATCTTTATTTATTTATATGACCGGAGCTCAACAGGTGACTCCTTCTCTGCTACATTTACAAAATGGAAAACTGTGCTTTAGTTCTACAGGAAAGGCTCCTGTACCACCATCAAGGACAAGCACTACGACCTGGGGTCCAACCCTCCGGCACTAGAGATCGGATACCGTTCTGGCACTGGGGGCCTAGCTTCTCGACACCAAAGAACGGAGCCCCGCATCCATCGCTTTACTCTCAGTTTAGCTCTTGCCTTACTCACAGTCCGTAGATATCCGCGAAGACTCGAGGAAGTCCCGCCATCTATCAAGAAACTCACAGTTTGGCATTTGCTATACTCACAGTCTGGAGATGTCCATAGTAGGCTCTAGAGGTCTAGCCGTTTATGGCTTTCTTCCTAACATGGTGAACCAGCAGCTCTGCCATCTCATAAAGGAGGTAAGAATCCCTCCTTAATTAAAGTTTTTCTCTAGTGCAACCTTGTTCATCATCATTATAGGAGCTCGCCCGTCTGACTCCGAGTCTGACGAGGTAAGCACGGAACCCAGTTTCGGCACAATAGAACCCAGTTTCGGCACAATAGAATCCAGTTTCGGTATAAAATCTTAGAGTCCAGTTGGATGAAAGCCCAAAACCCAGTTCTGGCACAACGGAACCTAGTTCCAGTACAAAATCCCGGAGTCCTGTCCGGATTAAAGCCCAGAACCCAGTTCTAGCACAATGGAACTCAGTTCTGGTATAAAATCTCGTAGTCTAGTCTGGATGAAAGCCCGGAACCCAGTTTCGACATAATGAAACCCCGTTCCGGTACAAAATCCCGAAGTCCCGTCCGGATGAAAGCCTGGAACCCAGTTCCGGCATAACCAAACCCAGTTCCGGTACAAAATCCTGAAGTCTAGTATGGATGAAAGCTCAGAACCTGGTTCCTACATTATGGAACCCAATTCCGGTACAAAATCCTATAGTCCAATATGGATGAAAGCCCAAAACCCAGTTCCTCCATAACAGAACCCAGTTCCGATACAAAATCTCGGAGTCCAGTCCAGATGAAAGCCCAGAACCATGTTCCGCCACAACAAAACATAGTTTCAGCACAAAATCCCAGAGTCCAGTCCGAATGAAAGCCCGAAACTTGGTTCTGGTATGACGGAACCCAATTTCGGTACAAAATCCCAGAGTCCCATCCTGATGAAAGCCCGGAACCCAGTTCCGATACAACAATTTGGAGTCCCATCCGGATGAAAGCCCATGACCCAGTTCCGGGACAATGGAACCCAGTTTTGGTTTCTTAAGACGAGAAATACCAGAGGTCTCATACCAAAGCGAAGAAGCTTCCGAAGCTCTGTATTCAAGCCAAGAGCCAATCAAACTTCTCAATAAAACAAAGCTGAAGCCAAATTTTCTAATGAAGCTGAGCCCCTCACCAAAGTCGAGCTCTTTGTTGGGACCAAGCTCCCTGCTGAGGTCAAGCTCCCTGCTGAGGCCAAGCTCCCATGGGAGATGGGGAAGGCTAACCCCCACAATAGTCGGGGAAGGCAACAAATGAAGCATGATTCCTAAAATGAGGAAGCTGTGAAGGCCCAGTCACTTCACGCACATCATGCGAGACTGTGGAGTGAGACTTTGCCCTCCACACCATGCAAACATAATGCAAAAGGTGGTCCTTTTCCTCCATAAAACATAGGCATTGGATGGTATGAAGCTAATAAATGCATGCACTGACCTGCTCCCCTCCTGAGGGCTTCCGCAACACTATTATCACCAACATTGTGATGGCTACACCTCCACCAGCTGGAGTTTGCGATGGCCATGCATGCGCTAGTGGACTATCGCTCCTTGAGTTCCTCCCCCAGGATGGCTCCCCTGAGGTCAAGCATCTAGACGGGGTCGACCTCTCTCTCCTGCTCCTTGAGCTTCTTCAGCCAGGATGGCTCCCATCCTCCAGCAACTTCAATGCCTTCATCAAAGCGGTGCTTTGAGCTTGGCCATGTCAACTATATGCTCGGTCATATATGCGTGCACCCAAGTTGTGCACCTCACCAACTTCCTCACCGTGCCCCGCATCTATCGCTTGACTCTCAGTTCAGCTCTTGCCTTACTCACAGTCCGGAGATATCTACAGAGACTCCAAGAAGTCCTGCCATCTACCGAGAAACTCATATTTTGGCACTTGCTATACTCACAGTCCAGAGATGTCCTTGGGAATCTTCGGAGGCCCAACCATTTATGGCTCGCCTCCTAGCACGGTGAACCAGCGGCTCTGCCATCTCATGAAGGAGGTAAGAATCCCTCCTTAAATAAAGTTCCTCTTTGGTACAACTTTGCTCTTCACCAATATAGGGACATACCCATCCGACTCCAAGTCTGGCGAAGTTAAGAACTCAAGTCAAGCTCCACAGTTCAGCCGAGATGAAGTCAAATAATGCCGAGCTGAACTCAAGTCAAGCTCCTCAGTTTAGTCGAGCTGAAGTCAAATAAAGCCAAGCTAAACTTAAGTCAAGCTTTTCAGTTCAACCGAGCTGAACTCAAATAAAGCCGAGCTAAACACAAGTCAAGCTCCTCAGTTTAGCCAAGCTAAACTTAAATAAAGCTGAGATGAACTCATGTCAAGCTCCACAATTCAGCTGAGCTAAACTCAAATAATGCTGAGCTAAACTCAAGTCAAGCTTTTCAGTCCATCCAAGCAAAAGTCAACTGAAGTCGAGCTGAAGACAAGTTTTTCTGTTCAACCGGGCTGAAGTCAGGCCCCTTGGTCAAGCCGAGCTGAAGTCATGTCCTTTGATTCAATTGAGCTGCAGCCAAGCTCTTCACTGAGCCACGCATCTACTGCCTGACTCCCATCCGGAGATTTCCACGGGTAACTCTGGAGTTCCAACCATCTGCAGCACGCCTCCTAGCATTCCAAATGAGCAGCTCTACTACATCACAAAGGATGTAAGGATCCCTCCTCAATAATTAAAGTTCCTCTTTGGTGCAACTTTGCTCTTCATCATTATAGGAGCCCGTCTGACTCAAAGTTTGGCAAAGTAAGGCTGTACATCCCGGCACCAAAAGACCGGACACCTAGCACCTAAAGATCGGACACCCCCAGCACCTAAAGACCAAAAACCCTGCACTCCAAGACCGAAAACCCTAGCACCTCAAAACGGGAAATGCCAAAAGTTGCACATCAAAAGTCATGAAGCTTCTAAAGCCCTGCATTCAAGTAACCAAGCTAGAATCAAACTCCTATCCAAAATCAAGATCCTGCTCCTCGGACCTTCCTGCAGCCCCTATACTCTCATCAAATGCTTTGAGGAGTGCTATGAGCCCAACCATGTGCTCGGTCATGCATGTGTGCACCCAAGTTGTGCGCCTCACCAACCTCTTTCTCCATGACACCGCCACCTACTCGGTTAAAGAGAAGTTAGATTGAAGTTCTAGCACCATCCTAATGCAACTAACCTTCAGTCAAAGTACCTACAGGCAAGTAAGTTTCAAAAATAACACCTCCTATTTTTTTTGTGCAGGCCTGCAACGATATAGAGCCAAATGGATAGAAAACTACTCCCTTCGCCTGAAACGAGGAGAAGTAACTCTTTGGACTCAGGGAGTGGGGGCATGTTACATTATGAATAAAATCCATTCGGCCCTGACAAGATATCCTCCTCGATGGCTGACATGGCCATGATTGTGAGACCGCTTTAGGAGATCGCACAGGTCAACCCCAGGTTAGCCCAAGGTCAGCCGCAGGCCGGTCATAGTCACACCGAGCTCGGTGCCTCCGCACGCTCCGGCCCAGCATGGTACACCCGTGCCAAGGGACCAAGCCCGCACTAGGGCCAAACCCTCATGGAGTCCATGCCTGATATGACACTAGCACGATGTCTCGCTCGCACCTCAGCCCGTTATGGTCCCAGCTCCACACCGTGGCATGCCCGCCTAGCATGCCCGCAACTCAGCAGGGCATGGCTCCGCCTTGCAAGGCTCCACCTGTGCGCAGCTTCGATCCAGTGGGATGCCTGCCCTAGCTCGGCACTCCTGCGCCCCAGATTTGTCTGCTCCAGCTCCTCTGGCTCCACCCCTAGCTCACGACCCCATCATGACCCCGTACATCCACCAACTCCAACTCAGCACTGTGGGACCCTAGCTCGGTGCTCCCGCTCCAGGGCAGCAGGGCCCCGCTCCGGCTCCTCTAGCTCCGCCCCTAGCACCCGACTATGGCATGACCCCTCGCTTTTGCCTGCTTCGATTAAGCCCAGTGGGACCCAAGCTTGGCGCTCCCGCATCCACGGCAGCAAGGCCCTGCTACAGCTCTTACGGCTCTGCCCCTAGCTCATAACCACGGTGCGACACCATGCTTCCACCCACTCTGGCTCAGCCCAACATGACTCTAGCTCGACATTCCCGCATCCAGTGCAGCAGGGCCCCGCTCCGGCTTCGGTCTAGTGCCCAGTCCGGCCCTTCCGCCCAATGTAGCACCGGGATGCACGGCATGCATGGAACCCAGTTCGGCATACCCATGTGCACATGTTCCCAATTCGGCACACCCACGCGCCCTTGTGCCCAGTTTGGCATGCCCGTGTGGTGCCCAGTTTAGCACACCCGCGTGGCACCAGGTCCGTCCGCACATACTTCGTGCCCCAGCATGCCCACGATCCAGCTCCACCCTCCCGTAGTTTGGGTTTGACCAGGAGCAGTGTATGGGTCTGCAACGCGAGGGTTCGCACCCACATGCATGGAACCTCACACCTCGCCTCGATCAGCATGCTTGGAGGCCCCCACGGGCCTTCTCTCAATCCGCGTGCCTGCTTGGCAATCTGGAGTAGCATCCCAGCCAACTCGATAATTCAGCATCTTAGCCCAGCTCGACCACTGAGAGCATCGCACGGTTCTATCTCATCCACGTCGGCCCAACACTCTTTCCAAGAATATCCATCCACGTGGTTCCTATGGCACAGTGCCTGACTTGTCAACTGCAAAGAAGGTTTGCATTCAAGCTTCCCAGCAACTATTTTCATTAACCAAAAAATAGTGCCCTGCCTAAGGCACTGTACCCCTGCACCAACTTCCTGAACCACCAGGGGAGAAATGTTCACCAGACCATCATGGCCTCACAGGTTTATGTCAAGACCAGCACACCTCCCTCGAATGGCAGGAACCATTTTTCTACATAAAGACCGGCATGAAAAGATAAGGGGAGGTAAGAGATAACACACTCTCTTCATTCTTACATTGTGGTCCATTTTTTATCACCCTTTGGAAGTAGAGAGTCCCCTAAGCTCTCTTCCTTAGAGGTCTTCTATTTTCCTTCTATCGTCAGATAGACTTAATCATCGGAGTGTCTTTATCGAAATCCCCAGCCCAGGTCTCCCCTGTCTTGTAGGTCTTCACTCATGGGAAACGATATAGAGAGGGTGGCTCTCCACTAAAAAGGCCCATAGGAGGACCGCAGCATAGCTCCAAGTTCCCTTCATCCCTACAAAGACCCCTTCAAGCACGGCGACGGCAATCGAGCCCATGGTGAAGGGCATGTTCTCCTTGATCATCTCCGATCGACGAGCCCGGTGACATTGGCGGGGAGTCCACTCACCTAGGCCATGTAAGGGCTGCAGGCCACAGCGATCTAGGCGGCAACAATAAGCAAAATGGTTATGTATAAGTTTAGTACTAATGGTTTCCTTGAAGTATGTTTTTGTTGAAAAATATGCTCATAAATTTGAATAAGCTTATTTGATTGAAGAAGCCAAGTTTACATGAAAATAATTACTCAAAGAGGACTTGGAATGTCAAAGATTGCTTGAATGGATAATTAAGTAGAAATCTGTTTCAGCTCAAGTTCAGACTTTTCTGTGAAGATTTCAGTGAGGTGTTGACTCAAAGTATCGACATATGACACAAAGTGTCGATACATGAAGGTGAAGTGTCAACTCAAGCCGGTACGTAAAGAGTCTTTTAGATGGCATGGCTGAAGTGTCAATACATGGACTTGAAGTGTCAACTCAAAGTGTCGACACATGATCAGCTCATCGCCTGAGATTTTCAAGCTACAAAACTTGCTAAAAATGAAGAACTACTAAGTGTCCACACATGGAAGCTAAGTGTCGACTCAAAGTATCAACTCACCTGAGGAAGTGTCGATACATCTGAGATTTCCAAAAGACCTGATTGAAGATATTTGAACTGGGTTTCGACTTAAGAAGTTCAAGTGTTGACATGAATTATCGACTCACAGCCTGAAGTGTCGACACATGGAGTTCTGGTAATAGTAATGGCTAGTTTTTCAAAAGCAGAATTCAATCCTTTTGCCCTCCAATGGCTAGTTTTTCAAGTCTAACATCTAGAAACCTATTTTAAGGCCTTGAGAAGGTATTTATATGCTCCAAATCAAATCAAAAGGATAACTATTGATAACTATTCAGAATATTTCATAACTATTGATGAGAATAAAATAGAAGCATTAAAGAGAGAAGAAAAGAGAGCTTTAACTCCTATTCATTGAAGATTCAACCATTCTCAAGCAAAAGTAAGCCTCCAAGCATTCAAGAGCCTTCAAGAGAATTAAAGATCATCTATTCTTGAGCATTCAAAAGGCTTCAACAAGTTCAAAGCATCTCTACATCAAGCTTCAAAGAGATACCCGTTTTATTTTAGAAAGCTTATATTGTTTCTCTACTTCTAAACTTTATTTGTTGTAAGGGTTCTTGGTTAGCCTATTATAAAACCAAGGAATATTATTGGTGAGCCTTTGAAAACCAATTAGGTTCTTGGTTAGCCCGGAAAACCAAGGGAGATTGGTGGTTAGCCCATAAAACCATTTAGGTTCTTGGTTAGCTCATAAAACCAAGTGAGGTTTTGACTTGTTGGCCTTGTGAAAACAAGTTGGGTTTTTGATTAGTGAGCCTGCAAAACTAATCAAGTATAATCGGTGTGATTATAGTGAATTCCCAAGAGGATCTTGGGGAGTGGATGTAGGTGCATTGGATAGCATCAAACCACTATAGTTCTTGATCTTTGTGATTAATTGATCTCTCTACTTGCTTTACTTTTTATTGCTCTTTATTTTTGCTGCACTTTTATTTATGAGCATTACACTTGATTTCATTATACCTTATCAATTATTTAATTGGATTGCATAGCATTACATTGCATCAAGTAAATATTTTTTAGAGACCCAATTCAGCCCACCTCTTGGGTTGCTTACTGGGCAACAAGTCGTATTAAAGCCCTGTTCTCAGTATATAGGATTTATCGCCTAGAGTAAAGATCTATGGCAGCCCTAATTGGTACTAGCATAGTTGAGGGTTAAGCCTCAAATAGACCTCCATTTTTTAATGGATCAAATTATACATATTGAATAACTAGAATGAGAATTTATATACATTCTATTGATTATGATTTGTGAAGAGTTGTAGATAAAGGACCTCATATTCCTTTAGTAGTTGTTAATGTTGTTTCCATCTCAAAGCTCGAAGAGGATTAGGACGAAAATGACATTAAGCAATCTGAGATCAATGCTAAGGCAATGAATCTCCTTTATTGTGCATTAGATCATAGTGAATTTAATAGGATATCTACATGCACCTCTACTAAAAAAATATGGGACACACTTGATGTTACCTATGAGGATACCGATCAAGTGAAAAATACTAAAGTGAACATGTTAGTGCACACATATGAGATGTTCCGAATGAAACCTAATGAATCCCTCACTGATATGTACACAAGATTCATGAATATTGTAAATGGAATGAGTAGTCTTGGAAAGGTAATGTCTAACAATGATCTTGTGAATAAAATCTTCAGGTCACTTCCAACATCATGGGATCCGAAGGTGACCGCAATCCAAGAAGCCAAGGACGTTGACAAACTACCTCTAGAGCAGCTGGTTGGATCGCTCATGATTTATGAGCTTAATTTGAAACAAAAATCAATGGAGATGGACAAAAAGAAAAAGGGGATTACTTTCAAATCAAACATACAAGAAGAATCCTCAATAGATGAGTCCAAAGAAGAAGAAGATGATGAAGGTGAAGAAGCCCTCCTTGCAAGGAAATTCAGAAAATTCATGAAGAGGAGGAAGTTTCCTTACAAGAAGAAATATCAATCAAAAGAAAAAGAAAAAGAGAAATATAAGGAAAAAGAAAAGGAAAAGGTGAAAAAAATACCTACATGCTTTGAGTGCAAGAAGCCAGGACACTACAAGTTCGATTGCCCTCTCCTTATGAAGTCATGGAAGAAATTAAGAAAGAAAGCAATGATGGCCACCTGGAGTGACAGTGAAGACTCCAATTCTGAAGAAGAGCAGGCAAAATTTGGAAATTTTTGCTTATTGGAACATCAAGAGCATGATGAGGTAAACTCCGATACTGAAATAGATTTTACTTATGATGAGCTTAGAAATGCTTTTGATGAACTTATGCATGATTATAAAATGATTTTATCTGAAAATAAAAAGTTAAAAAAGCATGCAAATTGTTTTTCTCTTGAAAACAATTCTTTGCTAAATGATGTTAGTGATTTGAAATCTAAATTGGATGTTTTAGCATAAAAATAATGCTTTGTCAATGAAAAATGAAGTTTTGAAAAGACCCAAGAATGTTATTTAAAATGGTGATCTTTTAAAGAAAATCAAAGATTTAGAATTGGAAAATGTTAAGTACAAAAATGAACTTGAAAAGATAAAGCTTTTTGTTGAAAAATTGACCTATAGTTCAGAAAAATTGAATCTACTTTTGAATAGCCAAAGAGCCATCTTTAATAAAGCATGATTAGGCTATAGACCATAAAAATAATAAAAGTATTTAAAAATCTTTTTTGTACCTGCATCATCTAGCATTACTTGTTTTTTATGTAAAATGCTAGGTCATAAATCTTTTCAATGCACTTTAAGAAAAATTAATTCTTTTGGTAAAGTGTAGGTTTCAAAAGGAACCATTTTGAATGCTAACCCTAAAGAACCCAAGTTGGCTTGGGTACCTAAAAACAAAGCTTGTCTTTATTGCAGGTGTGTCATGCAACCAAGGAGAACAAAAGTCTTTGGTATCTTGATAGTGGTTGCTCAAGGCACATGACGGGAGATGTGAAGCAATTCACTTATCTTGAAGCTTTGAATGGAGGAAGTGTGACCTTTGGGGATAATGGTAAAGGAAAAATTATTGGTATTAGAAAGGTTCACATTACTCCTTCTAATTGTATTAGCAATGTACTTCTAGTTAATAGTTTGAAACACAATCTTTTAAGTATTAGTCAATTTTGTGATAAAGATTTTCAAATCATTTTTAAATCATCTTATTGCATGATTGCTAGTCCGGATATAAATGGAGTACAATTTATTGAAAAAAGGCATGGTAATGTTTATTTGGTAGATTTGGATGATTTTTCTTTGCCTAATGGAGAATTCCTTGTTGCAATGAATTCTACTAAGGATGAGACAAGTTGGCTTTGGCATAGAAGATTAGGGCATGCTAGTATATATCTTCTTTCAAAACTTTGTAAAAAGAACTTAGTTAGAGATTTACCTAAACTTTGTTTTGAAAAAGATAGAATTTGCCAAGTATGTCAATTTGGTAAACAAGTTAAAACTTCTTTTAAACCAAAAAGTTTTGTAACTACTAGTAGACCACTAGAACTACTTCATATGGATCTCTTTGGGCTAACTAGAAAATCAAGTATAGGAGGCAAGAGATATAAATTAGTTATAGTGACTGATTTTTCGAAATTTACATGGGTTTTTTTTTTAGCACACAAAGATGAATCATATTTTGCATTTATAAAGTTTTATCGAAAAGTCTCAAATAAAAAAGGTATTTCAATTGTTTGCATTCACAGTGATCATGGAGCTGAATTTGAAAACCAAGATTTTGAAAACTTTTGTAATGAAAAATGAAATAGAACATAACTTTTCTGCACCTGGGGCATCTCAGCAAAATGGGATAGTAGAAAGAAAAAATCGTACTTTGAAAGAAATGGCACGTACTATGCTTTGTGAAAATGATTTGCCAAGATAGTTTTGGGCTGAAGCTATTAATAATGCATGTTATATCTTAAATCAAGTTTTAATCCACCCTATTTTGAAGAAAACACCATATGAACTTTGGAATCAAAGAAAACTAACTTTAAAGTATTTTCGAGTTTTTGGTTATAAATGTTTTATTCTAAAAAATGGAAAAGATAATCTTGAAAAATTTGATGCCAAGTATGATAAAGGTATCTTTTTAGGATACTCCACATCAAGCAGGGCATACAGAGTTTTCAATAAAAGAACTTTGATTGTAGAAGAGTCGATGCATGTTGCTTTTAAAGAATATAGTAACAAATCCTCTAGAAAAGAGGATACTTCTGATGAATATGCAGGTGCTGACAAGTTTCAAAAGTTGACACTGAATGATCAACCTCCTCAATCTAATGAAGAAGATCAAGACAAGAATGAGAAAGGAAAAGATACTCCAAAGCATCAAGATCTATCTAAGGAGTGGAGGTATGCTCATGGACATCCTAAGGATTTAATCCTTAGTAATCCATCAAAAGGGGTAAGAACTCGAGCCTCAATTAAAAATGAATGCGATTATATAGCTTTTGTATCACAAGTGGAGCCTAAATGTTATGAAGAAGATGAAAAAGACCCTAACTGGATTAATAACATGTAAGATGAACTAATTCAGTTTGATAGAAATAATGTGTGGATATTAATAGAAAGACTATCTAATGTTTCTATTACTGGCACTAAATGGGTATTTAGGAATAAATTAGATGAAAATAGAATTATTGTTAGAAATAAAGCTAGGCTAGTTGCTAAAGGCTACAACCAGGAGGAAGGGATTGATTTTGATGAAACATTTGCTCTTGTTGCTAGACTTGAAGCAATGATGCGGGACTAATATGCATGTAATTCTTTTTGTATGTTTTATATGTCAGGTTAGGTAATTAATTCCAGAATTTCATATCAAAATTAGTTGTAGGGAATTTTGTATGATTTTTTGAAGCCAAGCATGCATATTAGAACCTAGAAAAGTACTAAAGAAGGATCACTGGGGCTGAGAAGCCTCGGTTAGGGCAAGTTCTCCTACAATATAAAGACTGGAGATAGAGGGGGTGTACCTGACAAAGTCTGTAGTGCCCGGTGAAGATCGCAGCGAAGGGATCTTTCGCTCCTCGATGTATGCGGCCTGGAAAACAGAGCCAAAGACCCACGGATACCCGGCTTTCTACTCGGTGGACCGATTGATGCGTGGTTGGAGTCGTTGGATTCGTAGGAACTCTGGGACCTGCAAACGACCTATCAGGGGTTAGAAAACTCAGAGGAAATCAAAAAAACAAAGGAAAATAGCAAAGGGAAGAAAGTTTGGAGGGGGCTGGAAGGATGGTTGGCGGCAGGAAGATGGTTGCAAACAAGGAAGATAAACTCTCAAACCCCTTTATGCACACAGCAGGGTAATCACACAAAGCAATTGAATAACTCAAGGTTTTTTTCATATCAAAAAATCTCCCTTCATACAAGAGGCTAGGGTTCTTTAAATAGACTCTTAACCTTGTGCTCCAAGTAAGCGCACATAAGTCTTTACCTAAGAATCCTTTTCCCTCTCAAACCCTAGCTAGAAAATAAGAAAACATTAGGTAGAAAAAATCCCTAAAAACTCTCTTGACTTAGACAACACTCCAAGGACACCTAGGGGGGCATGTTGGGCTTCTAGGAGCAGCAAGAGGCTGGCCCAAAGGGGCTTGGGCGCATGGATTTGGGCCTCTGGAAGCTGGGGTGGCCTAGTAGCCAGGTGGCAGGAATATTCCCTGGTATCTTGCTTCTTAGGGGCTTGGGCTTGGCGCCTGGGCTTGATTTCTTTGGGCTAGGATGCAGATGGACCTATAAAATCATGGATGCCTTGATATATGAATATATTTTGGTATCTGGAAGGGAATCTGGGCATCTGGATGGCATCTGCAAGGAATCAGGGTTTTCTGAATTTTCCTCCTGGGGTCTTCAAATCTTCAATCTGGGTTGGACTTGGGCTATACTTCCATGTCTTCAATCTGGTTGGACTTGGTCTTCACTTGTATGATATGGTCTTGAGTCTTCAATATGGTTGAATAGGACTTAAAAAATAAAATTAGCTCGATATTAGCTGACTAACACTGGACTGAACTAGCTCAACATGAGCTGATTAGTACAGAACTGAAACTCAAAATACTAAAATAACAACTAAAATGGTCTCAGATAGGCTAAGCCCTTATTACAGATGGACTCATAAATTATTGATCAATTCATAGAGGGTTGAAAAGCCTCTGTCTTATTCTGGTGCCTCCGTTGTCCCCACCAAGCAATTAGACTATTATTATCATTTACTTATTTTATGAACTTTAAGCTATTTCAAATGGATGTTAAGAGTGCTTTTCTAAATAGTTTTATAACAAAAAAAGTTTTTGTTGAACAACCACCTAGATTTAAAAATTAATTATGCACATCCTGATTATGTTTTAAAATTGCACAAAGTACTTTATGGATTAAAGCAAGCACCTCAAGCCTGGTTTGAGAGACTCAGCAAATTTTTAATTGAAAATAAATTTTCTATAGGCCATGTTGATAAAACACTATTTTTAAAAAGGAAAGATAGTGATTTATTAGTAGTACAAATATATGTTGATGACATCATTTTCGGTGCTACTAATGAAGTTCTTTGTCAAGAGTTTGCTAAGCTAATAAGGATGAGCTCAAGATGAGCATGATGGAAAAACTCAATTTCTTTCTCGGACTCCAGATCAAGCAAACAAAAGATGATATCTTCATCAACCAAGCTAAGTATACAAGATAAATTATAAAGAAGTTTGGGATGGAGACTACTAAAGCAATAGGTACGCCTATGAGCCCCTCTTGTAGACTTGATAAAGATGAGCATGGTAAATCAGGAGATCAAAAGTTATATAGAGATATGATTGGCTATTTACTGTACTTAACTGCTAGTAGACCAGATATAATGTTCAGTGTATGCATGTGTGCTAAATATCAGTCTGAACCTAAAGAATCATATTTGATGGCTATTAAGCGCATTATTAGATATCTATCTAGTAATGTTAATATTGGTTTATGGTATTCTAGAAATCCATCTGCTGAATTAATTGGATATTATGATGCTGATTTTGCTAGTTGTAAATTTGATAGAATGAGTACTAGTGGTACTTGCCAATTTCTTGGAGTTAACTTAATCCCATTGTTTAACAAGAAACAAGCTTCAGTTGCACTATCCACAGCTGAGGTTGAGTATATTGCAGCAGGAAGTTGTTGTGCTCAAATCTTATAGATTAAGCAACAACTTGAAGATTTTGGAATCAAGTTGGCTAGTACTCCTATCAAATGTGATAATACCAATGCTATATGCTTGACTAAAAATCCTATTCAACATTCTAGGAGTAAACATATTGAAATTCAACATTATTTTTTTATCGATCATGTTGAAAATAATGATATTGTAAATCGGGTTTTGATTCATCCTATTTTGAAGAAAACCCACTATGAGCTTCGGAATGAAAAGAAACCCAATATTAACTATTTTCATATGTTTGGATGTAAATGCTTTGTGCTTAACAATGGTAAAGATAATCTAGAAAAATTTGATGCTAAATCTGATAAAACAATTTTTCTTGGTTATTCACTACATAGCAAAGCATATAGAGTATTTAATAAAAGGACTCTTACTGTAGAAGAGTCAATACATGTTATTTTCGATGAAACCAACCCTTCACTTTCCAAGAAAGAAGAGTGCATAGATAATTGATGCAGCATACTTATAGAAAATATGGCATGAATGACTAAAGCAATTAAGCTAATTAAAACTCTAAAACATATGATCTAATTTCAGTCATAGTGGAGTCATTAAGATGCATTAAAGAAGACTAAACTAGAAGGCTCATGTGCTTTGCAGTGCAAATCTGAATTAAGTTAATGAACTAGGACGTAGCTAGAAGAACCATCTAATTAGGACTATACACTATTCAAAAGTTTAGACAATAAGAGAAAAGGAAAGGGTTTAGATACCAATAATGAATTTCCAATAACCTTACACTAGGTTCACTCCTTCACACTCAAGATTGGCATCTAATTGATCAAGCTAACCTACCCGTTGGAAGTAGAGGCTCCTGCTGCTGAGTTGAAGGCAAGGAGGACTTCTCCACAACCATTAGTATTGTGGAGAAGATGGAAGATAGTATGGAATAGAAATAATGGAAGGGAGGGAAGTAGAGGATTGTTGGTGTTCTTGGTGGATGTGGCCGACTGCTCTTGAAGATGAGGTAGGCGTCAATGGAAGAAGAACTTTTGCTAGAATTTGAGTGCTAAAGCACTTGGTTGTGCCTCTCACTCAATGCCTTACGGATGGCATTTGCAAACACAAATGGAGATAAAAAAATTCTGGATTTTATTCATTCAAAAGGCATCCTTTTGCAAAGTGATTTGGGGCCTATTTATAACCTTCTAAGCCCCATTTGAAATTCAAATTTTACATGAAAAGAGGGGGAAATGTAGTTACAAATTTGAATTTCAAAATTCATGAAAAGGGGGGCACCAAATCTGAAAATGTGCATGCATAGGTGCCAAGTGTCTAAATCTGAAAATCTTCATATATGTGTGCTAAGTGTCCAAATCTGAAAATCTGCATGCATGAGTGCTAGGTGTCCAAATCTGAAAATCTTCATGTATGAGTGCCAAGTGTCCATTCTCTTGGATAAGGTGTCTTGGTGAGGTGGCTTCAATCAAAGCTTCATTCCATCCAATGGCTTTTATTTAATGCACCCTTGACTTAAAGATTTACTTGATGTAGCTTTGGCTCATCCCTTGGTCTAATTATATGCTCCCTTGGTTGGACTTGACTCACACTCAAAAAAAAAAAATTACAACTCAATTTGAACTTGAGTACATTTGACTCTTACAACTCAATTGATCGAAGACTTCAAGACCTAATACTTAGCAAGACTCAAACATAAAATTCATGATACAAAAAGACTTAACTAGACTCAAGACTCAGACTAGAAACAAGTTAACAAGGTTGGAACTCAATTTGCGATACATAAGGAATTGGTATTGACTAGGTTTGATTGAAGTCTTCTTTTAACCTTGGTGCCCGCACCAATTCCCCCGAGGTTGGAAGAACTCGACTCTATCGAGTAGGGATCTATTTTACTCTGGTAGTACTCTAATTAGTCTTGGTTGATTTTTAGTAAATCCTCTTGAGTAATCCATGATTCTTCGAACTCAGGTCGACCTTGCCAATGAACAAAATAGCATTGGTAACCTTTATTCCGGGTGGTGTTGACTTGGTCATCCAGAATATGCTCAATCTTATCCACCATTCTAGTAGAATTATTGGTGGACACTCAGGGATGGATTCACTTTCAATAGTTGGCTCAAGCTCAAATGGCTTGCTAGGTATCATTATTAGCTCCTTATACTATACTAGGTCTGAAATATTGAAAGTCGAGCTAAAACTAAATCAGATGGTAAGTCTAGCACATATGCACTAGATCTTATTTTCTTTATAACTTTAAACGGACCTGCAATGCGAGCATGCAATTTTTTTAAGGTTTCTAGTGGGAACCATTTTGTTCTAAGACTTATCATAACATAATGTCCTTCAGTGAATTCTTTGACTCTCTCCTATATGAATTCACCATAAGCTTATAAGTTTCATTGCTCAAATGGATCTTTTTGTTAATTTCTTTATGTACATCCCTAATATGCTATGCATATGATTCAGCTGAATCAGAAATTTGAGCTTGTGTGGGTAAAGGAATAAGATCTAAGGGCTTCTTAGGTTTGCAACCATGGACCACTTTAAAAGAACTCTTTCTAGTAGATCTATTGACTAAGCTGTTGTAAGCAAATTCAGCACGAGGGAGTAAGAGATCCTAATTTCCCATATTGTCACCAACTAAACATCTTAGCAGATTTCTTAGACTCTGGTTGACTACTTCAGTTTGGCCATCAGTCTGATGATAATAGGCAATGGAAAATTTTAGTTTGGTTCCTAGCATATGCTAGAGGGTCTTCCAAAAGTAGCTAGTGAGCCTAACATCTCCATCCGATACAATAGTTTTGGGGTAAACCATGTAGTTTAACCACCTCGTCGAGAAAAAGTTTGGCCATTCGAGAAGCATCTAGGGTTTGAGAACATGGGATGAAGTGAGCCATCTTAAAAAATTGATCAACTACAATGTAGACGGAATCATGTCTTCTTGAGGTGTTTGGGAGTTTTTGTGCAAAGTCCATACTAAGATCCTGCCATGGACAATCAGGGACTGGTAAGGGAGTATACAAACAAGTGTTTTGCCTTTGCTATTTGGCAACAGCACATGTTCAACATTGAGCTACAACTTAGGCCACATTCCTTTTGAGGTCAGGCCAAAAGAACTGGTCTTCTACTACTAAGATGGTCTTGTTTCTACCAAAATGACTTGCCACGCCACCAATATAAACTTCCCAAATCAAAAACTCTCTAATAGAAGTTCGGGGAATACACAGTTGATTTCCTTTGAAAATGAATCCATCTAAGAGAGTATAGTCACTATGTATACTAGATGGTCCTTGTTGGAGGGATTGATAGATATCACCAAAGTCTGGACACTTAGGAAACTCATTTTTTAGTCTATCAAACCATACAACCTCGGTACTAATTGAGGACAAAAGCATGGATCATAGACTTAATTCATTGGCAACATTATTTTCAGAGCCAACATGGTCGAATTAAGTAATCGTAAGGCTTCATGATCGGAATAAAGAACAAATCCCTGCGGTGGTAAATAGTGTCTCCAATACCTCAAAGCCTGAACTACCATATACAATTTGATGCGGGACGACTCTAAGACTGCTAAACATACATGAAAAATAATAAAATAATTTTTTTATGATTTTTATAATTTTAATTGCAAGCTAGATTCCCAAAATAAAATAAAAACTAGCAGTGCAAAGAATCATCAGGTCGCAGGCATACTCATGCAAACCAATGAAATATCCAAGACCCGAGAGTTGAGAAACTCCCGGTTTAGGATATCTTTTCTTCATTAAATCAAAAAATAAGAGTTGGGAAGGTTTCTTACCAGTCAGAGATTGAAATTCAATTGCATAAGAGATCACTCACAACTCTAATCGGAGCCTGGAAGAAGAAGCCTTGTTTCCCTTGAATTTGATGGTGAATCTGGGCGGTCCAGGCAGCAAAGAAGGCCTCCTCTAGGGAGGGGAAGCACCTCAGGGATCCGACAAGCATCAGGGTTAATCAAAATAGCAATTAAAAAAATAAGAAAGGAATCTGGATTAGGGTTAGAAGATGGCTTTTTGAAGCTTGCTGAAGAACTCCTTGCTTGGTGGCCTAGGGCACTCCTCCTTGGACGTGTGAAGGCTTGGATGGCAGTGAGTTAGGGTGTGGAAGGAAGCTAGGGCAGCAAAGAATTCGTCCAAGCACAAAAATACAAACCAAAGAACCAAAACAAAACACCAACACAAGGTAATAACTCAAATTTCAGCAAATTGTATTCATAAGAAAGAGATGCTTACAAGAGGGGGAGGGGTGGGGTATTTTTAGAGTTCCCATACCCTCACTAACCATGGTTACACATGGGTTACAAGTCCTCTTTCCAATTGGAATACAAGTCCTTTCCTTGCTAGGTTAGAAAAACAAATCACCATTATGTTAGGAATTGACCTAGTCTTCTCCTTTTTCCTTCATGCTTTGACTATTCCACTCAAGGATACCTCTTGGACTTGGTCAACATTTCAAGGATGCCTAGGGGGGCATGTTGGGTCTCTAGGAGTAGCAAGGGGCCGGCCCAAAGGGGCTTGGGTGCATGGGTTTGGGCCTCTGGAAGCTATGGTGGCCTGTTAGACTGGTAGTAGGAATATTCCCTGGAATCTTGCTTCTTAAGAGCTTGGGCTTGGCACCTGAGCTTGATTTCTTTGTACTTGGATGCAGGTGAACCTCTAGAATAATGGGTGCCCTATTCTGAGAATATGCTCTGGCATCTGGAAGGGAATCTGGGTAGATTAGAGGGCATTTGGAATGAATCAGGGTTTCTGGAAGCATCTTGGATCTTGGATTGTCACACAAAATCCAATGGACTGATGTAGTGGCCTCTGACTCCTGGATGTAGCCTGGTGGAACTCCAAAATATGGTAACCTCTTCTCTTGTATAAAAATTGAGATCATTTTGGACTCATAACTGATATACAGGCCTCAAAATAATGACTAGGTTGAGAGTTGAGATAAATAAACTAACCTCAACTTATTATAGGACTCAATTCTAGTTGATTACAAAATTTGACACATGGCTACGTAAACCAAATAGGGCCCAGTAATCTATGTCAGATCTTGGTTCTCCCACCAATTCTCTCAGGATGGGAGGAACTCGACCCCGTCGAGTGTGGGATAACTTGGCTCACACAGTGCTCGAGTAGGTCTGGGTTGAGGCACTGCATATCATCACGGGTGATCCACGAGTCCTCAGATTCTGGCCGACCTTGCCAGCAAACCAAATAGCTCTGATAGCCTCTATTTCGGGTACATATGGCTTGATCATCCAGGATTCTCTCAATCTTTTCCTTATTATTTGGCCAATTGGTTGGTAGACACTCTGGGGTGGGTTCTCTCACAAAGGGAGGAATAAGCTCAAGATGCTCACTAGGTATCACTGCTAGCTCACTAGACTCTATAAGATCTGAGATGATGAAGATGGATCTAATACCTAAATTAGATAGTATCTCATGCACATAGGCATTGGTTCCATAGATATTCATTATCTTGGATGGTCCAGCTTCGCGAGTAGAAAATTCTTTACAACTATAAAATCTCCTATAAAATTCTTTATCTCTATTTTGGGAATTAGCCAAGTTGTTAGTTAGTTCATTAGTTATGTTCAGCTTTTGACTAATTTCCATATGCATATGCTGTGCAGAGGGTAGTGCAGGTGCAGACATGTAATTATGGTTGTTCATTTATTGGACTCAACTAATACCTATTAGACTCGACTAAACCTTCCTATCAAAGGAAGTTTTATTGTACTTTCTAGGGTCTAACCTAACACACTATAGACTCTCTAGGCTTAACCCTAGCATGGCATGCACATGAGAATTTACTATGTATGCCTACTAAATGCCAAAGGATATGCAAGAAGTAAGATGCAAACTTAATATGCACAAGGCATGTATGCATTATGCTGACTTCTATAAAATTCAATCTAATAATGAGAAAATTAGGAAAAGTTTCAGAAAAAGGTAGAAAATAAGAGGTGGGTTTAGGGTTAGTATGATTGGGTGGAAAGTAGGAAAAGGGTTCGGGGTTAATAAAATAAACTAAGAGACAAGAAAGTGTTTCCGAGATGAGTACTATACTAATGAGATTTACCTTATGGGTTTGAAGAATATCTAAAGGGTCTACATAATGGAAGAAAGGGTTGTTGATTTTAGGAAAGAGATCAATTGGAGTCAAAGAGGTGACTTCATCCAGAGGGCATTGATCAAAGAGCTTAAGTCCCTAATAAACTCTTATGGTTCATAAATCAAAGGATTGGGCTCTCTAATTAGGTTTTCTTCTAGTGGCTCCTCAGATAAAGCTCTAATAGTGGGATTGGATTCCTCATGGTCTTCTTCTTCCATCATAGGTTGGGTATGGTTAAAGTAAGCTAACTCTTGGGTTGCTTCTACCTGGGTTTCTACTGGATCAACTAATACTAGGTCGACTTCTAATTGGGTTTCTACTAGGTCAACTAATTCTGGATTGACTCATAACTCATGGTCACCTATAGGTATCTCTTCTTCTAAATCATCTTGGGGAGCTAATAAACTCTTCTATTTCATAAATCAAAAGACTGGGCTCTCTAATTAGGCTTTCTTCTAGTGGCTCCTCAGATAAAGCATTAATAGTGGGATTGGATTCCTCATGGTCTTCTTCTTCCATCATAGGTTGGGTATGGTTAAAGTAAGCTAACTCTTGGGTGGCTTCTACCTGGGTTTCTACTAGGTTGACTTCTAATTGGGTTTCTACTAGGTCAACTAATTCTGGATTGACTCCTAACTCTTGGTCACCTATAGGTATCTCTTCTTCTAAATCATCTTGGGGATCCAATGGGATGGTAAGAGGTGTTTGGCTAATGGGAAATTGACCAGGGTCTAGGGTAACAAGGTTGGGTAAACTAAGGGTTATGGGTTCAAAGGTTATGGGTTTAAAGGTTATGGGTTCAAATCTAGGGGTATTAATCCTATAGAGTTCAGGTTGACTGAGGGATATTGGGTTACTACTGGGTTCATATCTAGGGACTATGGGTTCCTAGGGTTCAGCTCTATGGGTCTTGCCAAGGGTTCCTACTTGGTTGAACCTATAGTTCATTTGGTCAAGCTTAGTATTGAATTGGTTATTGGATAAATCGATCCGATCAAATCGTTCGGTCATGGCTTTCATGAGAGCCTCTAGACTAGGGTCCATGGTTGAGCTAAGTTGGGGTTAAGATTTCTAATATTTGGTTCCTAGTCTAGTGGTCATGCTTAAATCAAACAATCAAAATGAAATGATGCAACCAAGCATGCAAAAGATAAGTAAAAGGCTAGTATAATCTAGGGTTTCCTCGACCTAAAGCCAGAAACTAGGTGGGTCAGCTCAACTTCCACCTAACCCAATAGCTAATCCTTCCACTGGCCAGGTAGGGGGGGGTGTGGGAGGCCCCCTGCTTTCGTAGGGACTCAATTAAAAACCACAATACCACTTAGGTCGTTTGACTCGGACCCGACCTGTTGATGTCTCCTAGTCCACTAGGGCAAATTAGGTCTAATCAATTTTAATTAAGGCTTGGGTGGAAATGCTTGGTGGTTATTTTGGGCCCAAGACAGGTTATGACCTCCTGCCCTGATGTTATATAGATTTCACTTAAGATTAGATTAACAGATGATGAACAATTAATAGTCTTGATGCAATCTAAACCAATCAAAAAATTAAAAAAAAATTAATTAATTTATGAGATGTCAAGTTAAGTTTAAGTTTACTACGGTTAGCAAACAAGATTTGGCTTGGGATTGGGGGTTTGGAAGTTGATTAGGTTTGAGTTAGTCAAGTTGCAGAATGTAACAGAAATCAAAAAAATTAGGATTTAGATGATGAAGAATTTGATACAGATCTCGATGCATAAAAAATTCAAAAAAAATCTAGAACAGAGGATAGATGGTGATGATGATGTCTAGCAAATTTCATATAGAACAAAATTCATATGATAATGCAAACCTAGGGTTTTCTAGACTTCCGCAGAAATTATTAGAGTACTATTAGGGTTCCTATTATGCCAAATTTTAGAGATTTAGAGTTTCAGTAAAATAATTAAAAATTTATATAAAATAAAGGACTCAATAGATAACAATTCATGCAAATTTTAGAGAAAAATAAAATTTTTTAGATGGTTGAAAATAGATGCAAAACTAAAACATAATGCAGTGGACAGCATGCTGAAATTAGGGTTTGTGATTGAAATTCAAATAAAAACTATTCTAAACCTGCTCTGATACCAAACTGATGTAGGATGACTCTAAGACTGCTAAACATGCATAAAAAATAATAAAATAATTTTTTTATCATTTTTATAATTTTAATTGCAAGCTAGATTCCCAAAATAAAGTAAAAACTAGCAGAAGGACTAGCAGTGCAAAGAATCATCGGGTGGCAGGCATACTCATGCAATCCAATGAAATATCCAGGACCTGAGAGTTGAGAAACTCCTAGTTTAGGATAGCTTTTCTTCATTAAATCAGGAAATATGAGTTGGGAAGGTTTCTTACCAGTCAGAGATTGAAATTCAATTGCAGAAGTGATCACTCACAACTCTGATCGGAGCCTGGAAGAAGAAGCCTTGTTTTCCTTGAATTTGATGGCAAATCTGGGTAGTCTAGGAAGCAAAGATGGCCTCCTCCAGGGAGGGGAAGCACCTCGGGGATCCTACAATCATCAGGGTTAATCAAAACAGCAATTAAAATAATAAGAAAGGAACTATGGGTTGAAAGAAATGAGGATTAGGGTTTGAAGATGGCTGTTTGAAGCTTGTTGAAGATCTCCTTGCTTGGCAGCCTAGGGCACTCATCCTTGGACGTGTGAAGGCTTGGATGGCAGTGAGTTAGGGTGTGGAAGGAAGCTAGGGAAGCAAGGAATTCATCCAAGCACAAAAACACAAACCAAAGAACCAAAACAAAACACCAACACAAGGTAATAACTCAAATTTCAGCAAATTGTATTCATAAGAAAGAGATGCTTACAAGAGGGGAAGGGGTGGGTTATTTATAAAGTTCCCATACCCTCAGTAACCATGGTTACACTTGGGTTACAAGTCCTCTTTCCAATTGGAATACAAGTCCTTTCCTAGCTATGTTAGAAAAACAAATCCCCATTAGGTTAGGAATTGACCTAGTCTTCTCCTTTTTCCTTCATGCTTTGACATTCCACTCAAGGACACCTATTGGACTTGATCAACACTTCAAGGATGCCTAGGGGGGCATGTTGGGCCTTTAAGAGCAACAAGGGGCTGGCCCAAAGGTACTTGGATGCATGGGTTTGTGCCTCTGAAAGCTGGGGTGGCCTGTTAGCCTGGTAGCAGGAATATTCCCTGGAATCTTGCTTCTTAAGAGCTTAGGCTTGGCACCTGGTCTTGGCACCCGGGCTTAATTTCTTTGGCTTGGATGCAGGTGGACCTCTAGAATCATGGGTGCCCTATTCTGAGAATATGCTCTGGCATCTGGAAGGGAATCTGGATATCTGGAGGGCATTTGGAAGGAATCAGGATTTCCAGAAGCATCTTGGATCCTGGGTTGTCATACAAAATCCAATGGGCTGATGTAGTGGCTTCTGACTCCTGGATGTGGCCTGGTGGATCTTTAAAATATGGTAACCCACTCTCTTGTACAAAAATTGAGCTCATATTGGACTCATGACTAATATTCAGGACTCAAAATAATGACTAGGTTGAGGGTTAAGACAAATCAACTAACCTTAACTTATTACAAGACTCAATTCTAGTTGATTACAAATTTTGACACATGGCTTGGTAAACCAAATAGGACACAGTAATCTGTGTCTGATCCTGGTGCTCTCACCATAATTCCCTATTGTACATCAAATATCTCATCCTTGTCTCATTCACAACTTCTCCAATTCCTACTCCAGAGGCATCACAAGCAACCTCAAATACTTTGGAAAGATCGGGCAACCTCAAAATATGTGCTTTAGTCATTTTTTTCTTTATTTCTAGGAAGGCTCTATCGATGGGTTTTGTCCATTCCAAGGTTCCCCTCCTAATGTAGTCGATAATGGGTGCAACTATTGTGCTAAATCCTCGAATGAATCTCCTATAGAAGGTAGCTAAACCATGGAAACTACAGACATCGTGGATGCTTCTGGGTATCGGCCACTTGACTATGGACTTGGCCTTTTTAGGGTCGGCAGACAACCCTTCAATGGTGACAACAAATCCTAGAAAGATAACTCTATGGATCATAAAGTCACATTTTTTTAGGTTGGCATAGAGATTATCTTGTCTAAGGGCTTGGCAAACCTGTTTGAGATGGTTCAAATGGTCTTCCTTAGTTTTACTGTAGATGAGAATGTCATCAAAGTAGACCACTATGAACTTCCCAATGAATGTTCTTAAAACCTGGGTCATGATCCACATGACGGTACTAGGTGCATTGGATAGGCCGAAAGGCATCACTATCCACTCATACAAGTCATCTTTGATTTTGAAGGCAATTTTCCATTCATAATGGGCCTAATTCTTTGATGCGGGACTAATATGAATGCAATTCTTTTTGTATATTTTATATGTGGGGATAGGTGATTAATTCCTAAATTTCAGATCAAAATTAATTGTAGGGAATTTTGTATGAATTTTTGAAGCCAAGCATGCAGATTAGAACCTAGAAAAGTACTAAAGAAGGATCGCCGGGGCTGAGAAGCCTCAGTTAGGGCAAGTTCTCCTACAATATAAAGACTGGAGGGAGAGGAGGTGTACCTGACAATGTTTGAAGTTCCTGGTGAATATCGCAGTGAAGGGATCTCTCGTTTCTCGATGGATGCGGCATGGAAAACCGAGCCAAAGACCCGCGGATACCAGGCTTTCTGCTCGGTGATCCGATTGAGGCTTGGCTGGAGTCGTTGGATTTGTAGGAACTCGGGGACATGCAAATGATCTATCAGGGTTAAAAAACTTAGAGAAAATCAAGAAAACAAAGAAAAATAGCAAAAGGAAGAAAGTATTGGAGGGGGCTGGAAGGATGGTTGGCAGCAGGAAGATGGTTGCAAACACCGGGAAGAAGAACTCTCAAATCCCTTTATGAACACAGCAGGGTAATCACACAAAATAATAGAAGAACTCAAGGTTTATTTCATATATCAAAATCTAGTTTCATACAAGAGGCTAGGGTCTTTAAATAGACCCTTAACCTTGGGCTCCAAGTATGGGCACATTAGTCTTTACATTAGAATCCTTTTCCCTCTCAAACCATAGCTAGAAAATAATGAAACATTAGGTAGAAAAATCCCTAAAAATTCTCTTGACTTGGCCAATACTCCAAGGATGCCTAGGGGGACGTGTTGGGCTTCTATGTGAAGCAAGAGGCTGGCCCAAAGGGGCTCGGGCACATGGGTTTGGGCCTTTGGAATCTGGGGTGGCCTAGTAGCCATGTAGCGGGAATATTTCCTGGTATCTTGCTTCTTAGGGGCTTGGGATTGGCGCCTGGGCTTGATTTGTTTAGGCTAGGATGCAGATGGACCTCTAAAATCATGGATGCCTTGGTCTATAAATATACTTTGGCATCTGGAAGGGAATCTAGGCATCTGGAGGGCATCTACAAGGAATCAAGGTTTATGATTTTCCTCCTGTAGTCTTCAAATCTTCAAGCTGGGTTGGACTTTGGCTAAACTTCCATGTCTTCAATCTGGTTGTACTTGGCCTTCACTTGTATGATGTGGTCTTGAGTCTTCGATATGCTTGGATAGGACTCAAAAAAAATAAAATTAGCTCAACATGAGCTGACTTGCATTGGACTGAACTAGCTCAACAAGAGCTGACTAGTACAAAACTGAAATAATAACTCAAAAGACTTAAATAATCACTAAATTGGACTCAGATGGGCTAAGCCCTTATTACAGATGGACTCATAAATTATTGATCAATTCACAGAGGGTTAAAATGCCTCTATCTTATTCTGGTGCCTCTAGTGTCCCCACCAATTCTCCCAGGGTGGGAGGAACTCAACCCTGTCGAGTGAAGATCAAGCTGGCTCATATATCTCTCGAGGAGGTCTGGGTTGAGGTGCTACAAGTCTTCTCGAGAAATCCATGAATCGTCCGACTCTGGCCGGCCTTGCCATCAGACCAGGAAGCATTGATAACCGCGGCCCCGGATCATAATGGCTTGATCGTCCAGGATACGCTCAATCTGTTCTACTTTCTCAGGCCAAATTTATTAGTGGACACTCTGGGTTAGGGTCACTCACAATGGAAAGGAATAGGTCCTAAGGCCTTACTAGGTATTGCTGTCAGTTTCCTGTACTCAACCAAGACTGTAATATTGAAGGTAGAACTAATGCCCAAATCTGAAGGCAAGTCTAACACGTAGGCATTTTATCCAACCTTCTCTATCACCTTAAAAGGTCCGGCTCTGCGAGCATGAAGCTTCTTTTAGGCCTAAGCCTAACCAAGATAGAATCCACTATATCAAATTCTTTGATCCATCTTCTGAATTAGCCAGTTTGTTTAAAATTAGTGTCGGTGGTGAACATGCTGAGCACATGCAGACTCCTAACAAATGATTCAAAGGACTCAAACCTACACCTAACAGACTCGACTAAAGAGATTATTAGGTCTTAACTACTACTTGGGCATGGGGGCATGAGTCGTGGTTGATGGGTGACATGTAGAAGAAAATTTGCTAGTAACTCCTAATAGGTGCCAGAGGGTCTGCCAAAAGTAGGTAGCAAATGGGATGGGCACTATGGATCCTTACAACCTAGTAACCTCAACAAAATGTAACCTAATAGTTCTAGACACATGAGAAGACTCAGGAAAGGGTAGGAATAGAAAATGGGTTCAGAATTAGTCAGGTAAGGTGGAGAAAAAGGTTTAGTTGAATAAAGTAGGATAAAAGACGGGGTGTCAGGAACTAATCCTATACTAATGAGGTTAACCTTACGAGGTTGCGGTATATCTATGGGGTTTACATAATGAAAGGATGGGTTATTAATCTCAGGGAAGAGGTCCTTAATGAGAACTATAAGAGGAGGCTCATCCTGAGGGTACTGATTCAAAGAGATCAGGTCCTTAATAAATTCTTCAGGTTCTTGTAGTTTAGGACTAGACTCTATAATTTGGCTTTCCTCTATGGTTTCCTCAAGTAAGGCTCTAGTAGCAGTACCTAGGTTCTCTTCCTCTATTTGTTCTTCCACTATAGCTTTAGGTTGGATGTGGTCAAGGTCAACTAGCTCTGGGTCGGTTTCTACCTGGGTATCTACTGGGTCAGCTAATTCGAGGTCTTCTAAAGGTGTCTCCTCTTCTCCCTCATACTCATCCACTAAGTTCACAAAAGCTTCATATAGTTTTGCTTTAATGTAAGCCCTATCAATCAAAGGGATGGTAGGGGAAGGTCGACTAAGGAAAAATTGGCTAGGTCCTAGTTGCTGAGTATGGGCACTAATCATAGTAGGTTCAGGTTGCTTAAGGGGTAGTGGCTTACTATTGGGTTCATATTTAGGGGTACTAATCCTATTGGGTTCAAGTTGACTAAGGGAAACCTGATTAGTACTAGATTGATACCTACAGGTTATGGGCTCCCTAGGCTCATAGGACAAGGGTGCAGATCTATGGGTCATGGGATTATAGGATCTGGGGTCATAGGATTTTGGGTCAGCTCTATGGTCAGGTTCTAAGGATGGATCAGGGTATGGGGTCCTCCTAAGGTTGGGCTCCCTATATGGGTCAGGATATTGGGTTTTCCTTGGGTTGGACTCCCTATATGGGTCAGAATATTGGGTTCTCCTAGGGTTGGACTCCCTATATGGGCCAGAATATTGGGTTCTCCTAGGGTTGGACTCCCTATATGGGTCAGAATATTGGGTGTTGGGTCTACTAGGCTTATACGATGTGGGTAAATAGGATCTATCTTCCTGGTCTACAAAATCCTGATTGGGTCTTCTAAGACTAACCTTAGGGATTGGGTCATGATGATGGGCTCTCCTAGGTTCAGCCTCAAGGTATGGATCAGGGTTTGGGGTCCTCCTAGGTTCAGTATCATAGTATGGGTCATGATGATGGGCTCTCCTAGGTTCAACCTCTCGGTAGGGATCAGGGTTGGGATCCTCCTAGGTTTAGTATCATAGTATGGGTCATGGCGAGGGGTTCTCCTAGGCTGAGGGGACTCAGGATCAGGCTCAGACTGGGTCCTACGTGTCTCCTCCAGGGTTCCTAGTCGGGAATCTATTTGTTCAAGCTTCTTGGTCAATTGGGCATTTGCTTGCCCAAACCCAAGATTGAGGGTTTGGACTAAGCTTTCTCCAAGGGCATCAAATTTGGCATCAAAATGGTCCATGGATTCAGGGACATGGTGAATGAGATGGGACTCCTGATCTAATGCTCATGCAAGACTCGATCATACCGACTACAGTTGACTAGACCTAGAGTCCAAAACTAAGGGCTCAATCAAAGTAGCAAACTACCCTATAGTAACCCTGTACTCAGCCAGGGAGTGTAAGGGGAGTGTTAGGTCCCTGATTGCCAAGTAGGGGGACCAGCACACAACTCTTAGGGACTGAATCCCTAAACCACCATTCTAGACACCGAGCACAAAGCACACACAGGTTAGCTTGATACAATGATCTGGCACTTAGCCCAGACTCGACCAATTGATGTCCCTAGCCCACTAGGGAAAATTAAGTCTAGTTAATTTTAGGTTAAGGCATGCGACTGAATGCAAGGGGTGTGGTTTTGGGCTAAGGAGAGGTAATCAAATCCTCCCCCCTATCTGACATAGCAAGAGTGCCCTTAAAAGTAGATTATGCAATGATGGCAGGCAAATGATGCAAATTAGGGTTAGATGTTTTAGTAGCTTTGGAGAATATGTAATTTTTTTTTTTATTTTGGTATTTTATTAAATAGAAGAAAACTTGCAAATTTGGTCTAATAAGCAAGAAATATACTAAAATTAAAAGATATGCAAAAGATGCTAAACAAAACCCTAAAACTTCCAAACTTGTTTTGCTGAAAAATACAGAGCCAAAAATTTGTAGGTTGTATTTTGGCTTGCAGAACATTCACAGGCCGAAATAAAATCTGCAAAAATTTTGAAAATTACTGTGAATTATGATGAATCCAAAAAAAAAAATTTCTGAATTTTTATAGTTTTTATCATGGAGAAATAATTTAAATAACAGAGCATATATAGACTAAAAAAAATGCAGAAAATAAGCCCTAATCTAAGCTCTGATACCAAATGATGCGGGACTAATATGCATGCAATTTTCTTTGTATATTTTATATGTGGGGTTAGTTGATTAATTTCCAAATTTTAGATCAAAATTCATTGTAGGGAATTTTGTATGAATTTTTGAAGCCAAGCATGTAGATTAGAACCTAGAAAAGTACTAAAGAAGGATCGCCGAGGCTGAGAAGCCTCGGTTAGTGTAAGTTCTCTGACAATATAAAGAATGGAGGTAGAGGTGGTGTACCTGACAATGTCTGAAGTGCTCGGTGAAGATCGCAGCAAAGAGATCTCTCATTCCCTGAAGGATGCGGCTTGGAAAATCGAGCCAAAGACCCGCGGATACCCTGCTTTCTGCTCAGTGGTCCAATTGAGGCTTAGCTGGAGTCGTTGGATTCATAGGAACTCGGAGACCTGCAAACAATCTATAAAGGGTTAGAAAACTTAGAGGAAATCAAGAAAACAAAGAAAAATAGCAAAAGGAAGAAAGTTTTGGAGGGGGCCGGAAGGATGGTTCGCGGAAGGAAGATGGTTGAAAAAATCGGGAAGAAGAATTCTCAAACCCCTTTATGCACATAGCAGGGTAATCACACAAAACAATAGAATAACTAAAGGTTATTTCATATATCAAAATATAGTTTCATACAAGAGGCTAGGGTCCTTTAAATAGACCCTTAACCTTGGGCTCTAAGTAAGGGCACATTAGTCTTTACATAAGAATCATTTTCCCTTTCAAACCCTAGCAAGAAAATAAAGAAACATTAGGTAGAAAAATACCTAAAAATTCTCTTGACTTGGCCAATACTCCAAGGATGCCTAAGGGGGCATGTTGGGCTTCTAGGAGCAGCAATAGGCCAGCCCAAAGGGGCTCGGGTGCATGGGTTTGGGCCTCTGGAATCTGGGGTGGCCTGGTAGCCATGTAGCAGGAATATTCCCTGGTATCTTGCTTCTTAGGGGCTTGGGCTTGGCACCTGGGCTTGATTTCTTTGGGCTAGGATGTAGATGGACCTTTAAAATCATGGATGCCTTTGTCTATGAATATACTTTGGCATCTGAAAGGGAATCTGTGCATCTGGAGGGCATCTGCAAGGAATCAGGGTTTTTATTTTCCTCCCGAAGTCTTCAAATCTTCAAGCTGGGTTGGACTTGGGCTAAACTTCCATGTCTTCAATATGGTTGGACTTGGCCTTTACTTGTATGATGTGATCTTGAGTCTTCGATATGCTTGGAAAAGATTCAAAAAAAATAAAATTAACTCAACATGAGCTGACTAGCATTGGACTGAACTAGCTCAACATGAGCTGACTAGTACAGAACTAAAATAACAAATCAAAAGACTCAAATAACAACTAAAATAAACTCAGATGGGTTAAGCCCTTATTACAGATGGACTCATAAATTATTGATTAATTCATAGATGGTTGAAAAGCCTCTATCTTTTTCTGGTGCCTCTGGTGTCCCCACCATTCTTACTTGATGATAGCCACTCTTAAGGTCAATTTTGTAGAATATTTTGGCTCCGGCCATCATATCCAACATATCAACTAAACAGGGAATAAGAAAATGATACTTAATGGTAATCTATTTATGGCCCTACTATCTACATACATTCTCCATGTGCCATCTTTCTTAGGGGTCAGAAGGGCAGGTATGTACATGGGCTTAGGCTCTCTCTAATGAATCCCTTTTGGAGAAGCTCTCCAACTTGACGTTGCAACTCAGAGTGTTCTATAGGGTTCATTCTATAATGGGGAAGGTTTGGTAAAGTTGATCTTGGGAAAAAATCTAAGGCAAGTTGAACGTCTCTCAAGGGTGGAAGATGATTAGGAAGGTCTTCAGGAAAGATGTCTTGAAACTTCTCTAGAAACATTAACACTTCCTGGGGTTTTTCTTAGGGGCTGGTCCAGATTTTCCTTAGTTGCTAAAACCTAAACAGGTGAACCATTTCTAAGCTCTTGCTCTAATTCTTTAGCAGTGATCATGTTTATCTCTTGTTTCTTATCCCTCAAGTGACTTGATCCCCTCTTAACTTGGTCCTTAGGTGGTGAGGAATTGATTACAATCTTCTTCCCATTGTGGGTGAAAGAACGTGAATTAGATGGACCATAGAGTATAGCATTATGATTATACAACCATGGTCGGCCTAATATGATGCTGCTAACTCCCATTGGAAGAACATTGCACCAAACCTTTTTTCGGTATGATTTAAACTGGATTGTGACCTAGCACCTAGACTTAATGGGAATTGAGGTTGAATCTATCCAAGATACCTTATATGGATTAGGACGGGGCACAGTAGGCAATCCTAAGTTCTTAACTGTGTCAGTTAATATGGCATTGACGCAACTACTACTATCTAACATGACCTTGCACACCTTTTCTCCTATGTTGATAAAGGTTTGTAGGATACTAGTCCTACGCCAATCTTCTTGCTCCTTACTCTAGGTCAAGATACATCTCACAACTCTTAGAATTTCTGATGAGTCTATGATCTCTTCATCCCCTTCATACTCATCAGCTAAACAAACACCTGCCTCATGTATTTCTTCTTCCTCCTCACAGTTTTCTATGGTTCAAGTAACTTCTTCTTCTAACCTCAGGGTTCTTTCCTTTATCTTTTCTTCAAACTAATGAAGTAGCAAGACTGGGTCTATTGGCTGTACTTGGGCTTGGACTTGGTCTATTTCCAAGTGGATTATTCCTAGTAGGTTCAGGTCGGCGAAATAAAGGTCTCCTCTAGAATCTCTCATAGTCCCTAGCAACTTGGTCGGCCTGATCTATGTCATGGACTACTCTAAAAAATAGTTCTCTCTGGATCTCTTCATGTAGACCTGCTATAAACCTAGACAAGGTAGCAGCCTTAGACTCATCCATGTTGCATCACATCACGAACTCATCAAACATGGCAACATATTCGGATACTGTCTTATTCCCTTGAGTTATTTGTTGCCATTAATCCAAGAGTCTCTGTTCATAGGACATTGGTAAATACTTCTCCCTATGTTTCACCTTCATAGCTCTCCAAGTGGATATAAGTATGTCACCCCTTTGTTGACTCATGCGCTCAACATTATCCCAATACAATCTAGCCTGACGGACCAATCTAAGTTCGGCAAACTTAAATTTCCTATCTTCTGACATTTTATACCAATCAAAATATTTGTCTATGTCACCCTCCCAATCTATATACACCTTAGGATCCGAAGTTCCATCAAATATGGGTGCATCTAGATGAATGTTTCTAAGGGCTCTCTCATCGTGGTCAACATAATCATGGTGAACTCTCCTTGGATGTGGGTCAGGAGTATATTCCTAGTGTTAGACTCTTGGATGGACAAGTGGCAATCTTGGTGATTGTGGCTCATTAGGGACCAAACGGGCATCTTCAAGGATCCCTATTCTCTCTTCTATTATTCTAAGGGCTCTCTCATCCTGGTCAACATAATCATGATGAACTCTCCTTGGATGTGGGTCAAGAGTATATTCCTGGTGTTGGACTCTAGGATGGATAGGTGGCAATCTAGGTGATTATGGCTCATTAGGGACCAAATGGGCATCTTCAAGGATCCTTATTCTCTCTTCTATTTGATCAAACCTAATGTTCAATATCTTTAACTGCTCAATCATAGTTCTTATTATGGATTCTAGATTGGAGTCCATGGAAGAACTGGGATGGTCAAGTGAATGTTGATAGGGAGTTCCTGATCTAGTAGTCATTCAATACAAAGAATCGCTTTAGGTTTTGCGAGACCTAGAGTCTAAACCAAATGTTTGGTCAAGATGACAATCTTGGTTGTAGTAACTTGGCACCTAGCCAGGTAAGTGTAAGGTTGGTAGAGGTCCCTCTTTATTTGCCTTAGACACCAATTTGAAATTGGCCAGGAAAGCTAACCAACCCACCTTCCTTTGGGCTCTTGTCCCTGAACCACTTGCCTAGACACCAGATACACAAGCACACACAAACAAGTTGTATAAATTGGCTTAACACTTTGTTCGACCTGACCTTATGGGTGTCCTTAGCTCACTAGAGCAAATTAACTGTCTACTCAATTTTATTTAAGGGTTGGGTCCGATATGTAGGGTGGTGATTTTGGGCTAAGGGCAGGTGACGAAATCCTGCCCCCATGTCATATTGATGCCCTTAGAATGATTTGCCATGAGATGGTGCAAACATGCATATGAAAGCTAATCTCAGCAACAAAAATTTTGTGTATTGCAATTCAAAGTGGGGCTAAGAAGTGCTGTGTAATAATCTCAAAAAAATTTGAAAAATTCACAGAAGACTGCTAACTTACAGATGATATGCCATATGAAAGAAAATTTAAAAATAAAATATGTGCTATACTGAGCAGATCCTGAAATTTAGATAATGTAAAAAGGAGCAGAACATAACATACATGAAATTTCAGCAACAGTGATAAAGTGCAGGAATTTCATTTTTTCTATGATTTTTTTTCTGAGGATAAAATTATGCATGCTGATAGCTAAACTTAATATGAATTACGAAAAGTATTACTTCAAAGAAAAATTAACTACTATTTTTTAGAGTTTTATATGAATTACAGTCAGCCTACTCAAAAATACAGCAAGCAGAAAATAGAAATTCCTAAGTGCAGAAATTCAAAAATGTGACCTACCATACTCTGATACCAAATATGATGCAGCATACTTATGGGAAATATGGAATGAATGACTAAAGCAATTAAGCTAATTAAAACTCTAAAACATATGATCTAATTTCAGTCATAGTGGAGTCATTAAGATGCATTAAACAAGACTAAACTAGAAGGCTCATATGCTTCGCAGTACAAATCTGAATTAAGTTAATGAACCAGGACCTACCTGGCTAGAAGAACCATCTAATTAGGACTATACCCTATTCAAAAGTTCAGACCATAAGAGAAAAGGAAAGGGTTTAGATACCAATAATGACTCTCGAATAACCTTACACTAGGTTCACTCCTTCACACTCAAGATTGGTGTCTAATTGATCATGCTAACCCACCCGTAGGAAGTAAAGGCTCCTATGATTGAGTTGAAGGCAAGGAGGACTTCATCCAGGACTGGATACTCCTTAGGATCCTGCAAGAACAACCATTATTATTGTGGAGGAGATGGAAGATAGTTGGAATAGAAATAATGGAAGGAAGGAAGTAGAGGATTGTTGGTGATCTTGGTGGAGTGTGGCCGGTTGCTCTAGAAGATGAGGTAGGCGTCAATGGAAGAACAACTTTTGCTAGATTTTGAGAACTAAAGTACTTGGTAAAGCCTTGTAGGGTTCAGTGGAAAGGAGGAAACATAGATTTCAAAATTTTTATTTTTATGAAATCTTCACCAAACCCTTAACCCAAGATCTCCTTAAAAGAATTAAAACATATAACATGTATATAAAAGATTTAAACTCATATTAAAGTACTAATCTGTATTGCTAAAATCCAAACTTTAAATCTCCACCAGGTGCCCAAATGTTCACCCTCCATTGGTGATCCACACAGAAAAAGATGAAGACTACAATTTCTTGTTCCTGGCTCCTCTTTTTGAATTCTTTTTCAAGAATTCAATTCTTGGACTTTTAGGCTGAAATTTTCTTTCTTGAAAATTTCTTTTCTTCCTTCTTTCCTCTTCTTGAATTCTTTTCTTGAATTCCCTTTCTTGAATTCCTTTTATTGAATTGAATTGGAAGAAGAAATTAAGACAAGTAAAGTCTTAATTCAAGAAAGAAAAGAAGAAGAACAGACCCTTCCTTTTCCCTTTCCTTTACCGTTGAAGACCTTCCTCTTATTCTTGTTTAGGGTCAGAGTTTCGACAGAGATTATCTCTGTAAGGGAAACAATATCCAACAAGCATAAAGGGAAGGAGTATTCCAGAGAGGAGGAGAGGAATATGATCTCTATATTTTATTATCTAAAAGAAACCCCCGAGAATCCAAACCCTTTTATAGATTTCAGAGGGATGTTTTCTCAAAACATCGCAACCCTCTGAAACCCCAGGAATCATGATCCCTCATTCCTCATGCGTCCCCTCAACCAAAAATCATGATTCTCTGATTTAATTTTTGTTTTTCCGACGAGGAGGACTCTCGGAAAAACTTCAGGAAGAATCGCGAATTTTGAAGACGGACTTGCGACCGAAAAATGACGGATCTTTTTCCTTAATTTTTCTGGCCATCAGATCCAGATCCAAGGATGTCAAACAAGGATCCAAATCGCCCCTTTTTCTTGATTTTTCTTTGATGGAATTTCCTTCCCACGCGTGTGAAAAGGAGCCCACACGTGCGTGGACTCTTCTTCTTGGCGCGCGCGGGTGAGGAAGGGTGTGGGCGGCTTGGAGAGAGAGTCTCAGTGCACTTGATTCACTTGGGTTCAGCCATGGGTTAGCCCAATGTCCTAAAATTTAAATTAGACATTAATCTGGTTAAATTAGAACCTAATTAAGCCCAATTCGGAACCAAATTCGAATATGATTCGAATAGAAATTGGGTCTGCAACACATGCTAGTGTGTTTATCCTACAAACATGATTTAATTACAAAGTAAATCCTTCATCAATTCTCTTTTGTGTGTGACCCATTGGGTTCCACACCTAGCCAGCAGTAGGTCCGAGTGCTATTTGACTTAATTCGGTTAGATCTCAACTAAGCCGATTTAGGTCAACTCAAACTAGCTCGACTCAATCAATTAGAATCTAATTCTAATTAACTGATTTGATTTACCATAATTCAATCATATACCTACAAGACAAGATTGATGTCTAGCAACGTATCTTGTCTACCCGGAAGATGTGAAATTTTGGTGGAATTACCAAAATATCCTTCAGTGGTGAGTTACCGGGCAATTCAGTTCTTTGATCAACTTGCATCCTGAATATGATTATGAATATGGATACTTGTCAAATCCAATTTCATATTCATCCCTAGCTCAATCTTCATAATGATGATTCATTAATGAACCATTAGAAATTAACTCTAATGTTCATACTTTGATCAAAGATTTCCTGAATCCATCATTTGATCGAAATTAGCTGGATGCAATTCCCTCTTACTAAGGCTGATCAATTCCTTGTTGACCTACTCACAACCTCCATATACAATCCACCATACCCAGTATCACCTCGTGCATGACTCAGTGTCATGATTGATTGCGAACCAAAGTATGGATTCATATTTATAAGGTACCATGGTAGTCTCAGGTCAAAGGACCACATGCACTACTCTCATAATGAGAATTATCTATTGACAAACAGATAAGGTTCCATTAGATATTCTCAATCTGGATCAATTCAGTGAATTCATTCTCTAATGAACACTCACGTCCTAGTATTAGTGTCAAATACAAGTGACTGTGAGATCAGTCACCCTCATCACAAAGCATATATAGGATGCGCTGGTCTTGCCGGAAACATTGATCCCCAACTCAATGTCCCATCGACCAGGAATATTTTAGATTAGGGTTTTAAGGCTTTAGGTCTCACTAGTATGATCTCATCATAACCCTAGAACCATAGCCCTAATCTATGGGGTTCATCATATAATCATAAAGACACAGCGCATGATGAAAATATTGCCTTTATAATAATGTCAATTCATTGATTTTTGGATCGAAATACAATATTTCAATTGGCTCTCATGGCACAGTCTTTTAATCTCCACTTGCACTAAAGCCAATCGCCTTTAAATCTTAACCCCATACAATCAAGGTGGCGATCAAACTCTCGCTGTGATAGAGCCTTAGTGAACGGGTCTACTATGTTGTTCTTCGTTTCTACCCTTTTAATGCAGACTTCTTGTCTTTCGACAATCTCTCAAACGAGATGGAAGCGTCTCAGAATGTGCTTTGATTTGTGATGAGCTCTTGGTTCCTTTGCTTGAGCAACAGACCCAGTATTATCACAGTAAAGTGATACTAGACCTTCAATCTCGGGAATTACGCCCAACTCTGATATGAACTTCATCCAGACAGCTTCCTTGGCAGCTTCACTAACAGCAATGTACTCTGCCTCAGTTGTTGAGTCAGCTACAATTTGCTGTTTAGAACTCTTCGAGCTTACAGCTCCTCCATTTAGGGTAAAAACATACCCAGATATAGATTTGCTGTCATCTGGATCTGATTGAAAAATAGAATCTGGATAAGATTCTAGTTTAAGATCAGATCCTCCGTATATTAGAAAGATATCCTTAGTTCTTCTTAAGTACTTAAGAATATTTTTCACAGCCTTCCAATGATCCTCTCCGGGATCAGCCTAAAACCTGCTGGCTATACATAAGGCATATGCCACATTAGGCCTAGTATACATAACATAGCATACATAATAGACCCTACTGCCGAAGCATAAGGTATAGAATTCATTCTATTTCTTTCTTCAGGTGTCTTAGGAGACATCTTTTTAGAAAGATGTATGCCATGACCAATAGGTAACTCTTTTACTTTCCTCCTTGCTAAATCTTTTTAGCACTTGGTCAATGTGCCTAGACTAGGATAAACCTAGCATCCTCATAGATCTATCTCTATAGATCTTGATGCCTCGTATATAAGATGCTTCTCCCAAGTTTTTCATAGAAAACTGTTTAGATAACCATACCTTGATTGATTGTAACTTGGGATATCATTCCCAATGAGGAGTATGTCATCTACATACAGAACCAAGAAAACTATGGCACTCCCACTAGTCTTCTTGTACACACAAGGTTCATCCTCATTTTTGATAAAGTCAAATTCTTTGACTGTATTATCAAATTGGATGTTCCAACTCCTAGATGCTTGCTTTAATCCATAAATAGATTTCTTCAGTCTACATACCTGATTAGGTTTAGTCTCAAAGACAAAACCTTCTGGCTGTGACATATAAACCTCTTCCTCAAGGAAACCATTGAGGAATGCAATTTTCACATCCATCTGCCAGATTTCATAATCATGATATGCTGCTATAGCAAACATGATCCGAATAGATTTGAGCATGGTAACAGGAGAAAATGTTTCATCATAATCTATTCCCTGTTTTTGTCTGAAACCCTTAGCCACTAATCTGGCTTTCTATGTTTCAACTTTGCCATCTGCCACAATCTTTTTCTTATAGACCCATTTGCATCCAATAGGGTTAACAACCTTTGGTGCATCAACCAAAGTCCAGACTTGGTTGACATACATGGAGTCCATTTCGGATCTCATGGCTTCCAGCCATCTGTCTGAGTCACTACTCATGATAGCATTCGTATATGTTAGAGGCTCATCATTATCAATGATTCGGGCTTCATTATTTTCAATAATGAACCCATACCTCTCAGGTGCATGTCACACCCTATCAGACCTACGGATAGGAGTGGTGTGTTCAGGTTCTATACTAACTATGTTATGATTTGGTTGAGATGTATCTACTTGTTGAACTTCTTCAAGTTCAATATTTCTCCCACTGTCCTTTTGTAGAATGAACTCTTTCTCCATAAAAGTGGCATGCCTACTGACTAAAACCTTTTATTCAGTAGGGTAGTAGAACAGATATCCTATACTATCTTTAGGATATCCAACAAATAGACACTTTTCTGTTCTAACATCAAGCTTATGTCCAAAATTTCTTTTGACATAGGCTGGACATCCCCATATCTTAAGATACTTAAGATTGGGTTTCTTTCCCCTCCATAACTCATATAGAGTGCTAGATACAGATTTGTATGGTACTCTATTTAAAATATTAGCCACTGTTTCCAAGGCATATCCCCAGAAAGAAACAGGTAAGTCTGTGAAGCACATCATGGACCGTACCATATCTAATAAAGTACGATTTCTCCTTTCAGCAACACCATTTAATTGTGGTGTATAAGGAGGAGTCCATTCAGAGATGATTCCCTTTTCTTTAAGGTGATCAAGAAACTTGGTGGATAAGTATTCACCTCCTCTATCTGATCGAAGGATCTTAATACTTTCCCCGTTTGTTTCTCTACCATACTTTGATACTCTAAAAATTTTCAAAAGCTTCGGACTTATGTTTCATTAGATACACAAATCCGTACCTTGAAAAATCATCAATGAATGTGATGAAATATGAGTATCCACCCTTGGCCTGAGTTGTCATATGTCCACATACATACATCAGTGTATATGAGTCCTAATAACTCAGTTGTCTTTTCTTTGTGTCCACTAAATGGAGTCTTGATCATTTTATCCATGAGACATGATTCACAAGTTCCTAATGATTCATAGTCATAAGGATTAAGGAATTTTTCCTTGTATAACTTGTTAATCCTTTGCTCACTAATATGTCCAAGACGACAGTGACAAAGTAAAGTATTATTTACTTCATCTCTTTTTCGTTTATTACTAACATGTAGTATATTGTCATCAGAAGATAGAGTTAAGAGACCATTTGATGTGGGCATCAGGGTTTGACTTGAGCCCTTCAACCCTCGGGGGATCTCTAATTAGTGTTCTATCCATTGAGTCCTGTAATAAGGTTTCAAGCCTTTAATTTTGTAATTATCTTTGCTTTGAGCCAAGTCTAAATCTTGTACCTTGACCAATTGGGTCAAGATTAGGTCAACTCAAGTCCTGTAATTTATTTTAATCGAAGTCTGGGTCTGCCTGAACTTCGGGTCCCAACCCAATAAGAGAAAACTTGTCCTTTGGGTCAAGCCCATTTTAGTGGACCAAGCTTTGACTTGACACTGCCACTTCATCAGCTGCATGGCGCCACATGAATGCCACCTATGCACCCAAGAATGGAAGCAAGGAGACGCCCCATAAGCATTCCACACGCCTCCGTTATCCCCTCCCCATATCGTGCCATGAGCCATCATATTTGGGTTGTTGATGATTCAAGCCACAAAGCAAGCCCTCCAATCAAGTCCTCTTCCTAAAATATTCAAGCAAGAAAGGAAGACCAAGGAGCACACTCCCCATGCCAAGCCATCAAATGTGCAACGCCCAATCTTCTTCTCCCTTGGTCGGCCAAGGATCAAGCCTAGAAGAAATTTTGGAGGACACATTCCACCAAGCTTGCCTCCATCCAAGCTTCTTTCCAAAACTATGCACACAAGGAAGGAAGGCCAAGCAACAAGCCCCCTCTTCAAGCCAAGCATCAAGCCATACCCAATCTTCTTCTCCCTTCGTCGGCCATGAATCACTCCATCAATGTATGGAAGAAGACTCCAAAGGGGACACATCCCTCAAGCTTGCCCTACTTCAAGTTTTCTACCAAACTGAGCAAGCAAATAAGGAAGTCAAAAGGACAAACTCCCCTCCCCAAGCCTTGTATCTTGCCATGCCATTATTCTCCCCTCTTGGTCAGCCTTGAAGAACTCCCTCCAAAGCTTTGGGCGCCACTTTTATTTGGATTGTATTTTGGGTTCAAAATTTGAATGGTTTTTTCATTTGAAAATTGAATGTACTCTAGGGTGTCTATAAAAGTGGAACCAATCTCTCCTTGTAGAGAAGATTGATGATTAATGAAAGAAAGCTTGTGTGTTCTATCCTCTTCTTCAATCCTTGTCTCTTAGGCTAGGTTGAGTGAGAGCTTCCTTCGTCCTCGGGACGTCGCGTGGTGAGAGGCCACATTCCTTCGCCTGAGGGCGTCGGGTGGTGAAAGGCCACATTCCTTCGCCAGAGGGCATCGCGTGGTGAGAGACCACATTCCTTCTTCCGCGACGTCACGGGGTGCGAGGCCCCATGTTATCTCCACCGACACCATCATCTGAACCCCATCTCCTCAACCCTTTCCTTTGTTTTTCTTTCCACCTTTCCATCATCTAAAAGGAAAAAGAAAAAAAAAAACTAATCCTCTTTGTTTGCCTGCAGGTCCCCTTGGTGCCATGACCATCAGAGAAGGTTTGCTTTGCCACTATGACCACCCGATCGAAAGCCAGCCTATCCGCGGGTTCGACAGCTCGGACATCCAGGTCGCATCTGTCAAGGTTGAGCGATCTCTGCACCAAGAGCATTAGAGTGTTGAAAGGTTTGCATCCCTATCTCCTAGGTAGGTATTGATTGTATCGAGCTAGTCCTAATCCCGGGGTTTCTTAATCTTGGGGTCCTGGTCTATCATTATTTAGGGATTGATCAGCTAGCGTAGATTTCTTTTATTTCAGTTTTCCTAGGTTCTCTTTGCTTGCAATCAGGAACCAAAGATAAAACCCTAAAAAAAATATATAATCATATTTGCATCATCCTTGCTTGCTCTTTTTTTTCCCATCATTTTTTGGTATCAAAGCGTGCGTTATTTTCCCCATCACCATTGCAAAATATGCCATTAAATATTATTTCATTAGAAAAATTGATTGAGTAGCCACTACTCATTACATTCATAATATATCCTTGTTTAATAACAAGGGTACAGATATGATGTTTCTAATGATTCTAGGCATAAAATAACAATTTTTTAACTCTAAAATCTTCCCAAAAGGTAGCTTCAATATATAAGTCCCTACAGCTTCTGCTTGGATGGAATCTCCTCCAGCACCGTAGAGCTCGAAGTCGCATTCCTTCAAAACTCTAATGTTCTGTGGTCCCTGCAATGATTTGCAGATATGATGACCACAAGCAGTATCCAATACCCAAGAGTTTGAATTAGAAGAGTCTAATGACAAAATTGTATGTATCTCATACATACCTTTTGGGGCATCACAAGCACTAGGCTTCACACTTGCAAGGTAAACCTTGCAGTTTCTTTTCCAGTGACCCGGCTTGCCACAATGAAAGCAGGTCATTTGTCCGGAGGCCTTCTTTCCTTTCTTTTTCTTGATGCCCCCTTTTGGGTTCAACCTCCTCTTGGAACCCTTTTTGCCTATTTTCTTCTTGTTTACACCATCTACAAGAAGAAGTGGAGCCTTATTTTTCTTTAAATGGCTCTCCGCTATTTTTAACATATTCAACAGCTCAGACAAGGAAGTGTTATGTTTGTTCATAGATAATTAAGAACAAACTGTGAAAATTACTCTGGGAGTGACTGCAGGATTAAATCCTGATTCAACTCCCCATCCATAACAAAACCCAATTGATCCAATCGGGTGATTAGGTCAATAACCTTTAATACATGGTCTTGTACGGATGTACCTTCTGTCATCCTTGCACGGAATAACTACTTAGATATTTCATATCTTGCAGTTCGACTATGTTCTCCTTAAAGTTCTTTTAGATTGAGCAATATGGAGTTTGTGTCCATGCTTTCATGTTGCCTCTGTAACTCATTGGTCATAGAGGCAAGCATTATACACTTGACAGTAAGTGAGTCATTTTGCCACATGTTATATGTGGTCTTATCCTCTTGCGAGGCATCTTCCTCTAATGGTTCCAAGGTTGGGGTATCAAGAATATAAGAAATTCTTTCTTGGCTGAGTACTATCTTCAGGTTTCTCAACCAATCAACATAGTTTGGTCCAGTCAATTTATTTTCATCAAGAATGCTACGGAGTGAGAGTGAAGAGGCCTTTTAATCTACATTAACAAAGAACATTACATAAGCAAACAACCAATGTTGGCAAAGCATAATTAAATTAGGACTTTAACTTAATTATGTCTCCCACTATTTTATCAAGCATCATAACCCTCCATATGATGATCGAGAAAACCCTAATTGGTTCTCGTAGTGGGGTTGAGATCCTAATTCCTTACAAAAGACCTTGTGTGTACACAACAAATCTTATATAAGTTCAAAGGTAGGAAAACTCTTTCCAATTGTAACTCATACAATTCTCAACTTATCTTGGCCTCTAAAATATTAATAGCCTTGTGTGTACACAACAAACTATAATATTTTAGTTAAGTTAGACCCTTCATTGCTATATAGTCATGATATTAATTATAATACCCTTGTGTGTACACAACAAAGTATTATATTAAATCATGCCATAAACATCAAATGTACCAAGCCAAAATTATGTTAGTCACCTTAAAAGGCCTTGTGTGTATACCACAAACCTAATATGACTTGGCATGAAGGAAGGCCACATGTAGTGAATATTACACTAAGCATATCAATCAATAATTAAGTTAATCTTATCGGCCAGGTAAGTGGGAGAGTGGTGGGAGTCCCCCCGTTGCTTTCCTTAGACACCAATAAGAATTGGCCAGGTTAGTCAATGGAACCAATTAAAAACCACGTCCTCTTTACCGATCATGAACCACCTTTCCTAGACACCGAATGATAAAATAATCATATTGATTATTTTTGCTTTTGGTATATGACACTACAACTTAATATGTTTTAAAGAGGGCTTTATTAAAACAAAGAACATTCTTTATATAACCTAGCAAATATGTGCCATAGTGTGCCATCATACTAGGACAACCATTTACCACATAATGGATCCACCATTATGCCAGGGCAACCTTATTTCAGTATGATGACTAGAAGGCTAAACATATCACTATACAAATTAAGGTTTAAGTCAAAACCTTAATTAGTGGCATACATCAAACATATATGCATAATTAACACAAATATGTGATTAGTGTGTCATCATACTAGGATAACCATTTACTACATAACGGATCCACCATTATGCCAGGGTAACCTTATTTCAGTATGATGACTAGATGTCTAAACATATCTCTACAACAATTAGGGTTTGAGTGAAAACCCTAATTGGTGACATTACATCAAACATATACAATATCATATGTTACTTATATACATATGCTTTAAAAAATCAGCATATATATTTTAATCTTAATAAGGAGGCTCTGATACCAATGTAGGGTTCGGTGGCAAGGCGGAAACATAGATTTCAAAATTTTTATCTTTATGAAATCTTCACCAAACCCTTAACCCAAGATCTCCTTAAAAGAATTAAAACATATAACATGTATATATAAGATTTAAACTCATATTAAAGTAATAACCTGTATTGCTAAAATCTAAACTTTAAATCTCCACCAGGTGCCCAAATGTTCACCCTCCATTGGTGATCCACACAGAAAAAGATGAAGACTACAATTTCTTGTTCCTGGCTCCTCTTCTTGAATTCTTTTTCAAGAATTCAATTCTTGGACTTTTAGGCTGAAATTTTCTTTCTTGAAAATTTCTTTTCGTCCTTCTTTCCTCTTCTTGAATTCTTTTCTTGAATTCCCTTTCTTGAATTCCTTTTCTTGAATTGAATTGGAAGAATAAATTAAGATAATTAAAGTCTTAATTCGGGAAAGAAAAGAAGAAGAATACACCCTTCCTTTTCCCTTTCCTTTACCATTCAAGACCTTCTTCTTATTCTTGTTTAGGGTCAGAGTTTCGACAGAGATTATCTCTGTAAGAGAAACAATACCCAACAAGCATAAAGGGAAGGAGTATTCCGGAGAGGAGGAGAGGAATATGATCTCTGTATTTGATTATCTAAAAGAAATCCCCGAGAACCCAAACCCATTTATATATTTCAGAGGGGCATTTTCTCAAAACATTGCAACCCTCTGAAACCCCAGGAATCACGATCCCTCATTCCTCATGCGTCCCCTCAACCAAAAATCATGATTCTCTTATTTAATTTTCATTTTTCCGATGAGGAGGACCCTCGGAAAAAGTTCAGGAAGAATCGCGACTTTTGAAGACGGACTTGCGATCGAAAAATGATGGATCTTTTTCCTTAATTTATCTGGCTATCAGATCCAGATCCAAGGACATCAGACAAGGATCCAAATCGCCCCACTTTCTTGATTTTTCTTCGATGGAATTTCCTTCCCACGCAGATGAAGAGGAGTCCACACGTGCGTGGACTCTTTTTCTTGGCGCGCACGGGTGAGGAAGGGTGTGGGATGCTTGGAGAGAGAGTCTCAGTGCACTTGATTCACTTCGGTTCAGCCATGGGTTAGCCCAATGTCCTAAAATTAAAATTAGACCTTAATCCAGTTCAATTGGAACCCAATTAAGCCCAATTTTGAACCAAATTCAAATATGATTCGAATAGAAATTGGGTCTGCAAAACATGCTAGTGTGTTTATCCTGCAAACATGATTTAATTCCAAATTAAATCCTTCATCAATTCTCTTTTGTGTGTACCCATTGGGTTCCACACCTAGCTAGCAGTAGGTCCGAGTGCTATTTGACTTAATTTGGTTAGATCTCAACAATGCAGATTTAGGTCAACTCAAACTTGCTCGACTCGGTCAATTAGAATCTAATTCTACTTAACAGATTTGAATTACCATAATTCAATCATATACCTACAAGACAAGATTGACGTCTAGCAATGTATCATGTCTACCTAGAAGATATGGAATTTTGGTGGAATTACCCAAATACCCTTCAGTGGTGAGTTACCGGGCAATTCAGTCCTTTGATCAACTTGCATCCCGAATATGATTATGAATATAGATACTTGTCAAATCCAATTTCATATTCATCCCTAGCTCAATCTTCATAATGATGATTCATTAATGAACTATTAGAAATTAACTCTAATGTTCATACTTTGCTCAAAGATTTCCTGAATCCATCATTTGATCGAAATTAGCTGGATGCAATTCCCTCTTACTAGGGCTGATCAATTCCTTGTTGACCTACTCACAACCTCCATATACAATCCACCATACCCAGTATCACCTCGTGCATGACTCAGTGTCATGATTGATTGCAAACCAAAGTATGGATTCATATATATAAGGTACCATGGTAGTCTCAGGTCAAAGGACCACATGCACTACTCCCACTATGAGAATTATCTATTGACAAACAGGTAAGGTTCCATTAGATATTCTCAATTTGGATCAATTCAGTGAACTCATTCTCTAATGAACACTCACATCCTAGTATTAGTGTCAAGCACAAGTGACTGTGAGATCAGTCACCCTCATCACAAAGCATATATAGGATGTGCTGGTCTTGCCGGAAACATTGATCCCAAACTCAATGTCCCATTGACCAGGAATATTTTAGATTAGGGCTTTAAGGCTTTAGGTCTCACTGGTATGATCTCATCATAACCCTAGAACCATAGCCCTAATATATGTGGTTCATCATATAATCATAAAGACACAGCGTATGATGAAAATAATGCCTTTATTATAATAATGTCAATTCATTGATTTTGGGATCGAAATACAATATTTCAATTGGCTTTCAGGGCATAGTCTTTCAAGCTTCTCATTCAATCCCTCATGGATGGCATTTGCAAACACAAATAGAGATAAGAAAATTCTGGATTTCATTCATTCAAAAAGCATCCTTTTACAAAGAGATTAGGGGCCTACTTATATCCTTCTAAGTTTCATTTGAAATTCAAATTTTACATTAAAAGAGTGAAAAATGTAGTTACAAATTTGAATTTCAAAATTCATCAAAAGGGGGGCACCAAATCTGAAAATCTGCATGCATGGGTGCCAAGTGTCTAAATCTGAAAATCTTCATTAATGGGTACCAAGTGTCCAAATCTGAAAATCTGCATGCATGGGTGCTAAGTGTCCAAATTTGAAAATCTTCATGTATGCATGCCAAGTGTCCAAATCTAAAAATCTTTATGTATGGGTGCCAAGTGTCCATTCTCTTGGATAAGGTGTCTCGGTGAGATGACTTCAATCAAAGCTTCATTCCATCCAATGGCTCTTATTTCATGCACCCTTGATTTGAAGATTTACATGATGTAGCTTTGGCTCATCCCTTAGTCCAATTATATGCTCCCTTGGTTGGACTTGACTCTAGCTCAAAAGAAAAATTACAACTCAATTTGAACTTGAGTACATTTGACTCTTACAACTCAATTGACACAAGGCTTCAAGACCTAATACTTAGCAAAACTCAAACATAAAATTCATGATACAAGAAGACTTATCTAGACTCAATACTCATACTAGGAACAAGTTAATAAGGTTGGAACTCAATTTACAATCCATAAGGAATTGGTGTTGACTAGGTTTGATTAAAGTCTTCTTTTAACCTTGGTGCCTGCAACAACAATGAAGCAGGTACAATTCAGAATGAAATGGGGGACTTGAGTATACAAGAAAGACCAAATTAAAAAAGAAAAGAAATGGTAAGTAAGGATCATACATACCTACCAAGAGAATGGAGGTATATATATTTTCATCTTAAAGAATTAATTATTGGTGATCATTCACAAGGAATTTTGACTAGGTCATCACACATACATGATTACCTAGCCTTTGTATCACAAGTACAACCACACACCTTAGAAGAAGCAGAAACTAATCCAAACTGGATGATTGCCTTGCATTAAGAATTGAACCAGTTTGAAAGAAATATGGTTTGGACATTAGTCGATAGACGTACAGACCATCCAATCATAGGTACCAAATGGGTTTATAAGAACAAATTAGATGAACAAGGAAATGTCATTAGAAACAAAGATAGATTAGTGGCTAAGGGATACAACCATGAAGAAAGCATTGATTTTGATGAAATATATGCACCTATAGCAAGACTAAAAACCATTAGATTACTTCTTGAATTTGCTTGCTGCATGAATTTTAAACTCTTTCAAATGGATGTGAAAAGTGTTTTTCAAAATGGTTTCATTTTAGAACAAGTTTTTGTAGAACAACCACCAGGCTTTGAAGATCATGTTTTTCCAAACCATGTGTTTAAATTAAACAAAGCTTCATATGGTTTGAAATAAGCACCTAGAGCCTGGTATGATAGACTTAGCACTTTTTTGATTGAAAATGATTTTTCAAGAGAAAATGTTGATAAAACTCTTTTTATCAAAAAGAAAAATAATGATATATTAGTTGTACAAATTTATGTTGATGATATTACGTTTGGTGCAACTAATGAAAATCTTTATGAAGAATTTGATAAGCTAATGCAGGGAGAATTTGAAATGAGCCTAATAGGTAAACTTAACTACTTCCTTGGACTTTAAGTAAAACAAACAAAGGAAGGAATCTTCATCAACTAAGCCAAGTACACCAAGGAAATAATCTAAAAGTTTAGTATGGAAATGAGCAAAAAATGTGCACACCCATGAGCCCATCCTACAGATTGGACAAAGATGAAAATGGATCTAATGTTGACCAAAAGCTCTATAGAGTACGATCATATCCTTATTATACTTGATTGCAAATAGACTGGATATCTTGTATAGTGTATGTGTATGTGCTAGATTCCAATGTAATCATAAAGAAACACATATGCTTGCTGTTAAAAGAATAATCAGATATTTGAAAGGTATAAGTAATCTAGGTCTTTAGCTTTTAAAACAATCATCATTGAAATTAATTGGATTTTCGAATGCTAATTATGCTGGTTATAAAATTGATAGGAAGAGCACTAGCGGTGCAAGCCAATTTCTAGGGTTGAATTTAATCTCATGGCATTATAAGAAACAAAACTCGGAAGCACTTTCTATGCTGAGGCAGAGTATGTTGCTGTAGGGAATTGTTTTGCACAAGTGTTATGGATTAAACAATAACTAGAAGAGTTTGGTGTTACACAATTTAAAATTCCACTCAAATGTGATAACACAAGTGTTATAAATTTAACCAAAACTCCTATTCAGCATTCTACAACCAAGCATATAGAGATTAGACACCATTTTATTATAGATCATATTTTGAATGGTGACATTGAACTAGAAAATATCCCAACTGAAAATTAATTAGCTGACACTTTTACTAAGCCACTAAATCAGGATAGATTTGAATTGCTTAGAGAAGAATTAGGTCTTTCTGATCCCTTCTTGATCCTTCTAATCTAATTTCCCTCAAGATTAAGAAAAAAATATCTAGAAAATCTCCTACATCTACTCAAGTTTGTTGAACAACTTTCCTTGAGATTTCATTGAAATAAACTCAATTTTTGAATCATTTCAACTTTTGTGGAAAGTTTTCATTCGAGTCGACTTGAGCTATTTTGCTCTGGTCGAGCCGACTCGAATCCCTGTATTTTCTACTCTTGCTCTGGTCGAGCTGACTAGATCAATCTTGGGTTTTGCCTAGCCGACTCAAATTTATGTCTGTTCTGAGTTCACTCTGATCGACCCGACTCGGATGATTTTAAGGCTGAGCAAGCCGACTCGGATGTCGGGAAATCACTTTTTTAATAGAGCCGAGTGAAATTTCTCTTAACTTCTACTCTTTCTATTTCTCTCAAAACTCTGTCACTCTACTCGAAATCTTCACCTGTCTCCCAAAAACCATTCCCCGAAGCCTTAATTTCAAATTTCATACAAATTTTGCTGCAATGGCTCCTAGAAGATATGCACGAAAGCATTCTCATGTAGCTAAATTAAGCTCTCCAAGCAAAGATCTAAAGAAAAAGGGAGAAAAGAGAAGAAGATCCTCTCCTGAACAAAAGGAAAAAGAAGTATCTTCTCCAACTAGGCATGTCATCTCAATGGCCAATCGGCCTGTTACATGCTGGAGAAAGTTCAATTTCTCCTTCCTGGAAGAACTAGAAATGAAGATTGGGAGTTGGATTGATAACCACGGTTGGAAGATTTTCTACTCATTGGATATTCTGACCTACCCTTACTTGGTAAGAACCTTCTTTGAAAACCTAGTTCTTGAAGAATACCATTTGGAATCCATTGTCAAGGGATTGAAAGTCATTATGGATGAAGAGAAGTTGAGCAACCTGCTTCAAATGCCAACCAACGGTGCCACCGAGCTTACCCTAAATGACAAAGAACACAAATTGAGGCTCATTTTGGAGATATCGGATGTAAGCTTTGTCAAACATGTTCAAGCCAACATGCTATCCAAGGAAATGTGACTACACCACAACATGGTTGGTCAAGTTTTTCTTCCCAGAACCGGTCATTTCGACTGGGTGAGTGAAAGGGATATGATTTTTATAGGACATCTTATTAAAGAGGAACCTCTCAACCTTCCATACATTATGATGATACAAATGATGGAGGCAGCAAGGAAAATCAAGGTATGCTTCCCCTATGGTATGATATTCACCTTACTATTTGAAGATGCTGGAATTTACCTAACTGATGAAATCATCAATCCTCTTCACCATTCAGACACCTATTCTTTTAACTCTCTTCGAAGAATGGGTTATCAACTACAAGTGGGAGTGTGGATAAAGAAAATATCTAATCATATGGCTACCATGTCCATTGATGATGACATTGATGAACCTGCTGATGATGAAGCTAAGAAATCTGAGAACAAAGATGAAGAAACTTATGAAATTGCAATGATAACTCCATCTGAACTTAAAGAGTTAATATTTCAGAAGATGGAAACAATTTCTAATTCTCTGATAAGTCACATAAATTATGCGCTTGATGAATTACAAAATTCAGTTGATGCCACCTTGCAGAAAATAAAATCAGAACAAAAGCTTCAAAAGGAAGAGATGTAAAGAGTGGTGAACAACTTTAAAAAGGAAATTCGAAGCATCCTACTACACTCTCAAATAGAAATATTCACTACTGAAGATGCTTTTTTGTAGACCATCAAAGTGTCACCTGCATCTCCTACTCAACCATCTCCTGTACCTTCAAAGTTTCCTTCATCTGATACACCTTCATTCAAAGCTGAACCTGGTGTGACCAAAAAGAAATCAAAGACCAAAAAGACTAAGACATCTATAGCTCCAATTAGAACCAAATTTAGAGATTTAAGGTTCAAACCCCTGAAAACCAAAACCTCTGATAAGGTTATAGATGTTGCCTCTTCTTCTAGCGGAGAAGAAGAATAGAATAATTGGTTAATCTTTTGGTTGTATTGAGCTCATATGTTTACTTCTGACTGTTTATAGCATATAGGCTTTACTTCTTATCTTTTGTAAACAAGAAACTTGATGAATGGAATGAAATCTTACTGATCGATTGTACTTTCCTTCATATTTTGTACTTTGTATTGAAAATTTTTAAATGCTGTGAAAGATCTTTTATTGTCATGAATTATTCTTGTGCTTCTGCAATGTCTTCAATACAAATATGATGAATTTTAATTAGAATATCCAAATCAAATTGAGAAAGTGAAATTATCTCAAACAAATATTAAATACTTTCTCAATCTATTTCAAAGTCTAAGCTTTATTGTAAATTTCTTTTTGATTGTTTGACAAAAAGGGGGAGAATGGTATCAATATTAAGCTATCATGAAAATTCTGGTATCCATGATTGAGCTAACATGCAAAATTTTGAGCTATGTTGCACATACCCAAAAAGTGCATAAAAAGAATGAAAAAGGGGGAGCACATGTGTGATCTTAATTGTTTCATCTTTTAAACCTATAGAAAGGGGGAGATTTTCTTTAAAGATGGATTTAGCTCTAAACCCTTCTTTTGCTCTGATCTCTCTATATTTTTGTTCCTAAATTGGCTTAATTCCTTCAATTTTTTAAAATTCGATACTCCATGTTTGTGCTAATTCTGATTCTATGAAGCATGCAAAGTATATTACTTGATATACACAAGTCACTAACATTAATACTATACAATTTCATCACAAGTGCTCTGATACTTATTTACAAATATAATTGGCTCTAATACATGTGAATACTTACTTTCGAATACCTTTTACATGTAAGTATAAAAAATTTTTCATGCCCAGTGTTTTGTCATCATCAAAAAGGGAAAGATTGTTGACCCCATAAGTGATTTTGATGATAACCAAACATTGGTGCATGCATTTATTTTACTAACAACTCTTCAAGTGGTTTACAAGTTTTTTTAGGATGAATTCATTGGTCAAATTTCAACTTCTACATTAACATTTCTTGTTTTGAGTTGTGTTATATTCGAATTTTGTAAAGAAGTACCCAAAGAAAAAATTAAGAAAGATCATAAAGATTTGGGTTACTTCTATGTATGTTGTGCTCTAAATTTAATTTGAGTTGGTTTGTATCAAATGTTTGAGTGTTTTGGTGACAGTGTTCATAAGTTCAATTATATAATTCCTGAAGAAGACACTCGAGTCGACCCAACTAGAAGAAGAGCTGACTCCAGCTCATGGCATGCACTAAGGATTCTGGCACGCAGCAATCTGAGCCAACTCATCAAGAGTCCATTTTTGATATTTTTTGAGAATAGCTAGGCGAGTCGACCACAACAAGAATGAGCAAACTCGCCAGAATAAATTTTGAAGACCTAAGAAAGCGAGCCGACCTGAACTGCAATGAGCCGACTACTCCAAAGTAAAGATTTCTGATTCTGAGACGAAGAGTCAACCCAAGTAGAAATGAGCTGACTCATCAAGTTCAATGATTTTAATGATAGAAGTTCGAGCCAACCCAAATGGACATGAGCCGACTCATCCAGAGTGTGGTTTTTACACCTTGAGACAAAGAGTTGACCTTGCTGAAGAAATGGCGACTCGATCATACAACTCAATGGATCTAAGCCAACTCGAAGAATTCTAGCCGACTCAGTATCATTTCCAGGTACACAACGACTAGTTCTAGATTTCATTTTTGAATGCAAAAAGGTGCTCCAATGGTCAAATGTCACATCCCAACGGTCTGCAATGACTAAAGTTGCATTGGAATGATGGAAGACCATATTTTTGAGAGATTTGAAGTTCTTTAAAGTAAGAGATAGAAAAGTTCCTCAAAATCTTTAATGCTTCATTGAAGATCTAACCTACCAACAAGAAAGAGAGCACTAAGAGCATACAAGAAAAACTTCAAGTCTTCACCAACACTCATCTGAAGCTTGAAGTACTTTGCAGAGAATCAATAGAAGCCATTGAAGTGCATTGAAGTGGGCTTCTCTCAAGCTGCATCGGCAACCACTCGACAAAATCTAGTTTGCCATTTATTGTTGCATTTACTTTCAATTCATTCTTGAATTATTGGGTTATTGGTGAGCTCGGTTGAAAAACCAAATACGTTATTGGTGAACCTTTATTAAAAACCAAGTGTTAGGTTCTTGGTGATCCTGTGTTATAACCAAGTTGGTTTTCTTTGGTGCACCCATTTTAAAATCAAAGGGTGCAGGGTTTCTTTGGTGATCTCGGTAAAACCAAAGTGCGGAGAATTTGGATTGTGAGCCTGTAAAACAATCATATTGTATTTGGGTGTGAATATAGTGGAAATCCCAAGTGGTAATCTTGGATAGTGGACATAGGAGCTGGGTTGCTCCGAACCACTATAATTTTTGTATGTTTGTGTTGTGCTTCTTTGATCTTATTTAGCTTATGTAATTAATTACTTTGTCACAGCACCTAACACTCTAAAAAGGATTTTCAGGAGCACATTATCTACTTAATTTTTTAAATTCCAAATTCACCCCCTCTTGGGATAGCCACATGGGCAACATAATTTGATTTCTCCACTTAAGGCTCAACTCAATTTAAATCCCGCTCAAATTAGTTAGCCCAAATAGCAAGTATTTAAAACCAATCTAATTAGGTTAGGAGTTAGGCTAGCCAATATATGCTAGTATATTAATTAGCTAGCCAATTAGGATCCTATGATCCTAATAAAAATATAAATAACTTCTTTGATCAATTTCTTGATGTGTGTGACTCTTTGGGATTCTCATCTAGTTAGCAATAGGTATATGTTCATGTTGATTTAGTTCAATTAAAAGTCAACTAATCGAATTAGGTCAAATCAAGCTAACCCTAGCTGCCAATTTAAAACATCTTTCAAATTGACTAATGAATTCAATCATTTTAATTCATGATAAACTACAAGACATGATTGACATCTAGTAATTTGTCATGCCTATTTAGAAGATGGAAAATCTGGTAAAATTATCAAAATACTCTTCAATGGCAAGTTATCGTGCAATTCAATCCTTTGATCTTTCTTTATCCCAAATAAGTGATGAGTATAAAAAATTATCAAACCCTCACACTTTATTCATTGAAACCTTAAATCACTAATATTGACTCAATCGATGAAAGATTAGAAATCTTTTTTAATTTTATTTTGATTTGATCAAAGACTTCCTTAGTCATCATTGATGAGATTGTATGGGATAAATACTCCTCTTACTATTAGTGATAGATTTCTTATTGACCAACTCATAATCTTCATGCATAATTCACCATATCCATTAACACCCATACATGACTAAGTCATGAATGAGTATAAACCAAATCATGTATTCATATATATAAGATACCATGGTGATATCTAGTCTAAGGATCATTTGAACAACTACATTTAGAGAATTATCTTTTGACAAGTAAGTAAGATTTTCATAAGCTATTCTCATTATGGATCAATTCAGTGAACTCATATCCTGATAAGCATCCACATCCTTATATTAGTGTCCCAACATAAGTGTTCATGTGACCAACTTCTCTCTTCATCAAGCATACATAGGTTGTGCTAGTCTCTTTGGAAATATCGATACCCAACTCGATGAACCTATGACTAAAAATATTTTAGATTAGGATTTATAAGATCTTAAGTCTCATTGTTATGAACTTCATCATAACCCTAAAACTATTATCCTAATTTGTAGGATTCACCATAATTTTAAAATAACAAAGTATAAGACAGCATATGATAAAACAAAATACCTTTTATTAATATCATATATGAGTCAGGAAAATTTTATAGATAAGCCCTTCTTTCATAAAAAATATGATTGGCTATTAGAGTACTATTCTTTCAATCTCCTAGTTGCACTAAAGATGATTGCCCTTGTATTTAATTCCTATACAATCTAAGGGTTGATCAAATTGCAGTTGAGAAAGGGCCATAGTAAATGGGCATGCTATGTTATTCTTTATATCTACTCATTCTAAAATCATGTCTCATCTTTTACTAATTTCTTGAATGAGATGGGAGCACCTTAGGATGTTCATGGACTTTTGATGATACATTGGTTCCTTAACTTGTGCAATAGCTCTAGTGTTATCATAGTAAAGTAGCACTGGCTATTATATTACAGAAACTATATCCAATTTTGAGATGAATTTCTTCATCTATATAGCTTTCTTTGTGGCTCACTAGTAGCTATATATTCTGCCTCAGTAATTGAGTCAGCTATAATTTATTTCTTGGTATTTTTCTAACTCACTACACCACCATACAGAGTAAAGACATACCTGATATGGATTTACTATCATATAGATCTAATTGAAAACTAGAATCAATATAGCCTTCTAGTTTTAAATCTAATCCTCCATATATTAGAAAAACATCTTTAGTCCTTCAAAGATACTTAAGAATATTCTTCATAGCTTTTCAATGATCCTCCTCTTGATCAGCCTGGAATTCGCTTGCTATTCTGAAGGCAAAAGCAACATCAGGCTTGGTACATAACATGGCATACATGATCAATCCTATAGCCAAAGCATAAGGAATCTTACTCATCCTTTGTCTCTCTTCAGGTATCTTAGAAGACATCTTCTTAGAAAGATGTATGCCTTGACTCATGAGCAAGTAACTCCTTTTACTTCCCTTCATATTGAATCTTTTCGATACTAGGTCAATGCACCTGGATTGAGATAACCCAAATATCATCTTAGATCTATCTCCATTGATCTTTATACCTAATATATATGACGCTTCTTCCAAATCCTTCATAGAAAACTATTTAAATAGCCAAGCTTTGATCGATTGCTACATTGGAATATCATTCCTAATGATAAGTATGTCATCAACATACAATATTAATAAGATAATGGTACTCTCATTTTTCTTCTTATACACACATGGTGCATCTATGTTTTTGATAAAACCAAATTCCTTGATTATTTCATCAAATAGAATATTCCAACTCCTCGATGCTTGCTTTAATATATAAATAGATTTCTTAAACTTGCATACTAGGTTTGGTCTCCAACTTGAGACAAACCCATCTAGCTATGACATATAGACTTCTTCCTCAAGATACCCATTAATAAGGTAGTATTTATATCCATTTGATATATTTCATAATTATAGTGTGTAGCTATAGCAAGCAAAATTCTAATGAACTTGATAGCTACTGGTAAAAACATTCCATTATAGTCAATTCCATATCTTTGTTTGAAATATTTTACCACTAGCCTAGCCTTGTAGATTTCTACTTAGCCATGTGCTCCAATCTTCCTTTTGAACACTCATTTGCACCCTATTGGATTTATTCCCTCAGGTAGATCAAACAAGGTCCAAACCTAGTTGGTTATTCAAGGAATCCATTTTAAATTTCATGGCATCAAGTCATTTGTCAGAGTCTTTACTCTTGACAACTTTCGTATAGTTCAAAAGATCATCATCTCGAATGATGCCGGCTTCATTATCATTTCTAATGACAAAGCCATATCTAAAAGGTGCATCCCGCACTCTGTCTGACATATGTAGAGGAGGTGTGTGTTATGGTAGTACCTTATAATAGGTACTTGTGTTTGAGAAACTTGAGGTTGATTGTCTATAAGTGTAGCTTGTTGATCTTATACTTCATTAAGTTCATGTATCCTCCCACAACCTCCTTCTTGGATAAATTCCTATTCTATGAAAATGGCATGCCACTGATAAAAAACTTTTGTTCAATAGGATGATAAAAAACATATCCAATACCTTCTCGAGGTTAACCTATGAACATATATTTATCATCCCTAGCACTCAACTTATGTACAAATACATTTCTAACATAAACTGGGCTACCCCAAATCTTAGATATTTAAGACTTGGTCTTTTGCCTCTCCATAATTCATATGGAGTACGAGCTACTAATTTTGATAGTACTCTATTATGTATATAAGCAGCATTCTCTCGGACATAATCCTAAAAAGATATAGGAAGATCTGTGAAGCTCATCATGGACCTTATCATGTCTAATAAGGTACTATGCCTCCTTTTTGCTACACCATTTAATTATGGTGTATATGGAGGTGCCATTCTAAGAGAATGCCTTTGTTGATGCAGGACCTAGGATGCATGCAGGTAATTTATTTTTTTTATTTTTTTAATGTTTTAATGGATTGACCAATTCCCAAAATCAAGCTAAGAATGGATCTAGAGATTCGCATAAGGACAAGAGACTTTTAGATGCAGACATAGCCCCTGAACAATGATAAAGAAAGGACCCCGGGATTAAGAAACCCTAGTAGGACTTAGCTGTAAATCAATACCATACTTAAGAGGCTAGGGAGTGCAAATCTCTCAAAGCTCTGAAGTGCCCAATGCCAAGTTCACTCACACTCATGGATACGGCCTGGAAGATTAAGCCCTCGACCCTATGAATTCATCGACTTTCCATCAAATGGTCTTGAAAGCAAGGAAGGCCAACTCCTTTGTCCGTGGTACTTGAAGGACCTGCAAGCAACATGGACATGAGTTAGAAAACAACAGGAAGGAAGGGAAAAGCAATAAAATATGGGAGGGCAAGGAGAAGGTGGCGATCAAGAAAGGCTCTTCTTGTTGGGCATCCAAGAGGATCTTCCAAGGGGCATCCAAGCATGGGAAGAAAGGTTAGTGGCTTGCATATGAAAAAGGTAACCAAGGCCTCTCACCCATCGATGTCCTAAAGGATAAAAGGCACACTCTCTCACAGAGTTCCAAGTCCCAAGACAAGAGCTAGGAAGAAAATTTTAGATTCTTGCTTTTTTATTCATCAAAATTAACTTACAAGAGGGTTAGCACCCTTTTTATAAGCACCCAAGTCCTCATTTTTGAACATTTGAATTCAAGTTCAAAAGAGGGGGTTACAAGACTTGATTTGGGGAGGAGAAAGGGGTAGGTTGTCTTCATGAATCAAGGGGTGCCCATTTGAAATTCGAATTCCTCCTTTATGAAACCTTGGCCGACCTTGGCTTGGCTTGTTCTTTGGTGGAATGGCTTGATTTGGGAGAGTGGAGCGGGGATGTGGTCGGCTTGGATCAAGAGGAGTTTAATGGGCATCAACATCAAATTTGAATTCGAACTTTTTCATCTTGTCTTGGCCGCCCAATGGAGCTTGGTGAAGTGGCGCCTCCCTATGCCATCTGGCACTGATGATGTGGCACTCCTTATGAGTTGGCACTCCTAACTTGGCATGGAGAGGTGGCTTTACTCATCTTCAATTGGGCTTGACATGATTGCCCACTTGTGAACCATCTTCAAACTAGCTTGAGCCCATCTTCAAATTGACTTGAGCTTATGGACCAACTTGGCTAATTACAGGACCAATTGACCCTAACTTGACCAAACTGGCCAAATTACTAGACTAAACCAAAAAACCAACAAGATACTAATTACATGATTTGAAAGCAAATTATTTAGGCTTTAAGCCTTATTACATGACCCAAAAGATTAAAACATTAATCAGAGATCCACAGAGGATTGAGGAGCCTCTTTCTAATCCTGATGCCCACACCAATTCTCCCGGTGTGGGAGGACTAGACCCTATCGATTAAGGATTGACTTGGCTTTGATATTTCTCAAGAAGATCGGGGTCGAGGCACTGCAAGTCCTCTTGGGTAATCCATGAATCATCATACTCCGATGGGCTTTGCAATGGACCAAGTAATGCTGATAGCATTTGCCCCGGGTTGTGACTACTTGATCATCCAGGACATGCTCGATCTATTCTCCTCTCTCAGGTAAAATTGGAGATGGACACTCAAGGTCAGGTTCACTCTCAAAGGATAGGTCAGGCCCAAATGGCTCGTTGGGTACTGTTACCAGCTCCCAATACTCGACTAAGTCTGAGACATTGAAAGTCAAGCTTATGCCAAAATCCAGGGGAAGCTCAAGCACATAGGCATTAGGGCCAACTCTTCTTATCACTTTAAAGGGGCCATCTCCTTGAACATGTAGCTTCTTAATGGTTCCTGGGAGGAACCATTCAGGCCTAAGCCTAATCATTACAGAATCTCCTATTTCAAATTCTTTGGCTTGCTTTCGGGAATCAGCCAATTTCTTGTATGCATTATTACTTAAATTAATTTTATGGCTAATCTCTTTATACATGTCTCAATATGCTGTGCAAATGATTCTGCGGACTCTGAGACTCGTGCATGGATGAGTAGGAGAATCATATTGAGAGGGCAATTAGGTTTGTACCCACTAACAACCTCGAAAGGACTTTTGCCTGTGGTCCTATTCACTGAGCTATTATAGGCAAATTCAGCTCGAGGTAAGAGAAGGTCCCAATTCCCAGTATGCTCACCAACCAGGCATCTTAGTAGGTTCCTAAGCTGGGTTGACTACCTTAATTTAGCCATTGGTTTGTGGGTGGTAAGTGATAGAAAATTTGAGCTTGGTTCCTAGTAAGTGCCAAAGGGGCTTCCAAAAATAACTAGTGAAAAGGACATCCCTATCGGGCACTATGGTTTTAGGAAGGTCATGTAACCTAACCACATGTTCAAGGAATAGTTTTGCCACTTTGGAAGCATGTAAGGTTTGAGAGCAGGGTATGAAGTGAGCCATTTTAAAGAAACTATCAACCACTACACAAATTGAATCGTGTCTCCTCAAGGTCTTAGGTAACCCTACCATAAAGTCCATGCTAAGATCCTGCCAAGGAAGACTAGTACGAGCAAATGGGTGTACAAACCAGTGTTTTCCTTCTGGTGTATGGTGACAGCACAAGTTCTACACCTGGAAACAATGTGGGAAACATCCCTCTTTAGGCTTGGCCAAAAGAACTGGTCTTTTAAGCTAGAATGGTCTTTTTCCTACCAAAGTGACCAGCTATATCTCCTATGTGGGTTTCCTAAACTAAGAATTCTCTAAGTGAAGTCCTGGGAATGCATAACCTATTTCCTTTGAAAAGATAACCATCCTGGAGGGTATACGCACCATGGGCACTAGATGGTTCTTATCTCATTGACTGGAAGATTTCATTGAAGTCAGGACAAGATTTATATTGATCTTTCAATTGGTCAAATCGTATAACTTCAGTTCTAACAGTATTCAGCAACAGGGCATGATGGCTAATGGCATCAGCTACCTTATTTTCAATACTAGCATGATGTTTTAGCATAAAGGTATAGGCTTAGATGTACTCTACCCATATAGCTTGCCTAGGATTTAATATTTTTGGGAGCTTAGGAACCGGAGTGCTTCGTGATAAAAAAAAAAAGGATAAATTCCTAGGGTAGTAGGTAATGTCTCTAGTACCTAAGGCTTGTATGACTGTATAAAACTCCTTATCATAGGTCGAGTACTTAATATTGGCCTAATTGAGTTTCTCACTAAAGAAGGCCACAGGATGATTTTCCTGACTAAGTACTCCTCCAATGCCCACTGCCAAAGCATCACAAGCAACCTCAAAGACTTTAAAAAAATCAGGCAATCTTTGGACAGGTGCTTGTATCAATTTATCCTTAATCTCTAGGAAGGCTTTATCAATAACTTTTCTCCATTGAAAGTTTTTCTTCCTAATACAATAGATGATGGGTGCCACGATGGAACTAAATTCATAAATAAATTTTTTGTAGAAGGTGGTTAATCCATGGAAACTATGAACATCGTGGATACTAGTAGGGACTAGCCACTCAGCTATGGATTTAACCTTTGTAGGATCAGTTGAAACTCCTTCGGGGGTGACTACGAAGCTTATGAAGATAACCCTTTGTGTCATGAACCCACACTTCTTGGGGTTGGCATCAAGGCTACTCTTCCTAAGGGTCTGACATACTAGCTTGAGGTGGTTAAAAATCTATGTTAGGCAATGTAAAAATGTCCAAAAATTCAAAAAAAATTACAGAACATTCCAAACTCATGGATGACATACAAGATGAAAGGAAATTAAAACTTAAAATCTATGTTAGACTTGGTAGTTCCTAGAACACAGACATTGCATGTAGGACAGAACAGCAGAATTTAAACAAACAAAAGTATGAACATACCAAACTTCAACCTAAAGATTCAAGTTCGGCCAGGGACTCATTATTCCCATGGGTCGTGACAGTGTACTGGTGTACACCCACTCAGAAAGCGTAAATCTTAGATCTAGATTGGATTTTAAAAATAACTAAGTAGCAAGTATGAATGCTATGCATGCAGAAAATTTCAGCAAACTACCTAAATGCAGAAATTCAAAATTAACCCTAACCTACCATGCTCTGATACCATGTTGATGGGGGACAAATATTGAATGATGCATTTCTAGGAATTAGAGAGACTAAATGATAATGAAACAAATATGGATGCAGTTATTCTACATAAAAGAAACATAATTATATGAAAGGAATATAAGGGAAAAACTTGACTTGAAAAGAAACTTTCAAAGCATTTAAGAAGGGTCCTTCATGGTTAGGAAACCATACAGGTTAGGGTTAGCTTACTCTACTATTTCAGATATGAAGGAAAGTTTTAAAGATGGTTTCCTGGCATTAATATTCTGAGATGTGGTAAGGAACACTCATGAAGAAGTACTAAACGAAAAAGAGATTACTCTAGGTTTCAAGACACCTTGTATCTGATTCTTTGGCACAGTAGACCTTCATCTTGGAAACCAGGAGACTCGGGGATCCTGCACAGATAGATGGAAAGTTTAGGAGGTTTAGAAGAAAGGTTGGATGAATGGAGAAGGAAAGTTAGGAATGGTAGAAAGAAGCTCAGGTTTGGCTTGAAGTGGATCTCTTTTGGCACCCATAGCATGGATCTTCTTCACTTGATGGCGTGGAGAACTTCCTTATAGATGACATCCTTCAGGAAGAGGGAGAGGATGTCTTGGAGTGGCTGGAAGAAGAGTCTTCAAGGTTGGCCGAATGGAGATGGAAGAAGGATTAAATGCTTGAATTGGCTAAGTAACCTAGGTCTCACACCTACCTTCTCTCAAGGGACTTTGGCTAGAAAAGGAAAGAACTTTCAAGAAAATAATTCATTTCATTCATCATCATCCCATTACAAGAGAACTTAGGAGCTTTTATAAACTTTAAGCTCCCTTTCAAATTCAAACTACACCTCCTGTCATGGAGAAAATAAAGGGGCATCCCATGAAGAGAGGAGTGGCCTTTTCAAATTCGAAATTCCTAATTACAAGGTGGTGCTCCATGAAGATTGGAGCTTCATTCAAATTTGAAAATTCATGGTTGATGTGTCTTGGTGATGTGGCATGATTTATCCTCCAAGTTGGCATGATTTGTCCTCCAAGATGGGATGGTGCTTTGATGATGTGGCGCTAAGTAATGTAGTTTGTTAGTGAAGCTAGTTGCACCCTCAATTGAAACCCAACTCAAGTAGCTCTTAAACCTGACTCAATACAAAGCCTAATTTAACTCTAATTGAACTTTAAAATCCAAATTGAAATAAAACAGGACTCAATTATTCAAATAAACACCAGTACAGGACTCATAGATTTATTACAGGACTTAAATTCCTAATCTTCTAACCATAAAGAACTTGGCATCGGTTGAAGCCTCTTCCTGAGCCTAGTGCCCACACTACTCTCCCTAAGGAAACCCTTCCTATGTAATTCTCCCACTTATTTTTGTAGTTCATGGTGCTCGATAGGGTTCATCCTATAATGAGAAAGGTTTGGCAATGTGACACCTGGGACCAAGTCTATAGCATGCTGGATGTCCCGAGGGGTGGTAGTTGATCTGGTAATTCTTCCGAAAAAACATCCTCAAATTCATTCAGAGCCTTAACTACTTTTTGTGGGTGCTCTCTTTTGGTCAGCTCATGAATCTCTTTAGTGGCCAAGATTCAAATAAGGGTTCCCTCAGTAATCTCTTTTTCTAACTCCTTGGCCTTGATCAGGTTAACTCCTGGCTTCTTTTCTTTTAGCTACTAGATTTTCTTTTAACATATTCCTTAGGTGGAGTTGGGCTGATTACAAATTTCTTCCCATGGTGACTAAAGGCATAGGTATTGGTCCGACCAAATAGGGTTATATCATGATCGTAAAGCTAGGGTTGACCTAGGATAATACTACCCACTCCCATGGAAAGAAAGTCACACCAAATCTTCTCCTCATATGATTGCAATTTGATCATGATTTGGCACCTAGACTTGATAGGTATGGAAGTCAAATCTATCCATGAGACACAGTGAGTCATTCACTCCAAACTATTTGGAGAGGTCAATTCCATCTTGATCCATCACCGCTCCATAAGTACTTGACTGCACCCAGAAACCTTCCATAACTAGATTAAAAATCTAGGTAGTCTGGCACCAAAGTATAGTGAGTTGCTTGCAAGCTACCGTGGTGACCTCAAGTTTGAGGGACACATATACCCATATCCCTTCGCGAGCAACCCTTTGGTAGAAGGGAGTTCCACAGATGGTCATGTTCAGTAAAATGTCATACACTTCACTTGCATGTCATACTAGTGTCTCCACACTCCTTGGTTAAGAGGATAACCAACAAATATAACATACAACAACCTACACTTGATATATTGTCTTCCAATAAAAATGTATCATTTGGTTATGAATTTGTTCAAGAACTAGTTGATATACCCTTTATATATCAAACAATGTAGTTCTAAGGACTCCATCATACAAGAGTTCATTTCAAGAAACTGTAAATATGATGAAAAGCAAAAAATAACTTTTATTAAAGAATTCATATACAAAATACAGGATACCACAACCATCTATAGCCTAGACGATTTACTTTGGGACACAATTCCCCACAAATCTCACTTGGACAAAAGACAATCGATACAGAATCTCATTCCCATTTTTTGTTTACAATAGTTGAACTCTTGAACTCCAATGGCTTTAGTGAAGGGGTCAGCAAGGTTCTCCTTTCCATTGATCTTCTGAAGGTCAATGCCACCTCGTTCCACGATCTCTCTTACAAGGTGATTGCGCTATAGAATATGCTTTGTTTGGTGATGAGACTTTGGCTCTTTGGCTTAGGCAATGGCTCCAGTGTCGTCACAATACACCATAACAAGACTGTCCAGGGAAGGTGCCACTCCCAACTCGCTAAGGAACTTTTGCAACCCATAGCTTCCATCGTTGCATCTGATGCTGCAATATACTCTGCTTCGCATACTGAGTATGCCACAGTATGCTGCTTAGAACTTTTCCAACAGATAGCTCCTCCGTTCAGGGTAAAGATAAATCCTTACACACTCTTGCTATCATCCTTATCTGATTGGAAACTAGAGTCAGTATACCCCACAAGTTTCATGTCAGGGTTTCCATAAATGAGCCATTGGTTCTTAGTATTTCGTAAATACTTAAGGATGGTTTTTACCACTTTCCAATGAGCTTCACCAGGATCAGATTGGTATCTACTCACTATGCCTAGCGAGTATGCCATGTTTGGTCTAGTACATGTCATGGTGTACATGATAGAACCCACTACCGAAGTATATGTGATTCTACTCATGCGCTCTCTCTCTCAGGAGTTGTCGCATAATTCTTTTTGGAGAGATCAATTCCAGTGCCTATCGAGAGATAGCCCTTCTTTGAATTTTCTATACTGAAACGTTTTAGGATGGTGTTGATATACGTAGACTGGGACAGTCTCAAAAGCCTCTTAGGTTTATCTCTATAGATCTTCATACTTAGTATGTAAGAGGCTTCATCCAAGTCCTTCATAGAGAATTGAGATGATAACCAGACCTTTATTCCTTACAGTGCTGTGATGTCATTCCTGATTAAGAGAATGTCATCCACATACAGCACAAGGAATACAATCACAGAACCATTAGCCCATTTGTAAATGCAACGCTCTTCTCCATTCTTAATGAAGCCATACGACTTGATACACTTATCAAATCATATGTTCCAACTCCTTGATGCTTGCTTCAGTCCATAGATAGACTTTTGAAGCCTGCACACCTTTGACTTATCTGTGGATGTGAACCCTTCAGATTGTATCATATATGCCTCCTCTTCCAGCTCACCATTTAAGAAAGCTGTTCGTACATCCATTTGCCAAATTTCATAGTCAAAGTGTGCTACTAAAGCAAGCATAATCCAAATGGATTTGAGCATTGCCATAGGAGAGAACGTCTCGTCATAGTTAATACCATAACATTGACGATACCCCTTGGTTACAAGATGGGCTTTATAGGTCTCCACCTTTCCGTCTGTGCCCCTTTTCCTTTTGAAAATCCATTTGCACCCAATGGGTTTATCCCTTCAAGAGCATCAACCAATGTCCATACATTGTTGATCTCCATGGACTCCATTTCAGATTTCATGGCACCAAGCCATTTCATAGAGTCGAACCTCTACAATGCATCCATATAGGTGATCGGATCCTTATTGTTCTCAACGAGTTCAATGGGATCACCATCCCAGACCAAGAAACTGTAGTATATTTCCAGTCGACTCGGTACTCTAACGGATCTCCTTAGTGGTTCCTGAGTAGACATAGGGTATGATCTAATCGCAACCAGTTCTATGTTGTCTCTTAAGTGTAATGGTTCTTCTACTTGTTAAACTTTACTAAGTTCAATCTTAGCAGCTAAAGTCCCTTCACCAAGGAACTTATTTTCCAAAAAGATAGCCCTAAGACCGACAAACAACTTTTGTTCCTTGGCTAAGTAGAAGTAATACCCCGTAGACTCTTTTGGATACCCAATAAATAGGCACCGGTCAGACATAGGTCCAATTTTGTCCATTTCCAAACGTTTTACATAAGCCGGCACCCCTAGACCCAAAGGTGTGAAAGTGTCGGCTTACGTGTAGTTCACATCTCATATGGTGTTTTACTAACTGACTTACTTGGAGCCATATTTAGAAGGTAACAGGTTGATTCCAGAGCATATTACCAAAAGGATATCTACAAAGAAGCAAAGCCCATCATGGACCAAACCATTTCTAACAGGGCTCGATTCCTCCTCTTAGAAACTCCATTTAATTGAGGTGTCCCTGGAGGTGTCCACTAAGAGAGAATCCCATTCTCCTCGAGATATGTCAGAAACTTGCCAGAAAGGTATTCATCGCCTTGATCGGATCAAAGGGTTTTGATACACTTTCTAGTTTGTTTTTCTACTTCATTACAATATTATTTGAATATTTCAAACGATTTAGATTTATGTCTCATCAAGAAGACATAACCGTACCTCGAAAGGTCATCTGTAAATGTAATGAAATAAACATACCCACCCTTGGCATTAACATTCATGGGTCTGCATACATCAGTATCTTCCAGGCTCAGAATTTCTTTGGCTCATTGATCTTTTCCAGTAAAAGGTGACCTATTTATTTTTCCAAGAAGACAAGACTCACAGGTTGGAAGTGAACTATCTTCACTAAAATCGAGGAGACCCTCAGTTTTCATCCTGTTTATCCTATTCCTGTTAATATGACCAAGCCTATAATGCCATAGGTTGCTTCGCTAACATTATCTATCCTAGGGCATTTGCTAGACATGTACATTACATTAACAAGTCACGACAGTACATAAATGCCATCATGCATTTATCCATTCAAAAGTACAGAACCATTCCAAATAATTTTGCAAATGTCATTCTTTGTTGATAGTTCATAACCATACATGGCCAATTGGCCTATAGAAATGACATTCAAAATAAAAGAATGACAAAAATGACACTCGTTCAAAATGATAATACAGGACTCAAAAACAAGTTTAAGGACTCCCAACGCCAGAACTGGAACTCGACTCCATTTCCCACATTCAAGAACCTCTCGCCGTCCTCAAATCTTCTACTAACTTGAAGTTCCTACAAAGAATTGCAAATGTGAATTGGACTTCTTGTATCCAACACGCAGTTAGTAATATCGCAAACAGATAAACTACAAGGTGTTATCATATAAATACCTTGTCCATGACCATCCTATAGCTTTCTCTTCTTGGACCTATTTGGGTCAAGGGATGCAATGTAAAGTGGACAGTTCCTCTTCCAATGATCCCACTTCTTGCAGAAGAAGCACTCTGCCTGGCTTTGATCAGCCTTCACTTTCTTATCCTGACTGGGCCCAGAAGCATTAAGCACATTTTTTCCTTTATTCTTCTTCTTCCCTTTCTTAAAAGGACGATGCCCTCCCAAGGATCCTCCTACTAGATTCACCACCCCTTTATTTAATTGGTGGTCTTTCTCAAAAGTCTACAGTAACCCTAACAGACCGTGGTAGTTTACTATAGGCTTATTCATTCTGTAATGATCGAGAAAGTCTAGATAGGAAGAGGGGAGAGAATTCAAAATCACATCTTTCCCAAGTTGTTCATGCAAGGGACATCCAAGCTTGCCTAGGCGCTCAATCATCTCAATCATGTATAATACATGATTAGTGACCGAGGCCCCATCTAGCATCCATGCATTGTAGATAACACAGGAGACCCTGTACCTCTCAATGTTGTCTGGTGTTCCAAAAGACTCCTTCAACCTTTGAAGGATTTCTTCCATCTGGGCTTCCTCGAACTTGCGACTGAACTCGTCGTTCATCACAGCTAACATAATGCATTGAACAGTGGTCCTGTCAAAGTGCCACTTCTGATAAGTATCTCTGACCGAACCCTGAGCATTGGTAGTAGGGATCTCAAGTACTAGATTCGATATCACATATAAGATCAGTTCATGCTCCAGGACAATCCTGAGCCTTCGATACCAACTATCGAAGTTAGGTCCATTAAGCTTCTCATTACTGAGAAGAGACTGGAGTGACAGGTTGGAAGACATCTGAAAGAAAAACCAGAACTAATTAATATATATGAATTATTAACCTAAAGACATGGACTTTAGTCTAAAGGTCCCTCCCACTATTTTACTCAGATTGGTAGCCTCTACCTCCAATCTGAGGAATTACTTTAATTCCCTAGCATGTACTAGAGTCCAATAGACCACATGAGCCCGACTATGGTTGGCCCACCCATAAGTGTCCAAAGGTTGGTTCTTTAATCGATTACTTCTCCAAGTAACCTCTAGTAATTGGGTTTTGCCCCAAGGAGCACTTCAATCAGCCTTTGAGCCTCCTATTGAAGGTCTTGGTTAGGTCCAACCATTAACATGATCAAATTCAATGCTTCTAATTAACAAATAGTCAAGCATGACTTTGGCCGAATCACCTGACCACCGTTAAGAGAGTCGCACTAAGCAATCATATTAGGAACGGCAATTCTAAAAGCCCGATGAACACTCAATCTTTGGATCAGCCGATGAACACCGAACTACTGGACACATTACTATCTCACTTAATGGGAGGCTAGGGCTTGGTTATCTCCATAACATTGTCAATTTAAGGACCTAAAATTTAGAGGGTTTTTAAATAATGTGACAAATGAAGAGATGAAAAGACATGGATCAACCTCTCATTGATCACATCAGTAATCTAGGAGGATTACACATAACTAAAGATCCATGGGCACCTAAAATCAGTCAAGACTGATTAACCTTGGTAAAAGGTGCTAACACGAGTTAATGAGCTATCTAATCAATTCTGTTGACCATATTTGCCAGGTAAGTGAGATCATGGGTTGGGTTCTGCCATTAACCATCTTGACTTAGACACCACCAGAGTTGGCTAGGTAAGAGGCAGTCCCAAAGAACCAAGATCACAATGCCAAACTTACCTTGATACCAATTGGTTCATCAGACTCGATTCGACTAGCCTAAAGACTCGAGCTTTTCACTGAGCCACAAATTAGATCTATTTAGATTATGGAATAATCAATCTAACTATTAGATAGATCTAGAGAAGAAATCCTAACTTAACTTTTGATTATATCAGTTCTCTAATTAATCCAATTCATCTAAACTTAGGTCTAACCCAATGAAGGACCTAATGGAAGCTAACCCATGACCCTTAAGGCTTATTGAAATGACTTAAAATCTTTTGAATCATATTCTTAGAGTTCTTAGTCATTCTTAATTCTTAACTAAGTTCAATAGCCTCAAATAAATTAAAATAATTTTAATTTATCATGTAAAACAATTTTACAATAAATCAAAATTTGAATTCACTATATTTCAGAATTTTCCATCTCAAGTGTCGACACTTCAAGAGCAAGTGTCAACTCAAGGCCTGAGATAGGAAAAAGAAAACATAACGATTTGTTTTCTGGACATGCTCAAGTGTCGACACTTCCGGGTCAAGTGTCAACACTTAAGGGGCAATGTCGACACTTCAACCTATCTCAGAAGAAAAATAGAAACCGGATTTCAGGAGATTTTTTCATGAGTCAACAATTCAAAGAACAAGTATCGACTCACAGCCTGAGATAATGAAAAACAGTGATTTCAAATCCAAAGTTTCACATAACTTTCAATCAAAATAGATCAAAATAATCATTTTAGATCTTATCTAAAGTTGTTTTATAATCATGTTATTAGATTAAAACATTTTTAACCTATAATTTTCTTTCTTATTTTTCTTTTCAAGAGTCTATCACAGTGACACCCCTACACGCCATAGGAGATCCTGTTGAATGTGAAGAGTGGGTCTTGTAGCCATACTTCTCTCATATGACCGGACGGTCATGGTGAAGAACTCAATCCAAGTACTTAAGAAAGAAAAGAGATGTTATTATCATGCTAGCATCATTATACAATAAAAAGAAACCTATTGCTTTCATTCCATTGAAGGTGAAAAACACCTACACCTAGCATACAATATACAATAAAATAGGACAGAAAGATATGCATTTTAAAATAATTTTAAATCACGCACAGCGGAAGGCTCGGTACATAGATCTAAACAATCTATCGATCTGCTGGCAACAGGATCTAGCAAAATGACCTAGCATGCATATAACATCAAAGCAAAAGAAAGAACAAATATAAAAGTACCATACCTTTATACTAAGAGAGAATCAGAGGATGTGCTGTAAGAATGAGGGTGCTCGAGCCACACACATGTCTGAAAGTGATATGCCCTACAGCCAATCTATGTTGTACCTCCCAAACCATTGTAATTGACAATATTCTAATAAAGGCATTATTTTTCATCATACGCTGTGTTTATATTATATGATGAACCCCATAGATTAGGGCTACGATTTTAGGGATATCATGAGATCATACCAGTGAGACCTAAAGTCTTAAAACCTTAATCTAAAATATTCCTAGTCAAAGGAACCCTGAGTAGGGGATCAGGGTTTTTCCGGTAAGACTAGCACATCCCATGTATACTGGAGAGTGTGACTGCTCTCACAGTCACTTGTGTATGACACTAATACTAGGATGTGGGTGCTCATTAGAGAATGATTTCACTGATATAATCCAACTTGAGAACATCTAATAGAGTCTTAGCTACATGTCAATAGAAGGTTCGCATAGTGGGAGTGGTACAAGTAATCCTTTGACCTGAGACAGCCATAAGTACCTTATGTACATAAACCCATGCTTTGGTTCAATTCTAATCATGACACTGAGTCATGCACAGGATTGATACTAGGAATGGTGAATTGGATATGAAGGTAATGAGTAGGTCAACAAGGAATCGATCACTCTTAGTAAGAGGAGATTGCATCCAGCTAGTTATCAATCGGATGATGATTCAGGGAATCTTTGATCAAAGTAAAGATATTAGAGATGATTTCTAATATCAAGATAATTGAATCATCAATATAAGATTGAGCTAGAAATGAAAATAATATTGGAGTTGACATATATCCATATCCATAATTATATTCTGGGTGCAGGCTGATCGAAGGATTTAATTGTACAGTAACTTTCTACTGATGGATATTTTTGGTATTTCACCAAAATTTTCATATCTTTCGGGTAGACATGACACGTTGCTAGACGTCAATCTTGTCTTGTGGGTTGATTAAATTGAATGATCACTTATTAGGAAGAGTCCTATTTGATCATAATCGGGTAAGCCTGATTTGACCTAAATCAATTAGAAAGAGTTCTAATCAAATTAGGTCAACTTGTATTCGAACCCACTGCTGGCTAGATGTGGAACCCAATGGGTCACACACTTAAGAAATTGATCAAGGGTTTAATTTTGAAATTAAATCATTTTGCATGATGATACTCTAGTAGGTGTTGCAAATCCTAGCTTCTATTCGAATTAGATTCGAATTAGGGTTCCAGATTGGTTCAATTTGTGTTCTAATTGGATCTAATTAGACCCTAATTGAGTTTATAGGGATTATGGCTAACCCTATTGGCTAACCAAGTATTTAGGCTAGCCCCTCCACCTGCCCCTTTGCATTTTCATGCCAAAATGCCAAGAGACCATGCGCTTATGGACTCTTGGCCCGCCATTTGGAGGAGTCCATGGGCGCATGGACTCTTGGCGTGCCCACTTAATTCTCCGATGAATTAAGATGGGGCGGCTTTTCTTTCTCACCTTAGCACCTCACTTGTCCTCCCTTGGATGGAAATCTAATGGGTGGTGGGGTTTTAAGAAAGAAAGAAAGCACTGTTGCTTCCCGGTTGCGCGAAATAACATCTCTTCATAGATTTAAATTCGCGACTCCTTTCTTTTTAAAACATCATGACTTTTCCTTTAAGAAAGGCCATGGGATTTAATCTGGAAGGCCGTGAGAAGGAGGGAAGGGGCGTGAGAAAATGAGAAGGGCATGAGAAGGAGTTTACGGAGAGATGTGTGGGTGCCTATCTGAAATCTATTTAAGGGGTCAGGAAAAATCAGAACCGGGTAATGCTTCTATTTTTCTTCTTCCTCTCCAAAAGACTCCTTCCCTCATTTCTTGTTTTACATTGTTTCCTTTACAGAGGACTCCTCTGTCAAAACTCTGTTGCTGAACAAGAATAAAAGAGAAGGTCTCTGACGGTAAAGGAAAGAAGGAGTTCTGATTTTGTTCCTTCTTTCTTACATTAAGACATTCTTGTCTTAATTTCTCCTCCAATTTAAGACAAGCCTAAATCCCCTTAGGACAAAGACTTTTCTTCAAGACAAGTGTGTCTTTGAGGGTAAAGGTCTTAGTGGAAGGAGGAGAAGAGATCAGAGAAAGGGAGGCAACCTCTTGTGTGGAAGATTTCCAACCATAATCCGAAGAATTGAGTTCTAGGAAGAAGAACTCAATAGGAGGAACCATTGGACAAGAAGATGTGTTTTTGATCAGTGCTCTATGTGGATCACCATCGGAGGGTGGACACCTGGACGCCTGGTGAATTCAGTTAGCCCCTTCAACTTCAAGTTTGTTGGAATAAGCGATTACAGGTTGGTACCCTAATCCTAATTTGTATAGATATGCTTGTCATATGTTCTAGTCTTATTTAAGGAGTTCCTAGTTTAGGATTTTTGGTGTGAATTTAGTTTCAATTTTGAAATTACCCTTCCACTGCATTGCACCGGAACCCAACAGTGGTATCAGAGCCACCTTAATTAGGACTATAATCTATGATAGTTTGTATGTTACATATTAGGGTTTTTAAATCCTAATATGCTACTACACTTAGCATATCTTTGATTGCATATATGTTTTGATGTATGCCACTAGTTAGGGTTTCTCACTCAAACCCTAATTATTATAGTGATATGTTTAGTTTTGAAGTCATCATACTGAAATAAGGTTGCCCTGGCATAATGGTGGATCCATTATGTGGTAAATGGTTGTCCTAGTATGATGACACTCTTAGCACATATTTGTTTATTTATAAGAGTGATATGTTGATTGTGATACGTTCTATAAGAATGTACTGGCAATTTATAAATCCCTCCTCTTAAAAATTATATTAAGTCTTAGTATATTTAACTAATAAGCATCACTAGTCATGATGTACAATTGATCATTCGGTGTCTAGAAAGGTGGTTCTAGGAAGGTAAAGAGAATTGTGATTTTTAATTGGTTCCGTTAACTGACCTGGCCAATTTTATTGGTGTCTAGGAAAGCAATGGGGGGACTCCCACATCTCTTCCACTTGCCTGGACGATTTGATTAAATTTAAATCTTGACTAAAATGCTTAGTGTTAAAAATACTATATATTGGCCTTCCTTCATGTTGGATCATTATTGTGTTATGAACCACATTAGGTTTGTTGTGTTATCTGCAAGACCTAATATTGTGATTGACATAATACTAGTCTAGTGAATAGATATGCTTACAGTATATTCAGTATAATGCTTTGTTGTGTTATCTGCAAGGGCATTATATTTGAGTATTGACTGTATAGAAATGAAAGGTCTTGACTTAACTAGAACATTATGATTTGTTGTGTTTTATGCCAGACTAATAATGTTCTAGAGGCCAAGTTACTTCTTGAGAATTATATGAGATATAATTGGAAGAGTTTCCTACCTTTGAGCTTATAAAAGATTTGTTTGTTTTCTACAAGATCTTTTATAAGTTGTTAGGATCTCAATCTCACTAAGAAAAACCGATCAGGGTTCTTCTCGATTATCATAGCGAGGGCTATGATTTTTAATAAAATAGTGGGAGACATAATTAAATTGAAGAACTAATTTAATTATGTAAGTAATTTCATGGTTGTTTGCTTATGTATTGTTCTTTATTAATGTAGATAAATGGCATCTTCATTATCACTACGAAGTATCTTAGATACCAATAAACTGACTGGTCCGAACTATGTGGACTGGTTGAGAAATTTAAAGATTGTGCTGAGTTCAGAAAAACTTTCTTATATTCTTGATACCCCTAGTCTTAATCCACTAGGGGACGATGCCACACAGGAAGATATGGCCACATACAAAATGTGGCAGAATGACTCCCTCACTGTCAAGTATATCATACTAGCCTCTATGACCAATGAGTTACAGAGACAGCATGAAAGCATGGATACTCAATCCATAATGCTCAATTTAAAAGAGCTTTATGGAGAACATAGAAGAACTGCTAGATATGAAATATCTAAGCAGTTATTCCATGCTAGGATGACAAAGGGAACATCCATTTAGGATCATGTTCTGAAGGTAATTGACTTAATCACCAGATTGGGTCAATTAGGTTTTATCATGGATGGGGAGTTGAATCAGGATTTAATCCTGCAATCACTCCCAGAGTCATTTTCTCAGTTTGTCTTGAATTATCACATGAACAAATTAAACACTTCCTTGCCTGAGCTGTTAAATATGTTAAAAACAGCGGAGAGCCACGTTAAGAAAGAAAAGGCTCCACTTCTTCTTGTTGATAAGACCAATAAGAAGAAATCAGGCAAAAAGGGTTTTAATAGGAGGCTAAACCCTAAGGGTGGCATCAATAAGAATAAGAAAGGAAAGAAGGCCTCAAAATAGTCGACCTGTTTCTTTTGCGGCAAAGCAGGACATTGAAAAAGGAATTGCAAGGCTTACCTTACAAGTGTGAAGCCTGGTGCGTCAGATGCACCGAAAGGTATGTATTTGATACATGCTATATTGACATTAAATTCATCTATATCAAATACTTGGGTATTGGATACCGCTTGTGGTTACCATATATGCAAATCTTTGCAGGACCTCCACAAGCTTAAAGTATTGAAGGAAGGTGACTTCAATCTCTATGGTGCTAGTGGTGATATCATCCAAGGAGAAGCTGTAGGGACCTATATTCTGATGTTGCCTTCAGGGAAGATCTTGGAGTTAGAAAATTGTTATTATATGCCTAAGGTTTTTAGGAACATTATATCTATTCCCTTGTTATTAAAACAAGGATATGTAATGGATGTAACGAGCATTGGTTGCTCGATAATGTTATCTAATGAATTTGTTTGTTCTGGCATATTTAGCAATGGGCTCTTAACTCTTTCTTCCAATGATAGTGCTTTTCATGTCAATAATAAAAGAAAAAGAGAAGACTTTAATGATACTTTACTTTGGCATCATCGACTTGGTCATGTTAATGAGTCTAGGATAAGCAAGTTATACAAGGAAAAATTCCTTGATCCTTATGAGTATGAATCATTAGGAACTTGCAAATCATGTCTCATGGATAAGATGACCAAGACTCCATTTACTGGACATGGAGAAAGGTCAACTGAGTTATTAGGATTTATACATACTGATGTATGTGGTCCAATGACAACTCAGGCCAGAGGTGGATACTCATATTTTATCACTTTTACAGATGATTTATCTAGGTTCGGATGTGTGTATCTTATGAAACATAAATCTGAAGCCTTTGATAAATTTAAGGAGTATCAAAGTATGGTCGAAAAATAAACCGGGAAAAGTATTAAAGTTCTTCGTTCTAATCGAGGAGGAGAATACTTATCCATGGAGTTTTTAGACTATCTTAAAGTTAATGGAATTCTTTCTGAATGGACCCCTCCATATACACCATAGCTAAATGGTATAGCTGAAAGGAGGAATCATACCTTATTAGATATGGTACGATCCATGATGTGCTTCACAAATTTACCCATTTCCTTTTAGGGTCATGCCCTAGAAACTACTGTTTACATTCTGAACAAAGTACCTTCTAAATCCGTTTCTAGTACTCCATATGAAATTTGGAGTAGAAAGAAACCATATCTTAAATATTTTAAGGTATGGGGATGTCCAGATTATGTTAAAAGAAATTTTGGACATAAGTTGGAACCTAGAGCGGATAAATGTCTATTTGTAGGATATCCTAGAGAGGGTAGAGGATATCTGTTTTACCATCCTATTGAACAAAAAATTTTTGTCAGCAGGCATGCCACTTTTCTAGAAAAAGAGTTCATTTTAGAAAAGGGCAATGGTAGAACTGTTGAACTTGGAGAAGTACAAGAAACATAGATAGACAGTTCTCAACCATTAGAATATATAGTTAGGATAGAACCAAAACACAAAACTTCTCCCCGTAGGTCAGATAGAGTGCCACGGGCACCTGAGAGGTATGGGTTTATTATTGAAAATAATGAAGCCCAGGTCATTGAAAATGATGAACCTCTGACCTATACGGAAGCTATCTTGAGTACTGATTCAGATAGATGGCAAGAAGCCATGGAATCCGAGATAGACTCTATGTATGTAAAGCAAGTATGGTCTTTGGTCGATGCACCAGAGGGTGTTAATCCTATTGGGTGCAAATGGGTCTATAAGAAAAAGATTGGGGCTGATGGCCAAGTAGAAACCTATAAAGCCAGATTAGTGGCAAAAGGTTTTAGACAAAAACAGGGAATTGATTATGACGAAACATTTCACCTGTTGCCATGCTCAAATCAATCCGGATTTTACTTGCTATAGTAGCATACCACGATTATGAGATCTGGCAGATGGATGTGAAGACTGCATTCCTCAATGGTTTCCTTGAGGAAGAAGTCTACATGTCAAAGCCAGAAGGTTTTATTTCAAAGAATAAACCTAATCAAGTATGCAAGCTAAAGAAATCCATTTATGGATTAAAGCAAGCTTCAAGGAGTTGGAACATCCGCTTTGATGAAACTATTAAAAGGTTTGGTTTTATCAAAAATGTGGATGAACCCTGTGTTTATAAGAAGACTAGTGGGAGTGCCATAGTTTTCTTGGTTCTGTATGTAGATGACATACTCCTCATTGGGAATGATATCCCAATGTTGCAATCAGTCTAGGTTTGGCTATCAAACCAGTTTTCTATGAAAGATTTGGGAGAAGCATCCTATATACTAGATATTAAGATCTATAGAGATAGATCTAAGAGGATGCTAGGTTTATCCCAATCTAGGTACATTGACTTAGTGCTGAAAAGATTCAGCATGGGTGGAAGTAAAAGTGGTTATCTTCCTATGAGTCAAGGCATACATCTTTCTAAAAGGATGTCTCTTAAGACACCTGATGAAAGAAATAGAATGAATTCTATACCTTGTGCTTCGGCAATAGGGTCCATAATGTATGCCATGTTATGTACCAAGCCTGATGTGGCATATGCTTTAGGCATTGTCAGTAGGTTTCAGGTTGATCTAGGAGAGGATCATTGGAAAGCAGTTAAAAATATTCTTAAGTCCTAAGAAGGACTAAAGATATTTTTCTGGTTTATGGTGGTTCTGATCTTAAACTAGAAGCTTATTCTGATTCTAGTTTTCAATCAGACCTTGATGATAGCAAATCCATTTCGGGATATGTTTTTAGCCTAAATTGTGGAGCAGTGAGTTGGAAGAGTACCAAGCAGCAAACTGTAGCTGACTCAACCACAGAGGCAGAATACATAGCTGTCAGTGAAGCTGCCAAGGAAGCAGTCTAGATGAAAAAGTTCATCACAGAGTTGGGTGTTGTTCCTGAGATTGAAAACCCAATGCCACTTTACTGTGACAACACTGGGGCTGTTGCTCAAGCTAAAGAACCAAGAGCTCATCATAAGTCCATGCACATTCTGAGACGCTTCCATCTCGTCCAAGAAATAGTAGAAAGACAAGATGTCTACATAAATAGAGTTGATACAAAGAACAATGTAGCAGACCCATTCGCTAAGGCTCTACCACAGCGAGAGTTTGATCGCCACCTCGAGTGTATGGGATTAAGATTTAAAGGCGATTGGCTTTAGTGCAAGTGGGAGATTGAAAGGGATATACAAGCCAATCTATGTTGTATCTCCCAGACCATTGTAATTGACAATATTCTAAGAAAGGCATTATTTTTCATCATACGCTGTGTTTATATTATATGATAAACCCCATAGATTAGTGGTATGATTTTAGGGTTATGACCAGATCATACCAATGAGACCTAAAGTCTCAAAACCTTAATCTAAAATATTCCTAGTCAAAGGAACCCTGAGTAGGGGATCAGGGTTTTTCTGGTAAGACTAGCACATCCCATGTATACTGGAGAGGGTGACTGCTCTCACAGTCACTTGTGTATGACACTAATACTAGGATGTGGGTGCTCATTAGAGAATGATTTCACTGATATGATCCAACTTGAGAACATATAATAGAGTCTTAGCTACATGTCAATAGAAGGTTCTCATAGTGGTAGTGGTGCAAGTAATCCTTTGACTCGAGACTGCCATAAGTACCTTACGTACAAGAACCCATGCTTTGGTTCAAATCTAATCATGACACTGAGTCATGCACGGGATTGATACTGGGAATGGTGAATTGGATATGAAGGTAATGAGTAGGTCAACAAGAAATCGATCACTCTTAGTAAGAGGAGATTGCATCTAGCTAGTTATCAATCGGATGATGATTCAGGGAATCTTTGATCAAAGTAAAGATATTAGAGATGATTTCTAATATCAAGATAATTGAATCATTAATATAAGATTGAGCTAGAAACGAATATAATATTGGAGTTGACATATATCCATATCCATAATTATATTCTAGGTGCTGGCTGATCGAAGGATTTAATTGTACGGTAACTTTCTACTGATGGGTATTTTTGGTATTTCACCAGAATTTCCATATCTTTCGGATAGACATGACACGTTGCTAGACGTCAATCTTGTCTTGTGGGTTGATTAAATTGAATGATCACTTATTAGGAAGAGTCCTAATTGATCATAATCGGATAAGCCCGATTTGACCTAAATCGATTAGAAAGAGTTCTAATCAAATTAGGTCAACTTGTATTCGAACCCACTGCTGGCTAGATGTGGAACCCAATGGGTCACACACTTAAGAGAATTGATCAAGGGTTTAATTTTGAAATTAAATCATTTTGCATGATGACACTCTAGCAGGTGTTGCAAATCCTAGCTTCTACTCGAATTACATTCGAATTAGGGTTCCGGATTGGTTCAATTTGGGTTCTAATTGGATCTAATTAGACCCTAATTGAGTTTATAGGGATTATGGCTAACCCTATTGGCTAACCAAGTATTTAGGCTAGCCCCTCCACCCGTCCCTTTGCATTTTCATGCCAAAATGCCAAGAGTTCATGCGCTTATGGACTCTTGGCACGTAATTTGGAGGAGTCCATAGGCGCATGGACTCTTGGCATGCCCATTTAATTCTCCGATGAATTAAGATGGGGTGGCTTTTCTTTCTCACCTTAGCGCCTCACTTGTCCTCCCTTTGATGGAAATCTAATGGGTGGTGGGGTTTTAAGAAAGAAAGAATGCGCTGTTGCTTCCCGGTTGCACGAAATAACATCTCTTCATAGATTTAAATTCGCGACTCCTTTCTTTTTAAAACATTGCAACTTTTCCTTTAAGAAAGGCTGTGGGATTTAATCTGGAAGGCTGTGAGAAGGCAGGAAGGGGTGTGAGAAAATAAGAAGGGCGTGAGAAGGAGTTTACGGAGAGATGTGTGGGCGCCTATCTGAAATCTATTTAAGGGGTCAGGAAAAATTAGAACCGGGTAATGCTTTTATTTTTCTTTTTCCTCTCCAAGAGACTCCTTCCCTCTTTTCTTGT